>CM056741.1:149017997-150217997 GCA_029851415.1 Eretmocerus hayati
AGAGAGAGAGAGAGAGAGAGAGAGAGAGAGAGAGAGAGAGATTGTAGATTGTAGATTGGTTTTATTTTTGGTACCTTGGGGTATAACCCTATCTGGTACAAATGGCAAAGTTCAGATTACATAATAATATAATATAAAATATCTTGAATGAGTATAGAAAATAGATCTCATTATCAAATTGTTGCGCAGTTGATATTGCTAATGTCCTAGTTTGGTCGAGAGATATAATATGATGGTTAGAATGTACATAGAAAGTTTACAAACAAACAAATATTGAAAAATGCAGAATCACACATTAAGGAAGAATAAAACGAACAACTGGTATGAGAATATAAATAAGCCTTCGCTATTTTCAAGTTACTGCAGAAATCTGGAATCATTATTAGATAGAAAAATATTAGATAGAAAAAAACCAAGTGAAGAGCATATGAACATGAGATTATACTCAGGAAACAATTTTGTGTCGAGATTGAAAATTGGCGAGATCGACTTCTGAGAAAATCGGGATAAGTGGCCCATTTCTCGAGGGTCTCATGCATACAATGAGATTCTTTATTACTGGTTTTAGCATTTTCAAGCGAACACTAGCTAAGTGTGCTTTTTTAAAAAGATTATGTACTTCTTTGGGCCACAATGGGCTACAAGCAATTTTCGAATCATTTTCGAGACCAAAAATATCTCGCACAGATTTCTTTTCTAATCGAGTTGAGTTTGAGATGATTTTATCTCGAATGGTCGTTGATGACAGTTGTATGACAATGGATTGAGAATCTATATCGTTCATTCGATCAGAATTCGTGTTTGAAGTGGAGGTTGGTGGATATTTATTGTGAAAACGAGGACCTTTCCATTCTCTAATATTTATCACAGAATTTCGAAGTTCTGGTTGATCCATAGCATCAAAAACTTTTCCGACAATCTCAGTTTTCAGAAGATTTAAATCACGAGGAATGTCTGAAAGGATCATTTCAGCTGAATCTACTATTGTTGATTGATGAGACAATTGAGAGAAATTTTGACGAATCTCAGAGATATCATTTTCAACTGCAGTAATCCGTTTGGCCATTCTGTTTTCAATTTCGTTCAATTTAAAGAGGATTTTTTCTTGAGAAGCATTGAAATGAGAAATAAAGAGTTTGAAATAAATGGGCATGTCACCTGCATGATCAGTAATCTCTGAGCTCTTCTTAGTACTACTTAAATCACTTGAGTTACACGAAGTCAGTTGATCTTGTTGAGGGGAACTTGCTGCAGTGAAATTTGATGCCATGATTTGTAGTATAATGATGGTTGCAACACAAGATGGAATCAGCTGTCAGGCTCGTGTTTGGAAAGAGCGTTCTGCGTGGATCACGTGTGAATCGGGCTTCAGAATCGGTAAGGCAGAGGTCTAGTTGAGACTGCTGACATCTAGCGGCTGATGATAGAAGCTCGAAGATTCGTCAGATCGGCAGATCAAGCACTGGGTAGCATAACCTCCGAATGCAAAACGTGCCAGTGGAATATCAGGTGAATTTCTCGCAAGATGCACAGATCTACAGGAATTAATAGATCATGTGGAAGCTTGCAAGATTTGGCGTGCAAGAATCTGTAAAATAAAAGCCCGGAGGCAACTTGCGGCAGAGAAAGATGACGAAATACGGAGAGACAGTGTGAAGAACGTGTGATGAGACTCACCGAGAGAGAGAGAGAGAGAGAGAGAGAGAGAGACCCAAGAAGGCCAAGTCCTTCTTGAACTCAAGAAGGGCACCGATGTCGCCGCCGTCAAGGCAGCCTTGGCACCAGTCGTCGGGCAAGAAGGAGCTGTCCACTGTCTAGCAAACAGCACGACCCTCGAGGTTCTCGGAGTCGACTACGATGTCGACATAATCAAGGTGCGGGATGCCCTCGCGAAGGCCCTACCAGAAAACGAGAAGGGTGCCGTTGTAGTCAAGTCCATCCGGAGTGGCTACCGCGGCACCCAAACCGCTGTTGTCTCGATCGCAACGAGACTGGCCCACCATCTCCTCGACTGGAAGGAGCCAAAGGTTGGATGGGGCAGAGTCAGGATCCGCGAGAAGGGTGGCATCCCACGGTGCTATAACTGCTTAGAGTACGGGCACAAGGCCTCGGGGTGCAAAAAAGAGAAGGCAGAGGAACGAAACCAAAACTCTGCTTCCAATGCGGCGAACCAGGGCCCCTTGCTGCGATTTGCAAGGAAAAACCAAAATGCCTAAGCTGTGTGGCGATCAGGTCCAAATCTGACCACAGATCTGGGGCCAGCAACTGCACTGCGTACCAGAGGGCAAGAACCACATATAGACGCAGGAAGGGAAGAAATGGCTAGCTTCATCCAAGCCAACCTCAGGAAGAGCGGGGACGCAGACGATCTCCTACACGCTGTAGCCAAAGAAGAAGGGATCGATGTTCTGATTATCTCCGAACCGCCTCGGAAGCGCGAATTCTCTCGATCCACATTCGATCACTGGAGGACAGCAGTAATCCAGATCATGAATCCTGCGATCCGTGAGACTGGACCAGCTGTTAGTGGCCGCGGTTTCGCTCGAAAGACCATAGAGGGCACAGCAGTCTACAGCTGCTACTATTCGCCGTCGCTCAAGATGCACGAATTCGAAGACGAGCTCCATGACCTAGAAGAGGATGTGAGGCAATGGGGGGGCCCAGTTATAATCGCGGGGGATTTCAACTCCAAGGAACCGACTTGGAGCGGGGGGCCGCGTGATAGACGGGGGGTAATACTCGCTGATGCCATGGAGGCATTGGGATTAGTGCTCGCGAACGAGACGGGGGTTATCACCTACCACCGACACGACACTCGGTCCAGGGAGGGAGGTTCGTCTTCGGTCCTCGACCTGACTTTCATGAGCCCGTCGCTCATGGGACGTATGACATCGTGGGAGGTTCTGGACACGGAAACATTGAGTGACCATCGACATATTCGGTTTCGGCTTAGGACTGACAGACAGAGACAGACGACACACAGACCGCGAACCGACGGGGTGGCAGGGTACGCAAGCTGGATGAGGGGAAATTCCGGGAATCGATAGAAACAGTCGAAGATCTCCCGATGAACTCCGCCTCGGACGAAGCTGTGGCGATGGTAACATCCGCCATCACGAGAGCTTGCGACGCGTCGATGCCTCGCAGGACAACACCATGTTTCTGGAGGAAACCAGAGTACTGGATCAACCGATGAGATCAAGGCTCTACGAAGAACGAGCAACAAGAAAGGGAGGACCGCATGGCGATCAAGGAAGCTGCAACGACCATCGCTGGCGGAAGATGACAGAGCGTACGAAGAAGCAAAGAAGGCTCTCGTTCTAGCCATCCGAAGGAGCAAAGAGAAGTCCTGGGGTGAACTGTGCGACATGGTTAACGAAGACCCCTGGGGCACGCCATATCGCGTGGTCATGTCAAAGGTCCGACCCCGGAAGGGCAACCCAGCACCGACCGATGCAGCAACATTGCGCACCATCGTGGAAGACCTCTTCCCAGCAGGAGAACCCAGAGTTACATTCCCTACGGAGAGCGAAGACCCCATCCCGCTCTTCACTATGCAAGAGCTACTCATAGCGGCGAAGAGAATGCCGAACGGCAAGGCCCCTGGCCTGGATGGCATCCCAAACGAGGCTCTGAAACTGGTCTTCAAATACAAGCCAGATCTACTCCTCGACCTCTTCAACATCTGTCTGAGCGCGGGAACTTTCCCGGACAAGTGGAAACGCCAGAAGCTAGTCCTGATACCTAAGGGTCAAGGATGTCAACGCCCTCTCAGCATGCTCGACAATATCGGGAAAATGTACGAGAGGATGGTGCTCAACAGGGTGGAAAAAGCCTACGAAGAAGGCGGTGGGCTATCACCAATGCAGTTCGGGTTCCGGAAGGGACGGAGCACTGTGCACGCGATCGAGGCGGTCCAAGAACGGGTTCAAGCGTCGGTAGGGAACCCATACCAAGGAAGAGGAGGATTCTGTGCCATCATTGCGTTGGACATAAAGAACGCATTCAACTGCGCGAGCTGGGAGCGAGTCTATCAATCCCAAGCAGGTAAAGTTCCCCCCTATCTACTAGCCGTCACGAGTGACTACCTGCGGAACAGGACCCTCGTGTACGACACCGACGAGGGACAAGAGATTCGGGTACTGTCCGCCGGAATCGGACAGGGATCGGTCTCCGGGCCGTTCAACTGGAACACCCAGTATGACAGCTTACTGTCTATCGAACTGCCAGAAGGAGTGATAATAGTGGCTTTCGCGGACGACGCGGGACTCATAGTATGGGCTGACAACGAGGAACTCTTGGGTAGACGCGCGAACGAAGCACTGGCCCGAGTCTACGAGTGGATGATTAGCAGGCTTCTGGAGCTCGCTGTCAAGAAGTGCGAAGCAATCGTGGTCACAAGGCGTAGGAAGTTTGACTTACCCCGGTTTTATATCAACGGGCAAGAGATTCCACGGAAGACAGAGCTGAAATACCTCGGTGTATGGCTCGACGACAAGTGGTCGTTCAAGAAGCACATCCAGGAAGCCGCCCAGAAGGCGAGCAGGGTCGGTGCGGCGCTTCAACGGCTGATGCCGAATATCGGAGGACCCAAGGAAAAGAGGCGCGCACTTCTCAACACCGTCAGCACCTCTATCATGCTCTACGGTGCACCCGTGTGGGGGAAGAGAGTAGAGAAGACCATCATCGAGAAGAAGATGGGGCCTGTCCACCGGAGAGCGGCCCTGAGAAGTATCCGTGCCTACCGCACCGTGTCAGGAGATGGGGCTTACGTATTGGCGAGTACACCGCCCATCCACTTGCTCGTCGCGGAGCGAGTGAGGATCTGGGACCGCCAGAAAGTGATCGGAGCCGAACGAGTACTCACCCCGACGATGAAGGAGATTATCCCCGACAACGAGAAGGAAACCACCCTTGAGCATTGGCAAACTGAGTGGGATTCGCCATTTGCGAACGGCAGATGGACGCACCGGCTGATCCGTGACGTAGCCAAGTGGGCGGAACGCACCCACGGAGAGATGGACTACTGGACGACGCAGGCACTGAGCGATCATGGTTGCTTCGGTTCCTATCTAACCAGGTTCAAGAAGAGGACGACCCCAGCATGTCAGTCATGCGGGGACGAATGGGATGACGCCGAACATGCCCTGTTCAAGTGCAGCAACACCCGGAGAGAGCGCGCCGAGCTGGATGAATGGCTGGGTGCTCAACTAACACCTGAGAATCTCGTCCCGTACTTGCTCCGCAACCAGGAGACATGGGATAGACTCACCGGATACATCAAGCTGGTGATGACCCGCAAAGAGGAGAAAGAGAGGGAAGTAAGGCGCCTCGAAGCAGGCGAATCACAGTGACTCTGCCGATTGAAACAGAAGAGGCCCAAATGATTCCAGGAGGAATCTGATGCACTGAAGAGGGAAGAGAGAAGAAAGAAGAGAGAAGAAAGAAGATGAAGAATGAAGAGATGGAAGAAGATCGAAGAAAGGGAAACAACACCTGCGAGTCGTGAGAAGAGAGACGCTCGATCCTGAGCGCGAGACGCCGCCGGCCTTGAAGTAATGCTCACGCGGTGCCGGGGCCGGATTGGTAAGTTGGTGGATCTCTCCCTTGTCCAATGGCCGGCGCCAACGGAGAAGGAAGAGAGGGTTTACCCGGTTCGGATGGCCGTATCGATGCGGATTCCAGCCCGGGACTGTTGGGGAGGTGCTGGCCAGCCGTGTTTGGCTGACCGGTGCCTCTCCTTCGTACGTCGCAGCGTATTTGCCCTACAACCACCTTAAAAAAAAAAAAAAAAGAGAGAGAGAGAGAGAGAGAGAGAGAGAGAGAGAGAGAGAGAGAGAGAGAGAGAGAGAGAGAGAGAGAGAGAGAGAGATCTAAGACAAAATGAATTTTAGTTGAAATTTTTTCATCATGTTTTGAGTTATTTTTACAAGATCCCCTATTAGAGGAATTCAAATGCCTTACACTAGGGTTTTTTGTGCGAGATATATCGTCTGGTTGAGGCGAAATTTTAACATAGTTGGTATAAAGATGATAAAAATGTCTTGGAAAATTTTTGGATATTCCGAGAATAAATTTTCCTCCTCCCCGCACGAAAGTACGTCCTTCCACGGAGAAACCAGAACGCACTCGCGGGGACGTCGCGCGACCCCGCGTCTGGCTTTGCATGATCGCGTCGGGCAGCGCACGAGATCGGAGCGTCTAACCCGCCTCGGTGATGTTGTGCACGTTACCGTGGTGACGCGCAGGACAGCGATGTGACCGGCTGCTCGAGACTGTTTTGAGAGCCGCAATGATGTTTTGACTGCCTTGTTCTCGTGCCAATATTATGACAATGGGACCGCGTGTCTTTATCTCGATAATTGATCACTTATTAGTTTCAGCGCTTCTCACGAGCGGAGAGGATAAATCGGTTTGATGGCTCTCCAGTGGGACTATTGTTTATGTATGACATTTAAAATCACTTTCGCAACCTGTCAATCAGCTTAATGGTACAACACAAGCTTTGGAATCCGAAGATCTTGGGTTCGAGGCCCGCTCACAATAATTTTTTTTTTTTTTCTAATGTAAGGATTACAAGTTTGCCCTGAATTTCTAAATTTTCCATTTTTTTATCATTCGGTGATATATTCTCTGTCCAAAGAAAAACGTAGAGATCACTCCACTATAAATATATCAAGCATCGAATTTTTCGTTATTCCATGTTGAAGCCGTATATGAAATTGGCTTACATTAGCTATGAGGAATTTTATCGACCTCTTGACTTTAAGCGAGATAAGTCAAGCCCAGGTGACTATCCGTAAGGCTTTGGAATTGATCTGCGTCGGACAATACTCTTCACGCAATTTGGAAAATTGGTATTTCAAACGAATCTTTAAACACAGTGGTCAGAGGAGTATATAATAAATTTTGCAGGACTGAGGAGATTCAATGCATGATCTATCCATCGTGGAATGGTATCTGAGTTTTTTTGTTGGAAGAGTATATATTACCCAAAAATTGTAACAGGCTCTAGAGTACTGTATTTTCATTCTAAAGAGAATGGAAAATTTCGAAATTCAGGGCAAACTTGTAAACCTTACATTAGGAAAAAAAAAATTTATTGTAAGTGGGTCTTGAACCCAAGATCTTCGGATTACAAAGCTTGTGTTGTACCATTAAGCTGATTGACAGGTTGCAAAAATGATTTTGAATGTCAAACATAAACAATAGTCCTACTGGAGAGCCATCAAACCGATTTATCCTCTCCGCTCGTGAGAAGCGCTGAAACTAATAAGGGATCAATTATCGAGATAAAGACACACGGTCCCATTTTCATAATATTGGTACGAGAACAAGGCAGTCAAAACATCATTGCGGCTCTCAAAACAGTCTCGAGCAGCCGGTCACATAGTTGTCCAGCGCGTCACCACGGTAACGTGCACAACATCACCGAGGCGGGTTAGACGCTCCGATCTCGTGCGCTGCCCGACGCGATCATGCAAAGCCAGACGCGGGGTCGCGCGACGTCCTCGCGAGTGCGTTTTGGTTTCTCCGTGTCCGCGCCTCGTTTTGGTCACGAAAGATTCACTTTTGCTGCCGGCACAAGTCAACTCGTGCTCTGATTGCCTGTCGATTTTTGCTGCATCTTTCGCTGCTTGCGTTGCTTTGCGGTGCAGAGAGCGCGCACGAGACATGCATGCGGAACATAACCTATCGAGGTTATGTTCATCAATGTGTTTATTTACGATGCATGCTTATACTTGACAGGCGGTATCTTTTTATGAATACCGCTGTTCAAATAGAAAACTCACAGCAGCTGATTGTAGAGCAGGATCTCCAATGCCCCATGACATAAATCGATAAGGTAACACAAAAAACTCATTGTCAGTGACAAGAGCTTAGGACCATGCCATGATGACTTGGAGCGGGCATAATTTCGTATCAAGACCCAAATTGAAATGCAGTCATAGCATTTAGCGTTCACTCACATAGTTCACTTCATTACTTTTATTCTTTTGCTTACGTCCGCCCCGACCAGCAAAAGCTCGGCTAACGCCTCGCTTTTGCAAAAGTCGGGCGGACGAGTACATCGCACCACAAGTATTCAGCAAGAGCAAAAGCAGCGAAGTCGTCTGCTTGAACACCCCACCGACCAGGCGGATACTTCCCAGTCAAAATGTAAACAAATGCAGAAGTAAGGTTAAACGCGTAATTTTGTACTAATTAATCAAATTTCGACGTACTTTCGGGCCGAGAGGAGAAAAAATAGTATACAGCACTCGGCAGAGAAGTGAGATGCCCATGACGGTGTGATATCAATGCCTCGGCTTCGCCTCGGCATTATCATCACACTGTCACGGAAATCCAACTTCCCTGCCTAGTACAGTAATATACTAATTCGACTGTATTAAAACGAATTTTGGGAAAATTCGGTATCAACCAATCGATGCAGAAGGACGGAAAAGTATTAACTTAGTTTATCAAAATTTGAATGGATTAGTTTGTGGGGGAGATATGAGGAAAGTATGAATATCGAAAAAAATATTTTTGTATATTTTGAGTTTTCTTTTTGAGGAATCTAGTTAAGGAGATTTGGGCTATCTAAAGTGAGGTTCTTTTAGCAAAGTCTGTAACTTAGTTGAAAGGGAATTTCGATACAATTGGTTGCAATATGCTCAAAATGGAGTTTTTGTTGAAAATCTTCGTTTTTTGTTAAAAATGCAGGTTTATGGAGATTAAATGGAATTCGGTATTAACCAATCAATAGACTAAGCCAAAAACCATACCGTAAGTAACCCAAATTGCTGAGAGATGAAGTTGTGAAAAGATATTGAAATATGGAAGTAAACAATTTTAACGATTTTACCTAAAAAAAACATCCAAATCAATTTCCATTGGGAGATGAGAGCAGCCAAATCACTGGTCTCATCCTTGAGTGATTCCACACAATTCATAGAAAAGGAAAAATTAATAAAGTGGAGTTCAGAAGAGAAAGCGTCGCGCAAAAAAGACAACACACATACACACACACATTTATTTACAGCCAAAGGGAGGGAGAAATGAGTCGATGGAAGATTTCGAAGGATTCTAAGAGAAAAAGTGTTACTTACAATGGTTAGATTTTGGCGAGAGGAACAAGATGGTTGAAGCATTTTTGTGATAAGAGAATTTTGTTGAAGGAAATTTTGGATTGAATGGAAAAATTGATCAAAAATTTGCTGGGTCAAAAACAAAGCTTTTTCTTTCGAGAAAGCAGAAGTAGGTAAAACTGCCAAAGTCGGGAAAGAATATCATCAAAAATCATACGATCATACACATATACCGTTAAATTGGGCAATTTTGGTACGTTTTCGGTGCTTTTCATTTGGTTTTACTTGGCATTCCTACATACATTGACATCACCCACTTCTATTAGTACCAAAGTTGCACCCACGATACCAAAGTTACCCAATTTGACGGTATGTCTATTTTTTCACAACTTTTTCTACATTCCAATTTTTTTTTAATAATGAGATGCAGGTTCTTTTGATCGAAAGAGGAAAATATTCTCGTGGTTTTTCCGGAGAAAACAATAATTCTCGAGTTCCGGAGCATTTTCTGAAATGATTCACATTTGAGGGGGTGGGTGGAAAAAGGGCGTAATTGCAAAACGGTCATTTAGAGAAAATCAATAAAAACTTAATAGAAACCGCTACAGCCATAATTGGACGAGTAGACCTGACTTATTTCGAAGAAAATAACATTCTCGAAATAGCCCAACCCAAGCCGGGGGATGAAATTTGATTTTGAGCTCTTTTCAGCAATTTCAAAAAATGTAATTACGCCCTTTTTCCGAATACAGGGTCAAATTTCGGCCTTTCTTCCTCCCAAAAAGTGGTATAAGTTCTTGAGATCAAGTCCAATCGCCTCCAAATTTTTTGAGAGTGTTCCTGGGCATGTTTTGAAAGATATCTGATTACTAAGGGGTGGTTCGATTCATGCTCCACGGTTCTATGGACACAAAAAGCTTCCATCAGTCGTGTGGAAATGACGAGAAATTTTTTTCACTAGGGAAGGGTGAAAACACTCAATTTGAAAGGTAAAACAACATGTTTTCATCGTTATATTAGGTAGAAAAGCGTTTCCAGGCTCTGGAGGATTTTTATAAAATTTTTCCTCGGTTATTAGGCCCTTTTTCCAGATCCGACCTCACTTACGCCCTGTTACAGAGTAATTACGCCCTTTTAAATCTTTTCAGTCAGGTATTTAAGCCCTTTTTCCAAATCCTGTCGGGCTGAGAAAAAAGTTAAGCCCTTTTGAAATGTTTTGGATGCAATTAAGCCCTTTTTGAAAAGAATGACCGTAGTTACGCCCTTTTGAAATTCTATCACAGCAGTTACGCCCTTTTGAAATTTTATCATAGCAGTTACGCCCTTTTGAAATTTTATCATGGCAGTTACGCCCTTTTGAAAATTCATCGTAGCAGTTACAGTCTTTTGAGTTTCCATCATAGCAGTGACGCCCTTTCTGGAATCAATGGTGTCAGGGGAGCCCTTTGAAGCTCAAATCATCGTGGTTACGCCCGTTTAAAATGTTTTGGCAGCAATTAGGCCTTTTATGAATTCAATAATGGTTGTTAAATCCTCGTGAGATTCGATTACAGCATCGTATTTTTTGGAGAAAAAATTAGAGTTCATGAAATTAGGGATGAGTCAACTCTCGGAGGGAGGAAAATGCCAAAACATCCATGGCAATCAAAAGCAGAGGGATCAAGAACCTGTTTTAAAAGTTACTGAAAGTAGTGATTTACACATACTTTTATCAACCGACGTTGACAGTTGGGGAATCGACATGGAAGACATAAGGTATTGGAGTCTTTTTGAAGAATAACCCATAGAAAGTGCTCAAGATCCATTAACGACCTAAGAAAAGATGTTCATGTTTTTGGAATATTTATACAAGTCGAGCTCTAAAAGGTCATTTAGGTGTATTTGTTTCACAAAATCATTTCAAAATTAAATTTTGCGACTCTAGTCACAAATAAGTAGTCATCAGTCTGACCTGCAAAGCTAACTTTATTTTCGGGGATTTCCCAGGCAATATAGGACTTCTCCAACTATCGGCGAATATATTTATACTGATTCATTCGTATATATTCTGATTATACAGGTTGACATCGATTAAATCATTCGTAAATATGAAGAAAATCTGATCAACCAAGAAATCAATGGAAAGTTCCTTACCAACTTGAAATTTACATTTGCTGATCCTTGAAACCCTAAATTGACCGAAATTCTATCCATCGAGGCCTAACTCGACACCCCTTATCAGTGGGTGTCACTCTGCTTTCGGAGATAAACAGGACTCGCGGGGCCTTGCATCTGTATTTTCCACGCGCCATGGCGCGATATTCGGAAAAAGGGCGTAGGTGCAATAATTTTCCCTATAAAAGGGCGTAACCGGCGTGATATTCGGAAAAAGGGCGTAAGTGCAATAATTTTCCCGATAAAAGGGCGTAACTGTCGGGATATTCGGAAAAAGGGCATAAGTGCAATCATTTTCCTGATGAAAAGGGCTTAAGCTCCATTAAGCCCTTTTATCGGGCAGAAAAAAGGGCGTAATGGCGGTTACGCCCTTTTATCTGCCAGACCGTTCTTGGGGTCTTTCGAAAAACGGATCTCGGGGGGTGGTAGATCTTGGTACGGAGGCTCAAAAAAAGCCGTATCCGGAAGAAGGGTATAATGGCGGTTACGCCCTTTTTCCACCCACCCCCTCATTTGTGACCCGAAAAAACTGAGATAAGGTAAATGGACCCAACTTGCCTCTGTACCCAACTTGCCCTCATATATGCAAATCTCAGGAATGGTTACTCGTTGACCTTCCCGCAATTTTCTTTCCGTTTTCATATAGACATGTGAGAAATTTCAATGATTTGGACTGACCTCGACTACTTTCTACGTATCCTAGAAAATCTGAAGTGAGATTTGCATCTTTCACTTTTACACGGGTAAAAAATTGACTGTGATCACATTTAGTGAACCCGGTGCCAAATTTTTCAGTTCGACCAACCTTATTGTACCTTAGCGCATTCCATTTCTTTCTTGAAGACCTTCAAAATCCAGTTCAAAATTTATTCATCAAGGTTGCAAAACCCGAACGAAGCACTTTTTTATGTGCAAACTACGGAGATGATTTGTAAAACAAAGAGGGCAACATCGGAGTGTACCCAGTATGCCTCCATATACGTTTATCTTGATAGGGCGAGTAGTGCGATTTTTTTACTACCCACATAGTGCTTATCACGTCAAAACAGGCCGGAAATCGCAATTTACCCAATTAGATGCTCTTCATGTGCTTGCGCGGCTGTAAAAACGATTCTATGTACTTTACCGCCGATTTACATCGTTTTATTTTTTGGAACAATTTAAGGCAGCCAAACTCCAGTTGATTAGAATCAGACGTACTTTAGCTCATTTTCAAGATCTTGAAAAAGGTATTCAAATTAGTTGAGGTACGTTGAAAAATGTGTTAAGGTAGACCAGAATTGTTGAGCAATAGCATTTTTCGATTCAAGAGTGGGAAGTTTGGTTTTGCTTTTCAAGTAAAAGTTTTTGGCCCGAGACCGGGGACCTTGTTCTAATCATTTGTTCCTCGCGGGCGGGAAGGAAAGAGCGATCATAGCCATTTCCGCTCACTAACGTATCACTCAGATTGTAATAAAAAAAAACGACTCAATTCCACAGCTAAATGATTCCTGCACCAATTTTTCAAATGTACGATCATCAAAAGTTGTTGGGGGTTTGGAAGGATACATCACATTTACGTACACTGTAAAAAATTGGTAGAATTCTCAATCAATATTTCAACGAGCTGGTTAAATTTTTGTTCCAATCAGGTGTATGAATTTTTTTCATACAAATGATCGAACTCCGAGTCACGTCGGCGTCGATTGGAGATCCAGGTTGAACAATGTATCGACAGTGATCTTATCCAGATGGGTGACCACCAGGTCAGATCTGCCACGCTTAGGTCGCGCAAATAATACTCCGTACTATGGGTACATGTACGGGGTCCATGAAATTGGAGAACGATAGTTTACGGACCACATTTTTGAGCCAGGAAAACAAATTCACTCATTTTTTCTTGTGAACAAATGAGAAAAACCATCAGCGATGGTCGCGCGACCTTATTTGGTTTGGAATGCAGGTTAAGCAACGTTTTCACGGTTCATTATCTGGATTGGTGACCGCTCGGCTGGGGCTGCCGGCTTACCTAAGCAAGCCCATACTCTTCACCCATCAAGCAGCCTGACTCGAGCGGCCACCAGTCAGGATAATGAATCGCGAAAACGGCGCTCAACCTGAATTTCTTTCTGAAAATGATCGCGGGCTGGGGCTCGTGTTTATTCCTCTATTTGCTTATGACAAAACATGAAAAAATATCTCTCGGTCACCACCACTGACCAATCTCATGGACTTTATATAATACCCATGATAAAAAGACGGGCAAATTTAATGCAAGCTACGCGTGGCAGTCCCAGCTAAGCGGTCACCAACCCAGATAATGAATTGCGGAAACGTTGCTTGACCTGGATTTCAAACCGAAAAAGCTTGCGCAGCCACCGCCACTAATGAATTTTTCCATTTGTTCACAAAAAACAAAAAACATCGCTTTCCTGAGCCAAAATGTTGTCCAGAGATTACCACCACGGGCCGCGTATCCATGAACATATTCACAGCCGTCAAATATTCAACCACCTGGTTGAATATTCATGGACATGGATCTCCAGTCTTTCACAATTTCTTTCGGCCACACCTACGAAATAAGGTTGCACCTCTCAAGCTATTTTGGTAACACCTGTGATACTCAAGAGATCAATAATTTCTTCATCAGGAAACTGTTATAATGTAAGAATAGTGGAAATTGTCGAACCGATACGTGGAATCTGAAATTTTTTCACTATACTTATCAAGAGATGGTTTTGAATACAATAACTTATAAGTGATCAGAAGAGAAAAAACTTCCACAGTAGGATAATGCACAGTTCTTGGAACTAACTTGGATGAATGATTGATGAAATAATTCAAGCAATTGGTATGGCAAGCTTCAGACTTCAGTATCAACTCTAGCCAAACTCAATTCATTATTCCGTGATACACTGCTGCAATAATGCAATTGCAGTAAGGAGTTGAATGAAAACACCACCTCCACATTTATGGATCAATGTATCATTGGTATTGGTAAATGTAGATCTTTTCGCCTCATTTCTGTGGAGACCTTAGTATACCTATTTGAATTTTATGCAATTGATCTGTGTTGCACTGGCAACATAGCCATCGCAACTGGCTCCACTTACTATTATAAGGTATCTGTGCCTAATTTGCCCCCATTCCCTAATTTGCCCCCATTCAAGTTCTCACATGTACGAACCCGCAGACCTTGCCCCGCATTTTTTTCATGTTTGTTACGTTAAAATATGAGAAAATAAATGTTTTGGACCGATCCTAGATGACCCGCGCCTTTCTTAGAACAGAAGAACTGATTTCGCTACTTCCGACTTCTTTTTTGTTATTCACTAAAAGTTATGCCAAACAAAATTGATGGAATCAATTTTAACGTGCCTTAACTCATTTTCTTTGTCTTTGTCCCAACTTTACAATGCTTTTTGCAGAATTGCAAAATTCGATTTTTAGCCGATTCTACGCCCATATCACTAGAAAAAGTGCAGTGTTCCTAATTTGCCCCTATAGTCTTTTTCCAAACTCATTCCTCTGTCCATTAAGATGCACCAATTCACCTCAAAAAGTTTTAAAGGCAGTAAAAAAAGCTACAAAATGAGCTAAAGTACGTCTCATTTGGAGGTCTGGGAGCCGAGATATTCCGCTTTCACGAAAAACCCGTATAATCCCATGAAAATAGGCCTCTTTTCCCTGTGGGGGCAAATTAGGAACACACTGACAAAAACTCGCAAAAAATCTTCTTTCGCGAAAATCAAGATATCTCGGCTCGTATTTGTTCAAATTGAACGTACCTTAGCTCATTTTCAAGGTCTTGAAACAAGCTCCAAAATGAGCTAAACTACGTTGAAAAATATAGAGATGAGTTGAAATGGCGAGTAAAACAAAAGTAGTGGGGGCAAATTAGGCACACTTACCTTATAATGCAAGCACAATATATTTCTTGAATATCTGTTTCTTTGCTCTAATTTAATCAAAATCAGTGTACATACATGAAAGAAATATCAAGATCCCAATAACTTATACTCGGACAACTGGCCCAGAGGAGTTATATCAATACTTTCGAAAAAAAGTCATTCCACCAGAGCGGGCTTGCAGAACAAATAATATTACTGAGGCTGCAAAAACCTCAGAATAGGGATGAATTGATCCAGTGGTCCTTGAACGCCACAACTTAAGAAACCATCACTAATGAAATGTCACCGCGCGATGACGACGCCAACTTTGACTAGAATATGAGAATCGGCTATTTCGCAACCGCACTGCAGTTAGTACATTCAAAATTAATTCCGTAAGTCTCTGTGAGACCGATATTAGAGACTATTAATGGTAGAGTTTGCTCACCTCATTCCAACATCTCAAGTTTCTCGAACATTAATCAAACGTCAGTTTCTTAATGTAAAATTCAACTCCATTGCTTATGCATCGAACTTCGTCTGCGAAACATTTCAAGAACAGGACAGCGGAAAATGAAATTTTCAAAAATCAATTTGTTAGCGCTCTCGTCTCACTCTATTGATTTCCTGTTTCCCGAACCGTTCCCCTTTATGAATATTCTGCTTCAGTATTGCATTTTCAAACTTCCGATCAATGAAGCAGTAGACATTCTTATTAGATCTTTCACCATATTTGTGAGCAAATTTCTGTCACTCCAAGCACAGGAAAGCCTCTATTTTATCCAAGAATTGCGGTCCAAGCATTGCTCTAGAAAAGCTTCCCTATCAAGGCCACAATTTATCAGAAAGCATGTGACTTCCTATCTCTATGTAATTTATTTTACTTGCATTCTCATGACTCCTACTGGAGTTATGTTTCTTTTTCATGATGCAACTCACCTTCTATAATCACATCACGGTTGATGGAACAGAAACGTTTACGTTACATCCAGTAAACGGCAGCAAGACCCTTCTGACATGAGTGGCCATCGTAAAAGTTCATCGCGTCTCACTCACCTATTATATCAAAGATCTAATGGCGTCCCAGAATTCCTTCAATACTAGAAAAGTTGGTGTATTTGTTGTTTATTTAGAAATATGACTGTAGGATAAAATTCATATCGTTCTATAAATTCCACTAACATATACATTGCACCATAAACATCTGAAAAATTTCCAAAGTATTCATCATATTACCCGGGGAGAAATTCGAATTAGAACTAAAATCTGTTGTGAAACATATTAGGAAATTAATTGGAGAAGGGTTAAAAAAAATTTTGAAAGGTTAGAAAATCAGCTGAATCATCACACTTGGAGAAATTAAGTAGGCATTCTGAAAAGCGCTGAAAACATTCAAGCAAGAATTTTGACCCTGCCGGGAACATTTTGGCTTTGAATTCATGGATAAGCCAGCCATCTCGCTATGAGCCAACAATACACCCTGAACCAACTCCTCGAACCGATTACACTGTTTCCAGTGAACATTTCTCCAGGGCTGCCAAGCAATCGAGTGGATTATTGACAAGATTGATTGCAAGGTTAACAATCTCACAACCGCAGGAGCAAAAACCACTGAAGAATTACTGGAGACAACGTGGCAGCAGATAGACTACTTTACGAACATAACGGAGCGTAGCAAAGACGTCGTTTAAGGAGGTGCACAATCTCTCAACGCCACCCTCGTCCCGGTCCATACCAAATTTATAGCTACCGTTTCGAACTAGCTTCGATCTCTTCAATTGATCTCCGCTGTACTCCTTACCCCATGCTCGACGCGATCGGAGAGGGTTTCGCTCGATTGGCTTCCACGGCATTACGGAAAATTGCTCCTGTCACACGAGACACAATTTTTCCGAGGCCTCTGCAGAACGTAAATTCTGCTGCCGAGCACCAATACTATTTGGGACGTGTCGCTCTCGTTCATTTGCTCTTTTTCTTTCGGGCATGATTTAGTCAAATACTGTTTAAAGAGGTACTCAATTGTTTCAGTCATTGTCAAAACTGTAAAATTACTTTGATTTTGAGTTTTATTTTTCAGCAATCAATGCAGAAAATTGCAATTCCATCAACTTGGAAAGCTGTCAGTTAATAGTTTGAATTTGTAAAGTTTACAGATTCGAATCGTAGATTGAAGAAATAAATTGCATTCGAGAGTTAACAGATTGAATCTGTTCCAAGGAACAGTTTTCCATGTAGTTTTTACAGATTGGGATTTACAGTGATTGCTCGAAAAATGCATCCAATGATGAAGGATGAATAAACGAAATAAGATTGAAACAACTTCAATGGAAAGCAAATAAACTTTGTAGTACGTACCTTTGAGTGAAAATTCATTTGATTCTGAAAAATCATCAAAAATACCACAGACTCAAATGCCTCTGAAACTTTGTTCTTAATTTTGCTTTTACACCACTGATCTGTGTTTGCTCTTCATTCATTCTCTTCAAATATCGGAATTCTCGAATTGCATGACTTTTCATTAAAATAGCGCTGTGAAATGATCGCTTTCCTCGAGTTATCCAGTGTAACAGGAATCCAAATTTCATCCTCTACAATCGAAAATTGATGCCAAAGCACGAATTCAAGTCTCGTCACTCGAAACAAGCCGCCACTACAAAGATCTATGAATCATGACAAGAGGTCAGCCCTAATTTTCTGCAACAGATGCAATGATACCTACACTTACAAATACATTGAGTAACAACCGCTATTAGGACATCATTCAAATATGAATAACTTTTCATCCAATTGACTCCAAAATTTCGATGACTGTGTATATCGGATCATCCTCCCTAACCCTTCTATACTTCCAATTTGCGAAACTTCTAGCTCAAAGCAAGATCAGATAGATGCACTATACACAAGTCCATTGCGCTAAACACTTAAAATCAGCCCTTGAGTCCACACTCAACTCGAGTGTATCGTAGGGGTTGAATTTGAGCGTCCACCACGCACTAACGCGCACCACTTGGATCCGGTCAAATTCGTCTGGTGGGCACTGCTCACTCGCAATTAAAACGCTTGCCTAATCGACAATATACAGAGTTGCAGTACTTCGAGGGCCAACTGCGATACATCCCGTCATATGGATTCGTAGAGCGAGACAGATCATTATATCGAGTGACGAGATGTACAGTGAGCAGTGATAGATGTGAGGGAGAGCTGATGAGAGACAATTTCGCAAGCGATGGTGGATGGACACGAGCATGATGCACTTTGGCGTTGGCTTTGACTGTGTGGATATTAGGTACAAGTGACTACTGCATAGGAATAAGGGAAGGACGTTTTGTACTCGAGTTGTAGAGTAGGGGATGATGGTCGCATTTTACTCTCAAATATTGACGGATGCGAGCACGCTTTGCGATTCGCGATTATTACAGGGCTCAACGCAGTTTGAGTAATACACGTCATTTCATTGGCTTTGTTCATGCGCGGGATTTGCATGTATGATGGTTTGCGATGGAAATTTTTTAAGCTTATTGCGACGATGACTGTATGCATCGGATGGTGCCTGTGAATACGCGATATTGGGGTGTATATCGCAGGCTGTTTCATATGCAGTTTAAAGTTAGAAGTTTCGAACTGGCTCAAACATTGTGGTTAGGGAGATGAGTGGTCTGCGGAGTTTGTTTATTCTCATACGGAATTTTTACTGACAATAGTTGTGCACTTCCACTCTGTCATATGAACGAGCCTATTTTCAAGCTCAAAATATCTCTCTCCGAGCTTTTCCAAATTTTCATATTGCTCTATTTTACCTGGTCTTTCGGAGTGAAGCTTCGACCAAAATTTTACGACCAAATACACGTTTCTCTTTGCAAAAGTGTGGGAAAATTTGGAACTTTGCGATGTTCAAAATTTTGATGAAAACGTCCAGTAGCGATGAGCCATTTCTACTGTAAAATACCCTGCTAGGGTGATTTCGAACTGGACTCGAAAATTTTCTTATGAGTATCAATGAAGAGTATCAACGAGGTAAAAATGGACAAAGGAATGGTTTTTGCATAGTATGATGATTTGCAATCACGATCTCCAGCGATGTTATATTTAGATATTTATTGGATTCTCATTCGTTGCGAAGATAACTAAGTTCCAAGCCTTAGGAATACATAGTTCCTCATGGTGCTGCGGACCTTCTGAAGATTCTTGGCTAAAAAATGTTTGCAAAAGAAGTTTTGGGGGAATTATGAAAACTAGGCTTTCTTTATTTTTCACCAACAGCCGTCGAGGTGAGTGGGATGACATAAACTTTTACAATAAATTGACCCGGAATTCAATTTTGGGAGTTTGAAAGGAGGGCCTCTAGTGATGAGATGAGGACCGAACACGAAAAAAGTACCTTACTTGACGATTAACCAATCATCAAGTAAGGTACTTTTTTCGCCGAATAAAACGGAATCAACCGATTCGGTTTTATTTGGCGTGATTCCTAGCTGCTTGAAAAAAAAAATTCCAAAATTGCAAGGTCGAACTTTGCATTTGGGTGTATTCAAGATGTTGAGCGAGAGCAAAACTGCCTAAACTAACATGACCACGTACTCAATCTTTGTGAACGTGGGCGCTCATTTGAAGAGTATCCAGTATTTCTCAACCGGAGTAAGTGGAATAAGTTTTCAAAGTTCAAAATTGATGTGCAACCACTGAGCAGCTCAGTATGATTGTTCCAACATCACAGTCCCTTGAAAAATATATAGATCAAGGGATGAACGTATTAGAACAGTACGACCTCTGCGATCAGTAAGTGACGGGTTTCGGGGTGACATTAATGAATGAAAATGACAGTTTCTGTCCCAGTTTTTTGTAAACAAATGAAGATAATCTGGGCTGACATGACTAAGAAATTTTTTGGCCAAGACTCTAGGTAAGGAATCGTTAAGTCGAAGTCTAGTACTTGTATGGAAACAGCCCGTCTGGGTAAGCAAAACCTAGTTTTGCGTAAAAAGTTCGCCTTCTTTTTCATTATGGGTATGATTACGGGATCCATGAGATTAATAGGTGCTGGTCTCGGGGCCATATATATTATATGGTCGATGAACGACTTCTATCCTTCGTAAACGAATATGAATTTACAACGACGGTGGTGATGAGAGCTATTTAGTCACAAATTCAGCTTACGCAACTTTCGGCGGTGGTTGCATCTGAATTGGTGACATTGACTTTATTCTAAACACGTTGGTGTAATTTAAACAAGATTGTTTCAAATTATTGATTTAACCATGTGGTTGATCTTCATACTCACTGGTTGCCAATTCAACCACTGTAGTAAGAATTTTTGGTTGATAAAATATTTCACAGTATTGATTTGACGATTTCGTGCTGATTTCTATCTTGATAACATTGAACAAATGACTGCAGCGGAAAATATCCCGTCATTCTTCATATCTAGCAGCCATTCCACATTAAAAAATTACTTTCGATGCAATTTGACTACGCAAACCTCTTCCAAAAAGAATCCTCGTTTCACAAGGATGAGCTGCCACGAGGTAAGGTGGCCCCATCAGTCATCCCATCAATCTCAACGCAGCTTTTCCCCGCGAGCTCTCGACATGTGTTGCAAATTCATCACCGTTTCCTCATCCGACACCGTCGTCATCCTCGTCACTTCACAACCCCCCGAGAAATATGCACCAAAGCCTAACAATAGACCAACTACACTGCACAGTCACATCATACAACCCCAAGGCTATTTCTACGAAAGTATATACAACTGTAGCAGAGACGGGATGGCACGCGAAAATCTCTACAGCATCGTCTGCATCGGAATCGCTGATGGAATACTGATGAACCTGAAACGTTGGTTGGTCGTCGAGAACCACCACGGCTATTAGCAGTCCCTTCCCCCTCCGCCCCTCAAGAAGACAGCCGCGACAGACCCATTTCCTTGCGACACCTAACTATAACCCCCTATAATTCGTCAACTCTACAGTCAGTTCAAAAGCGTCCGGTGAACCGTCGAGAAGTTGAGATCCTGTCCAGGTTGACAATGCCACAACGCAAAGCGTGACGGGGCTAACGATTCTACTGTCGTCGTCGTCGTCGGCGGCATGGTGCTCGGTGGTGATGGTCTTCGGAAACAACTTGAATGTCCGGTATGCTCGCTATAACAAGTTTCGGTAAAATCAGATTATCCCGAGCTCTCCGAGCTTGGTTTCGGTGTTGAGAATGTACCCATACATAGATGATGGATAGAGACAACCGAACTTGACGCTTCTCGGCTAGCCGTTGATTGACCTAGTATAGAATAGAGTGAAGAGTGGCTGTCGCATCGTCGTCGTCGTCAGTGATCAAATTATGCGACTCTCTCTCTTCCTATCTATCTGGGAGAGTGAAATCCGGTTGAGCTTGCGAAAAGGACTTTCAGTGTGAGAGCCTTGACTCTGGACACTCTGATGATGACGATGTGGTTGCGCGACACCAAAGCTGAAAGGCTATGAAGCTCTTTGCAAGAGGATAGTGCATTTGGTATACTCGGAAATGCGTCTTTGACGAGAGGTGCATTATAGTCGGATGGCTATTATATGGCGCGATATGGACGTTGGATACTCGAGTAGAGATGATATTGCGAATTGGCTGGTGGAGATGGGATCTTGTACGTTCAAAAGTTTGCGCGATGGGATGGACGGTGGGTGATCTGAAATTGGTGGGTTAGTCCTATGATCCCATCCCAAGGGATTTGACCACATCTTAAATAGAATCTTTGAGAATGGTGATAGATATTCTATAATAGGATATTTGATACAAGAACTTCTATTGAAGGTGTGAACTCTGGACCTTGTGATTGATTTGCTTCTGAGATGGCTTACTTCACGACTTGAAGGATATCTCTTCAGCTCCTGAGCGAGTGAAGCTTTTCAATTCGCAACATTTTGACGACGTGACCCAAACTCTAGCATGAGATTCCGTTTCACGGTCAACCAAAAAGGGGTTCACATTATTTTCAAAACATTACATCAAAGTTGAACATTTTCTCATTTCATTACAGAACTAAATCTCGTCACCTCCCCGACGAAGAAAGCACGTTTCCATTTAAAAATACATTGGGAGCACAATGTAAAGTGTTAATTTCCCTCGAGGTCGATGATATCGGTCAGCTTTCTATATGTCATTCTCAAATATCAAATGGATAACTCTCAGATACAGAGTTTGGAAATAGTATTTTTCAATACGAGGGTGGAAAATTTGGTTTCGCTCTTCGAGTGATTGATTTCGGCCCGAGACCTGACGAGAGTCAAAATTACCACGAGTCAGGAGAAAAACTTCACGCCCGGATGTCGAAATGCGAAAAAATGAAAAGTTTTTGGTCGATTGGGCGTAAAGTGAAGGAAAAGTGCCGTGCGTACACTGTAAAAAATTGGTTGACTTTCCACCAAAATCGTCAACCAGTGGTTGGTTGTCAAAATCAACCAGCTGGTTGGAATTCAACCACTGGTTGACTTTGTCCCCACAGCGAATATATAAGGATGAATGCGGCGCCCACGATATTGGTCGATGGTGGTCTCCGGTTGACACTTTTGATTCGGAAAAACAAGTTTCGTCATTTTTTTTCACAAACAAAGAGAGATAAACTTTAGCCTCGGTCGCGTATGGACGACAAAGCGGGTTGCCTGTCCTGCAGGAGTCGAATACACGTCGTAAGACTGGAGGGATGGATAGATGGACGGATGGGGTGGGGGGGTAGATGGGATGGATGGATGGATGGATGGAATGGAACGGAATGGACCGGAATGGAACGGAACGGACCGGAATGGAACGGAGTGGAATTGAACGGAATGGAATGGACCGGACCGAAACGGAATTGAACGGACCAGAATGGAACGGACCGGAATGGAACGAGTGGAATGAAACGGAATGGACCGGAATAGAATGGAACCAAATGATATGGAACGAAATGATAAGAAACGAAATGGAACTGAATTGTATGGATGTCTCCCATCCATATAATTCAATTCCATTTCGTTCCATTCTGTTCCGGTCCATTCCACCCAATTCAACTCCGTTCCATTTTGCCCCGTCCGTTCCATTTTGCCCCATACCGGCCAGTTAAGTTCCCCTAACCAATTTGACTCCGTTCCATTTTGCCCCACCCGTTCCATTTTGCCCCATCCCGCCCAGTTCCATTACCCTCCACCCAATTTGACTCCGTTCCATTTCGCCCCATTTCGTTCCATTTCACCCCATTCCGGTCCGTTCCATTCCGTTCCATCCATCCATCCATCCCATCTACCCTCCCACCCCATTCGTCCATCTATCCATCCCTCCAGCCTTACGACGTGTATTCGACTCCTGCAGGACAGGCAACCCGCTTTGTCGTCCATACGCGACCGGGGCCAATGTTTATCCCTCTTTGTTTGTGAAAAAAAATGACGAAACTTGTTTTTCCGAATCAAAAGTGTCAACCGGAGACCACCATCGACCAATATCGTGGGTGCCGCATTCATCTTTATATATTCGTTGTGGGAAAAAAGTCAACCAGTGGTTGGATAGGTGTCAACCACTGGTTTGTGCCAAAAATCAACCAGCTGGTTGATTATAAACCAGCTGGTTGATTTTTGGGATAAACCAGTGGTTGAGGGAAAAACTGCAACCACTGGTTGCAGTTTTTCCCACAAATTTTTTACAGTGTAAAGTAGCGCCTTATTGAAGAATGGATATAAAGAAAAAGATCACACTGCTTTGATTCGAGCATTTAAAAATCTTTATCTGTGGGTTGTAGTCCATACATCTCAGATTCCAAAGAAGCAATTATATCACCCATTAAATGCGTGGATTTTTGGAAGAACAATAAAGTATGAGAGTATCGAAACTATGATATTGAAATTGCTTTGACTAGCTCATGGGACAAAAGGTTACATTTTTGTATGTGAGAAATTTCATCAATTCTGATTGATCTTGTTTCTACTGGGGCCTCATCTTTCGATGACAAGTACACACATCAAAATGAAAAAGTTGGCAGTACCCGGTTTGTGCAGAGAGAAAGAAAGCGTCGAGTGTATGAGACGTCTCTCGTGCACCTGTCAATGACAATGAGACCGTGTGGTCTATTGTCGGTAGGAACGGATCGTGCTTAGGTTGTGACGCGACGGTTGAATGATGCTAAAAGTCTGGGGTGATTTTATTGACGGCGCGGAGTGCCGGTAGATGGCTTGGATCGACTCGATGGCTCTGTGACCGGGCGGCTAGATGGAGCAGCCTTTAAGGCCATGCGGTAGCCGTGCAAGCTGAATTTTGTTCCAAGAATTCTCGAATTCTCTTGCGATTTGGGATAAACGACGAGTTATGCCACAATTGTTATCATCTAACTTGAATGGCTCAACTCGTCGTTTAGCTCAAATCGCAAGAGAATTAGAGAATTCTTGGAACAAAAATGTGTGTATATTATAGGTTAGGATGTCCCAGGTGCCCAGTCGTTCCCACTTTTCTGCAATAATCTAATGATTTGGGCTGAACGTTGAGTTTTCGAGAATAAATCGGACGATAACAATAACTAGACAACTCATCTCAAACTCCGTACCATGAAAATGTTCACATAAGTGGTGAATGGAACTTCACGGCCGGGCTGCACTGCTACTGCATGCCCTTAAAGCTCCCAAACGCGCAAGCTTGCGGGCTTCGCACATACCACACGGGGTATCACTGCACTGTGGTTTAAGAACTCCTGAGGGGCAGTTCCTTCCTATTGTAAGGACAGATTGAGAATATCTCACGCATTGCCACTCCGTCAAATGAGTTGACACTTAGAACAGAAAGAGTTGAATATCACAGTTGAGTGGATGGTTCCATGGGAGCGGGAGTGGGCACAGGAATACGAACTAGACGCACTTAGATTGTGCCGCGATTGCCGATACACGAAACACCACAAACACACACACACATACTCGTCCATCGTTGGTTGCACTGATTAGAAAGGAATTGAGTTGACCGCGACCATCGCGGAGACCGGGGCATGACCGCGTACACTTCCCACAGGCTCGGCGGCGGATCTGGGCAGCGTCGTCGAGGCGACGCGATACCGGATGACCGCGTTACGTATGGGCCGGAGGTCGTCGGAGCGGGCTGCCGACGGACCTGATGGCTTGACTTTGAATAGTGATGTGACGTGAACGAATGTCCGTGGAGGGCTGATCCCTTCCGAGCTAGAGGAGTTCGGCTTTATATAGGCATGCGTGCAAGGATCCGCAGAATCGTGGATTTGTCGATCCGCATTTGTATGGGTCGGCAAATCCGTGGACTCGTTGGTTCATGTATCGTTGGCTTGGGGATCCGCGTCCCCGTGGACTGGTGGATCCACAAATACGTGGACTCACGGATTCGTGGATGACTGGATGATGTTTCCGCCCATTGTTTCGAGTTTACGGAATTTACGATTTTATGATGTTGTTTTGGACTGGGCGTGAGTCATCATTCGTACATTTTTGAAGAAGGTGAATCGAGTCGCAAGTTGTATGCATTTTTAAAAAAAATAGGAGTGCTTGCGCACGTGAAAGTAAATTATACATTGTGAAAAATTTTCCAGATCGGTGGGTCCGTGTTAGTGTTGCTGGTGATGGCTTTTGACTTATCCATACGGGTTGGGCAGTTGATTTGATGGTCCGATCAGTTGTTCTAAGATCCAATCAGTCAAAACTTTTCTTCTGAATCGATGGGCTGTGGCTGGGGTCGAGGCTGGGGCAGGGGCTGGGGCTGTGACTAAGGCTGGAGCTTAGGCTTTTGGGGCTGAGGCTAGGTCTGTGGCTGAGCTGATGCTGGGACTGAGGCTAGAGCTGAGGCTGGGGCTGACGCTGGGCTGCGGCTGGGGTCGAGGCTGGGTCTGGGGCTACAGGTGGAGCTGAGGCTGAGTCTGTGGCTGAACTGATGCTGGGACTAAGGCTGGAGCAGAGGCTGGGGTCGAGATTGGGTCTGGGGCTATGGGTGGGGCGGCTGAGGCTGGATCTGAGGCTGGAGCTAAGGCTGAGGCTTTGGCTCGGGCTGGAGCTGGGGCTGCGGCTGGGACTGATGCCAAAGCTAAGGCAGCGGTTACATGCAGTCGTTTGAGGCGATTCTGAGACGGTGGGACAGCGCCTCCATCAGAGGCTGCGGTGTGTTTGCTTCAAATTACATGGAGAAAACGGCTTAATTACCACTAGAGGCTCTGCCCACTGTCTCAGAATCACCTCAAACGACTACATGTAGCCGCACCCTAAGGCTTAGGCTGAGGCTGCGGCCAACGTTGGGGCTGAGGCTAAGCTGGAGGGTGGCCGCGAGGCTGAGGTTGGAGCTAACGCTGAGGCTGAGGCTGAAGCTGTGACTGTGACTAGGGATGATATGGAGCTGAGGCTGGAGCTGGGGCTAAGGTTGGGGCAGTGGCTAAGCCTGAGACTGACGCTAGGGCGGAGGCTGGAGCTAAGACTGGGCTGAAGCTGGTCCGAGGCTGGGGCCGGACCGAGGCTGGGGAAGTTGCAGGCTGGGGCAGTGGCTCAGCCTGGGATTGATGATGGGGCGGAGGCTGGGACTAAAGCTGGGCTGTGACTGGTACTGGGACTGAGGCTGGGCTGAGGCTGAAGCTGGTCCTGTGGCTAGGGATGAGGCTGGGCCTGTAGCTTGGGATGAGGCGGGGCTGTGGCTTGAGGCGAGGCTGGGCTTAGGCTGAAGCTGAGTCTTGGGCTAAGGCTGGGGCTGGGGCCGGTCCGAAGGTGAGGATGGACTGAGGCTGAGGTTGTGACTGGGACGGAGGCTGGAGCTGTGGCTGGAACTGGGGCGTGGCTGAAGCTTTGGCTCGGGCTGGAGCTGGGGCTGGGGCTGGGGCTAAGTCTGGGGCTGAGGCCGAAGCTGAGGCTCAGGCTGGGGCTGGGGCCAATGTTGTAACTGAAGCTAAGCTAGACCGTCACCGGGGCTGAGGTTGGAGCTAACGCTGAGGCTGAGTTTGAAGGCTGTGGCTGTGACTAGGGACGAGATTGGGCTGGGGCTGAGGCTCAGTCTGGGGAAGTGGCTAAGCTTGAGACTGACGCTGGGGCCGAGGCTGTAGCTGAGGCTGGGCCGGGGCTGGAGCTGGGTCTTGGGCTAAGGTTGGTGCTGAGGCTGAGACTGGGTCTGTGGCTAAGGCTGAGGCTGGAGCTGGGACTGAGGCTTGGGCCGTGCATGGGGCGTGGCTGAGGCAGGGACTGGGATTGGGTCTGAGGTCGCGGCTATGAGACTGGCTAACTTGGCGAAATTTCCAGATACTCACTGGAGATTCAGGAACCTCACTATGCGCAATATTACACCAACTCAATAGATCTCAATCACAGTCACTAGGTTACACCAAGGAAATTATTTCTTCCGAATCCACTGTATTATGAAATCTCAACGTTACATTCTTGAGCTACAGAAGCATTTCAGGGGCGCATACCATATCAAAGACACTTCCAAGCCGAACGAGCGTTAGCGAGGCAGGCAATAACGCTAGTGATTACTTAAGGCGAGGCCGTAGTCTGCCGCTATATCGGATCAGCCCTAGTAACTTACGGTGGCAACTCTGCGATCACATCAGCAGGCGTGTCACCACCCGCACACTCTAACCTTTGTAAACATACTGATTGTTAATGTATATGTATGCGTGAACACACACTCACACACAACACTGTTTACAAAGGTGAATATATATATATATACTTTATGTATATGTATATATTGTACTCCTCTCGCACACTAATATCAGAGGTCTTGACATTGTGCCCCTCTCACATACATTATGGGCCTTGGGAATAATGTGTACCTATAGTGGAAACCACAGACGCAATTAGATGCAATTGAATTCACTTGATAATTAAATTTGAATGGACAGAAAGCCACTGATCATGAACTTTTGGAAAATAAGTATCATTAGAGACCCCAATTTTCAATTTCAGGAATACTTCAGAAAATACAAATTTATCTATTCTCAACTGATCCCAAAGTTTGGATATGGAATCATCCCTTTGAAATACAGGGATCTTTGCAGACATGATTTGAACTCCAATTCAATATTCCAAGACTGATTTTATCTCTGGAAATGACCCGTATGCGTCATTTTGACCAAGTATTCTAAGATATTGAAACTGGAACCTTGATTAGTAAGATTAGAATTATCAGAACTGATTGAGAGGCCCAAACAAAATACTTACATTCTGTACTTGTTCAATTCATCTTGAGTACGATAAAATTCACAGACTAACTTCCTAACTTGTGGTCACAAAACCTTTAGAACTCAACCAAATTTCAACGGATTCAAATAACTGAACATGAAATCATTCCTCTGAAATGCAGGGATCTAAGCATACATGATTTGAACTCTAATTCAATATTCCAAGACTGGCTTTATCTCTGAAAATGACCCGGATACGTTATTTTCACCAAGTATTCTAGAGTTTTGAAACTGGAACCTTGATGAGAATTATTAGAATGATCAGAACTGGTTCAGAGGCCCAAACAAAATACTTACATTCTGTACTTGTTCAATTCATCTTGAGTACGATAAAATTCACAGACTAACTTCCTAACTTTTGGTCACAAAACCTTTAGAACTCAACCAAATTTCAACGGATTCAAATAACTGAACATGAAATCATTCCTCTGAAATACAGGGATCTTAGCAGACATGATTTGAACTCCAATTCAATATTCTAAGACTGACTTTGTCTCTCAAAATAACCTGTATGCGCCATTTCCACCAAGTATTCTAGGATATTGAAACTGGATCCTTGATTAGAATTATTACAATGATCAGAACTGGTTTAGAGGTACAAACAAAACACTCACTGTCTGTATTTGTTGACTTCATCTTGCGTACAATCAAATTCACTTACTAACTCTCTAACTTTTTTTCACAAAACCTTAAGAACTCAAGTAATTTCCCAACAGATTCAGATAACTAAACATGAAATCATCCCTTTGGACAACAGGGATCTTAGCAGACATGATTTGAACTCCAATCCAATATTTCAAGACTGACTTTGTCTTTCAAAGTGACCCGGATACGTTATTTTTACCAACTATTCTAGGATATTGAAACTGGAACCTTGATCAGGATCATTATTATAACCAGAACTGGTTTAGAGGCCCAAACAGAACAGTTACATTCAGTATTTGTTCAATACATTTTGAGGACAACAAAATTCATAAACTAACCTCCTAACTTTTGTTCACGAAACCTTTGGGACTCAAGTAATTCCCAACGGATACAGATAAGTGGACATGAAATTATCCCTCTGAAATGCAGGGATCTTAGCAGACATGATTTTAACTCCAATTCAATATTCCAAGATTGACTTTATCTCTCAAAGTGACCCGGATACGTTATTTTCATCAAGTATTCTAGGGTGTTGAAACCGGAACCTTGATTAGAATCATCAGAATGATCAGAACTGGATTAGAGGTCCAAACAAAACACTTACATTCTGTATTTGTTCAAGGGCTCGTGCATGCAAATTTGCAAAGTTGATGTTGCACTGAGCTCTCTGCCAATAGATGCAATAAGATGCATGTCGCAGCGGACGGCTATCAGATTCACCACCATGCCTGATCGCAGAAAACTCGTGCGACAAAGGACCCGGGTCCGGTCGATGATGACATACAATGTCATCATCTGGGCCGTCGCTTTCCACCGGGAAGTCGCGGCTTACAAGTCTCACAACATGTCTCATCCGCGATGACAACACACGGGAACGTGCATAATCGAAGCAGACGGTTTTGCTGCTGTCCCGCCTCGCGCCCGCTGATCAGTCTGACCACTTTGAAGAAACGTAAAATTATGGCTGTCATCGTATGTAACTCATCGCCGTTCTGGATTTATCTCAAGTTTTATAGAGAATTATCAACAAATAAGGGTTTTACTATCATCTACGAACTTGAGAGAATTGCGCTATGGAGTGAAGTGAGAAAAAACGAGCTGATCACAAAATTATAGAATGAAGTATAACAGCATGCTTTATCACAGGAGCAGACGACATCTGTCCAGCGCTTATCATGGAAGTTTCTTTCTCTACTTTTGTAGGATTTCACTCCATAGCGCAATTCTTACATGCATTTTGTTGACGCATACAAAATATGAAGGGATTTGGTTGAGTAAAACTCGAGATATTCACAGAACGGAGTCGGTCAATCTCCCTAGCTTTTTCAAGATGGCCGCAGACTACGGCCTCGTCTTAAGGTTTATTTCTTCATCTTCCATCGGGATCTTTCGAAAACTACCTCCTGACGTCGAGACCACGCATGCTCAGAAAGATTTCCTCAATTCAATTTCAACGAACTAAAAAGCTCTTCAAACAACCAAGGAATCTGTCCTCGTTGGCTGTAGGAAGCAATAAAGTCGAGTGCGTGCATGAAAGCCCTCATCGTCAAAGATTCATGGTATTCTTGAAGGTATTCTATACCCTTGTAATTTCAGCGAAAAAGAGCTTGATTCAATCCTCGGCATATTCCTCTTTGAAATTTTCTCGATACTCAAACCCGTCACAACAAATTTTATAAAGCAGATCTCACCAACATTACCTTTGAGACTCAGCGATCGTCATCACATATCTGGTTACTTTGGCCCCTCATGTTAAAGACCTACGCACGCAATCCTCAATTTCCTTTTGCAAGGACTTGGCAATAAAAGAGAAAAGTTGAGCTTCAGAAACGAGATGATTGAATTCCCACTTCGTTCCTGCTAGCTTCCGCCACCCTATTCAAAAGCTTTCATCACACGTAGTATTAGGTAGGTACTTCTACTTAGAAACGATCGGTAGAAAATGTGGCTTGCGTGCATCCGGGTCTCGTTTTGGAGACGCAAACCTTGGGAGAAATTAAATTCAACGAGTAAAGAGATAGCACATCAGGTTTTCAGTGAAATCACGTGCGAAATTTAGTCGCCTTCGTCGTCGTCTCTCTGTGAAAACGAACGTAAGCAGGGTTGCAAAGGCTGGGCACAGACGGAACTCAAGTTGTCGATTCGGTCGACATATAAATGGTATATATAGTAGCCCAATCCCTTGAGCAAGAGCTACCTCGTAAAAAGGATCCACTCGAATTTTTTGTCAGAGCTGCTACTGGTGGTGGTGCCTCGGGAGATACTTACGTACATGAGCTCGGGAGGCCAAGTATAGGTTTTAGTTCGTCGATGTCCGGAGGGCGGGTGGTATAGATTCTCATGGTTTACACATCGCGGAGCTGTTCGTCACCCCGTAAAAGCCCCAACGCGGCGATCTCCGTTATTTTTCGAGACCAACGGTCAAGGGGATACTCTTTCGAATTTGGTCCCTCAAGGTATACTCTTATAGGATGACGTTGGGTGAGTCTAGCCATTCACGAGCCCGTGAAAGCTTTTACATTTCTTGATACTTTGCCGGACCTTTCCAACGATCCGATGTTTTTGGTTGCATCGACGTTGTCTGCTTTCGTGACATTTTTTTTGGAGAAATACAATTCGATGCGTTGTCATGTGGATAGAAACGATCCCCGACTTCTTGAAAATTGGTAAAAGAGTATCTCCCTCTAATTTAGTCTGGATTCATACGTAGAATGTACAACTCGTAGAGAAGAATGATTCAACTGGGACTTTCGTATTTATTTATGTCCACACAAATGTTAGAAAATTATGATTTTCCTTCATTGATCGAAGCGTTATAATTTTCCAACTCATGAGAGAAAGAGATTGATTGATTGATAAACGGATTTATTATGCCTTGGTCACAAGGACCGTATGGCAACAAGATTCATACAAATATATATAAGATTATTATATGGTATAACCCGCGTAGAAATTTGTTAAATTGGCAATATATCCGCAATATATTGCAAATTTCAATTGGCAATATATTGCGGGAATATTGCAAACGGCATGAGCAATATTTCCGCAATATTTCGCCGAACCTCAATATCCAATATATTGCAAACATGTTGCTAACTTTCCACTAAAAAAATCATTTTGAACCTTATGCGGATATATTGTTAGTTTTGATTATTGTCGTTTTTGACATTTTTTCGATATTCATGTCAAAATTTTGATTCTTGTATAGATTTTGGAAAAGTCACTGTTTTATTATGATCATACAGCCATTTATTCACTCCCCAAAGTAGATCAGTCACATGCATTAGAATTTACAGACTCGGAAACGCCCTACAATTTTCGACAATTTACTAGCATTACTTCACACGAATATCCATAACACAGATCGCTTTGCTTGATTTCGTGAAAATGGATAATCGTACGTGATGTAGATGGACGGATCACTCACGAACGATTAAAAAATTCACTGACATGGATCTAACAAAAGGCTCATGTACAAATTTTGAGGAAAAAATCATCGCACTGCATGCAAAGTCTTAGATCTTGCGAAGGAGTTAAGGACTTGATAGTGCATTTATGCCAACTGCTCATCTATGTATTTTGAGTGCTCCGTCGACTACCACAATCGTTTGTCCGAGTAGCTCGTACTCGACAGTAATTTTCCAAACCCCGCACCTTCTCGAACACATGAAACAGGGACCCAAGTAATTTTTCTGTGCAGCCTGGAGCTGTAAAAGAACGGCTTGCACCGATGCTTTCTCATCAATCCTCAGCTCGGCTTAATCTGGAAATGGAAAATTTCACACAAAGAATCATGCGGATCAAGAATCATTTGCTAAATACTTCATAGATCTTGGGGTAATTAACGAAAAAATTATCAAGAGGAATCGCACTTGAAAGTGATGACAACAACAAATGGCCGGGCTAGGTTATGAAAATTAGATGATCGAGATGATGGTATTATTTTGGACAGCATATGATTCAGATTGAAGAGAAATACTTATCTGATGCACGCATTTTCGACGACAATCGTACTGGTCATCCATTTCTGAATTATTTCAAATATTATACGCCGAAACGTGGACGAGTAGGCTTGCAGAAATGTTCATGAACTTTTTTTGTTGTCGAAATCTTGAGCAGACTGTATGAGTGTATACTTTAGGATAACAACAAATGTTTGAGAGATAATTTAGTCTGCTCGAGATTTCGACAACAGAAAAAGTTCATGAACATTTCTGCAAGCCTACTTGTCCACGTTTCGGCGTATAATATTTGAAATAATTCAGAAATGGATGACCAGTACGATTGTCGACGAAAATGCGTGCATCAGATAAGTATTTCTCTTCAATCTTAATCATATGCTGTCCAATAATACCATCATCTCGATCATCTGATTTTCATAACCTAGCCTGGCCATTTGTTGTTGTCATCACTTTCAAGTGCGATTCCTCTTGATAATTTTTTCGTTAATTACCCCAAGATCTATAAAATATTTAGGAAATGAATTCTTGATCCGCATGATCCTTTTTGTGAAATCTTCCCTTTCCAGATCAAGCCGAGCTGAGGATTGATGAGAAAGCGTCTGGGCAAGCCGTTCTTTTGCAGCTCCAGGCTGCACAGAAAAATGACTCGGGAGTCGGGGCCCTGTTTCATGTGCTCGACAAGGTGCAGGGTATGAGAAAACTACTGTCGAGGACGAGTTGTGCTCGGACAAACCAATTGCAGTAGTCGGCGAAGCACACACAAAATGCATAGATGAGCTGCAGTTATGGCAACAAGATCTTGGGGCCAATGCATGCGCGAAGATTTTCTTCTCTGAATTTGTTCATAAGCCTTTTGTAATTTTCATGTCAGTGAATTGTTCAATCGTACGTGAGTGATCTGTACATCTACATCACGTACAATTATCCATTTTTACGATACCAAGGAAAGCGATCTGTGTTATGAAAATTCGTGTGAAGTAATGCTAGTAAATTGTCGAAAATTGTAGGGCGTTTCCGAGTCTGTAAATTCTAATGCATGTCACTGATCTACTTTGGGGAGTAAATAAATGGCTGTATGATCATAACAAAACAGTGACTTTTCCAAAATCTATACAAGAATCAAAATTGTAACATGAATATCGAAAAAATGTCAAAAACGACAATAATCAAAACTAACAATATATCCGCATAAGGTTCAAAATGATTTTTTTAGTGGAAAGTTAGCAACATTTTTGCAATATATTGGATATTGAGGTTTGGCGAAATATTGCGGAAATATTGCTTATGCCGTTTGCAATATTCCCGCAATATATTGCCAATTGAAATTTGCAATATATTGCGGATATATTGCCAATTTAACAAATTTCTACGCGGGTAAGCAACATAGATTCAAAATTAATGATTGGACATCTTAAGTACTATACCGTAACTACTATTTTTACATTCATCACGCTCATTAGTGCAATTTACAATTAAAATATGGCACATCTAAACGGGCAATTCTTCAACAATGCAGATCAAATGTGTCAACAATAATTATAATAACACTCGCATTCAGGTTTCTTCCTTTTCATACAGATATTCGAAAGCAGCAAATTTGAAAGACTCAAGAAGAACTTTTAGGTGAATATCAACGGGGATAGATTTCCACAATTTGGTTGCCTGGCGAGAGAAAGCGTTCTCATATGCCACAGTACGCGTCACAGGAGTATGGATCCGCGTCGAGTTCATCCTTTCTGATCGACGGATTTCACCGTCCAAGGGTTTGAATAAATCATTTAGATACTGCGGGGTAGCAGTAGTGAAGGTTTTATAAGCTTGTACACATAAAAAGTACTCTCGACGACGTGATAGCGACAACCAATGCAAATTCTCATAATAAGGTTTCAGGGCTGCGTCACGACGGCATCGAAACATGAAGCGAACGCAAGTGTTGAGGAGACATTGTAACTTTTTCACAAGGTAACCTGACAGATCGTAGTACACTAGACACGCATAATCAAAATGAGGCATGATGAGTGAACTGACAAGCAATATTTTCACTGCAGTTGACAGGAAGTGGCCACGATATCGCAGCTTATGCAAAACCCCATGCACTTTAGAGCAAATGCTAGATACATGAGCATTCCACGAAAGATCTTTTGGGAAAATTACACCCAAGTTCTTCACTGATTCTTGAAAGAGAGGGAGAGAGAGTGAGAAAATCAGGCAATTATCTGGATTAATTTTTGATGCATTACGTATGTGAATAATAACTGGATGAATATGTGTCGACCAATATCAAATTCTTCATATTCAGGTCACTGTATCATATTTCTGACGTACCTTGTTCGTAATTCTTCTTCAATCCGACAAAAAAGAAGGGCGCGACTATCATAAGTTAATTTTTTATCTATTCCACACATTTTCTTGTAATACTACCAAGAGAAATATTACCGCGCGCTCAGATATATATGCGGAAATCGCTCTTGATTGTTCTTGAATATTACATGAAATTTTTTTAATGGTCTGGCACACGGAGAACAGACAATACCGGCCGAATAATTCATCAGGCGATATAATACCCGACAGATTTTCTTTGCCGGCAACAGAATTGCTTCGAATATCCGGAATAAAATTCCTAACTCTTACAGAGTAAAAACTCGGAACAAAATTCAGAAATCCCCTCGAGCCAAACTCTCAAGCCTGACTGGCAGGCGATTCATCCGCAACGTATGTCTTGTCTAAGTTTGAGAGCAGCTCGGCTTCTGCCTTTCCGATAAAAAAAATCCAGCGAATCTAAAAGTTGAGCTCGGAAAAAGCAAGTGATCCGCAATCAAGAAATAATCTTCGATAAAGTCACGCGTGATAATTCGCATTAAATATTCATGGAACATAGCGGCTAAAAGGAACAATTCTCGCGTGGCTTAACCTAGAGCAAAAAACTGTATGAGCTTGGAAGCAAAGCTACGCCAAGTATTGCTCGCTCGCTCAGGGGCAGGAGATCGAAGCACTATTGTGTATAGTACTCAGGGGGTCGGAAATGACTTTGTTGCCTCATTAATACGCGGACTCGTGGAGGAGAAAAAAACACACCACGATGAGGTGAATGAGCGGACAGCTAATTCGAATCCCGGGGTTATCTTTTTATAGATACGAACACGCACTCGATGAAAAAGTTTCTTAAGGATTCAGATAGGGGAAAAAGGAGAGAAAGCAAGTTTCTAGCTGGATGATCCGCAAGTGGTGAGAGAGAGGTGCGTCTCAAACGTGCAAAATCATCCATGCTGAGAGCGACTTAGATTAGACCCGATATCGAAATGGGTGAGCAACTGTGTTAAAGATGAGAGCAGAATTGTACTAATGAGGCGTATCAATGAATGTATACGGCGTCGGTTGAAATCGCTTCGACGCAGCAATCAGACCATCCGTTCTCGAGCGTGAAGAATCACGATTTGAAACTACATCCTCGCCAAAAGCCATTCGTCACCGAATCTTTCATCAAATACGAGATCACAACGTTTTCTCGGGCTGGAGAATAGATACGATCAGGAATCCCACTATTCTAAGATGTTTTTTCGTATTCAAAATGTCCTATTTAATGGTATATTGAGCTTATGTAACATCTAGCGAACTAGTTGTCGATATCTGATATCTATGATTTTTGACGCTTGATATCTGGTACATTCTAAGTCATTGTCAGACTAGCTGCCGTCATCGAGAACAATTAACAAATCATGATCTTTTTGGGTCATTCCTTATTGTATCTTGTTGTTTCACTTCATAGTCGTACAATTGACCACCGGATGAAGAAATTACTTCGACTTGCTCGGCAACTCTGAAATTAGCGTTATTGCCTATCTCGCTTCCGATCGTTGAGCTTGTGAATGTTTCTGATGATTCAAAGCCTCCTGAAATGCCTTCGCAGTGAAATGATGATATTTGTAAAACGATCGGTAATGATTTATCGAATACATTGAAACAAGGATTCTTTGAAGTCCGGGAAGATGGCATATTGTAAATCAGCGAGTTAATCAGTCAGCAATACCCATCACTCATATGACCACGTTATATATGTCAGCTGGACCAAACCGAATTAGACTGAACTAGACAAGTCTAGACTGAAATAGGCCAAACTAGACCAAAATAGACCAAACTGAATGGGTTAGACTGGAATAAACTGCACTCAGGCCATACTAGTATAGCAATTCTGGTACGGTACTGATGCGGTAATTTTGGTGCGGCCACAGTGGTCTTAGCAGTACTATTGCAATCCTAGTGGTACTAGTGCCGTGCTAGAACCGCGACAGTACCAAACTAGAATCGTACTGGTACCGTATACTATTACCGCACTTTTATCGTACTGGAACCGTACTATTACCGAACTATAGACTGTACTAGACCGGGCTAGACCATACTAGTACAGAAATTCTAGTACGGTACTGGTACGGTAATTCTAGTGCGTCCGTAGTGGTGCTAACAATCCTAATAGTACTAGTACCGTACTAGAACCGCACTAGTACCGAGCTAGAACTGTGCTAGTACCGAACTGTAGACTGTACCAGACCAGACTAGACCATACTAGTACAGCAATTCTAGTACGGTACTGGTTCGGTAATTCTAGTGCGGCATTTGTCGTGCTAACAAATCTATTGCGATCCTAGTAGTACTAGTACCGTACTAGAACCGCACTATTACCGAGTTAGAACTGTAATAGACCGGACTAGACCATACTAGTATAGAAATTAAGTACGGTACTGCTACAGTAATTCTAGTGCGGCCGTAGTGTTGCTAACGACACTATTGCGATTCTAGTAGTACTAGTGCCGTACTAGAACCGCCTTAGTACCGAGCTAGAACTATACTAGTACCGAACTAGACTGTACTAGACCGGACTAGACCATACTAGTACAGAAATTCTAGTACGGTACTGGTACGGTAATTCTAGTGCGGCCGTAGTGTTGCTAACGACACTATTGCGGTTCCAGTGGTACTACTACCAAACTAGAACCAAACTAGTACTGGATTAGACCGGGCTAGTCAAGGCTAAACCGCAATAGATGGAACTAGACTCGGCTAGACCAGACCATTTATCCATCCACCCGACCATCAACCCATTCACCCATCGATCTACCCACGACCCATACAGCCGGACATTATATTTCACCCTTTCTACGTAGCCCACCCGACATGTGGATTCCGGACGGACAAATTTCGGACTGACATTTGATTATTATGAAATTTATTACGTACAAAAGTTATTCTCGATATCCTGCAGTAGATATTGTTTGAGTATTTCGATTCAACCAATCAGAACAATCAATACTCAAAAGCTTTGGTCATACAATTGTACTGACTCAAGTTCTGCAAATTCTACAAGAACATCCTGACGTCAGAGCGTAATTGAAGCCCAGAGCAATCAAATACCTACAAATAAATCAATATCGGATATCGAGATGCATTCTCCTCAAGATACCTGACAAAAATCGCATTCAAATTATAACAATCTAGACTTCGCAGAAGTGCATTTGAGATAGGTATTGAATCGATTTTTGGCATCCAAGACATTTGCGTGCAAATTGCGTGGCTTTGGCACATCTCGGGAGCGTCTCGAGAACGTCGATAAAATCTATCGTGGCAGCGAGCAAGTATACACTGTTACTATAAGACATTATGTAAAACTACCGGAATACACTTGAAATCCTTGAGGTTTGGAACTGAATTTATTCGCATAATTTGAGAACAAGAAATGGTTTCTCTGCAGCTGGCATCCAACAAATTGGTAACACGTGTCTTGGAAAATCAATACAACTTCTGAATATTTGAATAGAAGAGTGATTGTTCAACCAACCCTATACAACTTCTTCATTAGTTAATATTTTAATGGTCCAATACGTTAGGTATCACGCAAAATCAAGCGTATGAATCTATTTTCATCTTCTCAACTTGTAATGGTTTGGATAATTTGAATCATGACATTGATAAAGATCATGGTAGGAAAGAATTTGGACAGAAAGCTCGTATTTTCTATTGAACATCATCCAATATGAACGCATCGGTCAATCAATCGAATCGGCTGTCTGAAAATTGAGTGTGAGTTGGAAATCTTAAGTGTGAACCGCTATCATGAAAATTATTTCGAGAACATACAGTTTGAAGCCGATCAGTGTCAATTGCTATCCAGAGCCTAGGCTCTCTTGTGTAATTATTTCAACTGAAATCATGTAACTCATTTGGTTGAGAGCATCAATTTGATTCCAAAACAAATTAAAAAATGACGAGACATGCATTTTCATTGATCAGGATTATAGGTTCAGAATATTCCTCGGCGATTGTTTTACAACGGAAAGATTGATGCACGGAGAATACAGCCTCTTTAAAAATTCTTATCCTAGTTTCTACGGTTATATGAAATTCTTCTTTCAAAAAACGCGACCACGTCAAGAACTCAAAATCAATATAGTTGTCAAACATTCATCAGCGGCTCTCATTGTTACACCACACTTTCTCGATCCTTGATTGAGATTGTACTCGAGAAGTTTGAAAGCCCCATACTTAAATAGAGAACTGTACTCTGATGGTTAGCTGAATTTTTCAACAGACAATTATCCTTCACCTCTATCTTTTCACGCGATCCGCAAATGCAAACAGGAAGACACGCAGAGGAATCATGAGCCACACGCGATCATCCACCCAATGCAAGCCTCTGGGGATCCACTGAAGCGAGGTGGGGTGCAACCGCTCAGATGCTAACTCAATTAATGTATCGCGCGCTCAGTCAGGCACACGAGACAGTCATTTCCGCCTCTGCCGCGTGTCCCGATGCGCGAAAATGCGCAAAAAGTTAGCGCCCGAGAGACAGCCAAGCAATTTTCTTTGCGATGAGTTGGCTCTTTATTCAATATGTCTTGTCAGTGCTAAAAAATTTATGGATTTAGACAGCTATATCCGACTGAAGTTATGATTGTGAAGCAAAAACCAAGATCTGATTCAGTTTGAAATATCCGAACCCATCGCTCCATTGGTATTACATGAAGAGGTAATTTGAAGGTCGAATTCAGCAACTATCGAGTTGAAACTTGAAATGAAGAGGTTATCAGTTTCCCGTCGTTCTTGACGAGGATTTGATGAGATGACGAGGTTTGATATCAGTATTATTAACTTCAGTTTGAGAACTCTCACATTCAATGAAATTTGACAAATTTGAAGGAACTATTCTGTTCAATGAATCGAATTTTGTTCCAAATTTCCAAACTCCTTCTTAGCTATTTCAACTTGCATTCCATCAAAACAATGATAGAAGATTTTGTATCACTAGATCGTTTCATACGATACAAAGATCTCAGAAATATGTCACTACGAAGAATAAAGTATTAATAGTTGTTACTTTTCGACAAATATCCTGTTCATTTTGGAAGCAAAACGCTCCAGTGAGTTTGATGCGAGTAAGCTTGCAGCATCATCAATTCGTGGGTTCGTGGTGTTCTGGCACGCGTGCTCTGAGCTGAAAAAATGGCAAACAAATGCTCTCAATTGTACACTCGACACGAGCGTTAATTCACCGCTGACATTCATCGTGACTAGCGTATGTTTTTTGTCCCTCCGTGGTCAACGAATTCACGAGCGAACTCTTTCCATGTCCGTAAAAGCGTTAAAAAGCGACTCTGATTCCAAGTTGATTGCGGCTATAGCTGGACTTTTTGTTGGACCGAATATTTTTGCTGACTTTTCCAAATAAATTCATACGTGACTCCACAAAATTTGTTTGACAATAAAAAGTTTGTACATTTGAAGATCGTGGTTCTCTCGTGTAAAATATTCATCAGCGACGCTAAGTATCTTCAGAAATTCTTGTGGTGTACACGAATGACATGAAATTTGAAAATAGTCAAATATACATCACAATTGGTAGTCTATCAATATTAACTGTGCGTGACTCGCGCGCTGAACTAGTGTCATTTGCATTTGCAAAAACAGCATATTCAAAAATCATTAATTTGCTCATCCGTATCAAATTGCTTTTGACTGTGATCAAATTCTACCTTTGAGTCAAATCAAACATTTGGAGTCCCAGCGTAAATGAAACATCGTTTAAACGATGCAGAAATTTGGAAAAAAATCTTAAGAAGTCATTTGAGATTTATCAGATCGTTGTAATCACGCCTGAGGCAGAATTTTGCACGAAAAAAACCTGGGCAACAATTTATGAGTCCTACAGATACATTTCTTAAACCTTAGATTTCGACATCATTTCTCAATCCCAATCATCATCCATTTTGTTAACCAAGAATATATCCTCACACTACAAGAATTTTGCTCGGAATTTTAACTCCAAAGGTCGAACCCAAGCATTTGCTAATTAATCCAATGATCCAAGACAGAGCGAATCAACTAAATATTATTGTTCATTTTCCATTCGACAGTACAAGTTCCTCTCCCGATGGAAAGTTTTGTTGAATGCGGTCAATCCTTTTCAACAAACAGTGATCCAAAAAACTACCAAAGATAGCGTGAAGATAATCTACACCAGTAGATTCTTGTCCATTTTCTTGTTTTCAAAAAAATTAACCAATAATGCAGATCATACGTCCAAGAAAAAGCATGATATGTGTAATTTCCAGATGGTGAATTACGGATAGACACACCCTGTATGTTTCTTCAATCGGCAAATCGACATTAAAATTTTCAGCGTATCGACACTTTTTCACCCTCATGAGTTTCTCTGTACGCTCTATACACATTCCTCTCTTCCTCCCATTTTTAGACTTCGCCATGAAGTCCTTCATAGCTAAGATCCTGAACTAACATCTATAAAAAAGTCGATCTCATAACACCTCCTTGCTTATCGCGTAGCCCAAAGTTTGATTTCACACGAGCCTAGTGGTCGCTCAAGTTGCACGTGCTCTCTCATCACCATCACCTACACAATCAAAAGTACACACAGACACGAAGTGAACTCGCTGTAGAAGCCACCGAACCGTCCCGGGTGCGCAAATCGCTAATAACAGACGTGCCTCGAATACTAATCGCATTTGCCAAGATTCGCCTCGTTTTACCATCATATAGTATATCCTCAAAGCTCGCTCAGCTGAAGCGGGGTTTCCTCGTGTTTAAGGACGTGCAAGAGTGGCTCGATTTCGGCAGAATGGGTATTATGCATTCGGCTCACCCGATAATCCTACTCTCCTACTCAATGAAAACAAGAGCCTGCCAGACGCTTGCCAGAGACTTCAGAAATACCTTAACCATCTCATACATTCCTGCACAAGAAGCTATAAGGGTTCAGAATCATCAAGACAAGATAGTAGTAAGTAGTAAGTTTGTCTGAGAGAACTTGGTCCATCCTCAAATCGTACAATTATAGAGAGAGTACATACATGCATACATCGCTTGAACTGCGGTGAATTAATCGAGCATACCTACCCAGGGATAAGGGTGAAGTACTTGCTTCCAGGATTCACTAAGGGCACACATGCTTCCCCGTAGCTCTTTGCCCGCACTCGCGGTGTGCCGTATCCTCTAATTTCAATCCCACACCATCCATATGAACAGAGTCTCTTCGTAGGGGTGCATTTAGATACGAGGAATGAGTTTCTCCGAAGTCTACTGCCGTTGTAGAGGGTAAGGCCTACTATATAGAGTACGCGGTGCTCAGCCACCGCGAAAGCTTAATCCAGGCCTCTGAAGCGCAGGTGTGTGGTCGCGAGCGGCAAATCGTTTGCGGGATTATTCTGGCGCATAAACAATGAACGTGGTTGCCACCATTCCTATATTGAAGTAGACTCTTTATTCATGCGTGGTGGTCAATGTTTTGAATGTTTTGCACGCAAGTTGTTCGTAGGTTTTTGTGGTAAACCACCGGAAAACTTTTTAAAAATTTGTGAAAGGAGAAGTGGGCTTACTACGCATGGGGTGAGTCAAATCGGTGTCTGACCATAGCAGGATCTTACTACTGCGAGGGTCTGATGAGCTGGTTCGATGAAAAGTTTTGAATTTTTATTTAAAAAATTATGAGAACTCTTGATGTTTCGATACCTTGGATCGTGAAAGAGTCAGATATACTGCAGGGAACGTTAAAAAATAGAAGAATGAGAATCACATCTAACGATACTCTGCTTGTTAATGATGCTCAAAACATCGGAAAGGAACTTAATCAATGTACACAGCCTCCACCTGCTAGAGAATGAGACTCCTCATAATGATGCGGTCTTTGTTCGTAATACAGAAGTCCTTTGTTCTCTGTGGAAGTGAGGTTCCGAAAAAGTACCGTACAAAAAAAATTGCGCACTTACAATAAAACCATTCTCTTGTAGGCGAAGGGGTTAAATTCCTCAACTGAAGAATAAGATGAATACGCATCAGGATTATTGAGAAAAATCGGCCAAGATTCAGTAGATGTCGTACAAGAAATGCAATGCGGATAATGATCACCTGAATTATGGCTTTGTACATAAGAGAGTTTCCACGGAACTTTTGACTTTCGTGTTACTGCTATGTTTCTGAAGTATTCTGAACTATTGGGAGTGCGCAGGAGTGGCATTGTTAGTATTTGGCTTCATTCAATATGGACTACATTCTTTTTTGTTACGCATCCCGATTTGTCAACAGCAGACCGCAAAAGATGATTTTTGGGTAGTTTACAAACGCACCAACGCGATTTTTTGAATTGATGAGGCTGTAACTAAAATACCCATGCCTCAACTACTTTGCTAGAATGATGTATCCATCTACTAATCTTATATTTTGAGAAAATCTTTGATTCAGAGGTGTGCGCTGATTTGGCTATGATATTAGCTCTCACTTATCGATGTAACCGAGTTTTGTGGAAAAATGTTCTCTGGCTATTTTTTACGAAAATGATGGAATACCTTGTACGAAATGGGGAATTTAGCAATGAGTTTTCGAAGTTAAAAAAAAAGACGAATCGAATCCCGTTTGGTTTGTGAGTGTGCCTTGATCCGGACAAATTTTAAAAAGCTTCAAAGTTCATAAAGTTATCGCGCGACTGGCTTTGAAAATGGTCATTTTTTGATGGCACACTCAGGAGACGTGAAGCACAGGATTGGAATGTTGTGCTCTTATTTCTTCACCACAAAAAGGATATAACCGCACTGTTTTGAGTTGCAATTGTCGATCGGTGTTTCTGTGAGAAGCTGAGGAAAAATATTTGAATCCGGATGGTAAGCTGAATAAGCTTCTAAATATGATGGTATCGCGATTTTCTTGATTTTTACATAGTATACGACTGAAATATAAACAAAATAACACTACAGTATACTCTAAAAATTTAAATGAGACTCATAGCCCGTGACCCGATTTGGGAAATTTACATCGAATTTGGGAAAAATGTATGATAGGATTTATCCTTAAAGTCAAGTCAGGCGAAATATAATCCCTATCAATCATCTAGACAATATTTTGAATCGAATCTACTCGATTGATGTTGGTTCACAAATATTTCAAGAGTGAAATTCTGTACTTGTCGTTCTGCATTAGATACTTTGGCTTGGAAGAGAGTGGCACCACTTTTCCCACGTGTTTTCAAGGTCTAAGAATCACATAAAACCCATTTCAGACGCGGCGACGAGAAATTTTTTTTCCATTTCAGAGGGCCAATAGTTATAAGTTCCATGGAAACTCTCTTAAGATTTTGGTTCAATTTGACTATCAAGAAGATGGGCTTAAAATTAGTACAAGTATTGGAAACCTGTACGAATTGAGCTAGATTATGGTTCGGTTTTGAAATCCATCACTAAGAAGAATGAATTCGCGTAACGTAAGAGGATTGTCTCCCATCCATAATAGAAAAGTGGCGTAAGTTGGCCAACCGTGTAAGACAAAATTCGGGCAAAATGAGGACTCCTGCACAGTACATCTTCAAATTAACCTGACATGGCTATACTCTATATTTCGATGATAAAAACCCCATCAGCTCCAGTTTTACTTCATATTTTTCAATTCGTAATCCAAGCTTTTTAGATCATTTGAACACTAGGAAAGTTATTTGTGCAATGGCCGTTGACTCTCGTTCGCCCACATCAGAGGATCTCAAAATCAAATACTTTTGAGCGACCACCTTTGAATATCGAAATATCACATAACCTATGAATTCTTAGCTTCAACGAAGACTAGCACTTTGATATAGTAAATTGTATTCAAGTATTACTTGCTCATTTATCCACTCATTTATCTCGCTCAAGTAATGTATTGTTGATCCATTCAAAGTGAGTGACGCGCCTGCCATCGTCACTTCCATGCAGCAGGCTTCTCTGAAAAGAGGTTGTGTCATCGAAGGGGTTGCAGAAACAACGCAAACCCGGCTAATAGCTCCTTAGCTTTGGCTTATAGCCAGGATCACGCTCTGAGAAAATGTGCGCGTGTATATTCCCAAGAGCAAAGACCCTTGAGCTTTTCTCAGTGGAGCTGCTCGTCTGCGCGCTATTAATTTCAGAGCTAGTGAGCCAAGGTTCAAGGTTTCAATTTCCATATCATAACAGAGCCATCTTTTAATCACTTGCCTTCGCCTGGGGCTGTATAAACTAAGCCATAGATGCGATCAAAATCCATCCATTGTTGATGTTTGTTAAGAAAATTTCCACAGGGACTATTTCTTGGAGATCCTGTATTTCTAAAATTTCACGTAAAGTTTCAGAATACCCAGCATGCTCTTTGTACTCAATATTCCCATAGTTGCCGATTTTAGAAGTGGGCACTGTTTGAATTTTCCGCAATTTTCTTTCCTTATCAAATCTTCTTAATTCTTTTATTCGAAGCCTTGAAGCCTCGAAGGCCTGTACAGCTTTCCTGTGTAGCAATACTGTTTGATAATCTGTGTACTGTGCTACGACTAGCGCAAGCTGTGCACTATTCTTGGTACTCGTGGTTAATACGTCTGAGACTTCCCCGACACATGCTACCAGATAACTGAGCCCTCCTTGTTTGTCCGGGCCCTCCCGACAACTACTCTCATATCACACCCGTGTGCATCAGACGAGTTGTTCAGACACTCTGAGGGGTATCTGAACTCTTTTTATTCAAGGCATCAAATGGTCAATTCGCTCGCAGTGACGGACTCACCTACTCACAGAGTGAGAGGCCTCATTTGTATAACTGGAGACAACAGTGTGTCAGTGCGCTATGTGTGGGAGTAAGCTCCTTGCATATCCCCGGTTTTAACCGCGAGGCGAGGGAAAACTTTATGGTGTAAAAAAAACCCGTCTCAAAGAGCCCGGTGTACTCATCGTGCTACCGATTGGGCTTAGACCTCACGCATCAGCGATTGATAAATACCAAATCTGTCGGCACTTCGCACCCGCAAGTATCAACCATCGGATCAGAAAATCCAGCAAGTCGAAGTGGATTAGATCAAGATGGGCGGTCACCCATCCAAGTACTAACCGCGCCGGAAGATGCTTAACTTCACTGATCGGAAGAGTTGGCACCCAACGACGCCACCAATGTGGCGGATTTGTGTTCGAGTGCTCGTTATGTTGAATCGTGAGGATTAAGTCGTTTGGACCAAACTCAAATGATTTCTGCGGGCCCCAGAAAATTTAGAGTTAGATTTGGATTTTTCGAGTTGCTCATCCAAGAAATCGCTATCACTCAAACTGATGGTAAAAATGCTTCATTCAACCAATCTTGTCACACTCTAACGCATTCGATTTCTTGTTTCAAGGTCTTTTTAGAGCTGTTTTCTAAGATAGCAAAATCTCGGTCTGGAGCCTTTTCATGTACAAATTACGATGATCAGTTGTAAACATGAAGGCTTGCATGAAGGCCAACATCGAAAAGTGCACAACATACCCTCATATGGTTATCTCGGAAGGGCGTGCAATATATTCTTTCTACGTTTCGGAACATGTTCATTACGACAAAATAAGAGGGAATAGTTTTAGGACCGGCGAAAAGCTTCAAATGTGTTTTCATGTCAATAAAGATGCACTGTAAAATATTGGTTGAATTTTCAACCAACATCTCAACCAGCTGGTTAAATTTTCAACCACACTGGATGAATTTTTCATTCAACCAACTGGCTGCGTTTTCATCCAAGCAATAATATCCCGTAATGGATGGATGGATGGATGATGGGTGGATGGGCGGATGAATGGATAGATGGATAAATGATGGGTGGATGGATGGGTAAATAGACGGATGGATGGATGGTTGATGGTTGGATGAGTGGAGAAGAGGGATGAAGGGTGGATGGGTAATTGGATGGATGATAGACGCATGATGGACGGATGGATGATGGATGGATGGATGGACTCATCACCCATTCATCCATCCACCCACCATCCATTCTTCGATCCATTCATCGATCCCATCTATCATCCATCAGTCCACCCTTCCATCCATACAGATCTACCCATATGACCATCCACCATATTCTACCCCCCACACTTAGGTAACCTGATATGCAGGAACCGAACGGACATATTGTGATAATCCACATTGGTTGAATATTCAACCAAACTGTTTGACGGGGGCACGCTGGGGACACCTTCTCGCGAACTCGAGACTAATCACTTTCTGAGGAAATTGAGATAGCTCGATTCCCGTTGGTCAAAATTAACCTTACTTTAGCTCGTATTGAAGGTCATGAAATGAGCTCTAAAGTCAGTTAAAATTCAGTGATGAATATCGAAAGCCATGGACTATTGAACAACATCTGCAGGGGTGTGAGGGCATGGTATGCTAGATGCGCTTATCTTACAAATAGGGCTATTTGCTGCTCTTTAGTTCTTTCCGTGTCACAGTTCTATGCGATACACTCAGCAGCAGCTATCAAGTACTAAATTCAGCAATAGATGATTTTCCAATCTTTAATATGGGAGAACGATAGGGAATGTAGGAAAATGATTTTTTCCCTCACTAACATGTGGCATATACTACTCACTGATCCCACGAGTATTTTTGCCAGGATATGTATTGAATACAATGACTTATTCCATCATTAAAGGGTAAGATCCTTATTGATCGAGTATGATGATTAACATAAAAAGAAGGCTCATAGATTTTCCAGTCTGCATTGTCTTTATGAAAAAGTCCATCCATCAGAATCATTCCTTTGTGCAAGCTGACGCGTTAATTATGAGCCAGTCCCAATAATGTGTTCGATCTCCTTTGTGTACTTAATTAGTACATGCAACATGTGAATAATTATTTAAGAATTTTTCAGACTTTGTACTGACAAGAGACGCAGGGGACATATTGATCATTGTGAAAGGGAAAAATAAAGTTTTTTCGAAAAAAAGAATCCGCCTCACCATCTCATTGGAATAGCGATTGGTCGTATGTGTGATGGTTAATTTATTTAGTGGTCCCAAGGAGAGACAGTATAGAGTTAGGTGCTACGTGGACGACGGGCTCATTGTATCGACAGGTTTTCAACCCTTTTGAAATATCACCCAGAGTTGCGCACTACGCTGTGAAGCGAGGCTTTTCTCGTCTCTTTCGGTATACACTCGACGCGCGACGCAGTCTCTGAGGGGCTTAAATTAATTTTATGGTGGAAACTAGCCAGCAGTGCGCTCAGCTCCAGTTTCGTTAACACAAAGAAATGTTGAGTGGCTTGTGGCGCATTGCGTGGAAATTCTCTTTCACGAGGTGAAAATTTTCCACGCGTTGTTTAATGAAAATTGAGCCCTTTCGTCGTTGCACTCTTTAGAGTGTACACATACCAGCCACTTCCATTACTGTTTGTTTCATACTATGCCTAATTCTATTCAGTCTCATACCGTCAAGCGTATGCTTTATATTGAACTCTCGTAACACTCTTGGTAGAGTACGTGCCATAACTCTGTTTTATACTCGATACTTTGGTAGGCTATTTGAATTCCATACAGTAAATTTGAACGAGCTTTGAACAATCTCTATAGGTCATTATGAGGTCTCCATTTACATGCTACTATACGAGCCACTGTACGGCCCGACCAAATTGTTGACATACTTATCGGACATACCTAATCTTTCAACTAATTCAAGCTTCATGAAAATGAGCCGGGACACTCTAGCTTGAATTTATTCTATAGTATTGTTCAACTTTAATGGTCCTTGTGATAAAGCTGGGAGAATCTCGAAATGATATTCAGTGTGGAGGGTATGCATTTTGAGATTGGACTGAAAATGAATTTTGACTTACTGAGGTGGAATCCGCCTTTGATTCAGTCTGTATGTCAGGAAGTATCACAAGAAATCATATTCTCATGGATATATCATTTCATGATGAAAATCATATTTTTCTGGTAACTCTGTATTCGCATGATATGGACTACTCACTTCGGAACATTCATCATCATTAAACAGCTATTTGGAGCAGGCAGAAACAGGTATCCAAGGAATCAACCTGAATGCAACATTCACAGTGTGCGATTCTTTGTTTCCGACTTGAAATGACTTTACGATTTACAGAAACCAGGTTTTGTGTTGAATCAAGAGATATTCTTAGGCTCGTTCAAAAATTTGTTGGCAAAATTTGTGATTGACGATTTCATTTGACCTGCTTGACTTCTCTGTTTGAGAGATTTTCCAGGACAAAAAACATGTTTTCACTTGAACAGATATTTTCAAAGTTTGTGGTAAGTTGATGTAAAATGTACCAGCAAACAAATTTCTCCAAATTGCGATGGGCGAAATGTGTGAATGAGAGTAGTTCTGCGGAAACTTCGATATTTGGAGGTCGATAATGTGCCAGCGCTAAATCTCACTTCCGAAGGTTCTAAGATGTATTTTTCGGCTTTTCAAAACATATGAAACATGCTTTGACTCGCGCACGAATATATATAGTTTCACTCATCGGTCGCATAAGGATAACATGGAGAGACGTGGTAGCGTCGAACGGACCTGACATTTTGCCACTAAAACTGATCTCACGGCCAAACGGTTTGAGCTACAGCTTTGAGGTTTTGGCATTTTGATTTGACCATCAAATACTTTGGAAGAAACTGTCTAGGACCTCTGCAGTCCCACGATCGAAGGTCGCACTCGTATCACACGGACCTGACATAAAAATTTAGCAAAATAGATTTTCCCGGATAAGTACTCCCCAAAGTGTGACAACCAATTCTTTCGATACTTTGGGACCTGGGAAAGTTACGCCTGACGATTTACTTGAAGAATAAATTTGCGCGGAAAAGCCTGGGATGAGGCAACTTCATTTTCATTCAGGAATTCTGAGCGTGTAAATTTTGGACGGAATTGCGCCACAAAATCTCCGTGCTCAGCTTGCACATGAAGAGAGATCTTTTGGTCCTTGTAGCTGTGGAGATTAATGCTCAATACTACTATATTTGATGAGTTTGACCGCCCAGATCCCAAATGAGCCCCACTGCGGCGTTTCACGTTCACAAAGGTCGAAAAAAGGGAAAACCACAGCAGATGGACCTGATAGTTTGACCCCTTTCTTGGTGATAGTATCTGTGAGTAGCCCTGGATATCGGAAAACTAAAATTCTGCCAAAATGACTTGTGTAATTGGTTTTTCAATTATTCTAAGGGTTCGTAAAATGTGGCACACATTATTTCAAAGTTTCCACAGAACTATCTATATCCTCAAAAACCTGTCTCTTATCTTTAGTAGTTGATGAAATTGTACGATATCAGATTAACTAGGAAAGGAGTTTTTTCACAATATTATTCCCACATTTCATGCCATACTGGTCATAACCGAAGGCAAACTCAAATTTAGTGACTGGAGGGCACGCAGATGTATCTCTATGATACTCATGTGAATGAAAATAAACGATCCGATAGCAGCAGCAAAATCGTTTGGATCTCATTAAAAAGGCCAAGTTCCACTTGGGAAGTCGAGTCCATAGATTGCATAGCTTACGTAGAACCCAACATAGATCGTTCGGCAGTTTTGTCGTCATCTCAATTCACTCACACAATTATTAGTGCCATATATGTGCCAATATTCTATGTCGCCGAACACATAGAAGACGAACCAATCCTCTCGTGTCACGCACTCTGTTTCCGGACCAAGAACAACCCTTTTAGTTACTCATCCAGCCACCCCCATCTAGGTTTTACATAGCTCCTAGTCTCGAACGTCATAACTTCCTTTAGACTATTTTTTCAAGCGAACGAATTCCTCATACAACTTTTACGCTTCGCACGCCATATAATTACCCGGTACTTTTTATCTCCGTGTAGTTAGTGTTTCACCGATAGTCGAAAGATCGGCACGTGACCAACAGATCGGACCAATATTACAAAAGTTTTTTTCCGAAACCACCACCACCACCGCGCAGTTCGCGTACACTCGGACACTCAACTTTACCGATATCTGGCGGTCTTCTTGACAAAAAGAGGATATCAGAAAATTTTTAAGGCAAGGTTGACCGTCTAACTTTTCGCGGTCTAACAAACACAGGTATATCTCAAGTTATAACACTGAAATTCTAAAGCAGAGTGCGATCGTGACCCCGGTAGCGTTCTACATCTCTACTTTCATGAAAATTCCATGTACAAAAATTTCATACGACTTCTCATGCGAGTTTTAGCACTCGCCAAAATTCTTGCAAGCTCGAAAGTGAGCTCTCGATTCAAATTAAGTTAGCGTCTTGTTCGATCTCGTAGTGACAGACGAGATGGGGCGGTCTCTCGATTTTCGAACGAGCCACCTACGTGACTTGGACGATGCGACGACGACGCCGACGCCGATGGCAACTTTGCGAGAAGCTGCAAGCTCACACGCCCGCCTCTTTTAATGACGCAAAGAATCCCACGCGTAACGATGAGTGGTGAATATTGAACGCACGGCATCTGCTGCTTTACTCGTCGTATATTTTTCCCTTGTGGTAATGCTGTATATATGTTGAGAGTATGCAAATTCCGATGAGCCCTTGGCATGAAACGAAGTGAGAGAGTGAGTATCGTCTCGATATCCCACGTGCATTGGGTTGGCAAGAGAAGCTCGTCGACGAGATTTATAGCGAATACAGCAGGAATTTACGAGCGATCGAATTTTTCATGGGCAAATATTGCATAGGCTTTTAGTTTGAAGCGCATGCATTAGTCAGAATTTTGCTCGTAGTTTGGTTGTTATTAGCAATATTTTGTCTTTTATGCCTTCATAAAGCCGAGCGTTTGATGATGTGGGAGCACTTGGTTAACCCTTGAGAGATCCTTTGAGCTTTGACAGGTGCTTTAGTCATCATCATTTCATAATACTGTAGCTGAGGCTTTGTGAGATTGGCGAGAGATTCTTGATTAAATGTCGGGTGTAATATGGAACAAAATTGTGATGGTCTAATTTTGTGGAATTTTAATCACCATATAATGAGGAAGAGCTGACCCTGCTCCAGCGAGAGTTTAATTTGACTTGAGTTAGATGCCAGACACTTTTGTTTCAAAATGTAAGGTCGTTGAATTGCATCATTTAGGTGTATTGAATTGATTCTGGATCCACAATTGTAACTGTTGATCTTGTTTCAACAATCGGTGATTTTTTTGATATTCGAAGACTTATCAAAACGAAACCTGGGTATTTTCGTTTTGTATCAAACTATCTTTGGCAATGATTATCCAATGTTTTCTGTGCATGGTGTGAAAATACTATTAGGTACCTGAGCATGTGTACTCTCGCAGGAAGCAGAGAAATGAGTCCTTTCATTTCGTTTCTATCGGTTGAGTTCAAAAATCGTTCGAGTTTTCCTCCTTAGACGAGCTTAACGATCGTATTCATCTGAATCGAGATAATCATGGTAGATTTGCGCGATAAATGAAAAATCTTCTTGGACCCAACTCCTCCGACTCGGGACATGGTCGCAAAATGACAAAAAATGGCAAGTGTAAGAAATTGAAAGTGCTTGGTTGTTTGCATTTCCATCCAAATAGGCGTTTTGCATCGAAATAGAAGCGTATGGAGATTTCATTGTTATGCAAACATGTTTCTAATAGTGCCAGATATTATTGGGATTCCATCAGGTTTCCATGGTCTATTAAGCTGAATTTATCATAAATATCGTTTCCTGGGCCCCTCCACACATTTTGTCGTCTTAAGCTGACTGGTTAATCGAAAACTGCGAATAACAAGATGAAGCGAAACTTTAGAATTAATCTCGGATACATCCTTAGTTATTGCACAACGAAGAAAACAAATTCTACGACCCTGATCAAAGCATTTTTGACTAGTATTTTCGCTAAAAATGATTAGCATTCAAGAATAAAGAATACAGTGCATAATATATATTTGAAAAATTAAAATTTTTATCAGATCGATTTTGATATCAGTGGTCACAATGGTCCAACTGGGCGATGACAACGATATTCACCACGAATGATAATTTAATTCCCAAAGTAATGGAAGTGAGTTAGCATCATCTCAATGTATTCAAACTGGAGCCAAGGCTCTGCCAAGATCAGCTCAACTTGGGATTTCATCATTTGAATAAAGTACTCAGGAGCGCGAACGCCATGAAAGTTAAAACAGACATCTTGTTCTTTCAGTACCTCTTAATCGTTAATGCAACGAGACATTTGAATTTACAGTCTAATTAAAGCAGGCATGAAAAGACGCAACGGTCGACGCCAAGATGAAAGAATAAAAAGTCACCCCCGTTCGTGTCAAGACAATCCAAGAAGTATGTACATCCACTATTCATTCGTAGCGATAAAAGGACCATCTCGAACTTGCTGCACGCATTCTCTTCCATTGCAGCCGTGTCTATAGAATGCGAATATAAGAATGTACAGGAAGACTTCTTGAAGAACGAGACGTGACGCCTCGCAATAGGTCGTAAAGACGAGTCACTGAAGCTTCCTCTGATGCAACTGCAACTGCTTCGTCATAATCCAAAATGACGCGAGCTCGTTTTTTTTTTTCAACCTCATCGACTTTTTTGTATGTATCGCGCAACCCTGCTGTGCAAGCTCTAACGCTTGCCCTATAAATTTACCTCAACCTCGAGGATGACATTCACTGGTAAAGCTATACCAGAGCCGTCAAACGTTAGCGATTCTTGCTCTATTACGTATACACACCGTACATTCCATGACATTTTGAGGGACGAAGCAACTCTGACTCTTGCATGGCGTAGACTAACGACCGACAGTCACGTGATTCGTGGAAAAAGCTTGGAGCTTGAAAATGGTAGGTGATGTATTATATATAGTTCTACCATAGCCCATCCTATATTATACCACTGTATACACGCGACATTAATTCCATATCCAGAAGCGAGCGCACGAGTTGACTGGATTGCCTTATTTTGCTCCTTTTATTGGGTGGCTCGTAGAATATAGCCTGCAAAATACATCTTTCTGTGTGATAGACTTGCAAGATATGTCGTGCCGCTGGCAATGAGAAAGCAAAGCTTGGATGAGTCGCTGAATTTACGATGAGATTGCTCGTATTACCACGCGGTTGATGCCAATGGCATATAGTACGGTGCTCGCAAAGCGTCCTGTACTTTGGTGGAATAACATGTCTGTTTTCGCTGCTTTCAGATTTTCAACTGTCATTATTCATGAATTCTGATATGAATCAAAAGAGGGGTGGCATTGACTAAAATCTGTTATAGCTCCTTGATCGTTGGGAGTTGTAGGGATCATGGGTTACAATATTTTTTGTAAATTCATCTAGATATTGATGTAAATCAAGATATTGACTTATAAATGTGGATCTCAAGATGAACATCGTCACTTCCCGAAAGATTAATCTTACAGGTTTTTCGGAGCGTAACCAAGGTTGTCCATGAAGAATGAATGCGGAAAATTGTCGAGAAGGTATAAAAACAAAGAATTCAACTCAAAAGTGAAGTCTCTCTCGAAAAAATGGATTTCCCTAGGATGAAGAATTATTGCACGTAAACATGGGGAGGATTGGGGTACACTTTTCCCAAGTCGTTTTTCCCAATGAACATTCTTCCCAATCTCACTTTCCCCAACGGGAGGCCTTTTCCAAACCCAGAATCTCCAAACCAACGAGTCCCAATCGACAATTTCCCCAATTGTCATGAGGAGTATCCTTATTTCGTCATGTAGCACAGTATGTGCTCATATGAGAGTACCTACTTATGTATATGACCATTTCCATACTCGTTTCGAATTTTTCGACCGACTGTATAGCTACCGTAGTTTTTGATGATGGAAAGGAGTGGGGAAATGAAGTTCTTTCGCCGAATAAGAATTGGATTCGTTTTGCAATCCGGTGCGCCTCTATCAGTAAGAGTCAAAACTTAGCATATTCCCTATACAGCATAATTTGACTCCCTTACATTCTGTGGTCACCACAGCCGCGAGTTTAATCGAGAGTCACTTGCATGAGAAACGTCATGTTACGGGCGATTTCATCAGGAACAGGTGTGGCTGACGTTGAGATCCATCGTCGGTCTGCAAAAGGCGCGATTATGTAATTGCTGTAACGTGGATTGACGGCTCGTTAATTAATATCTTCCTCGGGAATGTCTCGTCAAGTTGATTCTGGGGGGCATGGAGGAAGGGTATTATGTGGGTGTTGCAAGGGTGATGTTTGATTACAGACTTCCTGCTCGGCGTATGGGAACGTAGAGCGAACTGATCATGAGGATTGGACTGATGATTCAATAACTCGCTTTCTGATACCACAAATTCATAGTAACGCTAGTGCTCTATCTCCCAAAAATAAAAATAGCTCCGTAGAAATTTTGATACCTGATGAGGGTCAAACACGTGTCAACGGTCAAATTTGAATCGAAAACTTTGCAGATGGGCTTGTCGACCTTTCTGGAGATACATATAGATGACGAATAAGATTGCTCAAAAATACACTTATTGCTTGCCATCAATACCAACGAGCAGGTGCACTAGCCAATTTGACTGAATTTGGACTCCCCGAGATATTCCGATAATTTTTATCAAATTTGTATCATTTTGAGAGCACGCCTTCATAACATTGAAGGGCTCATCATCGTGTTTTCGGAATCTATCCTGTTCGTCATGAAGATTATATTCAAGACTTAAAACGATGCAACTTTTATTTATAAAGCGAGAGCACAATAATTCGAATCGGACCTGAAGACCGTCGGAAAAATTCAGCACTTCTTTGGTTTGAGATAAATGTAAGAGTATGATTTTTCGGCACGCCAAAAAAAAATAATTTGACGGGGTATTATTTTAAATCATTTGATCTCCCGTGGGCGAACCTTGAAGTCCCGTTACAATAACCTTCCTTACCCGTGCTAGAAAAAATTGTTTCCCATGCGTATGTCTTTTTTTCCGTCCATCAAATTATTTTCCCGTGCTTCGATATGCCTTCCAAACGCCTTTCATTTTCCGTGCAATATAATACTCCCCTAAATGTAACCCCTCGTGCTCATCACATTCAATGAAAATCGAAAAAGTCCACATAAATTCTTTCGTACAATCTCTCAACGTCAGGGACTAAGGATGCCATATGACCATTACGACCATTCAGAAATCACGACAAAGTTGAGAATACCGTCACTCGTTTCCCATAGAAAATTCTCAGATCTTCCCTTCATCAACAAACTCATCAGAGACCAGCTCAATCGATCTTCTCTAATATCAAGCATCAATTTCCATACACCTCTGAGAGCCTTTTGAACGAATAGTGCAACTTTTTCGTTTATTGATCCTCTCACAGGATCATTGAATGGCTCATCCTTTCTGAACAGAAGCTGTTCTTCTGCAAACCGTCAATCGTATTAGCTTGATTTCTTTCAATACATCATTTCTAATCTGACGAATATCATGCAATAAAATATTCTAAGATCCCGTTGACGTAATTCATTCAGCACGGAATTGTTCAAATACATAATCTAATTTCTTATGAGGTGAAGTGAATCACATCCCATGTAAAAGAACCCAGGGTCCGTGGATAAATGAATGAATAAATGAATAAATATGAAGAGAATTGATGAAAATCTTATGATTAACCCATAGGCAGGTAGTGGGCCCTGCAGGACCTAATTTCATACATCCGTGTCAATATTTCATGCCACTCACGGTTCCATCATCTTGTTTTAGGTCATAACCATCTATTTTGTATGGTTATTGAGGTCCATCAAGTGTCTCCAAGTTTCCAGACCACTTTCAGAAAATCGTCCAGCCGAATTTTTGAATTGGTAAAAATGACTCGTCACTGTACAAGCACTATACCACGTCTTCTGAATTCGGGTTTGAGTCGACGGGGTTTTTCAGTGGGGTATAAATAGCATTGTTCTGACCAAGAATGCTCTCCTAGGAGCTTCTTAAATAACAAAATTTGTGAGAAATCTCAATATGACACTTCACATGACGGGACTAATAACTGACATTCTAGAATATTTCATGCGATTCTGCGTACATTGCGCCTAATCGGAACCTTCAAAGAAGCTAACCGAATCAAGAAACAAAATATCTATCCGATTTTAGATGGTCTTGGTTTCTATGGGTCAACTGACGTTGTGAAGAAACGTTGCCATCATATCAAAATCGCTCACTATTGTAATCAACAAAGATGAGCATAAGTCTCGCCTGAATTCCGTCGGAAGTTTGACAAGCCGATCAAGATGAATAGCTAGTGTCGACTAAAAAGCTTGTTAGAGGAAGATATGAAAATATATCCACATCTCAACTATAAGTAGATCTCAAACTGGTTTGAACAATATTTCATTGTTTGATGCAATCTTCCTCTGGAGATTTTAGCTGTTCTAACTTCATCTCTCCATATTTCTGCAATTATCAAGTTACAAGTTGTTGTGACGAAGTGATTTCACCTGGCGGATTATATCTCCAATGCGATCAGCACTATTGCGTTACAAGTTTTTGTGATCAGAATAGTGTCATTATACTTATTTCAAAACGAGAAATTTTCCTGTACCGTGAGATTCAAACGAGTTTGAAGTTTTTTATAGAAGAAAACTATTCATGGAGTGATTATCAACTGTTTATGGAGTGAGTTTGTGGAGTATTTATAGGCAAGTAAACTGCATATCAGGAGAACGTCATTAGTCGATCAATATGAACCATAGATAGAATGCGAATCGTATACGTATGAACAGCGGCTTTCTCATAAGTACGATTTATGCAATATCTTCCATAAATTTACATCGAATTCACAAAAAAAACTGAGATTGTGAAGTACAGTTGAAAGGTCTTGGTCTGCGAGGATTCAGAAAAAAAAAATGTAAATATGCAGCTAATGCGCACTTCATAGTCCATGCCTGAGAAATGAAGATCTGCTCTCGTTTGAGCTTCAAAAAAATACAAGTGTAATGACCGTCAAGAAAATTGTCGTTGAAAATTAATGATCATTAAAAGTTACAAAGATGTTGAATCTTACTGATTGCCACTTGGTATTTGGGAGCAGATTTTCGATTACCAGTGACCTCTCTTAAAAGCAAGAACTTAGAGCTCAGTTCCATTCTGATTACTTTGGTTTTACGGTGAAATTTCGATGGGCAAAAGCGACATTCTGACTTTTTTATGGATGACGGTGATCAAAGAAATACAGAATTGTGAACAGTGTAATCAAAGATAGAAACTACCATTTTGCATGAAATTAGAAGGAAGAGAATAAAATCGCGTCCTCGAATTCGATCACCTTACAAGTTCGAGACAGAAAAAAAACCCAGATTCATCATCATCCGCAGACTGACTCACTCAGTAGGCAAGAGTTCTTCTTCAAGGTCAGTTACAATATCGGCTACTAAGAAGTGCAGCCTAATACATATTGTGATCGGTGATTAAGATTTTTCGCAATTCATCACGATGCATTCAACATCCTTTAATTTTCATGACATAAATGCGAATCGCAAATTAAAGCCTTTGAAGAATAGCGATGAAAAATTCCACGAATAAAATTTTATCATTCGAATGCACTCGTTATTGTGAAGTGACAGTTGGCAATGAATAATAAAAGCTAACCGAAAAACGAATGGGCCGCATATCACATGTCTCTTGCGTTATCACGATAAATGCGTCCGGCTGATGGAAGTGAGAACAGTAGTCGGACATCGGCCTCGATCATCAAATCGTGCCGGCTCTCACGCTCACACTTACACTCAAGTGTTGGTGAATAAGTATCGAGACTTCGAGACATCGCGCAACACGCGGACAGAAGTATGTATACATAACACACAAATGTAAAGCTGTATTATAGTGCCGCGCTGCATTACATGACTTGAGAACAGGCTGGATCGATTACATCTGAGCACTGACCGCGTTGTGCTGGACGTTTCTCGGTGGCACGCGACTTGCGGCTCCCCCTAACCTCTAAAACAATTTTTTGGACAACTATATTACTGTGCGTCAAATTTTGCAGAATAAACGAGAATCGCAATCCACGTAGATATAGTGCTAGTGAAAAGACACGTGAGCGAGTGGAGTGTGAAACAAACGCGTGTGTGCCATCAGGTGTTGTGTATATTATAGGCCGATATAAGTATATAGTAGCGCGTTAACGAAAGTGAGAGTATTGAAAATATGACCGGATCCGGCGAGCATGAACATCTGAGACTTAGGAGGACCAAAAGCGTTACCCGGGCTGAAGAGATAACCAAGGCCGAACTTGTAGCTCGCAGATCACAACCCGACAGACCGTGAGTTTATAAAATTCATAATTACACTGTATACTAGATAGACTGGCTTACTCGACAAGGTTTTTTGTACGCACGTTGCAACACTCGTTTTTTTTTTTTTGATCCTGATCGTTGCTCAACTCCTGCTTTCGTATACAATCTCGTACATACATACGTACGATGATTCTAGGCGTCAAGTATAGCTTCATTTAGATTGTGAGATAAGTGGTAGTCTGCTCCGCTCGCGGTTTTGCCGCGATATGATAGCCGGTTGTGTCGTCTGCTGTGCGCGAGCGCCGAGCTTCGTCATGCGCCTGCGCTACGTGTTTACCCGGCACAGCAGACGATAATATGAAATCATATGTACGCAAAAGGCCTATGACACCGAGGATAAGAATTTTGAGCCTGGCCTGGAATAACCCACATGAGGGTGACATGACTCTCTATTGTGTATTTTGCGATTTGATAACCGAAGTCTGTGAAGCATTTTCTCCTTCCGTGAGGCGATCTCTTGGCCGTAAATGATTTTTTTCGAAATATTCCGTTTCTCTAAGTTTTCATTAATTCACCAATTTCGGTCTCAGTAACGCTTTAGTGTAATCATCGAAAAGTCATGCACGCTAAATAAGGAATTGTCTTCACGAAACCAACATACGAGTCAATCGTTCGATTCGCTTTTTGAGGCGATGAATTATTTCGCATGAAATCCTTGGAAATTCCCGGAAAATAGAATTGAGACATTTATTTCGATTCCGTTAGGATTGATTGTCTGTTTCCTTCTTTCTCTTGAATAGAAATTTTCTGTGGTTCAAATATATTTTTGGAAAACAATGAGTGGAAAACATCAAGTAAATGTATCAGCACATCGAAGTATTATCGCGATGATGGCATTTTTAGCATCTCTCGAAACCCAATAATTTGTGCCTAAATTGAAATAAGAAAATGTCATCTCTCTAGCATTGTAACTTGACATCTCTGGTCGAATTCTTGTTTCAAACTCATTTTCGGGCCGAGAACATGATCTACTGGTCAAATTATTTAATAACATGTGATTTTCGATAACATTTTGGTAATAATGAGAAAATATCTGAGACGCGAGGGAAGAAGATGAGCAACTGTTCAAAAACCTTGCAAGGGTGTGGAAAGGGATGAAAATCCTTGGAAATTTTTTTAGTAATTCATTAACATCCCCATGTCAGTGCAGATGCTGTACACGAAGCTCGGTATTCGCGGTATCACGCATGAAAATCCTCAAAAACATTTAGAATACTCAAGGAAACTCCTCATTCGAAGTATGACGATGTGACAAGAACATTTTCTGATCATATCACCACCCTTTAATAAGGAAACGATTTGGGTTGAAAGAGCAAAATTGACAGCTCGGATTTTCAAATTACGGATTGAGATCCACGAACCTCTTGTTTATTCTGTCGACCAACAGAGCGACGATGATTTTCTGAAAATAAACTGATATTAGTCACTGCAGAGTGGAGGTTTTAAATGAAGATGTTCCCGATACTGATAAGTACCACAAAACGTACATAACCCACCTTAAAGCGCCCAGATCAGATCCTTGTTACTCCTCTTGGAATCGATACCAGCGAAAATCGGTTAGTTCTATGGTTATATTCCAATAAAAGTACCAACACGATATTTCCTCTCACCATCGCAAGCTGAAAGGCAACATGTATCTTATCTGATAAATGAAAAGAATTGTCAGTGCTTAAATCAGAAAATTTCACAACTTGAACATACTAAACGTGGGAACGGGTTGGCCTACTTCCAAGAAGGGGAGCAGCAGTTCATCTCCTCGATCTTCACCATATTTCTTCAACAATTTTACATCACCTAGAATCTGAGAATTCCAAAGTATCTTCGTCAAATGGGACTATCCAAAATTATAGCCAGAAACTTCAGCATTGTCCAACTAGGTCCAATGAAAGAGTCATGGATATAATTGGAACGCTAGCATTTTGGTATGCATTTCAGAAAAGAAGTCCCATTTGAAGGGGATACTTCGGATTCTTTGTATATTCGTTCATTAACAATTACTTCAGAAAAATTCTGGTGAAAATCGAACCATACCACTAATATCCTCCATTTGATCATTGAGCGTGTTTCGAAGGAGTGTAGAAAAACATTTGAATGAAATCATTTGAAGCGTACCCATCGAATAGCACTGGCACATAGAATCTAAGGTAAGTGAACCCAACATGCCCCCTGTACCCGACATGCTCCCAAACACGAATCTCAGAACTGGTCACTCATTGATCTTCGCGCAATTCTTGTTTTACGTTTGTTATGTTGAAATATGAGGAAATAAATGATTTCTGCCGACCCCGAATCAGCGTCTCCCAGGAAATATCAAGTGAGTATGTGCATTTTCCATGGTTTGCACACTTAAGAGATTGCCAACAAAGTTGCGTTTAGTAAAACCGGAGCCAAGATTTACCGGTTCTCTCAATCTTAACGTATTTTAGCGCATTTGATCTAATGTTCCACCAAGATCTTCAAAATCCGTTTTTTTGGAGGAGTTGCAAAACTTGGATTCGGAGCGATTATTTGAGCAAAATACGGAGATCTTCCCCGCAAAAATGGAGGCTAAAATCAGTGTGTATCCCACATGCCCGCATACTGTTATCTCGAAGGTTTTTACAGTATGACTTCTTTCAGTACTCAAAATCTGTCCACGACGTCAAAATAAATCGAATATAGTATTTTGTAACGGCAAAAAGTGCCAAATGTCGTTGCATGGCGATAAGAATCATTTCATACAATTTATCGCCTATATATTCACATAGTTTTTTTTTTCAAAAATCAAGACTTGATTACAGTTGGTTGGACTTAGACGTACTTAAGCTCGTTTTGAAGGATTTGGAACAAGCTCTGAAATGAACTGAAGGACATTGGAGGATGGTGAAGTAAACCAGAGTTGTTTGTTGGCTACACACTTTCGCAAACCCGCAAGTATAGGGGACAGTGGGGCAAAATTGGACGGATTTTGCAGTGGGGCTATCTGACGATACTTGGGGCCAGGCGCGCTACGAGACTTTGAAGTTCAACTATTGAATAGATTGTAAAAAAATTTTCAGACCCCTAGGTCACTGCTTTCATACTTTTTCTTGAAGTTGAAAAAAAATAATCTGTCCAAATTCGCCCCGAGCTTGGGGGCACTTTTGAAAAGTTTTGGGGGCAAATTTGGACAGCCTTTCAAAATCGAGGTATACGGCAATATTCCTTACCTATTAGAGTCGCATTTGCTCATCAAAACACGTGGTAATAACCCAGAACTAAGGAAGAAACCCGCCTGAGACTCTTACATCCTCCCATAGCCCGAGCAAGCGATCCATTTTTGTGTCATTCTTCAGCATCGTTGGAATAGGCGCCTCATTGGTGCACTACTGTCTTCAGCAATCAGCAATCGACTCGCGGTTTCTAAGAGTCGACTTTCTTTCTTTTTTCTTCATATTGGAGGTACCCATACTTGCCCTAAGTCAACGATCCAAACGGTAGAGTGCGACAATCAAACCAATATCACCGAATGCGAGAGTGAAAATGCTTAAATCGAGGACTATCTTGGAACACGTTGAAAGCGACTTCTGACCTCTAATCTGACTCCTGAGACGGTCATTGGACATCGTAACTTCATTCTCTTGCCCATTTTCAATGACCTAACTCACCCTCAACCTCTCGCATTTCGAAAAATTTGCCCAAACGCATACGCGCCTCGATGAGCACAATTATCCTCGAAAAACACGGACAGGCGATCGGTCGATCGATTTTAGATGGGATTTAGCATTGTCCAAATTCGCCCCCACTAATTCGTCCCAAAATGCCCCCAGGCGTTTTTTTCGCAGAATTGTGATCATTTGGGCCCAAGTTAACCGATTTTGGCTCACGGCGGCTCAAAATCTTCGTTTTGTGACCTAGTTTTTGACTTCCAAATCGCGATTGAGCCAGTGCACTTCGGTAGAAGCAGCGTGTAATCTTGCATTTGGAAAATAAACCGCGTGAGGCCTTCGAAAAGCACCCCTATGTCAGCATGGACTCCCAGTATCGTTTTGTGAGGTCTAACCGCGATAAAAAACCATTGTCTGTGATGGTATTAAAAGAGAATTCACGCGACGAAATCCTAGACTCGCCTCCGACCGAGCTATTCCACTTATCCAATTTTGCCCCCGTCCAATTTTGCCCCACTCTCCCCTATAACTTTTTGGAAAAGTCGTGATAGCTCGGCTCTGATGAGTCAAAACTAAACTCACTTCAGCTCATTGTAAAGGTCTTGGAACAAACTTCTTAATGCGACAAGGTACGTTGAAAAATTTTCGAGAGGGCCAAAACTATTGGCAAAACGGCTTAAGGGGGGCATGTTGGGTACGCTCACGTTTGAAACTAATACCACACACGTACTAAATTCCGCAAGCGGAACTCTACTGCCCGGAGTGTATTCAACTGTTGTATACTTTTTCTCAAAAACTCTGAGCAGAAAGTTACCTCAACGCGCAGTACGTCAAGAAAAATTTCCCATAGTCAACTGCACTTATCACCCCAACTCATGTTTTCGTTCAAAAATCTTCCCTGACATTAATCCATGTCAAAGAGTTGATCATTCTTGCGCTTCCAAAAAAGTATCAGTTAGGAACCCGTACTCGAAACGAGTAATATCGATGAAATCAACTATACCCTGATAATAACATTTTCAATCACTTGCAGCAATTTTGAAATAATCCACAAAGTTCTCTCAATTATGGAATGATCATATTCCGTTTCAAATTCTGCAATTCATTAATGCATAATAATTTCTCGCGCTGCGAATTGAAATTGAACGCGATTAATGTCAAAAGTTATACGCACGAACACGCGATAGTGCACACGTAATTTCGGGTATGCTTCCGTTTTGCGATATACTCAATTAAGCTGATAAAGAGCTGAAGCGCAAGCGAGCGTGAACATATTAATATCAGCTTATTGAAAGCACATAATTTGTTTCTGTGCTCGGGAATATACATCCGCTCATATTTCACACAGAGAAATTTCTCACCCCTTTCCTTTCCGATAATCGCAAATTGACTTTTACTCCTAAGCATATCGATCCTAATTAAAGTTTAGTCATGTAGAGAGCATCGTATGCGTATTAATTTGAAGAACGTGGAAATTGAATCATGAAATAACGAGATTCCAGCATGTAGTTGAATCTTTTTTTGCATCGTATCGAACTTTGGGGCTTCCAAATTTTTTTAAATGAAAGATATTATCGTTATTTTAGTTCGTGTCGGTAACCAAAGTTAGCTTTTTTCACAATAGTTTCATTTCCAAATTCGAGTCCTCAAACATTCATTTATCAGTGAAGGAGCTGAAATAGTATTCTTTTTTCTGTTGTGACAAAAAATGCAACCTCCTCGACGCATAGACAAGTCTATCGGGAATCGGAGTGGAATGAGTACTGGCAGTCTATTTATTATCTACTTTGATGAATCCAATACTACATCCAGGTGGGGTTGATTCTAATGTGACACGAATTTTATCCGTGCTTGATGTAACGTTAGACTCGCTCTCGTATATTCACGGAATTTGAATGAGACAGATAATCATGACAAAATTGTTCTCATTGTGCGTATGATTTTGCTTCGACTGGCATTTGCTGTATGAGTAATTCCGCGCGAAAGCGGACCACGAATTGCAGACATATCTCAGATTGTTTTTCCACTATTCTTAATCGATTCTATGGTCCAAAAAATGAACTTTACACCCTCTATGGGATGAAAAAGAAATTTTTTGTTTCCGTGGGGAATATCTTTGTGATAGTGTTTTTAGGAAAAAATACCAATCTTTTTTCAGTAAAATGGGTGTAGTTCTGACTTGAGGTAAGATACGGCCACGCAAATAGTGGCATTCGAAAGGTCTTTCAAAAATCTATCGAAATATGTTTCGAAAATTTTTTTTTGGGGCTACGGACGCCCCCTATGAGCAAAAAGGTGAAAAACAGAAAAAATTCATTTCCTCAAAAACCTAATTTTCTAAAAATCTGGAAATCCATATTTCGATGTAAAATTGCGTGTTCTTCCAGAAAAAAGTGGTCCCGATCTGTGTTTTTGGGTTCTACGATGTTTTTTTTTTACGTTTTATCAATATTCTCAGCCTTTTCGGTTGAAAAATGAATTTTTCTGCGCATGCGCAGGAATTTAGACTGCTGGAACCAATTCCATTAAAAAGCCAAGGACATTTCCTTCAAAATGACTATACTTGGTGAAGTCGATTCGATGTACTGGAACCAAAGTTAGAAGGTCTAAAAAATGATGACACTTCTACTCGAGTCACGATAGTAATGGGAAATTCGTGCAAGATCTGCATTTACCCCTCTTGAGGATGCTTCATCATTAATGTGATGTAACTTTGGGCCAAGTAGATAAAATTGACTTCGCCAAGTAGTCATTTTGAAGGAAATTTCCTTGGCTTTTCAATGGAATTGGTTTCAGCAGTGTAAATTCCTGCGCATGCGCAGAAAAATCCATTTTTCAACCGAAAAGGCTGAGAATATTGATAAAACGTAAAAAAAACAGCGTAGAACCCAAAAACACAAATCGGGACCACTTTTTTCTGGAAGAACACGCAATTTTACATCGAAATATGGATTTCCAGATTTTTAGAAAATTAGGTTTTTGAGGAAATGAATTTTTTCTGTTTTTCACCATTTTGCTCATAGGGGGCGTCCGTAGCCTCAAAAAAAATTTTCGAAACATAATACGATAGATTTTTGAAAGACCTTTCGAATGCCATTATTCGCGTGGTCGTATCTTACCTCAAGTCGGGGGTACCTGAAGCTAGCGAACACTAACTCACGAATCGGGCCCAAACCAATTTCACTTTTTATTACTATTTTATTACTAATTTATTACCAGAGAAAAAAAATTTATTACCGGTCATGGGCCCGAAATACGAGAGTTAGCGGAAGCTAGCGAACACGCCACTGTGGGATGTAGGATGTTCCAATGGACCCGAAAATCGACAGAACCTTAGATCAAGTGGTTATGTAGCATTGATGATGCCCAGAGAATTTATTACCGGTCAGCACCCTCGGCTATGGGGCCCAAAACAGGGCGAAATCGAGCTTTGAGCGATTATTTGCCCAGTTATGACGCCACTGTGGGTTGTAGGATGTTCCAATGGACCCGAAACTCTACAGAACCTCAGATGAAGTGGTTATGTACCATTAATGATGCCCAGAGAATTTATTACCAGTCAGCACCCTCGGCTTTGGGGCCCAAAAGAGGGCAAAATCGAGCTTTGAGCAATTATCTGCCCAGTTATGACGCCACTGTGGGTTGTAGGATGTTCCAATGGACCCGAAACTCTACAGAACCTCAGATGAAGTAGTTATGTACCATTGATGATGCCCAGAGAATTTATTACCAGTCAGCACCCTCGGCTATGGGGCCCAAAAGAGGGCGAAACCGAGCTTTGGGTAGTTATCCGCGCAGTTATGACGCCACTGTGGGTTGTAGGATGTTCCAATGGACCCGAAACACTACAGAACCTCAGATCGAGTGGTTATGTACCATTAATGATGCCCAGAGAATTTATTACCGGTCAGCACCCTCGGCTATGGGGCCCAAAAGAGGGCAAAATCGAGCTTTGAGCAATTATCTGCCCAGTTATGACGCCACTGTGGGTTGTGGGATGTTCCAATGGACCCGAAACTCTACAGAACCTCAGATCGAGTGGTTATGTACCATTAATGATGCCCAGAGGATTTATTACCGGGCAGCACCCTCGGCTATGGGGCCCAAAAGTGGGCAAAATCGAGCTTTGAGCAATTATCTGCCCAGTTATGACGCCACTGTGGGTTGTAGGATGTTCTAATGGACCCGAAACTCTACAGAACCTCAGATGAAGTAGTTATGTACCATTGATGATGCCCAGAGAATTTATTACCAGTCAGCACCCTCGGCTATGGGGCCCAAAAGAGGGCGAAACCGAGCTTTGGGCAGTTATCCGCGCAGTTATGACGCCACTGTGGGTTGTAGGATGTTCCAATGGACCCGAAACACTACAGAACCTCAGATCGAGTGGTTATGTACCATTAATGATGCCCAGAGGATTTATTACCGGGCAGCACCCTCGGCTATGGGGCCCATAAGTGGGCAAAATCGAGCTTTGAGCAATTATCTGCCCAGTTATGACGCCACTGTGGGTTGTAGGATATACCAATGGACCCGAAACTCTACAGAACCTCAGATCAAGTGGTTATGTACCATTGATGATGCCCACAGAATTTATTCCCGGTCAGCACCCTCGGCTATGGGGCCCAGAACAGGGCGAAATCGAGCTTTGAGCAATTATTTGCCCAGTTATGACGCCACTGTGGGTTGTAGGATGTTCCAATGGACCCGAAACTCTGCAGAATCTCAGATCGAGTGGTTATGTACCATTAATGATGCCCAGAGAATTCATTAGCGGTCAGCACCCTCGGCTATGGGGCCCAAAAGAGGGCAAAATCGAGCTTTGAGCAATTATCTGCCCAGTTATGACGTCACTGTGGGTTGTAGGATGTTCCAATGGACCCGAAACTCTACAGAACCTCAGATCAAGTGGTTATGTACCATTGATGAGGCCCAGAGAATTTATTACCGGTCAGCACCCTCGGCTATGGGGCCCAGAACAGGGCGAAATCGAGCTTTGAGCAGTTATCCGCGCAGTTATGACGCCACTGTGGGTTGTAGGATGTTCCAATGGACCCGAAACTCTACAGAACCTCAGATCGAGTGGTTATGTACCATTAATGATGCCCAGAGAATTTATTACCGGTCAGCACCCTCGGCTATGGGGCCCAAAAGAGGGCGAAACTCTAATCAATCCCAATCAAAATTCTAATCAATCACTTTCCAAAGGAATTCAGGAGAAGAATCTTGGCACAGCATGGCTCGAATCAGTCGGATCATGTTGTTACGTGGAGAGATCATCAGGATCTTGGGAGTGATAGCGATTGGAGGGAATACCAAGAATGAGTTCCTGGAAGAGCGACTGAACGAGGGAGCGGGTAATGGAAGTGTACCACCACCGTAGCGCTCGTTACGGATTCTCTGCTGAACTAGAATCATGCCCAATGCATAAGTGTACCCTTATCGATGTTCACGATATAGCTACTAGGCATCATTTTAGTTCACGCGTTGACCGCCTCATGAAATCCTATACGGAGAAATTGGCGCTTGAGTCGTGGGGCATATCGAGTTCCTCCCTCTACTGGCATGATAGTTTCTATGCTCCCGGAAAGATTACAAGTTGCTGATGATTTGCAACGAGTACCGCTTACATCATTTCCGAACTAGAATGTTCAAAGGTCAGTGATAGACGATATCTACGGATGTGATCATCTAACGGGTCAGGAGGTAATGATGGGCTTTGAACTGCGGGGTCCATGATTGAATGGCGGGACACCCTTGTTCTTGGGCTCCAGTGTTGACCGGGAATTGATTCTCGGGGATCTGTAATGGTGGATGGGTATCTCGATTATCTGTTATGGAGAGTTGTTCACAAGTATGCGTATAGCTATAGGGCGACATGTATGTAGATGAGCGTATGGACTGGTGGTGCCATCGGAAGGACGAGGTAATCTTGGAATTATGAGCCTGTCCAGAGAACCTCCAGGCCGAATTAGGGCGTAAACAACGCGGATAACGAGTTTGAACACCATTTGTTAATTATTCTGGTGTTCTGTCGAGTTCTACAATTTATTGCAACATCAGCCAGCCCGATGGGACTAAGTAGGATTTTCCCATGTTTTGGGCCCCGAGGCCGAGGGTCAGACAGGTGAAAGGATCTTGGGGCACTCTGAGAGGTAACTCCTCGAAAGGTCCAGAGTTTTGTGGAGTTGTGGATCCATTGGAATTTTCTACAACCTCCTTTAAAGTCATAACTGTGCGGAAAGCTGGATCCCGCCCTGTTTTGGGCCCCGTAGCCGAGGGTGGTGACTGGTAATAAATTCTTTGGGCTCCGGAAATGGTACGTGACTACTTGATATATGGTTCTGTGGAGTTTCGGGTCCATTAGAACTACTTGAACCCACAGTGGCGTCATAACTGCGCAGATAACTGCTCAAAGCTCGATTTCGCCCTGTTTTGGGCCCCGTAGCCGAGGGTGCTGACCGGTAATAAATTCTCTGGGCATCATCAATGCTACGTAACCACTTGATATAAGGTTCTGTAGAGTTTCGGGTCCATTGGAACATCCTACAACCCACAGTGCCGTCATAACTGCGCGGATAACTGCCCAAAGCTCGGTTTCGCCCTCTTTTGGGCCCCATAGCCGAGGGTGCTGACCGGTAATAAATTCTCTGGGCATCATCAATGCTACGTAACCACTTGATATAAGGTTCTGTGGAGTTTCGGGTCCATTGGAACATCCTACAACCCACAGTGGCGTCATAACTGGGCAGATAATTGCTCAAAGCTCGATTTTGCCCTCTTTTGGGCCCCATAGCCGAGGTCGCTGACCGGTAATAAATCCTCTGGGCATCATCAATGCTACGTCACCACTCGATATAAGGTTCTGTAGAGTTTCCGGTCCATTGGAACATCCTACAACCCACAGTGGCGTCATATTTGGGCGAATAATTGCTCAAAGATCGATTTCGCCCTGTTTTAGGCCCCATAGCCGAGGGTGCTGACCGGTAATAAATTCTCTGGGCATCATTAATGGTACATAACCACTCGATCTGAGGTTCTGTAGAGTTTCGGGTCCATTGGAACATCCTACAACCCACAGTGGCGTCATAACTGCGCGGATAACTGCCCAAAGCTCGGTTTCGCCCTCTTTTGGGCCCCATAGCCTAGGGTGCTGACCGGTAATAAATTCTCTGGGCATCATCAATGCTACGTAACCACTTGATATAAGGTTCTGTAGAATTTCGGGTCCATTGGAACATCCTGCAACCCACAGTGGCGTCATAACTGGGCAGATAATTGCTCAAAGATCGATTTCGCCCTGTTTTGGGACCCACAGACGTAGCTCAGTCTATCATATATTTCTCATCTCGCCCCGCTCCAGCTCTCGTCCGCCTCAGGCCCAAATATCGGTTTCCTCTTGGTCTCGGGACTATCTCGACTTTACCTTTCGAGAATAATAAAAAAGTAATAAAATCCCATGTAGTTCTGAGTGTCCTCAAAGCTATGCCTGTATATGGTGTTCGCTAGCGTAAGCTTACGCTAGCGAAAACCATCATATCTCAGCTGAATCATATCACACGCATATTTTGAAGACATATTCTGAGAGTAATAAAAAAGTAATAAAAAATGAGCTATTGCACATTCCCGTGCGATCTTTCCCCGGCCACGTGTTCGCTAGCGTAAGCTTCCGCTAGCGAAAACTCTCGTATTTCGGGCCCATGACCGGTAATAAATTTTTTTCTTTGGTAATAAATTAGTAATAAAATAGTAATAAAAAGTGAAATTGGTTTGGGCCCGATTCGTGAGTTAGTGTTCGCTAGCTTCAGGTACCCTCAAGTCGGAACTACACCCATTTTACTGAAAAAAGATTGGTATTTTTCCCTAAAAACACTATCACAAAGATATTCCTCACGGAAACAAAATAGTATATTACGCAACAAGTGCGAGAAGGTCAATTTCCGCACAAGTTGCGAAACGAGTGCGAGAAGTTAATATTCACGCACACTTTGGAACTTCTCGCACAGCCAAAAGAACACATTTACGCACGCTCCCGAAGCGAGCGTGCGTAAATGTGTACTTCTGCGTGTGCGAGAAGTTTCGAAGTGTGCGTGAATGTTACTTCTCGCGCGAGTTGGTAACGTGTGCGGAAACTTCTCGCACGTGTTGCGTATACTATTTTTTGCAACTGTGCGCGAAGTTGTAATTAAATGCACCACTGTCTGAGCAAGATCATCTTGACAACGAAGTTTTCAAGAAAGGCCAAATTCAGTGGGATGCCGTGACATCATATTTTGGAACTGTGCGTGAATGAAAATGCATTAGAGCGAGAAGTTAGATTTACGCACACTACACCAGTGCGTAAATGTAAAACTGTGCGAGAAGTCATTCACGCATTACTTCTCGCACTGTAAATAATGAAGAGAAGTCTCATTTTTTTACAACTTCGCGCACACAGTTGCAAAAAATTTTTTTTTCACCCCATAGAGGAAGAAAAGTTCATTTTTTGGACCATAGAATCGATTAGAAATGTCGGAAAAAGAGTTTGAAACATGTTTGCAATTCGTGATCCGCTTTCGCGCGGAATTACTCGTATGGAATATTGTAATATAGAAGTAAGATGTTAAAAACACAGAGTTGTTCTATCACTGTGATCGTCACTCATTATAAATTACACGCGTTTTTTTGCACCTTTTTTATTCTTAAATAGACTTCATTGATTAGAGCAAGATTAAGCCACTACCATGTATCCGATTTTGTACTGTGACTTTGAAAATGATGCCTATATTGAAAAAATTGTCATCTCGTCAATATTTGATATCATCTGCTCGACCATCTCATTAAATCATTACATTTTTCATGAGCCAACTGAATGTTTCACGAAGTAGGGAAAACAAGGAAAGTACCTTTAACTTTTTCAGTATTTTGTTCCACAATAGTTTGACAACTTGCCAGCGGTCTAATTGCAAAGATGGATGAAAACAGAGAGAGCTTTGCAAACAGTGTGATAGTCTGAGGTAAACATAACTTCGTCTCTCGGGTCGAGAGAAGAAGCTTCCACACCTGCAAGCTATGCCCATCAGGATGCTTGCAATTCATGGAACCTGTACACACGAGTGCATGATGAAGAGCAGGCCAAAATATAAGGGGAAAGATAACAATCAAAAACTTGGCCAAGTCAAGAGTTGGGAGACAATGGAAAGAAAAAAAATTTCGTCCAGTGTAAGCTTGGAAATACACAAAAACTTAGACTGTTGTCATATTTTCATCTAATGAATTAATCAACTGAGTGGGACTTGCATAATGGAAAAGGCTATTTGATAAGTCATTCAACAGACCAGGAATGCGAGATTTTCTAAATATTCTTCGTCCCAGACCGTATGGCTATTCGCTGATATCATTTTACACATAGGCGTTTCCGAACGAGAACGGTATATTTATTTTTCGAATTTTTGGGTTGTCTTCGTCGGTGATTATCTTTTGTAGAATCATCTTAGCATCGTATGAATGAATCTCTATTTTTTTTACAACCTTGAATGGGCTTTTACCGTTCTCGTCCGGATAAGTCTAAATGCTTCGCCGGTTTTTTCATTGTTTGCTGATTTTGGAGATGTTTGAAACTGTGGTATCATTTATTGGAACAAGTTCAGGAGCATCATCAACTTACAGAGCAAAATTCCTTGTTTTGACTCCCACGTCACTTAATTCCGAAATTTTTCAATTGAGAGAAATTTGCTACAAAAAATCGACATTGAGAAATATCATGTTGTTATGGTGATTCTTCCTCTGTAGAGTTCGATTGCCGAGACATAGAAACTCGGAGTAATTTCAAGAAATAAATATGACTGTAATGTTCAATGTTCACACCAACCTATCTCAATCATGCGCGAGGGTTTATCGACAGAGAGATAACCTTTTTGTGAATTCACAGTACTTTTTTTTCAAAATTGCAAAAAGTGATTTAATTCCCCTCGTAACTCTATAATGTAAATTCTAGAATTAGCTTGTCTATGGCGGATTGAAAATTATCCAATGGACGAAGTCAGAGACTCGAAAAACTTGAAACTCAGATGAGGACGCACTCACCTCCTTTGGTCTTTCTGGTCACAATATTGATTGCGCTGACTGATTATTGATGAATTGTTGACTATATGGAAAATGATGATCTTGGGGGATCCGAATACTTTATTTCAATTATTACAAAAGGCGAAGATACTAAATGTAGTGAATAGTTTCGAAGAATTTCCAGGAATATGGAATCTTCCTGAGACAAAAACCATGGAGGAATTCAAGAATTTCCTCTTCCCCTGTAAAATGCAGAAATTCTATTCAATGCTTCCAATCAAGTCAACTTGTCGGTCTGTACCAGTTTTTGAATCTGATTTGGTGAAATTGGCCCCTCACACCTCTATAGGCCAGTAAATTTGATCCTCAATAATAGATTTAACCGATACGAATCACTTTTACGAGCAGCCCCTTGGTTTCTTCAAAGGGAAAATTGTTAAAAAATATGGTAGGGTAGAAAGCGCGTGGAGAGAGAAAAATGAACTACAGACGAATGGGATAATAAAGAGAAAGTCAAGAACAAAGCTGATCGAAGCGCTGCCAACCGCATTATTCCTTCTCACAGCATCGATCCGTCCTCAATCAACGATGCAGATTCTCGGCATAAATTGGCTTTCACGCCTGGCCATTTATATTTATGCTGCTGTTAGAAGTGTAGGCAACGCCGCAGCATTTACAATTTTTTTTATCTTACCAAAGAGCTCGAGCTCATCTCTTTGAATGGAATATTCACGAGCTCTTGCTCTTTTGCAATTGCATCTTCCATTTTTTCACCTTGTCGTACATAGGTATCTCTCTTGTAGCATCAAATGCAAGATCCGCGAATGTAACCGCAGACGTTCTAGTCAAAATGCCACAATATTATTCGGAAATAACCGGTAGTATTCGGTGCATGTCTCGTTTCATAAATGTATTTCATCATGAAAAGTGTCAGACTAACCACGAACCATCATTCATTTTCACCCCAAACGCTTATCATCGCCACACTTGCAAAAGCTCGCTCGTATAATCCTCAGAATCGGCGCTTTATTTTTCTGCTGAAATGCACAGCCGACTTTCCGGAATAGGGGAAGGTGTCAAACCACATCGGCTCGAATCTATATCAGTACAGAATAGTATTTGCTCTGGTTCTGCTGATGCTGGTGCAAAGCGCAGTAGGTAGTCTCTCTGGCGCTCTTTGTGAGAGCCGAGCGCGAAACTCTTTCGTTCACCCATTGTACATTCGGATCGCCAGATTAGATGGGAGCTCTTCGACTGCTGCGTTTTGCGAAATTCAATAAAAGCGTTCTAACGCTTGAACGACTCGCCGGATTTCGATCTCTCTTCGAACAATGGCTGTAACCGAACTCTCTCGTGGAAATTCGAGAATTTATCTCCGGCGATTAATTAGAGTCAAGTTTGCGATGGAAAGAGGTAAATTTTTGCATGGCTTGCAGCTTGCAAATTTTTTTGTGTGCGTCGGTGTATGAACACTTGGATACGATTGCACGGCGGATTCAATTTTTTTGGCAAGAAGTAGTTTTTTCGTATTAGATTCGTCTATATTGAGACAGACCTCAATAACTTTTCGCTAATACGAGTGAGACGAGCCTCTCGTAGCATAATTGATCATCTTTCCACAATTCCATACGATATTTGATGACATTTCCTGTTCAATCATGACGATCAAAATATTGAGTTTCCACGTCTTTGTATCGGAAAAACGCGTTCCTAGCAAATCTAGCTGGCATTGGTTGAAAAAATTTCATTTATGCAGGCTTTACCAGCTCCTTTTCAAAGCTATTTTGCTCAGCCAGGATTATGTTTCATGTCAATTTGTGAATCAAAATATCCAAAAGCTGTTCAAAATATAATTTTCACGCACGGAGAAATGCATAATGATTAGGGTAATAATTTCCGCTACCTTCTCATACCTTAGCTGCCGACCACAGCGTTGGGTGCCGTACTAAGCGTGGGGCCCCGCGCGCAGGTTGCAGGCCCTTTCTTCTTCCACTACACTCCTGACGCTAGATATAGGTTTACTAGTATACTCTCAATGCGAGCCACTGCGCGTCGCATCGCTGTTCAACGCCATGGCGCGTCGAAATGCTACATTTTTTTACCTTCACTCAACTTTTTGCACATATTTGGTCGGCAACCTATCAATTACTGTACATAAATCTCATCAGCAATACTTAATTTATACTGCTCTAGTGTTTTATGTAGCAATGACGAGAAATTAGCGAGTTCTAGCATATACAAGGATCGCTTGAGGGTTCACACCCATAAGATGCCATGAGACTCCGATTTTTCGAGAATTTTTTCCCTCGAAAATGAGGTCGGCAACACACCTTCTGAAAAATAGCATACAAACAACTGTGATTCCATCTACAAGGTAGTATTATTTTCGTGTCTCAATGGCGGGATTCACTCGGACGCTGGAGCCTCCTTAGGTGGGAGACTGTTTGCGTTCATTTCGAGAAGAATCGATTGGTATATATGAAATTGCGCTGAAATTACAACCGCCGCCAAATATCATACAGGGTGATCGAAAAATGAGAACACCCCTCTGTCTCCTGCTTTCTCAGGAACATCTGATCCCGTTAGTAACCTCAAAGCACGTGTTCCCTCGTTTTGAGGGGCATGTTGTCCTTCACTCTTTTCGCCTGGGTCAAGTCACATCAAAAAATATTTCGGACAAGATATTCATGACTTTACACATTTTCATCCGAATTCGAAGTTAGAAGTAGATATTTTCTATTGAGAAAATCGAGTTGACCCCACTTAGAAATGATTTCCCAGGTCCAAACAAAGGTGGTCAAGACCGCTCGATCGTCACCTTAGCAGCTCCAAAAGTGGTTACTTTTACATATTCATAACGGTTGTTATGTCAGACAATGTTCGGGATAGAAGCTCTTCATGATCAAAGCGAACATGAACTCTCGACCTTGCTCTTGGTCCCGGAAAAAGAAGTTTCCGCGCTGTCCGCAGTCCGCGTGGCCGCGACGAAAATACATGGGAAGCAATGGGAGTGGAGCGCGCATGCGCGGATATTGGAGCAAGCCGCGGGCAGACCTACCTCCACTCTTCCCATTACTTCCCATGTATTTTTGTCGCGGCCACGCGGACTGCGGACAGCGCAGAAACTTCTTTGTTGAGGTGCTAAGGTTCCATCAAAATTTGGTATCAACCAATCGATTCAAAATGAGAAACTAGTGTCGATTCAGTTTGTGGGAACGTGGATGAACTAAGTGCAAAAGAAGATATGGAAAAAATATGAATTCTGAAAGAAATTTTGTATACTTTGAATTAATTCTTAGAGAAAGCTCATTAACCCGTTGCGTATACACGGGGTCCCGAGGGACCCCACTCTCACTTAGATATTATATTCCAACCATGGTCTGGTAGAAATTGGTCCTATGACACCATCTCTCATTAGTTAAGAAGTACCATTATGTGATCCGAACGGTCGAAACTATGCAAAACTAATTACACCAAAATATTGCCCGTGCAAAACTGAATTGCACGGCAATATCTTGGTGTAATTAGTTTTGCATGGTTTTGACCCTCAGTGCCCAAAAATTTCTGCAATCTTTCAATTTCATTCAAAAACGATATCCAGAGATTGAAAACTGTCAAGTTCCATGAAAATGATGTTAGATGAGACAACCGTTCAAGATTCAGCTCAATATCCTGGTTCCTCTTGAAATTAGAACAAATTTTCTACGCGGGGTCCCTCGAACCCCGTGTGTATGAATCGTGACTTTCAGGAAGTGTGTACGCAACGGGTTAAGGCAATTCGAGCCATGTGAAATAACGTTTTGTATCTATACCTCGTGTTCGATTGAAAGAGAATCTCAATAGACCTGTTTTGAATTACGTGTGTGAGAACTTATTAGAATTTTAGCATCAACTAATCGATAGGTTATGCCAAGATAATCATAGCTTACGTCACCCACATTCTCGAGAGATCACGGGGGAAAAATATATTTTTCTATGAAGGTACATAATTTTAGCAATTGTACGCCAAAAAAACTTATAAATTGGATTAGAATTGGGGAGGAGATCTGCCAAAGAAAACTAATTCTAATCAAGATGATTTGAGACAGTTAGCTCTCTCCAATGTTTGGCATCAATCGAATGTATCTATACATTCCTCTAGAATACTCTTTATAAAATATTAATGATCCAAAACCGCATCAGAATCTTTCTTCGATAATAAGATTTCGTTAATATATCTAGGCCTGATCAAAGGAAAAGTTCGACCGGGATCTCACGGCTTATTGCAGTAACTGATAAAATAATATTCTCCATATGCCGACTCATTTCTTTAATCATTCACAAAACCAATTTGGAATAGTGAATTATCTTTATCTCAGACATAAGGGTGTTGATAACGAGCAAGTTCACCAAGTTGAGTCAGTCTATAGAATATGAATTGATCAGACCTTTGTCGAGAATACCATCATACCATTGAATTCACTTAGGCACCATCTAATGCAATGTTCGAACAATTTTGAAAGAAAAATTGAAGCATTATGTACGTCGGCGTTAATTATCAAGATTGCGAGGCATTCGAACTCAACGATTCCACTCTCGAGAGGATCGGAATGCCTACGTGAGCATACACAGCACGAGCCTCCTAATGCGCATTGAGAGAGCTTTACGGGCGCGCTGAGCTTATACACTCGTACATCTCGAGAACATTTCCCCTTATCATGGATCGATCCCCTCTCACGATAAGCCTACCGGCAAACCTTCATCCCGAATCCATCCGTGCTTCTCTCTCTCTCTACTTACCCCTTTCCACAAGTTATATACCTCTCGTTAACCGAATGATAGCGACCATGGGCATACATATCGAGGCATATTCCGGTGAAGTGAGGGAGATATATAATTCCGGTGCACACTTGATTTATCGCGAGTTTCCTTCCTTGGGCTCCATATCACCAGACGGTAGAGTAGTGCAGCTTGGTGGTGGTGTTCACTCATTTGAACGAGAAAAACAGAGGACGGTTTGAAAATTGATAATGTCAAGCTTCGAGGATGTTTCGGTTCCTATAACTGCGTGTGGAGCTCTTTTGACGCGTAAAATTGCGTTGACAGCCTGTCGTTATTGCTGTTGGGGATGAAGAGAATGGAGATGGGTATATATGACTGTTATCAAGGGGTAGAAAGTGTCATTGTTTTGTTGCACGACGAGACGAGCAGAGCTGAGGGCTGTTCGACAATACCGCGTATACTCTCGACATTAATTATAGCAATCTTGTCGTGAATTCTAGAGGCTGTGGTGCTAGTATCTGACGCCTCGAGCGTGAAAAGCTCATGAGCTAATTACCTATGTAACTCTACGAGCATTATCAGACTGACGCCTTGATGTTCGCGTTGATGCCTCTGTGGTAATGATATTCGTATGATGTCTTAGAGGTTTCATTCAACTTTGCATCCACCGGTGGAACGAGAGCGAGCTCCAAAAATTATAACAAGTGAAGTAGTTTGAGAATTTTGTCATACTGTTGACCGAGGCAACTGTGGAATAAACTTGAAGAATGGTTTGTGGGGCCATGTTAGGCTCTCGACTCATTTTCAGGTTCTCAATCTAGTATTTCCCACACTCATTACATTGAGTAAGATATTGTAAAAGATTATGAAAACTTTTTTAAATCTGAATTTGATATTTCGTGGGCCTCTTTCAGGTGTGATCATTTATGGGAGAATTTCTCAAATATTGTGGAATATAAGTTAACCTATCTGTGAGGTAGTGAAAATTGTTTTTTGGTTATGATGATTGTTAAAATTACACTCGAAATTACTCAAGTGGTTCCGCGAGAATCTGGAATTTTGAATTATGAAATGTATTGTTCCGCTAAGGCCCATTCTTAATTGTGATCATCTTTTGTGAGGATTCCAAGAACATTCCCCAGAACCATTGCTTAGCCGTGAGATGTTAAATAACATCTTCCGAACTTCTGAAACGATGCTGCAAATATCTGAAATTCACTAAATACCATTCGGTTTAGAGCGATTCATACAATTATGCAAATCAGATGAATTTTGAAACTCTCTGAATAAGACGATTCAAAAAGCATCTCAGATTAGAAGCCAAGAGCTTCAAATCTGTTTCTAGAAATTATTCTGGGTTATTTCTGGTGCGAGCTGTAACTCTTTTTGTAGCAGAGGATTTTTCTCGAAAAAATGACCTATCATTGAGAAATCACGAATGGACTCATTTTTTCACTGGTATGAGCACTGATCTTGGTTCCTCTCACCAACAACACGAAGGAACTCGGAAAAAATCAGAGGAATACCATCGTGAGCCTGATTTCCTCACCTTTTGTGGTTTTTAAGACTCCTCTTCGAAGAAAAGCTTCCTTCACAAAGACAGTCACAGCTAGAAATAAGCTAGATTAATTTTAGAAAATTGATCTTGAAGCTCTCGACTTTCACTTCCGAATGCTTTTTGAATCCTACTGATCCATCAACTCATGTCTGACTTGCAGAAGTCTGAGTGTTGTCGAATTCTTTTGAGCCGGAGGAAAAAACCTACGAAGATTCATCAAAGTGCTTGAGAAGAGCTACAAAATGAGCCCACGTAGAGTCATTTTGGATCAAGGAGATCCGAGCAGTCGAGTGATCAAAATCGATTTTTTTTTTATGTGTGCACAAACTTTTGACCGGTAGTGTATACTCACATGTTTCTTCAGAATAATTGATACTATCCGAACTCTGAAACATTTTAAATAGGCAATCAAGACTTTTAACCCGATAAAATACAATTAATCCTACATAACTTGACGTATAGGCTTAAAATTGTTTTCGCGGTAATTTTCATAGTTTTAAACTTCAGCGATCCATCGAAGAAGGTGCAACCCAGAAAATGAAAATGGTCGAAGTAATTTTCAAGAAAAAAAAACTGACTTCGCCATTGTTCTTGGATCAAAAAGATAAGTTTGAATAAGCATAAATCTTTGAGCTCCCGACGATTATTCAGGCCAGACTTCAAAATTAGGGTTGCCCTTTCTCTTGAAGAATGTGTCAAAATATCGATAAAAAAACTATTTATTAGGAATGATCATTATTATCTCTCAATATCAATCATTCAAGGCTGGTCAAAGATACATCGTATATGATAACTCGATATAGCCTCACATTGCCATAGGAGGCGTGATAATAGCCTGAATCCTGGTTGCCGAATGCGATATGAGTTTTTGAGTAGATATGCTAGAGATTCTTCAAGAGCCGAATTTCTAGTTTTCCAAAGCTCCATATAAATTCCATAATACATCACTCTCATGTCACTCTTTGTTATTAACGTCAATGTCAAACATCCATCCGAACTTTGCAGCACAGAATCTTCAAATCGCTTCTAGAGTGCTGTTCAAATAAACGAGTTCTGCATCTCAATCCTATACATCTATCCAACGCACTCTCCTTCAAAATTCTATACAAATGCATCTTTCTTGCGTACTGTACTCACATACGAGTACAAGATTGTGCATGTGAATTCAGCCCTATATAAGGGAGTAACGTTGAATGCATACCGTATCTCCATGGTCCAAGTGAAGAATGTGCGATTTATCATGCGTACGCGGATGAGCATTACCACACAGAGTATGTATATGTTGCCTGAATACAACTCGAGGGGATGATGCAAAAGCTTCTGCCACTGACGCTGCATCTCACAGCGAAATTTGCCTCCGCTGCAAGAGCTTGTATATATCCAAAGGAAGAGAGCGGTATGTTTCCGTATGATACGCCAAGCCGCTATGAGAAGAATCTCGAGCGCTCGAGCTCGCATAAACGATTTTTTAAGCGCAAAGTGATGGATTCTTCAAGAAAAGCACTATACAGTCTGGCATATACATGTGTGTGCATAATGATGAGAATCCTTCAACTTGTCAATTTAGACAAATTTCTCCTCTTCCTTCAGAATTCGGATTTCGAAAACTTTTTCCTTCAAAGATTGTGGCTCTTATTCAGCTGAGTGAGATGGAAGTGAAAGAGTTGGAATTTTTTCCAGGGGGAAATAACTATCATCTCTTATAGGGCTTCCGAGATTTCGAGATTTTTTGAGATTTTTCGAGATATCTCGATCGAGATTGAGACGAGATCTCCGATTCGTCTCAAAGTCGAGAATCTCACCGAGATAAGAATCTTGACCGAAAAATCTCGAAACCTGCAAAAATCTCGAAGTTTTTGATTGATTTGGGTTGGTTACAAATCCTAAATCATGTTGGATCCACCAAAAAGTTATGAGCTGACATCAAATAGTACCTCATTCATCACCTTGATGAAATATACTCTGTAACATCATCATCACGTTAAGAATTGCAAACATTTTGACGGCTTTTGATATTTTATATCCATCGATAGATCAATTTATAATTACGAAGAAACGGATGAGAAATCAGATGAGATTTTGTATGAAGACACCCATATTGTAGATGAATATTTTCGATTAAAAAAATCAGAAAACCATGAAAACAATAGTCAAAAACACCAGTCATGCATTAAAAATCTAGAATCAAACTTGACTAATACTTCTTTTTAAGTCACAATGTATCCATATATTGATTGAACATCGAATTAGTTGATCTGAAGTTAACTAGTACATTATGTAACGATGGTGCAACACGAGTTGCAAACGACATTTTCTTGCTGTGCTACAGCGCGAATGTGATTTTCGACTCGTCCTCGCTTAGCGAGTACAATTCGAAATTGTAAATTATGCACTTGAAGTGCGTAATTGCCGGACTTCCATGACGAGGGTTGAAAACGCAGTTTTTAGCCTGACGAGGGGGGCACCAACTTTGCGGGTCCTGGGTCTTGACGAAACTTTGGGAATCTCCTTGTTTTGATAAGAAATGAAGGTACCCAAAAAATGGGGCTCCTATCCTGATGAGATACAGCCATGGAGGTTAGCATTGTCAGTATATCTATATAAGTGTCATTTTAACACGGGCCTTTATGGACAATGATAATTTCCATAGCTTTATCTCGGGATAGGAGGCCCATTGGACAAAACCCTTCTGGATACCTTCATTTCTCACCAAAACAAGAAGATTCCCAAAATTTCGTCAAGACCCAGGACCCACAAGGTTGGTGCTCCCCTTGTGAGTCTTGGAAAACCGCGATCATGCCCTGAAAAACATATATGTTTCTATAGCCAGCACGAAGACGTGCAGACCGTCGTGATAGACTATAGATTATGACAGTGCGGCTATAAATCGCGTTTGCGACGTGGATAGCTAGAAAGCGTATTTTATTTACCAGTGAGACCATCCTTAAAAATATTCTCTCTCACTTGGCACTAGAGTTGGCATAGTTGATAAGATATCTCTAGTGATTCTGGATGAAAAAGAGAATTTTGAGGAATTTCGTCCCCATCGATCCGAAACGTCAACGTTGGGAGCGTCCCTTGGTTCTCGAACATAGAGATCAATTACAGAATCCCATGTAGGATGCTTAGCTGGTGAGCTCAACAGATTATCCAAATTCATCTCAGCCTCGTCAATCTTCATCTCATTATAATCATGAATTCGAATATCATCCACATGACAGATATCATAGTGTTCCTTCTTACATTTTGACATAACGAATCAACAACGATGTTGTTCCCAGGACTGGCACGCAACGCATTTGTGCATTTTTTCAAAATCTCGGCGAGACATCTCGATCTCGATGGGACGAGATGAGATTTGGTTCCAAAAATCTCAGTCGAGATGAGACAAATCTTGAATTTCCAGATCTCGAACGGGCTGAGATCGAGACGACGTCAAATCTCATCTCATCTCGATCTCGGAAGCCCTAATCTCTTAGTACACCCCGTAGAGCGTTCTCTTGGTTGTTGAAACTTTTGCTGTTTTTCGAGTGAAACTTCACACAACTTTGATATTTTCATTGAATTGAAGTTGAAAAAATCGTGTGCATCATTAGGTGGCCCCTTGAACATTGTGAGATTCTGTATCATAGAACCGAAAATATTCAATCGGCAAGATCGTAAGCTACAGCCAACCGATCAGAAAAATCAGCAAACTGGGTCTGGTTAGAACGAGGTGGAGACCGATCACCCATACAAGTACCAACCGCGCCCAATGTTGCTCAACTTCTGGATCAGACGAGCTGGTGCTCCACGACCGCGGCACTGCGTCGGTAACGACTATTTTTGCAGCAATACTTTCCATCTACAAATTGCGAGGAAAAACTCTTCGCTTGCGCGGGGTATCCAAATATGCTTTTCTGACGGAAAAGAAACTGCTCAAACACCATCCCGTGCTTCGTTTTGAGCTATCACGTCAGGATTTTTGTTCATTCCAAGAAAACTTATGGAAAAATAGGTTTTCCACACGCTGTGCGAAAAAAGTGTCTTCTCGGCATTGATTTTCCACTTTCTCGCACAGTTTCTCGAAATAGTACATTTAGACATACTGTGCGAGAAAGCGGAAAAGACACTCTCCCGCACAGCGTGTCGAAAACACAGTTCGATACACGGGTGTGAAATCTACTTCTCGCATATTCGTATTGATTCCGACCTTCGCCCACGGCCCAGGCCAGAAACCCATCTTTCGGACGCGAAAAAAAGTATTTCCACCCTTGTATCAAAATTTACTATTCTCAATCTAGTGGGAAGTTCTGACGTGTGAGGCATAACTGGCGTCAAATCTGGTCGAATTTGTTGTTAGACGGTCGATTTGATTCGGATATATAAACTTTTTCTCACCCCCGGACCACCTTTTCTTCTTGTGGTTCGTCTTTGAGCTTGAATCGTCCTCTTTTTGTATAATATGGTGAGATCACTTTAATCGATCATGGAGGACTCGGAATCGTGTGAATAAAGACACACGATTGATAATGCAAATTTTGTTTGTATTTGCTACGTTTCGTCATTGCAATTCAATGACCTCATCAGGCACTTAAATAGCACTGTTTACAATTACATTATAAAATGATTCATAAAGTAGACATTGTCTTTATTCACACGATTCCCAGTCCTCCATGATCGATTTAAGTGATCTCACCATATTTTCTTCTTGTGTATCTGAGTAACGGATGGGTCCACATTCATGGATATCCAAAGAGTGAATCCTCTCTCATTCATCCTTGATGTTTCAACTCCTCCTTTGTGGGTGGGTCAGCAATCATAACCGAATATTTGACTAAAAGTGGGTCGCTTCTTTTACAGGTGCCATCGTCCCAGAGACAGTCTCTTCTCTTGGAGCTCAGGATTTGATAATTTCACAGGATTCGTGAACTGGGGATTTCTACTCTTAGGCATTGGTGGAATTCGTCTTCTACTAGAAAACTTCATAAAGTAAGTTATTAGGATTTCATCATCTCCCCATCATCTACTCTTCTTGCATGATTAGTTTCTCGTTTTCTTCTGGAAATCGTCTGAAGTAAAGTTTAATGAGGTCATTCGAGATTCATCAGAGAACTCCTAGCAGTTTGCTACTATTTCTGTATTGAATTTTATCTCTTGAGAAGTCTAGATATTAGGATATGACAATGTCTCTCACGAACGAGCGTCCATAAGATTTAAGACTTCCAGAAGTAATATTGTTTGTATTAATTTGTGAGGTGGGATTTTGGGAAGAATTATTCAGGTAGAATTGAGTTCTAGTAAAAGCGTCATGTGAAGAAAAGGTTTGCAGGTACAAAATATTCGTCACAGAAATGAGTTTTCTTAGTAAAGAACTCGTGGTTCAAAGTCAACCATCAGTTTTTATTATATGAGGATATCTCTGAAACTTTTGACTTTCGGCCTCAAAAAATGTCACAGCGGTGAAAATCGAGATAAACGGCTAGAGCTCGTTATTGAGCAAGCACAATGGTTCAAGTATAAAGATTGCATGCAATCAGGTGTTGGAATGTAGTAACGGAAGTCAGAATTAGAATATACTCAATGGTTCCATCATTCCTTGATGCATTTTTCACGAAAATGGGGCTGCACAGCCCTCGTTCAAACGGATGATACTCGTGGAGCGTCTAGAGTCTCAGTGGAGGGTAATTGTTATGATCTTTTGAGGGTATTTTTAACATGTTCACAATGTTTAGAGGTCTGTGCACCCCCTCCCGCGCGCGTGTTCTCCAGAAAGCTGTGCGATTAGACATGTTGTACGAACGTTCTCTATTTCGTTTTATCAGGTTCCCTGGCTTCTCCGTCAAGGCACATAGGTGTACAGTAGCTCAATTCCTTGGTTCTTTCATGGAGAATACGATAAAGATTCTCCGTAGTGTCTCTGGATTACGCTCCACAAGCTGAAGCGTCTAAGGTGGCTCAAGATTTTTTCCCAAAAATCTGTGACACTCACATCTCTATGTGTCACGGCTGAGCACAGTGAGGCACACCTTCTTCTAACAGAAAAATCGTAACTTTGGATCATTAGGAATAAGCCCGAGGCGTGACGAAACTCACTCAAGAACGCTCCACTCGTGGCAGCCTGCCAAATTTCACGAGTCTGGCGATGTGACACGTAAATTCATCGGTTTCCAGGTGTCTTCTCACACATAATTGATTCTAGTATCTGCCCACATCCACTAATCAAGCTCTAACTTGTTGACCACTTCCAGGACATTCGAACGAAGATAGTTTGACAGGTTAGGCCTGAAAAAACGCCCTACAACCAGTTTAGCTGAGCTGTGACAGCAAAAGTGAAAAGTTTCAGAGATATCTTCATACACTATTCAAGTTTCGACTCTTTACTGCTTTCATGAAACTGACATAGGATCTAATTCAGGAATCATCTATGCGACTCGGAAGCCGAAAGCGAAATAATAGAAGACAGCACGATACAAAGATAGATTAGCTATACAGATCTGTAAAAGTTGAAGCATGAATTGAAGATTACTTATACAAAAATGTGTTAGCAAGTTGAAAGTTCTCCGACTCAACATACCTATCTAACGGAGAAAGTTCAAAGCTGAACAGAAACTCGAGATTATAGATGAAAGTACACAAGCCAACATGGAAGTTTGATCGTTCAGTCTCGTGACAAAGTTCTTACTCGACCCTTCCTCCATCTCCTTTTTGCAGTTTCGAGTTGAAATGACATATTCAACCAGGTATCGATTCTCGAAGTTTTGAATTCGTCAGAATTATGACATAGTGAAAAGCTCCGATATAATGTATAAGCCCAACGAGTTTCTCGTGATTTCTGAATTGTTGAGCTCATTTCTTCGAGTTGGTTGTTGGAAAATCTCTACAAAAATTTAATATCCTTTTCACGAAAATGTACTATTATCGGATCTCAGTCCACATATTTTTCGTTCTTTGAAGGATTGAATGCGAGTATGCAGTAACAGTGAATTGATGATAATATGAGTCTTATTAAGGTTCAAGATTCGTTGAGTTTGGACATAGGACAGTAGTTTTTCTACTTTCCGTTACAATTCCGCTCGTTAAAACTACTCATGCTATAAATCTACCGTGAATTATTTCAATTCATAAATCTTGGGTTAGCATATATTGATCGCCTATTTTTTTATTTGCAGGTATGGCATCAGAGTCGATCCAAGACAATGGTTATATTTTCTAAGCTTTATCAACGATGGAGGAAAGGAACACACCTCCGTCTTACTAATTTGTTGTGAGTATCTTTTCATTGACTATGGATACCTTTTTTCTCCGTTGGAACAATGACTCACGCATTTATGACGAGACAAAAAGGGATTACAAATGGATAGGAATTGACATGATAACTAACCAGTGACATTGAGTATTAGTTATCTTTAGCTCATTCACCATCGCATTCCATTCTCAATTTTTTATGACTAAGATGAGAATAAAAATCATGTCTAACAGAAGAAACCTAATCCATAATCAGTCATATCCGCGAAGATGAGTATCCGTTGACATGTAGAGGTGGGTAGATGAAAACTATAACGTCACTTTGACTCGATTTTTCATGACGAATCTATGTCGTTCACATTTCAAACGGGGGAAAGATATAATATAGCAGGGTAGAAGGTCAGATTTTAATTTGAAACTGCAACATCCAAATTACACACAGGTGGACTTGATTTTCCAAAATAATGAAAGAAGGCTGGAAGAAAGAATGAGACTGTATCGACCCTCTTTTGGTTTTATTGCCTTTCCACAGCAATCAAAGCAACTGTGAATCTTGATTCATCGTGAATTTTTCATGAGATCAAAATGTATATTGAGAAAATTTTTCTTGCAAGTGCAAGTGTTCATCTAAATTTTTTGTCAAAATGGCAGTACATCCCAACCTTTTTTGGTTTAAAGTTACGAGTACAAAGATCAGAGCCTCTAATTTTGCATGAACACATTTTTGTTTTTTTTTGCCCACTCACCAGGAGAGGTCATCACATCCGGATCACGGATTTGGCTGAAACTTTGGGAATAGTCTTCTTTTAGTGTCAAAAGATGATTCCCAAAATTATAGACCCTAACGCTCAAGTATTTCCGAGCTACAGCCAAGAACATTAGCATTGCCCATATAGGCCCATGTTAAAAATCGTACATATAGGTATACCTGCAATGCTAATGTCCATGGCTGTAGCTCGGGAATGCTTGAGCGTTAGCGTCTATAATTTTGGGAATCATCTTTTGGCGCTAAAAGAAGACCATTCGCAAAGTTCCAGCCAAATCCGTGATCCGGATGTGATGACCTCTCCTGGTCAGTTTAGCAAGTCTTCGATCGTTCTTTTTTCCATTCGCTTTTTTTCATGGATCATGCCTTGATTTCATGAATGTGGGAATCATTATATGGGTGATTATGAGATAACTTAGGTATTTCGAGGGCAAAAACGGCGGGGATCGGGATTTGGACCAAAAATTGACTATAGTTGAAATATAGCTGCAATCTAACTGCTCATAGGTGTTTTCCAATCTATCTGACATCCAAAAACAATTCCCAGACGGGCATGAACGTTAGTCAATCTATATGAGCAATTTTCGATATATTTTTGCCACGGTAAGGACATTTTGGCATGAAAAGTGATCTCAAAGGCGTAAATCGAAACGGATCGTTTTTTCCAAATAGATGGCCCATTTTTATGGTGAGAGTAGACCGTAAAAAAATTTCTGGACCTTGACGTTGCATAGTGTTCGAGAGCCAGTAACCACGGTAAGGACATTTCTTATTTTGCTACGGAAAAATTCTTCATAAATCATCGCGTGAGAAGCTGTTCACGTAATTCATCATTCCGCTGGTGGTAGTATTTTGTTTATTGGTGTATTAGCAATCAATTACCGCCGTTATAGAGTCGTTTGAAGCGATTCGCTGACCCGAAGTCGAATTATCGAGGAGCATTCGAAAAATGTGCAAAATTCCAGGACAGAATGTCGGCTGTGTTTTGACTATTTTGAAGTGAGACTTGATACTCGATTTGTACATAATACCATCTTTTCATAACCCAACTTTGATGTTTGAGTGGTACGGAACCGAGATTGAATGATTATCTCGGTAAACTACACGGTTGAAATGTGCAACTCCGGTTTAGGACATGCCACGGTAAGGACATTTTGACGATTTTTGGTAAGCTCAGGTCCACATTAAACTTATATCCGCTCCTAGAACTATTGGGACATCTTCATTTCAATAGATTACACCAGATATCATCGTTAGACTCATCATATTTAGTCATTTAATATGAATGAGAGGTCAGGACATCAAATGCATAAGTTATCTCAGAATCGCCCATATCAAAAATATTCAACCCAAACGTGCAATCAGTTGGTACACGTATCATGAATTTGATTCATCGATAAATGAGACGATCCAATGAGCTTTGTCAACAACATGTCGTTGACCTCGGCATGTAGCCAACCGCTTCTATCAAGTTGGCTGGCAGATTCTCTCTCTTCCACAAGAAGATCCAAGACGACTTGTTTTCGTGCCCCTTACAAATTTCGACGAGTGTTTGCTATCCATTAGTTGAGATAAGTGCGCGTCGTGAAACTGCATTTGGAAGTTTATCATAAGGAAAACCCCGATGATGCAACACTCTACTTCTAGAAACTCACAGGGAGCTGACCATCACATGAAAAACCGATGACTACCTCAAATTTCAAGAGAGATAAATACAAATAGAGTGCTGGATTATCTATTTGGGTCATTTCGGAGCATTTCGACGAATCCCTGCACCAGGGGGTCTAGAAAAAATCCATAAGAATTTTTTTTCCTTTAGTACTATATTAATATAGTACTAACGGAAAAAAATTTTTATAGATTTTTTCCCGACCCCCCTGGTGCAGGCATTCGTCGAAATGCTCCGAAATGGCCCATTTATATTTCGTATCCGCGGGATCACTATCTGTCAGAGTTCATCTGATGAAGTGCTATTCTAATTTAATGTGTCTGCACAATATAATTTTGTTCTACTGCGATTAGCTGTAGAGGAAAATCAAGTACTCAGTACCAATCTGTCGGCCGTCATTTATCAAGTGCTAGCTTGCGTGGATTGTATTAGGCTCGTGATTTGTAATTGATCCATCTTTTACTGCTCAATATATACCTACTGTAACATGATGGGCTTTGGCATTGTTTTGGTGAGTGGTCGATTACACATGAAATCATTGATAACAGATGCTCATATCCCGGCAATCAACTGGCGTACTATAAATTCCTACAAACCCTCAAATTGTCATTCATAATTCTCTGAAATCTCGAATTGACACTCTGTTATCTGATGTGCCAGCACTCACACTTTCTTACCCACTGTCATATATCAACGCATGAAAATGATTCACAATCATTAATTATTCTCCTAAAACAAGACTTACCTCAAACCTTGCCTCTTGCGCCAATACACTCAAGATTATTGGCAGTATTTTAGTCTGGATTTCTAATCTGCCTGATTACCAAAGTTTGAAAGTGCATCCAGCCCTGCAGTTAGCGTTTCTCTCAGCCCACTTCATTTAGAACGCATGAATGAACTAATTGTGGAACGAGAATGGAGCCGATTGTTTGCTTGCAAATGTGTAGATCAAAAGTTGTGCTGTACTGCTTCTACGACACGCAAATGATATATATTCTAATGAGAGTATGCAATTACAAAATTATGTCAAATTTCGAGTCAGGTTCGCCGCACTTTGTCATTTTTGACTTGGTCTATCCGACCATATTTTATTCATTCATCTCAATTCATATGAAGATAGCTCGAAGTAATTGTTCGACACCGCAACAGACACAACTCCAATCTATATGAGGGTTTCCGCGGAACTTTTCACTATCGACCCTCTAGAATTTAGAGAAAAATTCCTCATTGCACAAGTTTGAAATGAGTTATATATGATCCTCAGACCTGGAAGACATGTGAAAAAAGAGGTGCCACTCTTTTCCAAGCCAAGGTATTTTGTTACGAATGTCAAAAACGGAATTTCACACTTGAAACATTTCTGAAGCCACTTTAGCCGGATGAATATGACTCAAATCCTTATTTAGACGATCGTTAGGAATTAAATTTTGCTTGATTTGACTCTGGGGAAGAATTCCTCATTGGATCATCAAAAATTCTACGAAAATCTCAAAAATCGAGTCATGATCCATGAGTTTAATTTTAATTCCTGGAGTATACGATAGTCTCGTTTCGGCCATATTTCAGCCGGATACTATGCCTTATAAAGAAATTTGCGATACCATTACATTTAGCGGCTTATTCTGCTTACTACCGGGAATTTAATATTTTTCCTTTGCTTTCTCACAGAAATACAGATTGAGAATGGCTAGTCAAAATGATGCCTTTATATATGTAATGAATGAAAAAGTGAACAACATTCCAAACATGTGCCTTGCGTCTGCTGAGCGTGCCCTCCAAGAATAACGATTTTCAAAGCCAGTGGCGCCACATTTTTATAAGCTTTGGATCTGTGCGAAATTTTACTGAGTCGTGGCATAGTCAGGAACAAAATCAGATTCCGTCTTGTTTTGAACTTCAAAATCCCCCATCGATATTTTCCGTTCCGGATAAGGTATTCCATCATTTTAGCAAACTATGTATAGCTAAAGTAAATTTTTTCACAAAACTGAGTTACACCTACGAATGAGGTCTAATATCATAGCTAAAGCTAGGCACACCTCTGAATCAAGGATTTTGCGTGAATACAATTGTAGTAGATAGACTTACAATTTTATCAGAATTTTTGATGGTTGGGTTTTCTTGGTACAGCACTATCAATTTGAAAAAAAGCGCAAATTCGCGCGCAAAGCACTCAAAAATCGGTGTTCGCGGTCTGCTGTTGAAAAACCAGAACGCGCTTCAGGAAACGTGAATCGTATCAAATAATGGCAGATTATTTATAACGCCTTTTTTCCGCGGTTGCAATAGCTCAAGATACTCCTGGAATGCTGCAGTAACACCAGGAGTAAAGGTCCCGTGGAAATCCTCATATTGTATGCTTGTACCTGTACGAGCTACTTGTATGCGTGATTCTGCATCAAAATCGCCACTCACAAAACGTTTGTTTGGCCTCATTCGTAGAATTCTATGACCGAGATCAAAGTTTTCAAGCTGAGGCTCTTGGTATAACAGTTCTCGTCGGATTCTATCACAAAACAAAATCATAGCAAACAAAGAGTTGTATTCAGACATGATACTTCCGCTTTCGAATTGAATTTAAAGCTGATCTCTTTCAATCTTCCACGTTGCAAGTGAATTCAATAACACAAGAAAGGAGACTTCATTAGTTATTTGTAGATTCTAGGACCACTTTCAAGATTGCTCGATAATTAACAAGGAATTCAGCAAAAGCTTGCTAATTGGAGCACTATCTTAGGAACTTTGGCTACTAGCTGGCATCCACTCTCCCAAGTTTCCCTATTGGGGAACTCATTTGATTCTGGATGTCATAAGTCGCACTCAAGGCACAGTAATTCATTAAGAGAGAACTAGACATGAGGAAATTCAGTATACGTTGTTGTGACTTATGACTTGAGGACTTGTAAAAGCAGAACAACTCGTGCGAATACGATTGATACTTCCATCCTCGTAGTGAAATTGTTCTTCCAACAATATCAGTAGACGATGTCTCCTGTTTTTTTCCTTTTCATGTTATTCAAAGCTGCTAGTGAACACTTGAGTTACCTAAATCTTGGAGAAGACAATTTCGTGCTCCATGTTCTACTTCTTACAGTAGGACTTGAGCAAAAATGTTTTGAAAAACATGAGTTTTATCGATCATACTGAAACAATACTTCACATTCTGGTCCTAAGATGGCTCTTAAACCTGACATATTATGTTATTTCAGATTCTACAGTTCCTGTGGTACTTTGTTTACTCATTGAAAAAGGATTGGCGATGGTGAGTCATGATAATTTTCAATATATTGAGATTTGATATTTTCCTTTTCTTCAAAATGGATGATTTATTACTTTTTTTGGACTTTACACTGACAAGGGGTACCCACAAAGTGCGAGTCACCAAAGCTTACCAGATTTTTTCCACAGTCTCGTACCATCTAGAATATGAAGAATTCAGAGTAACTCCGTCAAATGAGCCGTCTGTTCAGAGCTTTACCCGAAATTAGCAATGTCCATATAGACCCATGTTAAAAAGTGACATACAGACATATGGATATACTGACGAGCCCATTTGACGGAGTTACTCTGAATTCTTTATATTCTAGATGGTACGTTACTGTGAAAAGAAATTTGGTGAGATTTGGTGACTTGCACTTCGTGGGTCCTCCTTGTCAGTTTTGAAATGAAATTTTATATTGTATTTTTCAGGACATCATCGCACACGGTCCTGGCATGGTGTTTCACATTGTTAACCTAATTGTTATGGTGCTGATGCCCATGGTGATAATACACGTAAAGGAGGCCGGATTTAGTTTATGTGAGTATTCTTATCGATTCTTTCCAGATGCATGAATGCGATGATACGGTCTTCTGAGCGCTAAAATTGTCAAAATCGATCATTAATGATCATAGCACTCAGGGTCTTGACATCTAATTCATACACAAATGTCTTACAAAGATTAGACTGTGTAATTGATTGAGTCTCTAGAGCCTTAATTGAATCTGCATAGCATCCAATAAGGGACCAAAGAAGAAATTGATGAAAATGTGAACAAAAGTGTTGGAGGACTTTGCGGGTTCCATCGCAAAGACAATGCACACAATGTCAACGTTTCCACAACGTCAATTTTCAGCTTCTACATTGTTTCATTCTTACTGAGTTGTGAAACAATGCGATCCCTGTTGAAATCAAACTATCCAAACGATTTCATGAGGAGATGGAAGAATTGTAAACATAGTATTTATCATGTAGAGTAAGTCACTTGATATCAAACTAAAATGGACGTAAGGCACTTGATATCGAAATAAAGTAGACGCTCAGACCCTAGATTAAGATGTGATAAAGTTACATAACCGAGAAGTCATGTCGCTCTCCGTGTAATGACCAGCAGGAAACTTTTCTCTCAGGAAAAAGTTCGTGGATACTCTTTCATAGGCTGAAAAAGAGTTTTGAAATTGAAGTTGGTCTTCCTCGCCCGTGGCTCGAATTACATTAATTTTCTCATCTGCGACGGCAACAATGAACGAAAAGTTTACAGAGTTCGCTCAGAGGTAACAAAATTAAGATGACTATCAAACTTCGCTGTGAATTAGACGCACATATTTTGCTTCGTTAGGGAGATCATTTCCCTAAAGTTGGACGACTTGACTCTCGTTTGCATTCACAGACGCTCGGTTGGACATTTACTTTTGTTACGAAAGCAAGTTTATCTTTCCAATTATTGCATCAAATACTATTCGAGCTTTGTTGCTCATGCTCTAAATACACTACGAAGAGAATAGCTCAACCAAAAATATTACAACGGCTCTAGACTCGTTAGCTCAGTTGGTTGCATCATCTCCACTGTCAACAATTGGTTGACTTTCAACCAAATTGGTCAACCACTGATTTATCACCAAATTCAACAGCTGGTTGACAAATTCACCATAACTTAGCGAATATGGGAGTAAAAATGGATTTCATGAGATGGTGGTGATCGGACGACAAATATTTAGGTCAGAAAAACGAGTTTCTTTGTGTTTTCATCAACAGTTACATAAAATATCAGTGCCGGTCGCGCGAGCTTTTTCGGAAAAAATTCAGGTTAAGTAACGTTTCCTCGATTTAGTATCCGGAGTGGTGACCACTCGGGTGGGGCTACCACGCTTAGCTTGCGCAAAAAGTTCATCGACTCTTTTATTAATGGTGGAATACGGGACTTATTGGATTGGTTAAACGTGGTCTTCAGAAGACGAGAAGAGTGGGATCCATTCATTGCAATGAACGAGCTCACCTCGTCTATGTCTCCATAGGGAGTCCCAGTCTAGATCTTTCGGCATCAGATACAAATAATGCATTAAATTAATCGAATGATAGTTTGGATGGTCCTCTTTTTAGCTCATAATATGTAGTTCCGGAAACTGATGAATTCATCTGAGCCGTTTCGGAAACTTTAAACAGTTGATTAAAATTTTCTAAAATGATATATCTACTAGCAAGCATAATTTTAAATGATATCATATTCGCAAGCTTCGTAAGAAACTTCTTCTTGATACTTTGATTGGATCACCAATCGTTATCTTACAACAATCATTATTGAACTACAAAAGTATGTCAGGGTATCTATAGCTCATCAAGTACATTTACAAGCCGATCGAGTTGTAGCGAGTAGGGTAATGATGCTAGTACATAATCGTCAGGTAAGCCCGTATTGGTGTGAACTACCGAATTCAGTTACACTTCTGACGATTGCATAGATGTTTTTCACATCTTATTTATGTAAGGTTCGAAGGTACAGGTAGGACTACTCGTATTTGCATTCTAATTTCTCCAACACGCTAAAAGTATCTTTACAATACTACAGCCAATGCAATGTACACAGAGTGCCAATTCCGTGAGGCAAATTCATTTTTGTGCGTATAGCCGGGTAGCGCATTAGCGTGTACATAAAACCAATTTCACAGCCTAATTTCAGTGGGATTATCTCTCAATGGCGACGCACTTTAAACCGCAAATATCTATGTATGAAAACGAGAGAGAGAAGGCAGCTCACTGGAACGAGCAAGTAAACCTAACAGGTTGGCTACACTCCAAAGCGATGGAGGCAAGGCCTCTCCTGTGCGAAACATCGTTCCATATGTAAATACGAATCTAGTATCTCGTTCCCTCGCAAAGGCTCTATCCAGTGTTCAGCCGAGGTGCCGTACACGTGTATTTTAGGCTAGCTTTCAAGGGGTAAGAATGAGAGAGCGAGCAAGGCTTCGGTACATGTAGAGAGCAACCACCACGGCTAAAGAGACTCGTAGAGTATTACCGAGTTGTACGAAGGGATAAGGAGGCATAGTAGAGGTGTATAGCTTGAGGCCACACTGCTCAACGCGAGATTACTCTATTGTTCTCTCGGCCTCTCATTGCGCGCCCGCACAGTGGTGACTTTGTTCTCTTCGTGCTAAATGTTGTCGCGTACTGCGAAGGCCAGTTCCGTGTACCGTTATTTCGATTAAAAGCATGGAATCAGTGCAGGTGGGGTGCTACTGTTATCTTAGGGAGATGTTTGAGATTTGCTTTTGCTACTTGGTTAAGGTACATGAGATTTGATTGGCTTAACTGTTATTGCATGACATGCCTTATTTGTCATAACCCCGATGCTATACCATAGATATAGTCATACGATAGCTTGAGCATTGATCTAGCTCGATTTTTCACTCTCTGTTCATACAACTGACATGATGGTGGAACAGTTCTTTCTACATAATGAATATTAAATAAGTAGAATTTTGAATGATATGTTTCTGCATCTCGTGTCTTTCGAATGATCTCCTATGAAAGACCTGTGATAATTATTGTGAGATTGTTGACCAATATATCCCTAGCCTGAAGAGATCAGTAGATATCACTGTCCGAAACGTCGCAAATACACCAAAAGATTTGCAAAACATAGTGTTTCTCCACCCATACAATCCTGGTTCTTCAAAATTAATTGATGATATTTACACTACCTTTCATAAATAATAGATCAAGTAGGGTCCCACTAAAACAGTGATATTTCCAATATAATCTGTCGTACGGGAATTTTGAAAAAAGCATCTGAAAGATCACGAAGAAATCTATCGATTCATGGGTTTAAAACATTTATTGCGTCCTTTTTGATCGCTCGTAGTCAACGATGGAAATCTAAAAAATGTCTCCTTCAATCAATCAACTACAACTTTGGAGGAAGTGATTGGATCACAAAAATTCGCACGGGATCTTGTAGATCTTTTTGAGATCTACAATTTCCTCCTTTTGTAGTTTTCTCTACGACTTTTCCCGTCCAAGTAACGAACTTAGGGAAAAAACTCTGTGTAATATAGGGTGCTTATGGAGCTACCGAAGCTGGCGCCTGTTTCGTCTCGCGTTGCTCTATTCTGGTGCAAAAATTCATCAAAAAAATATTGTGGCACATGATTTTGCCGTAAAATGATCTCATATTTCAGAATATTTGATCAGATTTTGTCTTGGATTGAGGGCAACCCCGATTTCTCAAGTATTATTGGGAAAATTGATTCATTTCATGTTTTGTCCCTATAGATCACATTCAAGACCAAATCTGATCAAATATTCTGGAAGATGAAATCATTTTACGTCGAAATCATGTGCCATGATATTTTTTTGGTGAATTTTTGCGCTAGAATAGAGCAAGGCGAGACGAAACAGGCGCCAGCTTCGGTAGATCCATAGGCAGTCCATGTAATACAAAGTTTTCTTTCCAAGCTCGTTACTTGGACAGAAAATGTCGTATAGAGAAGTTTAAAAAGAGGAAATTGTAGGTTTTGAAAAGATCTGCAAGATTCCGTGCGAATTTTTGTGATCCAATCGATCCCGCCAAAGTTGTAGGTGATTGATTGAAGGAGAAACTTTTTAGATTCCCATCGTTGACTACGAGCAATCAAAAAGGACGCAATAAATATTTTAAACCCATGAATCGATAGATTTCTTCGTGATCTTTCAGATGCTTCTTTCAAAATTCCCGTACGACAGATTATATTGGAAATATAACTGTTTTAGTGAGACCCTGCTTGATCCATCATTTATAAAAGGTACTGTATACAATACAGTCCACCTCGGTTATAACGACCTCGGCTATAACGAGAACTCGGTTATAACGAGCAAATTTCGGAATTCTGGTTGGTTGCCATAGTGAGTCAATGAAAGGAGCCTCGGTTGTAACAACCTCGGCTATAACGAGACTTCGGTTATAACGAGCGAAAATTTCTCAAAATTTAGATTTTTACCTTCCTCATAGTGAGCAAACACGATCTCGATATCAAACTATAGTATAGGTGCTTCTGAGACTCAACATTGTATCTAAACACGGGGCATACAAGCAATGTATCAGTATAATTCCAAGTGGCGAAATGAGCGCAAGTAAGAGAAAAGCGTTCACTATACGTAATAAAGTTGACATTATAAAAGCATTCCACCAAGGACAGAAAAATGCTGAACTGAGCAAAAACTATGGCGTTGCTAGCTCAACTATTTCCACCATCTTGAAAAATAGATACCAGATAAAGAATCAGACGGAAAGAGTTCGGATTATTCGATTCCAAACTCTGTTTTTCATTCACATGCCATCATCAGCCTTAGAATTTTGGACAATCTCTACCTCGCAAATGAAAATGTAGACGATGAGTTTGTCTATTATTGCTCCAAATTGAAAAGCATGCGTCAAGATTACAAATATCGAGCTGAAAAACCAACATTAATCTCTGACTTCATTTCAAAAGATCTCTCATAATTCTCTGACAAATAATTCTTTAATGTTTCATTCTATTGTATTTTATTCCATTGATTTTATCTCATTGGTTTTATTTCGTTTATCTCATTTTATTTCATCTGAACTTCGTTTCATTCCATATTAATTCATTTGGAATGAAACGGGTACCAAAGCCTCACATCTAGAAATCCCTCATCCTATCACAGAGCGCGATTTTCGATTAGTCGATATATTTCTTGAACGCATCGAATTCTGAATGAAGCTACGTTCTCGTCTGTAAGATCTAATGTCTATGTCTGTAAATTTAGAGTTGAGATCTATCGTCCACTGCTAAGATGCCACATTCGACCATCTTGGATTGTCTCGTGTGTCGGCATGGAGACTATAAAAAGGTTACCATGTTACCATAGCTTCCATGTGTGTCGGTATCACAGGTCGCGACCACGCGCACGTACACCGGACAAGTATGTCTGGTTGCCTGTTTTCAAGATCATTCGATAATGGTTCGAGTTAGTAGTTGACGGACGATTTTATTATTTTAAGCGCTCTTATTACGAGCTGCCCCCCCCCCATTATTTGTGATAGATATATGGGCTATTCCGCAAAAACTGTTAAAATGTTTTGAGCTGACATTCTCAAACGATGTAAAATAAGTTCAATCCAAAAATTGATTCATCAGCTCCCATCAAAAATAAAAGCTATATAAAGGAGTCTAAATGGAGAGTTGATGAAGTCTGTTGGAGTTGACTATTGAATTCAACGGTTTTTCAATACAATGAAAAATCCATACCTCTCAATGTTTATTATGTAGAATTGAGAGATGAAACTCATCAGTGTAAATTTGGTAGAAGTATGTAGTAGTTCAGATTAGCTTTGATGTAATATCATGACATGCTAATTCCTGAGAGTGATAATAATTGGAAATAATTCGCCATGTATTCGAGAATTGAGAGTCTCATCTGTGTTCCGGGAAAAAAACTATATTTCATATAAATAAATTCTAAAATCGAGAAACTGGCAGTGGTATTAGTGTAGAGGAAAGTGACTATGGATCGGTGAACTCCTAAAATTACTCTTTTGTTCAAAAAATAAGCGATGAACCGAAAAAAATCCGCGCGCTTGCGCGCGGTGACTACCTAGTTCTATGATAACCTATTGATTCTTTCATTTCTTATTTGTCTGATGACCTATTTATTCACAATCTCATTCGTAACAAATACTTGGAAAATATAGAAATAAGTAGTGTACAGTTTTTATTGAAAAAACATTCAATTATATGAAGGTAACAGAATAATTTCTATTAAGGGGATGCGGTCACCGTGCACCACGACCATAGACCTTGAAAATACACCTAACATAAAAAGTTTGATGATTCAAAGTGTGAGACGAGTTGTCGAATACTTGTTATTGTCCAACTTGTATTCCTCAATCCGTAGCTTAGCCCAAATCACAAGAGAATCGGAGAAAAGTGGGAACAACTCGGCCGCGGGAACCTCCTAACCTATAATATACGCACATTTTCATTCCCAACTTTCTCCGATTCTATTACAATTTTGGCTTAACGAAGAGCAGACAAATCTAAGTTAGATGATAACAAATATTTGTACGCTCGTCGTTTAGCCCAAATCGCAACAGAATCAGAGAAAGTTGGGAATGATTTTCAGCTTGCATGGTGACCGCATCGCCTTAAGAATGCCTTATAATAAAGTTCAACAATAATTTTCGGAAGATCTGCAATTCTGAGCCAACCTCGTATATAACGAACATCGGTTTTAACGAGCAGATTTCTCCGGTCCCTTGACGCTCGTAGATCGAACTAAACCGCATCAGGCTGAGCTAGACCGAACTGGGTATGATGATTCTCGTGCGATACTTGCACAATGATTCTCGTACGATACGACTATTGTATTATTACGGCGATTCTAGTGCGGTGCTAGTATGGTGATTCTACTACGGTTGTCGCAAGGTACTAGTACAATTTTAGGCTGGTTATAGTACGATACTAGAAGTCTCTTAGACCGAACTAGCCCAGACAACGCCACACCCTCCATCCATCCACTCATCTACCCATCTACTTGACCATCCCCCAACTAACCCACCCCCCCCCCCGTCGCATGACCTATATGGCCACCCATTATAACTTAATTCCTTCCACATTCGCAACCTGATATGCGTTACCCGGGCGAACAGATTTTTGACTGGTGCTCGATTACACCGAGGACCAAAATGTTGGGGCCGGTATGTCTCATTGACTAGACTACGATTTTGTTTGTACTTTTCAACGAAAAAAACCGAATCCTTAGCCGGTCTTGCGCCTACACGTCAGTTTTTTGCCGGATGCAAATGATACGTTTTCGAAAGATCCTCTTTACCCAGACGGGAATCTTCATGCAGTAACTCAAAACGGAACACGGGATCGTGTTCTAGACGATCTTTTAATGTCGCAATAGCATATTTAGATACTCTGTGCGGCAAAAATTCTCTTTTTCGTAATTCTTGCAGAAAGAACTTTCGCAGAATATGCTTTTCCTCCACGAAAAGAACAGCCCAAACACGATCCTATGTTCTGGTTTGAGCTGCTGTACCTGAATCTTTGTCCGGGTTGGAGAAATTTCTTGGAGAACGATCTATTTGAGTTGAACGAATAATCCTGATGGCAAGCACAAAACGGGCTGCGTATTTGGTTTCTTCGTCGAAAAACAAAAAAGTCATCGGCCGGTCAATGAGCAATTTGCACCGCAAAACTTTGTTCCTCAGTGTTATTATTATGTCTGGGAAATGAAGTAATTTTTGTTGCAAAAGGCAAGTGCTCGATCGAATGACTTTTAGCTTGATTTGTGGAAGATAGTTTACATTTAATATTGTATATGGTATCAAACGTTAACAACAACTTACTCCAGAGCTGAATGTCTAGTCTTGTCACAAATAGAATCTAAAAATTTCAATTCTTTATTCCATTCCGATCGACCTATGAGTATTCGTCATTGGTCGAAACTTGGAATTAGATATTTTATTTAGATTATTCGCAACATGAATTGAAAGAAGTTGTTCCTCGCAGATCACTGGTGAATTTGAAGATGTGTATGGTTGTGTAATCAGTCGGAAATTCCTCAACCACTTCATCGGTTTTTCACTAACTTGGTTGCATTACCAGCCAATCATATGGAGCCCTCTTTGAAAATTGTTCACAATGTAGAGATGTTTGTAGAAATTTAAAATATCAGCAACCTCGACCTAAATTAATCCGAAGATCAAAAACACGAGGATGAGAAAGGCGATGAAAACAAATCATTTACGGAGATTGCTGACGACTCTTTCGAGTAGAATGCCAGGAGGACAATATCATCCCAAGAAAATTGCGAAAGTATTTTCACACTGCAACTTCACAAGTCTCCTTGCGCTGCGCTACTAACAACGAGACAATACAATGCAGTCTGTGAACAATCCCCCAGATATCTCTCATATGTGTTCCTCTTCGCCTTCTTCCATATCCGAGGACTTGGTTCTTTCTCTGGTACTTGGAAGAGCGAGTATAAGCACATATTATCGGTAAAACATGGTCCCGCGCAGCAACACATCTACTCCTGAAACTTTTCTATCTGCTTTCGATCACTGGGATTCTGTATAGTTTCGCTGACTATTTTTTGCCGTCTTTCGCCTCTCATCCACTTTTTGTTTGCCAAACAAGACGACGATATGGATGTCATAAGTATTTTACCAAAGAATACACTCTATCTTTTCGAGTATCACAGAAATGCTTCCTTTCACTACTGTTGAACAGTGGGGAAAGGGGGAGGGCTGAGCCCGTAACAGATTTATTAATGGAGTAGTAGGCAGATGCTGTTGCGTAGGTTTTGGAGATTGCACGAGTAGCTTGAAGTTACTCACGTTTCGGCTTTGAATGGCAAAGTTCGTAGATAAACATGAGCAACGCACTGGGTGTGCAGTTTTAGTTGAACTAAAACTCGTGGCAACCGCAAATATTCGCAGGATTAAAATCCTGAATCAATCTGCATTGATTGTATGAGCGGTTGTTCATCAAAGTGAAGTTTCCCTCTCGCTCATCATTTTAGATCCGCTATCAGACTAGGAATATCGTATTGACAATTGTGGGGAGGGTAATTGATTGTAATAGTTTCATAACTCATCAATGTATTTTGGTTATGAATATTTTACAATTTTTGTTACAGTAGGAGCTATGTACGTCTGCATGCTGTATGCGATTCTCTTCCTCAAACTATGGTCTTACGTCCAAGTTAATATGTGGTGTCGACTCAGTAGCAAGAGCAAAAATCTGTCACAAGGAAGGATGAGGCGGCAGTCTTTGAGCTATACCGATCTTCATTGTAAGTATTCTAGCTATTACCATTAGTCTGTGTCTAATAATAAGTATCATCATCCATAGCCTTATCATCCAACTCATCTGTGAGCTGTCTTTCTTCTTGAGATATTTAAAGTATTTTCTCTGAACCATAAGTTAAATTTAAAATGAGGCTGTTGGGATATGAAAATATTTTTTCCACAAATTTTTGTTCGAAACGATTTTTCGTGCGTTTCGATTTAAAAGTGGATCCAACGAATTAACCTCTTCGTGCACGCATCTATTTCCCGTGGTAGAAAGAATTATTTCTCGATGAATTTCATCAACTCGAACGTTGAAAAGTTCTCTGAGCTTCAAACAGATGGAAAAATTCATCATTATATTGTAATTTGACCATGTCCACGTATGTGGACACCGTGGAGTCATGGAAAGAAATCATAGAAGGAATTCGACTGCACAAGTTTGATGAGTAAGAACTAAACAGCGTATAACATACTCTCATAACATGAAATTTCCATTGTGAGACTATACAACACAATTCCACCTTCATTATCAATACATCATGAAAATATAAAAACTTGGACCTGAACAATTCCCTGGAAAGTCCTAATCATAATCGAATCCCATAATGTGATCGTGGTAAAGAGTATGACGAGAAAAACTCTACACGTCCTTGTATAGAAACTCTCCATACACAAACTGGCCCACCCAAATTCCTCGAATCCACGGTGTACACGTATGAGACCAAACTTCACAAGGCTTGTGATTTCGTTAACTTCAACATTATACATCCTTTCTTGTGGCAATAGTTTGGTGTACTCGAAGAGTATGTTCAAATCCTTCTGCATGAATTTTAGACCTTATATTCGAGTATTAAGCTCAAGTTTTAGCTTTTTCGAAAAATTGAATTTTTCAATACAATGAATTCGCCTCAAATAGGTAGTGGAAATGAGTTCACCGAAGAATAAACTCGAATGAATCATTGATTTTGGGCGAGAAAAGAGAGCCCCATAAGAATTTTTTGCGATATCTTAAGAGTGGAATTTACTGGCATCATCCAAAGATGCCTCCACGTATGAGGACAAATGCGCGAAGAGGTTAATCTTGAATTGTAAACACCACCATCAAGGGATGCATATGATTTTGATCTATATAACTTCGGAAGAATTCGAGGATTCATCATTCCAAATTTTCATTTTCACGATGTAACGGACGGGGAATAGATAGCTGAAGCCTGTCTCTTAATTCATCTCACCTTTTTTCTATGCTTGCAATTTTTAGTTAACAATCTAGGAACAACATTATTCCCCGCCACCTTAATCGATATCTGTGTAGAAAATATAATATATCAATGGCAAAATGGAACCATGAAATTCGGGCAGAAAATGATTAACTGTAGGGTAAGGCAACTGAACTGAAAAATTGCGATTGCTAGAATGCATCAAGTAGTTGATAGAGCTAAGACTATTGCTGTTTCGCGTGTCATACAACAATTCCTCCATATGGTTCGACAAGTCAATTTCAACTTTCTGTCTTGTTCAATGTTTTGCTTTGAGAATTCTCGCTCGTAAACCTTAGTGAAATTTTGTATCACGCCGAACATATGATTTTCCTGGGAAAAATTGCAGGAACGGCGTACCCACACATTATTTCGATATTTTCTCATCAAAATCGTGTGTGTGAGTAATCTTCCAGACTATGTTATGTATCATTCGCAATCTGTCTTCTTTGCTATGGATACCTCACCATTATGGCACGAGTTGATATGGAACCTGAATTGAGGCTTATGATAGCAGAAGTTTATCTTCGCAAGACTTACGGGTTTGATGTTTTGTCGCTTGATGTTCTTCCATGGAAACAATCGGAGTGAGAAGGATAGCATTCCTTGCTATTAATGTTCTTTCATATGACACGGTGCGCTTCTGGGGAGGAAGAGTTTTTCAAAATTGTCAGAAGAAACCGAAAAACTGATGTTTTTCTACGAAACGGCATGAGCAAAACCTGATTTCGAGCGAAATCGGATCAGCTCCTTTCCTTGAATACTTGTCAAATTGATAATTCCCCATGTCTTGCTCATGGAGAAATTTGGCAAGTTTAGGTTTTCTTCGCTTCTTCGAGGTTTTCCAGCAAATCCTAAGAGGAGGTAAATTATAGCAAAAAATGTCATGAATACTTTTTTATAGAGTTTTTGAAGATCAACAAGTAGACGTAGTGAGATTAATCGAAAAACTTAGGCTTTCTACATGGTGTTGGAGATAATAGTAGAAAATTAGTGAAAAGCGCGAAGTTTTTCGCGAGAAACTTGAGCTTTCCCTCATAATATCGCAATCCTCCTGATCAATCTACCCACGTTAATTGTAGGTCTTCAAAAAATCTATAAAAAAATATTCTTGACATTTTTTGCCACGACCCACCTTTTCTGAGTAATCACGAGAAAACCTCGAAGATGGGAAGAAAACGTTGAGTCGCCAAATTTCTCCATAAGCAATACATGGGAAATGATCAATTTGATAACTACTCAAAAAAAAGGAGCTGATCCGATTTCGCTCAAAATCAGGTTCTGCTCATGAAGTTTCGTAGAAAAACATCCACTTTTCGGTATCTTTTGACAATTTTGAAAAACTCATCGTCCTCAGAAGCGCACCGTGATGGTAGACTTTGACTCTTTTGGCCGTACTGAATATCCACAGGCCAAGATATAATTTTTTTGTGGTTGGTTTTATGACGAGATTGATTGACAGCCTCACTACCGTTGCAGCTACAACCCTACAATCTTCGAAATTAGTTTTTACCTAAATTTTTTTCAAGAGATGTCGCCAGAATGATTGATCGACAACATAATCTTATAAGTATTCCAAAAGAATTCTACATTCGAAAATCTTGAAGAGTTCTGAAAGGGTTCTTGTATGCGCTCCCGAAATGAGTTCTTGGGGTTTTTTGAAACGTTCGTAAGGCGTTCTTGAGTCCTCCGAGAAAAATTATAATGGGCTTTTCGCTACACTCGCTGCAGGTGGGAGAGATTGATCGAAAATATGAGAATAGCAAACATTCCAGCCTCATGAAAAAAGAAAAACAAATAATCCAGTGTGATGATGCGAGCGGAAGGGTATTGGAGATTCGAATTAGTATGTGTTGGATATCTCTGAATGAGTAAAAGATCACTCTAAATTCTTTTTTCATCAAATAAAGGAATTCAAGAACTCCTCGCGAACGTTTCAAGAAACCTTGAAGAACCTCGTTTGAGCACTCTTCGAACGTCCCAAGAATCCCTCACGAACCCCTTTCAAACATTCCAAGAATCCCGCAAGAACTCATTTCGGTGGCGCATACAAGAACCCTTTTAGAACTCTTCAAGAACCAGTTGTATTAGAATATTTTCAGGTTCTTAAAGTATTCTTCAAGAATTATATAACCAAGCTTGGTTATAACTAATAATCTAATAATTGAGCAATCTAAAGGTGACCGCGGATTTTTTGATGCCAAATTCATGACGGTGACTGTTAAATGTATTGGAACCTGTTGTATCTGAACAATATAACCTGGAACCATTATCTAAAAAACCAATTAATCGTGAATTATGAAAATAGTAGTGACTTTCAGTACATATCTTTGGAATTGATGAGTCGTTCTGCAACTATGAATATACGGTCGAAGTTCATTAAACAGCTAAAATGGGGAATATTGATGAATGAGACTGTGATAAAGAATTACTACCTCCAGTGTCAACATCTCAAAGTAATTGTAATCGCAACGCGTCACTTCAAGGGTGTCAAATAATTTCATTTTCCTACTCTCACCTACTCTTTGCACATCTATCTCTTTTTCAATCTGGCCATAGGACTTTCAAACCATTGTCGTTCGTCGTCCGCCGTAATTCTGCTTTTGAGTCACGGTACACGCCGATTCTCACAGTTCCTCTTGGCTCGTATATCTCGATTTGACTACTCGGCTCTCTTGACTTTCTCGAAGGAGAAGCCCAAGGAGAGTGAATATGGATATAGAGAATCAGAGCTGGATGTATGAAAGTAGAGTAGGTCCAAAGGCAGCGAGAAATGGAGGAGCAAATTAACTGTGACACGCACAATGAGCTCTCTGTTGAAACGATTGCTTGCAATCTGCGTCTTCATCTCCAACACGAGCAAGAAACGAGAATTGGTTTGCCTGATCCTTCTGGCACCGTTACCTTACTCTTCGCCTTCCTTCGGATTTGCACTTGAATACTCACTATGGATCCAGTAATGAAATCTGACGGCAGTTCAAGAAGAGGACTGCTGCGACTCACATTTTCATACCGTCTGACTATTCGTCGGTTTGCACTACTGATGGTATAGAATCCGATTGTGTTAGGCTTTCCTCTCTCGATAGTCCAGTAGTTGTAATTTCTGAGAAACGATGGTTCATTTCAGTTAAGGGAAGGCTCCATTTGGAGTCAGTAATCACGCTATGTTGGATATTTAGGAATAGTAAAATAGGCAATGACACTACACTTTTCACGAATTGATTAAAATGAATTTTCGTTCTGAGTGTTGATTTTTTTATCACGAATTTGGATTCAAAGTGAGTGATGCATGCTCGGTCTATAAGTTGTATGAATATGAGTTAAGCTCGTATCTTTTGTCATTCCTCACCTTGAGAGAGGATGACAAATCATTCGCGAACGTTAGAAAAAAAAGATGATGAGAATCTGAGGCGATACGAGGATATTCCACAAAAATGGTGTAGGATTGATGTGATCCGTATTATCACAAGAATTTTGGAATAAGATGACCTGAGCAGTCGCTCTAATGGAAATATTTCCACTCTTCCGGGAATAATTAGCTAGGCTACATAGTTTCAGTACCTTTAGAAATTATTCAAAGAAGAATGAATCAAACTCGCTGCCAGAATATCTAATTGCAAGATTATGATTCATGCCCATATTTACAACGATTAGCGAATACATATCATATTCGCGAATTCAATTTCCCAAAAACCTGTTATCGTTGCAAATTTTTTCATGAATCCTATATCAAGATTAGTTGGTTCATAGAATTCTATCGATCATTTCACAAATCACGAATTCAGTAGTTTCGTTTGATGAACATATTATCAATGCATCTTCGCATGCAATCAAAATGAAACAATCAAACACGATGGACAGAAATCGTAGAATCAAGAGCTGATATTTCTCTTTCTCGTTTCTCTCATTCATTCGAACGATCGGATTGCAATGAAAATCGACTACTCGTAACAGGAGCATGCCTCAACAATAATAATGCTTGGTAGAATCGATAAGGTGTAGATAGAATAGGTTGGTGCTCAATCGGTTTTTGCCCGAGGCCCATATCGATGCTTGATATTTCAACTATTCGGCAATATACTGTGTATACGTGTCTCATGTGTGAAATACATACGTCTAGACTATCAATCTCTTTCTCTTTTATTTTTGCAGCATCGGACGTGAAACAAAACGGCTGTGACTCGGATGAAACCGGACACGAAGTAGACGGTAAAGCTCTTGTGCAATATCCTGACAACTTGAATCTGTACGATCTTTTCTACTACATCTTAGCTCCAACGCTCTGCTACGAATTAAACTTTCCTAGAACTCAGAGGATACGCAAGAGGTACGTATATAGTACACATTTGTACATCAAACATTCTCTATTATTATCACCCTCCTTAATCTCAATTGAATTGGCAACTCTATATCCTTTGAAACGCGAAAAGTTAAACATGCGGAAAAATGATCCGCAGTTTATTTGTTCCAATATCTCGCTTTGCGCGTCGCTTTAGAAAATACCTGTCTCTCTTTCTCATTCTCTCATCCGGGGTAAAAGACGCGAATATTAATTAGAGCAGTGTATAAACTTTTTCGCCTTGCCAAAGAGCTTTGAAGGATGCCCTTCCATTTATCATAATTAATTGAGCATTCTTGAGCGCTCATGGAAACCAGCTCGGCCTTCGCCCTACCGCTTGGCCTTTTGTCCCGAAAAGCTTCTCATCTCTTTGTTAATCAAGCCTAAGTTGATTAACATTTTGCACAATGCTGTCTATAACTCTATATTCTCTTCCTTTCAACTATTTGATATGTATCGCAGTAGACAATAATTTCAGACTACTCTCAGAGACTCATATTCTTGAATGACATTTCCAATCGACAACCTTTTGCAGTAGGTAGTAGTGTTACTACAGTAGCTACATCGCAATTTCTACTCATTGCATTTCTGGTATAAAGCAATTGTGCGAATGCGGCAATTTCAGTGAGAGCAGAGGGTTTGAGAAACAAGGAAAAGGCTACTCTCTCTTGGAATCTCACGAACAAAAGGGGCGGATAAAGGATGGCTAACGTACGACAAAGACCAATCCGTACATAGGGTCTCCGTGCGGTCAAATTAACTTTTCAACGGATCCGGTTCACATACGGCACACAGAGACACGTTTTCGCTTTGCAACGTCTTACCTCTACCAGAATCATTGCTCTATAGACCGGAATACGGAACCGATTGGTCTGCAAGTCGGTCGTGTCTAAAATGCGTTGATTGCAATAGTTGAGAGCCACCCTCTCAACCTACGTCTGTGTACTCTTAAAATTGCAAACATTGACGCTATCCTTGTAAGATTAGAAACGTTTCCCAGCCTTTCTCAGCGCCATCTTGCGGCCAATTTGGTTTATTGAGAATAACACCCTCGACAACACTGATCAAGAGAATTCGGGGTCGGAATAGTAAATTCACCAGAATATGATTCCTTTGTGTTTTTCGACGTAGAAGCCGAGCTCGTAGCCCGTTTTGAACCCAGGCGGCAGAATTCTCATGAATCGATAGAGGCTTCTCTCTTAACTTTTCCGAGTGAAAACTCACTCGGAAAGAGTGAGTTCTGACTCGGAGTTCGGAGTGAAATCGTGGCAACTCGGTACCGAGTGAGTTTCACTCAGAAAAAAGAGTGAGATTTTTCACTCGGGGAATCCGAGTGAATCCAAATGTTATTTAGCCGAAACTGAATATTTTCGTTTAATCAATACGTTGCGGGCTATAAAATTAATAAATTATTATTAATTATCCGAAGGTTGGAAAAAAAGAAAAAAAACGTTTCCGCCTGTAGCGGCATGGTCACTTAGACATTCTTGTGATTTGGGAAGTGCGGGGATTCGAACTCGGATGTCATGGTTGTGAGTCGGACTGCTTCTACACTGGACTACTGCTGTTGTTGACATCTGAGGTCCATAGCACCGTGTTATGTGAATGATGCACCATATAACTTTATACGTGTCGGAAGTGGAAATGGAAATATGAAAACTAGCTATTGTTTCGGGTGAAGAAATAACTCGAGAAATAACAAAAGTGAAACCTACATTTCTCCGGTAACAGGGCGTTGCTTCTATATTAATAGGGTTAATTAATTAATACGTAATATGATATAATATTGGTCTGTACATGCATTTATAAAACTGATGGAAGAGGATACTGACATTTCTTAGCTCAGTTTTTCAACGAATATTGCAGGAAATCTACTATTTTCCTCTTTGTAAACTACGCATTGATCCATCAGTAACAAATGAGCGGCAAAACATAACCTAAAATTTGATTTGAGCGTCTCACTCTTGCATCCGAGTGAAATTTCACTCGAACTTCCGAGTGAAATTTTTGATTTCTTTGATATCTGACTCTTTACCAAGTGAAATGAACTTTCACTCGGAATCCGAGTGAAAAATCTCACTCGGAGAAGTTAAGAGAGTTATTTTGACGTAAACGCCGTTTTCAGCGTTTTTGCTGCTAACTTTATAAATTGGTGGCTGTGGTGACACATCCTCGTAGTGGACCAGGAGCGTAACGAAACCATCGTTCCTCACGAATTTGACCTGCTGAACACGATGGCAGTAGTTCCAGAAGGCTAGAATGCTTTCAAAACGAGTAACAAGATGATTTTTCGAGTTGCTATCAGTGAAATCCGACCAATTTTGCAATTTTAAAAGCCCACGGACTACATCAAAAGTATTTTTTTTTTGAGCTGATGAGAGCGCAATTTTTTCCCTTTTCATATACACAATGAGGAGAAAATATTCGCAGTTGCCCGAAAATAGATAGGTCAAGATACATGTATTATTCTGAGAAAAGCATTTCGAGCAGTCATTGAGGTGAGCTCAAATTCCCTAGTCATAAGTCAAATCTTAAACTTTTTGGCCTAGTGAACCTCTTGAACTACTCAAGTAGTCTTTTTTGTCACAATGATACAATATCTTAGGTCCCAGAGACGTGCACTTCGGTAATATCAAACAATCCTGGATATCTCATTGAAATGGGATCAGCCATATCTACATTGTTTCTCATCCCAAGCTCGTGCAAGCACTCTCCTGTGAGCACTTCTACGGCAGCTGAATGAAAACAGTCAGCGCTGGTTTCACCAACTTGGAATAACGATTAAAAGGACTCGAAACGCTTTTTTCAGTATAATAAGTGTATACCGATTGGATGTGGGTACTTTTCTCTCATGAAATATATATGAATATAAATAAAAGAATAGCGCCCTTGTGAGCTCAAAAAGGATGTCTCTGGTTCATTCCATGAACATCCCACGATTGATTGCAAAATTGGTCGTTATGTCCTGATAGCAACTCAAAAACCAGCTTGTCACTCGTTTTGAACGCACCCTAGCCTTCTGAAACTACTGCCATCGTGTTCAGCAGGGCAAATTCATATGAGATTATGGTCTTGGTACGCTCCTGATCAACTACGAGGCTGTGTCATCACAGCAATCAGTTAATGAAACTAGCAAAATAAGCGAAAATGCTGTCTTCGTAAAAATCGCTTTTCGCCGATTTAAGAACAATTCTGACGTCAAGGGATAAAATAAGCTACACGATCGGTTTCGGAGTCTGGAAATACGTGAGGAGATCATATTTTGGGAAATTTACTATTCCGCCACCAAAATGTTGTTGGCCAAAGTAATTAATCAGGTAACAACTTTGACTGGAGTGCAAATGTAGCGTCAAATACAGATGTTTTCTCTGCTTTAGTAAAAAGTTTCTTCGAGATTGGTGCCTTATTGACTTCATGAAATGCAGTCGAAATCCTTCTAGTCTTTGAAGTTCTTGAAAATTCCAGCCAAAACGATACGATCTTCTCAATTCCGCTTGAATTTTGATGGAACTTTTCTGAAATCGGCGGAAAAATTTCACGCACGCACCGTTATTTTTATTCTATTCAAAGTTGTCTACTCAATTAATTTTCAGCAGTGGTTGCTCTCTGATGGCTGTTGCTTGTTTGGCTTGTAAGTGTTCTCCACGAGTCATGAGATCCTTAAATGCGCTTGCAGTTCGGAAGAGATATTAGTGATATATTAAGTGTTCATCTATTCGAGGTACTAAACCTAACTTCCTCATCCGACCGCTTGTCAACCTATCCAACCACCTGTGCCCCAATCTATTCAAATACACGATGATGCACCCACCTACTTGACCGCATACCCACACACCCGGCAAGCCACCCACCCACCGACTCATTCAACCGGCACATCGGCCCACCCACCCACTAACTCATCCAATCAACACATCCGCCTAATCACCTACCGACCTATCCACCCTATCACCCACCCACCTATCTGCTCTACCCACCAACTCACCTAACCACATCATCATCCCTCCACGAAAATATCCATCCACCCATTCATTCATCCAACCATGTAACTACTTATACTAGGCCCCATCTAGCCACCCACTTACCATCACATCCGCCTATGCATCCACTGATCCATCCACTCGACCACCCACCGACCAACCCGTTCAACCATGCATTCATCCACTCCGCCACTTATTATAACCCATACGGCTACCTATGATAATTCACCCCTTCTACGTAGGCAACCTCACAAGTGAGATTCGGGTGGATAGTTTTTGGTCGTGTGTTTGGTTATTATTAAATATTCACCAATCAAATTCGACCGTAAATGGAGCTAAAACAGCTAGAGAGCAATCTCAAATTCAAGAGGGCATTTGTAGCTATAGAGATTGTAGCTGCGCATCTAGGTGTCCAACGCACATCCGGACGTTCTAAAATTTCATGGGTTAGCTTTGTATCCACGTCGATGAATTCTTCAGAGCGTAATTTATAATTCCTCGAGAGCGCTTTCTTCCAAAAAGAAGGGCCTAGCGCGTGTGCAGGGCGTGATGGTGATGGTGGTATAGCAGCTTCGTGGCAAAGATAAATTTTCCTTTTTATCGCAATGAAACACGCGCCAGGCTCTCTTTGGCTGGATCCTCCAACCCTTACAACCGAAGCCCATCAAGCTCGTGTATGTGTATTTCAGTCTCTTTCTTCTTTGTAAGAGTGAGAGGGCATATATAAATTATCTCTGAGGATTTCCGCGTGGCTGTGGGGGGCATCCTCATCCGCAATAAGTTTTCTACACTGAGGAGGAATAAATTGGAGAACGAGGGCATGATATAATGCGATCTCGAGCCATCGCCGACACCGTACGCTATATTTCGGGTTATATATATATTTTTTTCACCTTCCCTATCTTTATGTGCGCTCTCTCCATTGTGTCGGCTTTATGATTTCATATCCTCACTTTGTACTTTGTATAGGTATATATCTATGTATCTATTTCATTTTTTTTCCCGCACAGGTTTTTAATCAAGAGGATCCTGGAGGTGGTCGTCGGATGCCAAGTTGTCATGTCGCTATTCCAGCAGTGGATGATTCCCTCGGTGAAGAATTCTCTCATACCGTTCAGCGTAAGTAAACAGACTTTATTATGAACGTGGCTCGCCACGGGGCAACTCGCCGTCACGATATAACCTTCAATATTGTACCGCGAGCTGTTTGCTCGCATTTGGCTTTCAAATCTCGATAGAATCATTTTGAAATTATTTGAATATTTATAAGACCGCACATTATTCATGGAATAACTCGGTGAGCGAGCGCGCGCTTTATGAGACCCGAATTCTGTCACGGGAGGGATCTCAATTTTCTCAGAAAACACAATGTAGCGCTGTATGAATTTCAAAATAATCACCGTGAAGCTTGTACTAATTTGAATGGATATTATTATGTTGAGCTGATGCTCAACGTTGTGAAACATCGTAGTACCAATCACGATTACAAATATTGAATTCCGCACGCTAGCCGACGATTTTACTTGATTGCTTAAATATTTATCAACGCTGTACTCGGAATTCATGTGAGGTAGAGAGTAGATTGCTGAATTTAACGGTTTCAAATTGATGAGTTGGGGACGATTATTATGATAATTTATTGAGTTTTGATTAACCGCAGAGCCACGTGACGTTAAATCAATTCTAAAGAACGAAATGTCACTAGCTCCTCAAAATTTCTCAGTACAACATAGGATTGTACTCAAATAATCATCCCCGAAATATTTGAAAGATACCCGAAGTCATCATGAAAGGAATTGAAATCAGCGATTCAACGATCTACAAATTCACGTTCTTGATAACGTTCCAATCAATTTTCCCCCCGATTTGCAAATCGACGCATCTATCTGCTGCTGACTTTCAAAATGGCGTGATCATTGACTTGGTCATCAAGTTACGAGAAGACTCAATACGGTATAACTTATTCTATTTTTTGATCCACAATATTTTCCTCGCGGATTTGATCATCTGCCAACTCCACAAATTGCCAATCGATGCTTTTGTCGGCCATCTCATTCAACGCGTCAGCCGTCATTACCGTCAAAAGCCGACAGAATTTCTTAATTACTGCTCGACAAATGTGTTATTTGCAGGCCACTCTTGCGTCGCCGTCCTTCCTTTTCACACTTTTTTTCACCACCCACCGAATAATTTATCGCCCTATCAGTTTATCAATCCGGACTTCTGTTAACTGGCCAACAAATTTATCTGTAATTTGTTGGACTGAAGACCTGTGGATCAATCCGTCGATTCATCGGTTGACTGTTCGACCAATGACTCTTCGACTCGCTGCCCATAATAATGGTGAATTTGTTGGTTCACAATTTTCTCGTCTTCAAATTCTTAATAAATTACTACCTATCGATCTATTAAGCTATTGAGTTGATGATTCGTCAAACTGAAACTCAACCAGATAACTCATATTTTGACTTGCTATTTGTCAAATTGATGACTAACCAATCAAAAAATGACTAACTTCGCCAGTCTGGCTATCTTCCTGGAGGCCCTTTAATTTATTTGATTATTTATCAACTAACTGATCAAGCTGTGGATGTACGGGAGTACAGATCTGGTGTTATGGAATTCGAGTAAAGTCAACAGAAGCATTAGGAGATTGTTCATCAGCTTAATAAATCACAAGACCAAGGTTTGTTTGAAATTTAGGCGATGGATCGACCAGTTAGTAAAATGGCTAGTCGTCTAAATATTTGGATGATCAAAACTCTAATCTACTGATTGGTATGTCAACAGGTGATATGATGAAATAACTAGACATCAATTATCTTTGAAACAGCTGCATTGTTGACAGTGTCCTGATAGGTTCCATCAATCAAATAAACTGGGAGAAATTATATCATTCCCTTATTCTGGTTCGTGAATATGTGTGTACACAAATGATTTTGTTATCATTGTCATCACAACTGAAGAAAATAAAATATGGTCACGATGAGATGAGACCTCAAATACTAGAGAAAACAATTTTCATCTCTCACATAGCAAAATTTCATGAGAGTCTTGGTCGTACTTTGGAGACAAATATGATCCTTTCTATATCATACTGAAAACTCTTCGATGGGTGAAAGGCATTGAAGGATAAAAACGTACATAATATCACAGTCAACCATAGTCACCATCAATGCTATAAACTAAACGCAACATCCAAACTTTCTCTTCCTCACGGCACCGTCTCACACCTGTAAAACTGATTACCTGTCAACTAGGGGTTCTACACTAAGGTAAATCGTGCATTCGATTGTAACAATTATACAGATTTAACCACAGTAAAAGCCATAATCGTATCCCTACGCAATTGGTGAACAATCAGTGTAACGAGCGAAGGGGGTATCCAACGCATTTACCGAATGCAAGGAAAGTCGGCAACGTAAATGCAGTACCACATTGTACTCTCGATATACCCCAGGTAAACCCACCAATCTCATACATACATAGTCTACAAGGTGGTGAAGTCTCGTCTTGGTCTGAGTTGAGCTTGCGAGAAAATCGCCATCTATATAGCTTGCGGTATACGTGATGTGTGCGCGTGACAGTGTGTATAAACGATTCTCCGAGGCAATACGTAGCTTTCCCAAACTCAACATTGCAATTTATATATATATATGTCCAGATCTGCATCTGAGGGGTTTGAGGTTATATGTACGTGAGCGCCAAGGCGTGAATGCCTAATAACTCGGACGAGTGCGTCTAGCTGGTTCTCGACACCTAATCCCGAGAGCAAAGTTTCGAATCCGCTATGTAGGTATAATACTGTAGAGGAGAGAGTGGTACCCTTTTGGAATGTAGAGGTATAGAACGATGTATGGTATTGCTTGAGCTCTGGCTCTGTCTTGTTCGTATCGAAGCTAGACTGCGTGGAACTGTGGTATAGGGATGGTTCAAGGCTGTTATACTCGCTGACAGATTGCTCGCGCGTGCGGCGTATAGCTCACCCCCCGGTTTCTGTCCTTATAGACTGCAAGCTCCTCCCGCATCATCTCTATATAGCAGACAGATATGATAATCTTGCGTAGCTTCGGAACTGGCAGCCGTCTTATAGTTTATAGGAGCGCACCGCTTCTTGAGGATACACTTTGTCTGGATGAGTAGGTAGACCTGATGGATGTGCATTCTTCATGAAGTTGTAGCAATAATTTTCTTATGAAATTTGAAATATAAATGATTGATGTTTGCTGATTAGAACTGCTGGTGAAACAATTTTGCATGAACCAATCATTATTTTTATATCTTGCATCTCAAGTTCAATTGGATTAAGAAAAGTTTTTTGCAGCATGCATGAAGTTCAGAAAAAATGCACGAACCATATTAATGAGACGAAAAATCCGTCGACATCCTTGAGATTTTGAACTCTTGACATCTTCGAGACGCAGTTGTTGTGCAATAATCTATCAATATTTTGGTCAAATCACCTCATCCTACCACTTGTATCAAAATTCTTCTGTTTGTTGGTGATTTGGCTCTGGGCAGATCATGTTCCTTTTGAAGAGGAGAACTAAAATATTATGGTGGAGCGTAGACACGAGTGTAATGATTTGATGCACTCAACCGCGGTAAAAATGTCAATCCTTTTCAACCAAATATCACCTATTCCTATTCTATTTGCGGCTATACGACAAAAGTTGACAACATCATGATTGAATTCCGAACGAGATCAGACGGTATGTCTACTGGGCCTCATGCGAGGCTTGAATTTTGCAAAAGTTCTCAGTAGAAGAAATATTTGTCAAAAAAGGTATTCTCGAAGTTTTTCGTATCTTCCAGTTCCAGAGTTATTCATTGCCGAGTGGTTTTCTTCTGTGAGAATGAAAAGGATTATCCGGAATCGTGGGGAACTGAGTTGCTCGCTGGGTGACTTATAACTTGAATTACTCATCGTGCTGCGAACGTTATTGAAAATGAAGGTCAAAGCTCAGTCTAGTCACTATTCAGGAGTGGTCTGACGCTATTTAGGGCCTTGAATGATGAGCGTTTTGTATCAATCTATTAAAAAACTAGCGTCATTGCCTCCCTTCGCTCCTGCTCGTTTGGCTTGTAAATTTTCTTGATAAGTCAGGACCCCTGAAATGCTCTCGAAGCTCAAAACTAATATTTGTAAAATGATGGACGATGATCAATCGATGATACTGAAAAGAGGTCTCTTTTGGAGTTCGTGGATATGATACTTCGCTCAAGCGGTGACGCTAATCCACCCACACATCAAATTTTCCAGCCACCCAAGCGGCCATCAACCTACCCGCCTACCGAATCTCCCGCGCTCGCACACATAACCTACACGATTCCGTACTATATTTTAGCCAGCTCAGCCTGGGCTAGACCGTTCCGGACCACCCAAACCGTTTCGAAGCGTCCCAGATCGTACCAGGCCGTTCCGGACCACCCCGGGCGATTTTTGATCGCACCAGAATGTTCCCAACCATTTCAGACCACCCCAGAACGTTCTAGACTATTCCAGACCATTTCAGACCCTTTCAGACTGCTTCATACCGTTTCAGGCTGTATCAAAATATTCTAGACCGTTTCGGACCGTCTCACATTGTTCCTGGCCGTACCAGAATGTGTCAGACCGCTCCAGACCAATTCAGACCATAGTTAAACGATTCATATCGTTTCAGTGCGTTTCAGTGCGTTTCAGTCTGTTTCAGTCCGTTCCAGACTGTACCGGGAGGTCCAGGCCGTTTCAGATTGTATCAGACCGCTCAGACGTTTCCAGACCGTTTCAGACAGTATCAGACCGTACTTGAATGACTCAGACCGTTTTAAGCTGTTTCAGACCTCACCAGACCGTTCTAAACCGTTTCAGACCATCTCAGACCGTTTTAGATTGTATCAGAGAGTCCTAGACCGTTCCGTATCAGATCGTTCAGACCATTTCATACCGTACCAGATCTTACGAGAACGATCCAGACCGTTTCAGGCTGTTTCAGACCATACCGTAACGTTCTAGACCGTATCAGACCGTTCCAGACCATGTCGGATCGTCGTAGGCCATTTCAAATTTTGTCAGACCATTCAGACAGTTTCAGACCATTTTATACCGTACCAGACCGTACTTAAACCATCCAGACTATTTCAGGCTGTTTCAAACCGTTTTAGACCGTACCGGGACGTTCCAGCCCTTTTCAGACCACCCCAGACCGTTCTATGACGCATCAAAACGTCTCAGACTCATCCCGCACCAGACTGACCCAGACACTTCCAGACCATCCATCTACCCAACAACCTACCCATCCATGACCCATATGACCACCCATAATACTCCAGTCCTTTCACGTACGCAACTCAATACGCGGGATCCGGGCGGACACATTTTGGCTGGGCGTTTAGTTATTGCCTCTTGATTAGATTCAGTAGTGTCATGCAATGGTATAGATGCATACCTCTTGAAACTTGTTCATATTCTCAATCAAACACTCAAAATATCACTGTGTGAAAAGTCACTCGAATTCAGTCGAATGATACTGATTTTTTTAAATCTAAATCAAGACAAATTTCACTCAAAAATATGTAGGGCGGATGCGGAATATGAAAAGTATTGCTACTATCAAATAGTATGTGACAACAGATGTTATTTCATCTGGGGATCAAGAGAGCTCTCATGAATCCCCCAGTCCTTTTGCTCATATGAAAAAATTCTTCTCAAGTTTGACAATGCCACCAGGTCGATCAAATAAAGTCAAAAAGTACGAAATACAGCTCGTGCGAATATCTTTCATCCTTGATATTTCCAGGACATGTTCTCTACAGCACTCGGCTATTAAACGGGAAGAAGTAGAAAAGACGAGCTGTGTATAGCCTGCACATACAAGAGTCGAGTACGGGCGAGCAGTCAAGCTTATCGTTCGAACTGCAGTGACCGAAGATGGACGACGCGTGCAAGTTTAGCTTAGAGGAGCCGCTTCTCGCCTTGCCCCGAGGGAGTGAATCGTTTTGGAGATTCCAGAAAAACGACATCGACAGCGCGTCTCTTCACACGTCAAGTCTATCCGCTTGGCCAGTGACTTGTTGACTCGAAAATGGACGAAGTGTATCGGTATCGATTTCACATCCAGTAGGATACTTTAGTTCATTTTTCTCCCTTTTCGCACTTCTCGCTGTTATCAGAGCTTTTCCAATGCCCACCACCATCAAGCTATTGGCTCCAATAGGTGGATGTTTCAAACTCTGATACCGACATCAGAACGTTTACTGAATGAATCGACTCCGCTGAAATTATTCTGATATTTTTTGAGTTCAATAAGAAATATCTTCTCTCATAGCACATAGCTAATAATAATATATAATGTACCCAAAAAAATCTCCTCAAGAGTGCGTTATATGTATGTAAATATCATCGCAATAACTAGTACACACAGTCACTGAAAATAATCATGACGAAGAGCTTGAATTATGTCAAGTTTCACTACATTTGAAACAACTCTATGCAGCAATAGAGACTTGAGGTTATAATGATGATCAAGCACCCGATCCAGTCTACAAATAATAGACAGCTATGCAGGGGTAACTCCTATAGAACTATTATCCTATCTGGTTTTCAAAGTAGCTGTAAAAGATGCGTTCCTTGTATCTTTGAAGAGTAAGGAGTCATTACTTACATAACGAGTATTTGCTTCTTGACACTTAGGAAAGTTAGGGAGGGATCCCAACATTTTTGTTTATACACTGCTCAAATGAAAGAGCAAGTTCACTGAAATCCAATAAATAGACTGAAGTAGCTAGTCAAATCATATTGATTACTGATTCAGTCCACGATACCTGATGATGGGAGAAATAATACCTCCTGATATACTTATCATACAAGCGAGCGGTCTCATAAACGTAAATTTCAATTCCATACGATTCCAACATAGGCTATGTCTTACCGCTTTGTCACATCGCAGATGACATCACATTTCTCCATGATATTGATCACAATCGAAGTCAGCTTCTACGATTATTACCATGATCAATTCATCTCCTCCCGTAACCAATATCGTTCCAAACTAAGCCACATACATAGTTCAAACACTCATAGAACCATCGGATCTTCAAAGATATCGTATTGCAAATCAAATTGGTGTACGTTCGCAATTCAATATAGTAACAACACAACCAGCTAACTTTCCGATATTCCTCTGTACTCTCGAGATCATATCGAAAACAACAGTTTCCTCGTTTCATCCACGCGCTGCACGAATAATTTCGCGATCGTCCAAATAGAAAACTCCCGCACAAAAGACAATAAGAGGAGCATGTGTACAGTGAAAGAATGAGAGCAAGCTATGAGAATAACGCCTGGCTGGAATGTGCCACGTCTATGACCTGCAGCAACGCCGCCAAGTATTTTATTGCGAAAAAGCGCACGAGGCGGGGGGGGGGGGGGTACCTATACCAGAGAGCGTTATTATCTTCTTTTTCATCGCGATCCGTGTTATACTTGTCGCTAGCGCTGGTATTATGTGCCTCAGGAATTCGTCCTAGGTGGAGGCTTCTCTTCTTTTTTTTTCTTCTATTGGGTTGCCAAGCGTCTCGCACATTCCATTCTGCGCGTTTCCCCGTATCTCCGAGCCCTGATCTGACGTACTTCGACAGTCGAACGTCGTGAAAGAAGTTCCATATGTATGTGTGTGTCCCATGCCAGTGTGGGTGTAAGTTAAAAGTGGATTTGTGTATGTGTGTAAAAGTAGGAGTAAGGAGAGCAACGTTTATAAAATGTCAGCGATACCTGTGTCGGGAGTCGGGAGGTGTGCACCCACCGCGCTTGTGCTCGTGACAGCCGTGCGAGAACCTCGTCTGAATTCGTAACGAGGACCAATGCGGACGAGTTCTTATTATTGACTCTCGCGGATACGAATTTTCCACGTACTATGGGATATACAACGATGGATGAGAGACGTTTCATAAATATTTCAACTCGGAACTTTTGCGACGAAGCCCAGAGAGCACTCGCGAAAGATGTCAAAACTCGTTCCTATCTATTTTGCATGCAGGATGTATTGGAAAGTTTCTTTTTTATACTCCTTCTAATGCGATATATAAGTCAGATGCGATGTTCGATGGAAATAACGTGCACTTTGAGTTATATCCATTCTCATGACATTATTTATCCATGAACAGATGTAGAATACATGGTTCACATTCTGTTTGGAGATATGAGCTGTTTAGAGTGAGAGTAAAGTCAAGGCACGCTGAATAAAATGATGAAATTGTCCTCACGATTCTATAATTCCAATAGCGGCTGATAGACAGCTCACTCGACTGCTGGCTAGAGATCTCTTATATTTTTATGAAGTTTTGTAGGAGAGGGAATGACTCAAAGATTTTGCAGAGTCACTCGGAAATTGAGGACAAAATGTTGATTTCATTCTTTCTCGAAATATCTTCATCGAACACGATTCATATTTTCGAACTCGCAACATAAAACTAATTCTTTCATCTTCTGTGCCGGAAATGACCTTTCCGCACGGTCTTTTTGGTTTTTTTCCCCGCACAGCTGATGGAAAAGTAGTATTCGACACTCGGACAGGGTGGTTTTCGCATTCACTAGATATTTCCGGCCCTCTTCTTTGGTTCAGGCCAGAAAGTATCACTCGTTGTACGGAGACCAACATTCCCGCCCTCCTATCGGAACGCTTTATTTCCATCTTTCGTATCAAAGTGTGACTTTTCCGCTCAGTATTTCGATTTTTTCCTCACTTAACTAATGAGGAGATAGTGTTGAACTTCCTGGCATAACGATTTTCCAATCCTCGGATAATTCCGACCTTCGCCATAAGCTCTGAGCCGGAAAATATCACTCGGCGCGCAAAATAGAATATTATGACACTGCACGTAGATGGGTAGTTTTGTACGAAGGACTGTTTATGACACGAGCGAAGCGAGTGCTATAAGTCCTTCGTAACAAAAATACCCATCTGCACGCAGTTCCATAAGATTATTTATGGCACGAGAATTAAAAAATCATGTTCAAAGCAGCTTGCGATTTTTAGGTTAGAGTGCTATAAACATATTTCCTTGTCCTCGTATTGAAATGTGCTATTTTTCAGCAAGTTCGATGTAATATTGGAAAATTTTAGTTTACTAGTCACAATCAACACGTTCACTGCGACAGCGAGAAACGCGTTAGGGACCCGTGTGCGATGGGCCTCACCGTCGGGGCCCATTTGATGAGATTTTGATCATCGCCGCACATAATGAGGGCTATCGCTTTGAAGGTGTTAACCGTATTCTTTATCTAGCTTTGATTCTCGATACTGCAAAAATCAATCGAATTTTGTCAATGAAGTTGAAATATATCTCTTTGATTTCATATTCCTAAGAAGATGTGGAAATTGTACAGAACTCTCTCTCCAAAATTCTTGAAAGTCTATTTCTCCATTGATAAACTCCGGTAGCTCCTCAGAGATCGACCGCTACGAACATTTTGAAGGAATGTCCTCCACGTTACCATTGTGGAGAGGAGAAGAAAAACAAGTTAGCTTGGGAATTTCCACCAGAAACTATAGCCCTACCGGTTTCAGGAGGGGTGGTTAGGCCGATTGCCCCCCCCCTCCCCACGAGCAGAGACAATTTCTTTGGAAAACGTAGGCAAACGTGTCCGGAAAATTCCGCACCCTCCCCCCCCCCTCTACCCAAGACTTGTCCCTGGATCTGTCTTCGGACAATTCTCTAATTGCCCTTTGCAAGAACCCAAAATGAAACTGCAAGAATCTAAAATTTGCCAGAATTACTAGAACACAGCCATATGATCCAACGAGAAATTTGCATTTTACACTCATAACAACTGATTCCCTTGAAATTTCAAGAGCACTCGCGAAAACATTCCCTACATTAGAGGCAACTCAGAAAGAATCTCAAGAAAGAGCCTACGGTATACAGCATTTCTGAATGTGAGCATTTCCGTGACAGCTTTGATAAAATATACCCTCCTCCTTCCTTCTTAGCCTTTTTTCCATCTTACTCCGGCGCCTACTTCTCTCACACTCTCCTCCATCGATTTCCATCTCACCTCGTCCAAGATGGCATAAAACCCTCCTTGAGATCTCTCCGCTCTAAGAAGATGCACTCAAGACTCGCCGGAATGGAGTACTTATCGGGCGAATTGATATTCTCTCCGAGAAAGACCGGCGTGCAGAGCTTTTCACTTCAGATCAAAATTTCAGTAGTCATGATCTCGTTGAGCATCGCTCAGGAAAGTTAGATATATCCTTGAGAAACTCTATAATTCCTGCCGTATGATTCTTTCAATATTGACTGTTCATAAGTGAATATGTACTCTCAGATCGTTTCACAGGGACGGATTGTGATATCACGGAGAGAGTGGGTAGAAATCCAATTTTTATTCCTTTCACCTGGAATTGGTATACTCAAAAGCTGCCTTTCGATTGCGACTAGATATATTTAGGTCTGGCGCGAATAGCGCCGCAATCTCTCTTCTATAGCAACAGTAGATGCTGCTGTTGATATTTCAAAGTTCAATGATTCTATAACTGTTACGTTTATTTTTTAAAACTCACGTAATTTTCAATTGTGAATAAACTGAAGACGCCCAGTATAGCTGAGTGATATCGAACAGGGATATTTTCGGTATTTATAGAGTAACAAAATTCAAGGATTTTTCGATGATGCATAATCTTGTTGATTCGTCTGGCAAGATGAGTGGTGGAACTAGAAGAGAAAATTCCTTGATATAAACTACAATTTACCTCTACCATGAACCCATAACTATATGAATAAGAAATTTTGAAATTCCTAGATTATTTGGTCATGTTGTGGCTTATTAAACTGCATTCGTTATGAATTTATCGAAAAATATCATGCTCGCATAAAAATTTGTGCATCAACCACTTAAGAGGAGCGAAGATACTGCCTAATTCTCCTTGTTGAACAGATTACAATAAGAAGTTACTCATTAAGCAATATTGGTCGGATTGTTGTCCTGTTTTGACTAGAAAGGAACCAATTTCCGACGATTCCATGGTCGAAGGTCAAAAACTGATTCTTGATTGAAATGAATTGAATTTCTTCACCAGAACAATCATGTACTTGTCGTCATGTCTTGGGGAGAAATTTCTCCCGCTGGTAGGATTTGAAACAAAAAAAAACCAAGAAGTGCATTTTTTGCTGCAATAATCTTCAGAGTAGCTTACCCCGAATGAAAGGCCATTCAGTCATGATGCGGGCTGTAAAATTTGATTTTGCATAACCTTGCTCTCTAGCGAGAGTAAAGTTAATCAATATTTGAGCTTAAAATCGTCAAAATTATGCTTCGACTTGCAAGGCTTTCTATAACGGTCTTGGGCTAGCCATCAACCTTTTTCCCTCTAGATTTTCTCTTCAGAAGGGTTTTAGGAATTAAAGTTGTGTTATCGTGTTGCCGTAGTAATATAACCATTGCCATCGAATTCAGGATACTGACCAAATAAACTCGAGTACATATGGTGCACATATTGGAGCCAATATAATACGCAGCAAGTCTTTTAGACCAACTAATACAAGTAGTACAGAGATCTCAATTTGAAAAAAGTCGATGCATTGTTGGGAATTCTATAGAAAAGAGATAGATTGGTATCCGAAGCTTATAAACGTAATCTTGTTTGTATCGTGGAACAGAATGACGCTTGACTACACTGCGTTGCATTCCAGCAAGAGATATACCAGAGGTGGACAAACGAATCGATGCGCCGGGGAAGAGCAGATAAGCAGGGAATGAATGAAGCCCTAGTCGAGTCACAAAGGCTTATTGTAAGCTGATGACGATGAGAGGGGTTCCCAATTTATCGATCACACCATACACCGTATTCATCTAATGAAGCTTTATTCAGACAGAAACAAATAATACAGACAGCTTTGTCACAGAGTGATATTCTTGTGTTTGCCATTGATTTTTCTGACTTTCAATTCATCAAAAACCAAAAGGGGGCTCAGATGTTTTGGAAATAGCCTTGTCTGTCTCCCTTAAAGTTCAAGAATATACTACAGCTTGTAAATTCCCGAATTCTGTCTCTGAGAGAATTGTTTGGTATGAAACAGACAACGAAATTTCTGCAATGATTTTCAAGAATTTTGCTGTGCATTGAGGAGATGCGTTGTGGAGACCCAAATGTATATGACCTTCAAAAGCATTGAATGAATAAAAATCATCTTTATAACATGAAATAATGAGAGTAATTGATGGGCTGATGTTATCTTTTCGCGTCCACTATCCATAACCAGTTTCACTAATCTCTCATGATTAAAAGCCTGTCTCTGAATTTTGATAAACTGAAATATTCGTGGATAGATCTAAAAATTAATGAGACTGTCTCAATTGCTATCTGCGCTGGCTTGACAACTCGTGCGTCTGTCCCAATAGGAAAAATCTTGATAGGTCGTCTTATTTCACGTTGAGTTGGGAATTCTTCTGTAATACTTTAAGGCTCAACCAAATTGAAGTGACGAGACGGGCTGGAGGACACACGCAACAAGATAAATATAATTAAAAGACACTCCAAGAGGCTTTAAGATGTTAGCCCATCTTCGTTTTTTTTTCTTACAAACTCGTCCCTTGAATCCTTCAGAACGAGAAGACGCTGAGAGCCAGAGTGTTGGAGCTGGAGAGCAAATTTATCGAATGATGTAGCTGCTTTTTATTCATTTGAAAGCGAAAGCCTCGATCTCAGGAGGAATTGCTTGTGTCATCTGGATGGAAATTTTCTACGGGTGGCGGTTTCTGCTTTCGGTATATTGTTCGTAATTGGTTCTACGTACTCATGCAAAGAGAGCTGAGTACCTTGGTTACCACCATTGTAATTTAAAAGGGAACTTTTGTTTTTCAGTCACTTCAAGAGATGCACAAATCTGATTCTGGACCTATCGCCTCATTCAATTAATCAGAGTTTCTTTGAGAATAATGGAAAATTTGCAGCTGAAGTAGTCAGTCAATTAACACAGTTGAATATTGAGAATGATATCATACATTTTGAGATCGAAACATACTGTCAAAATTAACTTGTTAAAGTGAACTCCTCCTCGACTTCATTCATTCGGATTCAGATATTAGTCACTCAAGGTTTCAAATGTCTCGGATCTGAAAAATTAGCATGAATGCATTCGCGATGCCTGCTTGAATCATCCGAAGGGATAAAGAACACTGAGGAGCAAAATTTTGATATCTGAATGTCTCATTAACCAGACTACGATTTTCCAATGTGTTTTTCGACGTAGAAACCGAACCTGCAGCCCGTTTTGTACCCGGACGTCTGACTTTTCGTTGGACGCAAAAAACTCGCTTTTCAAGAGATTTTCTTAACCTTACCAAAAAATCTGACATTGTAACTAACTCTAAATGGAGCACGGGATCGTGTTTGAACGCTTTTTTACATCGAAAAGACATGTTTCGATACCCCTCGCAAGCCAGCATTATTTTCCTCGTGATTTTTGAATTGATTTCTGCAAAACAGATGGTTTTTCGTTGATTGGGGGGGGGGGAGGGTCAAAATTATGTTGAGATATCTGTTTTTGCAGGAATCCTTGAAGAAAAGCTCGCTCTTATCGGATATTCAAGTATGCTTTCGCGACGCGATAAAAAAACACGACCTCGTGCTCCATTTTGAGCTTCTTTTTTTCTTTATTAATTAACGCATTCTTAACCTCTCTTCCAGATTATTTTGCGGGACTTACACACTAAGGTGGATTGCAAACCACCGAAGCCATCGAAAGTCACTCATGAAAATTGACATTGGTGCCGGCCGAGATTCGAACCCCAACCTTCTGCGCAGAAGGCAAGGACCTCATCTACGGTGGCTTCCCATTTCGACCTATTATATAAAATTCTTATCCAGGTTATATGAGAATACCTCTTAGAAACTATCTTTCATCATTCTCTCCTAGTAATGCCACTTTCAAACGCGGTTTTAGGGCTCTCATGATGAAGAATCATGATTACCCCGTGCTTGCATGCTCATTCCGGATGCTGAAGACTCATTGACCTCGTTTGGATCGGGAAATCTTATATTATTAATGGATAACTTCGATATTCGAGATTCGAGGCGTTCCAATCGAGATTTCGCGCGCCACTTACGAGTCGTCTCAATGTGTATAATCGCTGTGCATTAATCACATTGTATTATTTGAATGTATTTATAGGTGGATCAATATAGTTGGAAGTATCCAATCATGCGATCTACATAGCCGAACTATTATATCTGTTGATTATTTCCACTTTATCGAAAGAAAAATAATTGAAACTGAACTCATGCACTGTAGCGTTCTGCCCAGTTCTGTCTGCTTCGTTGTCAACATTGAGCAGGTGATTGTCGCGCCTGCGTATGATGTCGGGTTTTATTACACCTGCATGTGTTAATCGGATTGCCTGCTAAATGAGTGATAGGAAAGTAGATTGCTGCTTTACCGACAACAGGAATATCGAATATCACGTGTATTAATGAGGTTAATGGTAATCATTTCAAGATTTTATTTCTGATATTTCATCTTGCTTCAACGATCGAAAAGATCTCAGAACGCTTATTTCATCTCTCAAAATGATTCATACAAACTTCGAAGTTGGATCTATACTGTTTTTTGATTGGGGTAGATAACTAGAATTTTTTTGTGAATAATGAATATTTCAACATAATTCTTGAACTGCATGTATAAAATTTTGTAATTGAGGTAAATCAACTAAAATTCTCTTCATACATGTTGAATATCCTTACATCATTTTTTAAAAAGTTTTCAATTTGTGAATATAATTCTTCAAATTCTAATACGTGAAACAACTTCTCAGTTTGTGGATGGCACTGAATTGGACGGAATGGATTGAGAAATTTTTTATTTGTGAATAATGTATTTTTTCGAATTGAAGGAGGTTCAATAACTTCCTCATCTCTGGATGATGATCAATTGAATTTCAAATAATCGATCAAAAATTTTTCATTCGTGGTCTAAAAAAAATTTCTCTAGAAGCATTCGAGAAATTCTCGCTTTAGGAAGGCTGAATGGCTGGTCTTTTTGCATATCCTTGAAAAATGTTTCCTCCTTCTGTTTTATGGCCGACTTAGAGGAGAAGGGGGAGGAGGAGAGGAATATTTCTCCATCCGAGAATGAGTAAAAACCTTCGAAAATCTCAATCGAATTGGAAACCCACATATTTCACGTGAAAATTGAAACTTTCATGCACAAACGTTGCATAAATTTAGATCATTGATTTTGGATTTGAGCTCAATTCTCCAGTTCTCAAAATGATCTTCATTCCTTGATGGTCACCCTCAATAATATTTATAAAAACTGGATAGTTCTTTGACCCCACACCATACTGGTGGTTGAACCATGCGCGCGTAGCGCGCGCACTTCGTAGATCGAATAGTTTTTTGAGATTATCCTAAAAATCCCTCAGACAGTCGTGAATTTTTGAAACAGCAATTCATAAATTTCTATTTCGAGGCATGTTAGATAGATAAACATATAGATAAATGACATATCCATTCTGGTACCATATATACCTGCATAATTTTTTCTTTTTTAAACACAATGGTTTTTGCCATATTGTCAAGAATTTCAAGTCATCGTAACTATCCGCGCGCAACGCGCGCGTTTTAGAGTTCTAGTGGAGTGCCTTAACGCCGGAAGTGAGCCTGCAAGCACTGGACAATCATGCACTATTCTGCGTCCAGCAATGAATACTGACATGCAGGTGCCGAACGGACTGCATATTCGGTTCCTACATCAAAATTTACACAAGGAAATCGTAGTTTGGTCAGTGAGACATTCCGACTCCAAGCCTCGTCGATGAGTTCCTCGCCTTCAACGTTTAAATACTGGGGTTTAAATCTTGGTCGGCACCAATGTGAGTTTTCATAAGTGCCTTTCAGTGGCTCCGATGGTTCGGACCGTACCTTAAACTGTAGGTCCCGCATATAACCTCAAAAATAGGTTAATGGTTCGTTGATTAACAAAACTTACAAAATAACAAATTCCGACTCCAAAATTTTGTTCCATGGTGTAACCAGAGTACCTCCAGAAAAATTACTTTGGAGGCTAAAAATTTAATCTGTGTAATCAGACCTCGAAGCATTACTTCTCCTGCTTCATCGGAATTATATCGTATTTCAATTTCTGTTGAATATTCATTCTAATGATCATAGGCACATCTCTATCTCCTCTTTCATTTTTCATCTACGTTACCTCATCTCGCCAGAGGAAAGATATGCCACCAGACAGGAACGAGAAGAGTATTTAATTATAAACTTGCCTTAATATTCCTCGAGCTATTCTGTGCATTACCGTGCACGCTACTCCAATTCATTCTGCGTCGGGTTATGTCGCCTTTATTTTGCGCACGTACTTGCTCACATATGAGCTATACATATATATGTAATAATGCGGAAGCTTTCTGCAGCTCATCTCTCGAAAGGATTAATGTAATTCCAAACTCGCTATGCTTGTGTGTTTCAGAATATGGATGTTGCAAAAGCCTCGGAGCGCCTTCTTAAGCTGGCGGTAAGTTACCTGCACAATACGTAATCTCTCAATCTTACCAAGATATTCCCATCTCAACGCAGCCTCACTCAAGCTTTATCTGCGAGAAAGATAATGCATTCAAAGGAATGAAGAAAAAATTCAATTCCGAGGAATGTGCTTCTACTGATGGAATTTTTTCATCCTACACAACCGATCAATAGTTTGTATACACTTACAAAAAAATACAAGCGAATTTATGGAGTCCCTCATTCCCGGCCTTGTTGATCCACAACAGTTGTAGATTAGCTCATCTTGTAGCTTCATTCCAACAGGACTCTTTAGAGCTTCTTCCATGCAATTCGACAGATTTTTGCTTGGTTATATGAAATCCTCAGAAATTCCAGACCACTGAGTCGGAATATAAATCTCTCCAAGTCTGACATAAGTTGATGGATTGAGACAATGCAAAAAAAACGTAGAAGCGAAAATCAAGAGATAGGGCTCCGTTCTAGAAAAATATTCTTGATTTTAACTATCCTGAGATACTCTTGTTCTCCCATAAGAAGATCTTTCTCGTTAAATTAACAATTCATCGAGTAACCATGACGAAATCGATGCTCAGAGAAGTACATACGCACTATTCTTGGTTCCTCACACGAATCTTAGAGACGAATTTGAATGAAATCAAGGAAACATCGTCGTAACGTACGAAATCCCTATCGTTCATGGATGAAGATTCTTTCTTTGAAGGAAATTCACTCGTAGTAGAACGGACCCATTTCAAATCAAGAACAGTTCAAGATAATTTCTGAAACCAGCATTTGAAGCTTTCAGTTTTCAATTTCAGATGTTTGCTGGATCAATTTGATCCAACCACTTGTTTTTGACCTGCAGAAGTTGTGATCTTCCATGCAATTTTCCAAGAACTCGACTCGACCCAGCGGGAATCTATTGAGTGCCGTGGAAAGAGTTTAAAAAATTCCTGGAGTATTGAAAAACAAATCCACGAAATGGGCTGAACTAAGGTCGTTTTGAACCAACGACACTGAAGCAGGGACTGAAGTTATCAAGTTTCCTAGATCGGATCTTTCTTTTCCTGGTGTATACAAAGTACTGACCGGCAGTGTATAATAATATCCTGCGATTGATTTCATATTCTATTTCGAAATATGTTGAACGATATGGAAAAAAAATTGAGAAATCACAATTCCAATTAAATTCCGCTCTCATAAAAAGCTCACCCAGGTTCAATATTCCACCCGACCAACGACTCATTCATTTGAAATGAGAGGAATTACAATCGTTGTGGATGAGGATGCAATGACCCAAGCATAATACGCTGTTCGCACTATTGAGTTTGAAAAAGTTTGCCCGAACGGAATTATCTCCAGCAGCTTTCGCAGATTTTGCGGAAGCGCGAACACGTCGAACACAGGGATGGTGTATTACACACAAAGCTTTGCTAAATATATAGCAAACCGATAGAAATTGAGTTACTTGAAAGTTTAATGGATCGGTCGGTTGGTCTGGGTTGGGATGATATAGCTTTGGCAAAACTGCTAACGGATTTTGCAGCGAGTTTCGCGCGAGCTCGAAGCGAGAAATTACGAAATATTCCACAATGAGATCTTCACGTTCTCGCGCCAACACTGTTGTACATCTGTCACCAAAACACCCGAAACAATGAAATTGCTCCATTCAAAACCAAACTTCTACGCAACTCTCTAACGCTCTAACTCTATATTCCCACAAAGAGACAATTCTCCAAACGCTTCTGTGTTACGTTCTATAATTACAACGATCGTCGTCGTCGATTTGCAACGACACGACATCGTTATATTCGACATTGGATGATTTGTAAGATCATCAGATATTGACAAAATTAATTAGAACGTTGAATTTAGTATGATACATAGCCTAGAATGAATATTCGTGAATATTGGGTACCCCCGTCGAGAGTGGCGTATAATAATGCGATGAGCATTGATTTATACTCTCTGCGGCTAGTTTTGGGACGCGGACATGGATGGACGATCGGTATACCGATGATGGCCATCGCCTGGATAATTACCGTAGCTGTACTGACTACTCGGATAATTGAAAGCTCCCGGTGGTGAATTAGAGGGGCGGGGATTGATCGTTTTGCGTGAGCTTGGTCATAGTATGGTGGGCGATCGTCCAAATTGAGAAAAAAATCATAGTAAATAACAAGGACTCTCTGATTAGTGGATAGGGTTATAATATGCGTAGTGTGTCGTTGGGAATCAGGAAGATCAGAGTTAGAGTCTAATTGGAGAGCTGTGGGAGCTGATAATTTGATAGTGGCCTTTGAGGTTAGCTCCTAATTATTACAATCGGCAAAATTCGAAAGGTTGTTAGATAGGGTGATTATCGAATCTTTGTGCTACGACTTCTGGAGGGAATAGCTGAATCGGCACTTTCAACTGATTCGTTCATTCTGACGTTTTGGGTATGCCTTCTGTAACGCTCTGATCTCTTCTGGAATTGCTTTGTCTTTCAATGCTTTGGATTGTCTGCGAGGGCCTGTGAACTCGATTGAAAATATCTGAACTTTGAGGAGAGCTCTTGACCTGTCTACTGTGGTGAAGAACATAACCTAGACTTCAACAGAATCTCAATAATTTGGAAATGGCTTTGAATATGGGTGTCGGAACTTCGAAGATCTCTTGCACTGGATCTTCCTCGTGATATTTCATGTTTTTCTTTTGCATTCTCAGTGAGAAGAGGCACAATCCTTTCATTAAATTTGAAAATGTGGCGCTCTCCAAAAAGTTGTGATGCTTTGAATGAAGAATGACGGCAGTGTTCCCACTATTCGTGAGAATTCGCGAGTCAGTGTAACAGTCCGTTATATTGATATCATTTTCATGCCAATCTTCGAGCAATTTTTACTCCTCATATTTTTCAGAAAAATCCGATATCCTTCTAATAGTTTGAGAAGCTTGAAACTACTTCTTCCAAATGTTTTCGGCAGGACGCGTTTGTTGGATTCAAATGAATACAATTTGTTTCCAAAGATATTTCGAGCCGAAAAACTATCTTGAACTGTGGAAGACAGAGGTTTTTGAGCAGAAGTATCGATATTCTCCGGCTGGTAACTTAATTTCCGGGGATCTCCCATAAACATTGTTCCAAAGTCTCGTCGATCTTGATGGATGGTGGAGAATAAAATAAATTTCTGACCGTCCTTGCAGATCTACGAAATTTCGAAACAACCTTCATTTTAACTCTAAGGGCGGAAAAAATGATCAATCTTCTCTTGATAAAAAATATTCCTCACGAAATCAGGATCATAATGAACTGTAAAAAATCCACAAACCCCAGCATTTTGAATTCATTTTGATCTCCCAGTGATTCGTATTTTTCGAGATATTTCAATGTAAAACTTCGATCTCCCTTCACACTCATTCGAAAAACATTAACAATATTAACCGACAAGGCGCCTTTTATCCGTACGGAATCCCTATATCAGGCTTGCCAACATAAATTCAAATCAGGTCTGCCAACTTGACGAGACAAATGTCCCTAGGCGAGTGTAAATGTCCCTAGATTTGTTTAGATTGTTTGTAATATATTCATCGATGGGCTGGTGGATGGGTGGATAGGTCGGTGGGTCGGTGGGTCGGCGTGTGTGTGTGTCTATTTTTGTGTCTTGTGTTTGTGATAATGTGTGTAGAATCCTCTTTTGTGAGCCAGTCCAGTACACGTACACCTACTTGACGAATATAATGAATTTATCAATATTTTACGGCGTGCTGTCACCGGCTCGAGGATATGGATTTGTGTTCGTGTGTGTGGGTCTATTTTTGTGTCTTGTGTTTGTGAGTTCGAATAGAATCCTCTTTTGTGAGGCAGCCCGGTACACGAGATACATTATGTATCCTCCTTACCGTACCAACATATATCGTATATATTGACGTCTTTACTGCGTGTGGGAACCGGCTTAAGGATATAGATTCGATGTTTTATGTATGTGTTTGTGTGTGTTTGAGCATGTGTTGTGAGTGTGTGGACACCGTCTCAAGGATATGGATATGTGTTTGTGTGCGTGTGCGTCTATTTTTGTTTCTTTTGTTCGTGAATTCTTCTATGTGAGGCAGCCCATGATACATACACTCATTTGACGTATTTATTACTGTATCACCATCGTATAACTCCAGGAGAATTCTGAGGATATTCGTCTTTTTGAGTAATAGTTAATATAAATTTGGAATTAAGAATGAAATACTATTGAAAATGATTTATCACCCCTGATATATAATGTTGAGTATATATATTATGATAATAGTAGTGGTATGAGTGTTGAGAAGTGTATTCTGAGCAGTTGTAACTTCACGTCACAGGGACCGAGAGAGACATGATCAGATGAACCTGACACGTATTGGTTACCTTCACGGGCCAAGGGACGATGTTCAGATCACAAGAAATCTAATGGTTTGATCTTGAGAAGTAGTTTCAGTATAGAATGTTGTTCAATATGATATCCATATCAGGATGAAGATGTATGAGTTTTCAGTTTTTGTATTTGTTATCGGGGTAGTTATGAGTTTCCAAGATATTGAGAATTAATAAGATTGAAACTATAGTTATTTTTTTCGGATGGGGCTAGATGATGGTAATCAGTTGGAATTTTTTAACAAGTGATTTAAGATTTGGAGATTAACTTATATTGGAATATGTCCTATTGAGAATTTTCATATGTCGTTTTAAAATTAATAATCGAATTCTATTTGATGATTCGCGTTCACTCTACGAACTATTATTTCTAGTGAAATAGTGGATATAGAAATGTATAATTTCAGATGAAGATTTGAAATAATTCTATCGAATTTGACTAAGACTTTAGATGTTGCAAACCGGATGTTTTGATATTCTTGTAAATTTTGAATATTGTGGAGGGTTATTTGAATGTATTATCGTGTTGTTTATGGTGTGTTGATGATATTGTATTGGATTTTTCGCGTTGGTCGCTCTCAGCGGAGTGAGTCACTCTTGAGCCATGGCCTAAGCAAGTCACCGCAACGTTATCATCAGTAATGAATGTAAACGTTGTTTAATAATGTAAATCGTGAGTCGTTAAAGGATCATTATTGGATTTATTTGCGCCGGTCGCTCTCAGCAGAGTGAGTCACTTTTGAGCCATGGCCTAAGCAAGTCACCGCAACGTCATCTTCTATGTCAAGTATGATGTTGTAAAGGTGTCGTGCATATGTCCATTTTGCAACATCTTAGAATCTATTCAAAATATTTTGAGGATTTGAATATATTATCGTGAAATAATAATTTTAGAACTTTTGAAATAAATCACTTGTTTCATTATCTCAAAGTTGATTGTTCTAATTGTTATATAAGAATTGCCAGTTGGAAAACTTGAATGAAACCTTATATTGGAGAAAGTCAATCGACACAAGGAAACTGGTGAAGATGATGGTCCGAATCAAATTATATTTTCCAACATATTTTAGGATTTCACATGTTTTTCAAGAATATAGTGATACTTGAATCATATCCAAAATATTTTAAGAAGTTGAATATCATTTGATATAAGATATTCAGAACTTATGAAATAATCTATTTGTTCTATCATCACAACATTAGATAAATGGAGTTGCTTGAATTGTTGTATGAAAATTGAACGATGATGAACGTTATGAGAAACTTACATTAATGGAAGTAAATCGACACAGGGGGATTGGTTGGGATAATGTTCCCAACCGAAAATATTTTTTATTATACCTTTCAAAACATTTAAAATTCTACATCATTCTCATATATATACTTATGGCCTCCTACAACTATCATATATTCATAAGATAGATATATTAATTTTGTGATATGAATTGATCATATTGAAGTTTTTACAAAGGATCTCTCATACCTTTGTCATTTCTTTGTCATTTTTTGTCATCTCTCATACTTTTGTCATTCCATGAAAGTTGAACTGATTATGATGGTGAATTTTTGAATTTTTCAATCCTCGTTATTTGTTGATGAGTGTATCATGATGATAGTATATGAGTATTGAGAAATGTATCATGTGTCGGTGTAACTTCACGTCACAGTGACTGAAAGACTCATGATCGAATGAACCTTATTCGTATTGGTTATCCTAAACGGGCCAAGGGACGATGTTCAGACCAGAGGAATCTCACAGTTTGATCTTGAGAAGTAGTGTCGGTGTGCAATGTTGTTCATGTGGTGTTTTGAATCATTTCAAAATATGAGAATGGTGATGAATATAAGAAATATATTCAAATCATTTTAAAAAATGAGGATTCTGAGAAGTTGATTATATCATTATGATTTTAGAAATTCAAAACTTTTGATATAATTTACTTAATCCATTATATCAACGTTGGATGGATGAAAATGTTAAAATTGTTGTATGAGAGACGAATGACAATGAACGTTATTAGAGACTTACGTTAGAGGGAGTAAATTGACACAGGGAGACTGGTTGGGATGATGTTGCAACCAAAAATATTCTTCATTATACTTTGTTACACATTGAGAAATCCACATAATTTTCATGTATATATATGTACTTACGTTCTACTACATATATCATATATATTTATAAGATAGAGATATACATTTTGAATATTTTGATGAAGAGGAATGGAAAAATACTTATATACTGATCGTTGGAGCTCTTTCAAAGAATTTCTAATATTTTTCACATTTCTTCACTCTTTTCAATGTGCGTATTGAATTTAAGATGAAAACTGAAATGCTCATGATATATGAATTTTTCGTCAATAAATGTTAATGAGTGTATCATGATGATAGTATATGAGTATTGAGAAATGTATCATGTGTAGGTGTAACTTCACGTCACAGTGACTGACAGACTCATAGTCAAATAAACCTTATTCTTATTGGTTATCCTAAACGGGCCAAAGGATGATGTTCAGATCAGAGGAATCTAACAGTTTGATCTTGAGAAGTAGTGTCAGTGTGCAATGTTGTTAATGTAGTATTATTCAAAAGTATAGGAATTGTAGTTGCTGAGAGTCGAGTTTCTGTAATGTAATAATGAGGAATACATTGTTTTGAAAGAAAATATGAGAAAATATTATTGACCGATCAACATTATTATATTAAGAGGCATGCAGGGTCACTTTCCCCCACGGAATCCCTATATCAGGCCTGCCAACATAAAATCAAAATCAGTGTTGCCAACTTGACGACGCGAAATGTCCCTAGACCGAGTCAAATGTCCCTAGATTTTTCCGCGATGTATAGAACACGTGTTTGAGCGTCGTTTACGTATTTTTGACGTATTTTTGAGTTTTGTATATGTATTTCCGATTTTATTACATGTATTTATACAATGATATTATATATTCGATTTGCTGCTAATTCTTGCCGTGAAGACAGTCGCTGATCGGTCTCACGGAGCCCTTTCGAACACTGCCCAAGCTTCCGAATCCGTTGGCGAGAATTAGGAGCAATCGATTTTTACGTGTTTCATTTAAATATTTTCGTATTAAATGCATGCTGGGAGTCATTTTACGGCGTATTTTAGTGGAACGTTTTAGAAAATTCGAGACACCGCCATTTTCAACATCGAAGGTAGCCGAGTAACTTTTTACGGTTGACAAGGCCGCCTTACTTTCAGATGTGAAGTAACTTTGGTGTTCGATTTAGTTTTATTTAATTTAATTTTGTTTTATTTAGTGGTTTTTATTTTCATTTTTTGTTAGAGATAGATCGATCCGCATGAGTATTGATTGATTTCGAATGAAATTAGTAATACAGTGACGATGAAGTCGAATTGTACTGATGAAAAGATGGAATAATAGAGATCGAGAGGTTGTTATGTCGTTGATTTTGAATATATGATAGATACGAATGGATTTCAAATTTCTAAAACTTTTCTGAATGAATTCGAGGAATCTTTGATTCGACTTTGAATATGATGATTCTCGCATTTCCACTCGTATTGAGTGTGATCCTGCGTAATACCTTGACGTTTTTGAACTTATTTCCATTTGGAGGAGAGATTGAACGTTTTTTTGAAGTTTGAACTTATGAAAATATGAAGTGAGAAGCGGTTTACGTCTATCTCGAATGTTTATATTAGAGGGCGTCATTTTATATAGGGGGGTGGTTGAGAGAACTCTCTTGACCAGTTTATGATTTAAGTAATTTTATGAGATTTAGGGATAGATACTTTCCATTGAAGAATGGTATCGTATAGAGTATTGAGAATGACTTTTGTGAATGAATCCAATATCACTCGAATGATGCAATCGTGAGGGGAGAATTGAGTCGATGCATTGTGATGGTTTTCAATATGCGATTATTAAGAGCAGTTATTGGGAATATATTCATCAGGAAAGTTCTTTGTTTTCATATTGAGCATTTACTGCGGAAGATTTGAATTTTTGAGAAGTTTTTGATTCGATGGAATGATTTTAATATTCATCATCCTCGTTTTTTGTTTATGATGTGAAATTGAGTTGAAACTGTGGAGTGTTTCATGTTCAGAGTAAAAATGTAACTCTTCATCACAGAGGTTGAAGGAGACATGATCAGATGAGACTGACACGTCGTTCTGGGCTCCCAGTGTCAGGGCCAGAGCGATGCTCAGATTAGAGGAAATCCAGCAACATGTTTCAGAAGAGTGGTGTCAGTGTTGTGTTGTTTTTTTACAATAGCAGGGCAACAGGGAGTCACACTCTGTCGCACTCGGGAATGAGAAACCCAACTCCCATATGAGCCAAGGCATTATGTGCTGTTGCAACTTGTAAAAGTGTGGTGTGGTAGTTTTGAGTAAGTATGACGAGGATGAGATGAAATTATATGTTATCAGAGAAGCTTTAAATAAGAGTCTGTTAATGATGATATAGGTGAATGCTTTTACTCTGTGATGGAATTGGGATAATGATTTTATTTTGTCAAGTGATAGTGGATTAATATATTTTTTTCTACATGACTCTGAATTGAATCGAGTTCAGTAGGAATCAGTATTTGGAATCTCTCAATATATTGAAAAATTTGAATTATGCCCTTTTTGAAAATTTGTATAAATCTTATCATGAAAAGAATATTTTTGAACTTGAGCTTGAAAAAATGCACAATTCAAGATTGTATTTTTACTTTAGAGGGTGTTATTTGATTTGGGGTAGTCGTTGAGAGAGTTCTCCTCATTAGTCCATGATTTAATTGATTTGCATTCGATTTAAGAATCGATAATTTAGATTGAGTTATGGTAACGTCTAGAGCATCCAAAATAATGTTTGTGAATGAATCCAATATCATTTGACTAATGCATCCGTGAGGGGAGAATTGAATTGATGTATTGTGATGATCTCCGATACGTGATCATTAAGAACAATCGTCATAAAATTACTATCAGGGAGTCTCTTTGTTTTCATAAATTTTTTAGTATTTACGTTTAGAGATTTGAATTTTTGAGGAGTTTTTGATTCGATGGAATGATTTCAATATTCATCATCCTCGTTTTTTGTTTATGATGTGAGATTGAATTGAAACTGAGGAGTGTTTCATGTTCAGAGTAAGAATGTAACTCATCATCACAGAGGTTGAAGGAGACATGATCAGATGAGACTGACACGTCGTTCTGGGCTCCCAGTGTCAGGGCCAGAGCGATGCTCAGATCAGAGGAAATCCAGCAACATGTTTCAGAAGAGTGGTGTCAGTGTTGTGTTGTTTTTTTACAATAGCTGGGCAACAGGGAGTCACACTCTGTCGCACTCGGGAATGAGAAACCCAACTCCCATATGAGCCAAGGCATTATGTGCTGTTGCAACTCGTAAAAGTGTGGTGTGGTATTTTTCGAGCGTGTGTGACGAGGATGATTTGATATTTTTTTTTTCTAAGGAAAGGTTGAGATTGGATTCTATGGTACAAGATTAATGGTAACCATTTTTTTTTGATAAGATGAGAAAAATTACTCCATTTTTTCAAGTGATATTGGATTCATACACAATCCTGTAGATTATCTGTACGTTATTATCATGAAAATTAAGCTTTAATGACTCTACGAAATGAAAAGATCGATTGTAGATAATTGATGTGAATCGTATATGTTTTCGGGAATTCTTATGTTACAGGAAATGAATGGACACAAGAGGGTGCAGTTCGGGACTTCCCCCGAACTACATAACTTTTTATTCAACTTTATGAGATTCATGAATTCATACAATCTGATAACTAATCAGATTTATACTATACTAGAGAATATGATATGAGTATCACAATTGTACACTATAAATTGATCTTAGCTAATTATGTTGTGACTTGGTGATTCTCTGGAGTCTAATGTTTCATCCGATAAATTTTCTTCAAATAAAATGAACAAAGTTACATTAATTCACAAGATTTCAACTTTAATCACAATTTCGATTCGCTCTTAATTTAAATCCTTACTGGCGAAATCTTCATGAAAAATGCATTAAAAATGACGTTTGTGAATGAATCCAATATCATTTGACTAATGCATCCGTGAGGGGAGAATTGAATTGATGTATTGTGATGGTCTGCGATATGTGATCATTAAGAACAATTGTTATAAAATTACTATCAGGGAATCTCTTTGTTTTGATGAATTTCTCAGTATTTACGTTCAGAGATTTGAATGTTTGAGAAGTTTTTGATTCGATGGAATGATTTTAATATTCATCATCCTCGTTTTTTGTTTATGATGTGAGATTGAATTGAAACTGAGGAGTGTTTCATGTTCAGAGTGAGAATGTAACTCATCATCACAGAGGTTGAAGGAGACATGATCAGATGAGACTGACACGTCGTTCTGGGCTCCCAGTGTCAGGGCCAGAGCGATGCTCAGATCAGAGGAAATCCAGCAACATGTTTCAGAAGAGTGGTGTCAGTGTTGTGTTGTTTTTTTACAATAGCTGGGCAACAGGGAGTCACACTCTGTCGCACTCGGGAATGAGAAACCCAACTCCCATATGAGCCAAGGCATTATGTGCTGTTGCAACTCGTAAAAGTGTGGTGTGGTATTTTTTGAGCGCGTGTGACGAGGATGATTTGATATTTTTTTTTCCTAAGGAAAGGTTGAGATTGGATTCTATGGTACAAGATTAATGGTAACCATTTTTTTTTTGATAAGATGAGAAAAATTACTCCATTTTTCCAAGTGATATTGGATTCATACACAATCCTGTAGATTATCTGTACGTTATTATCATGAAAATTAAGCTCCAATGACTCAACGAAAGAAAAGATCGATTGTAGATAATTGATGTGAATCGTATATGTTTTTGAGAATTCTTATGTTAGAGGAAATGAATAGACACAAGAGGGTGCAGTTCGGGACTTCCCCCGAACTACATGATTTTTTATTCAATTTCATGAGATTCATGAATTCATATAATTTTATACAATATGATAACCAATCAGATTACTACTATAGTAGAGGATATAATATGAGTATCGCGATTGTAGACTATATATCTATCTTAGCTAACTATGTTGTGACTTGGTGATCCACTGGAGCCTAATGCTTCATTCGATGAATTTTTCTCAAATGATAAGAGGAAAATTCCATTACTTCACAAGATTTCAACGTCAATCACGTTTTCGATTCGCTCTAAATCTAATTGCTTACTGGCGGAATCTTAATAAAAGATTCATCCAAAATGATGTTTATGAATGAATCCAATATCATTTGACCAATGCATCCGTGAGGGGAGAATCGAATTAATGTATCGTGATGGTCTCTGATACGCGATCATGAAGAACAATTGTTACAAAATAACTATCAGGGAATTTCTTCGTTTTTATCTTATTTTTTAGTATTTACGTTGAAAGATTTGAATTTTTCAGAAGTCTTTGATTTGATGGAATGATTTTAATATTCATCATCTTCGTTTTTTGTTTAACATGTGAGTTTGAATTGAAACTGAGGAGTGTTTCATGTTCAGAGTAAGAATGTAACTCATCATCACAGAGGTTGAAGGAGACATGATCAGATGAGACTGACACGTCGTTCTGGGCTCCCAGTGTCAGGGCCAGAGCGATGCTCAGATCAGAGGAAATCCAGCAACATGTTTCAGAAGAGTGGTGTCAGTGTTGTATTGTTTTTTTACAGTAGCTGAGCAACAGGGAATCACACTCTGTCGCACTCGGGAATGAGAAACCCAACTCCCATATGAGCCAAGGCATTATGTGCTGTTGCAACTCGTAAAAGTGTGGTGTTGTATTTTTTGAGCATGTGTGACGAGGATGATTTGATATATTTTTTCTTAGGAAAGGTTGAGATTGGATTTTATGGTACAAGATTAACGGTAATCATTCTATTTGATAAGATGAGAAAAATTACTCCATTCTCCCAAGTGATATTGGATTCAGACACAATTTTATAAATTATCTGTACGTTATTATCATGAAAATTTAGCTTGAATGATTGTACGGAATGAAGAGATCGATTGCAGTTCATTGATTTAAATCGTATATGTTTTTTGGGAATTCTTATGTTAGAGGGAGTGAGTAGACACAAGAGGGTGCAGTTCGGGACTTTCCCCGAATTACATAATTTTCTATTCAATTTCATGAGATTCATGAATTCATAGAATATAATAACCAATCAGATTAATACTATACTAGAGAATTTTATATGAGTAGCACAATTGTAGACTATATATCTATCTTAGCTAACTATATTATGACTTGGTGATCCACTGGAGCCTAATGCTTTATTCGATAAATTTTTCTCAAATGACATGAACAAAATTTATTACTTCATGAGATTCCAACTTCAATCACGTTTTCGATTTGCTCTGTATCTAATTGCTCACTGGCGAAATCTTGATGAAAAATTCATTTAAAATGCGTTTGCGAATGAATTCAATATCATTTGACCGATGCATTTGTGAGGGGAGAATTGAATTGATATATTAAAATGGTCTCTGTTACGCGATCATTAAGAACAATTGCTACAGAATTAATATCAGGGAATCTTTTCGTTTTTATACTATTTTTTAGTATTTACGTTGAAAGATTTGAATTTCCGAGAAGTCTTTGATTTAATGGAATGATTTTGATATTCATCATCCTCGTTCTTCGTTTATGATGTGAGATTGATTTGAAATTGTGGAGTGTTTCATGTTCAGAGTAAAAATGTAACTCTTCATCACAGAGGTTGAAGGAGACATGATCAGATGAGACTGACACGTCGTTCTGGGCTCCCAGTGTCAGGGCCAGAGCGATGCTCAGATCAGAGGAAATCCAGCAACATGTTTCAGAAGAGTGGTGTCAGTGTTGTGTTGTTGTTTTACAATAGCTGGGCAACAGGGAGTCACACTCTGTCGCACTCGGGAATGAGAAACCCAACTCCCATATGAGCCAAGGCATTATGTGCTGTTGCAACTCGTAATAGTGTGGTGTGGTATTTTTTGAGTATGTGTTGAGGATGATTCGATATTTTTCTCCTGAGGAAAACTTTGAATCTGATTCTATGCCGAGAGATTGACTCGAGAATATCTGATTTTTAATAAATAAGAGGAAATGACTCAAATTCTGTTAATGATATTGAATTCATATGCATATTCGTGGATTATTTGTAGATCGAACGGGAAAACAATCGGATTGATTCTAAAAATTCTGAAATGTATTGGAAATCCCAAATTATTCTGGGATTCATCTGGGGAACGTCAGACGATCTTAATTTCCTCATATCGTGATCAAACCAATGTAAAATTAATGATTCTTAAAGATGGAATCATCTTGAAAACTTTGATTTCTTGAATGAATAATGAAATTGAACATGTTTTTTATAGTGAGATATAAGAAGATTTTGTATCATCTAAATATATTGTTTTGAAAATCGTAGTTTGAAACATGAAATACACTTTTCTCGCTTTCAAAATTCTAAGTTGTACTAAAAGATTACACAGCTTAGCACTCACATATGATTTCTTGGGAGATGTCTTCAATCTTACTCCAGTGGGTTCTTCTCGTTGATCTCCAAACACGCTATCTTTTCTCCTGTTGTGATACAAGTTATTATGTTGTAGTTCTTGAGTATTGTCTCATTGAAATGACCTTGAATGATTCGTAATTGATGATGTACTTGATTCTTCTTTTGTACACTCCAAATTGTTCCTAGTCTGTAGAACAAATTAAGAACCATAGTGAATATTTAAAAATTCTGACAACGGAATAATGTAAGATATCGCGTGACTCTGTGGTTACGTCAACCACATGGAAATATGCCGCAGAGTGGGCATTTTCTGGGAGTTTTGGGAAAAATTCATACAAAAAAAAAATTTTATATTCTTGTCCTCCCGAAATCGCGCAAAAAAAATTTTTTTTTTCTTTATTTTGCATCTGAATTTCTTCAAAATGTTCAAAAATCATGACAATGGAGTAATGTAAGATATCGCGTGACTCTGTGGTTACGTTAACCGTATGGGAATATGCAGCAGAGTGGGGAATTTTTAGAAAATTCATGCAAAAAAAAAATTTTTTATGTTTTTGTCCTCCCGAAATCGCGTGAAATTTTTTTAAATCTTAATCTTTCATGTACTCAACTGCTTACAATTACGTGTAATCGTCAAAACATGTATTGAATATGTTCTTAAAACGTTGAAACTGAATAGAGTCCGATATTTTCAGTTTCCTCACATAATTTTATGATGCGTTCAAATTTAATGAGAAAGTCTCAAGATAATCGAACACGTATGATACGGAGTATTAAATCTAAGAATGTTTAGGCTAACGGTTGCTAATTATATATAGATATATTGAAGTTATTACTCACGTGCTCTCGTGTAGACTTCTTTTTGAATACCATGATGGATGAATGATCGCAGTCTGTCCTTGCTCCTCTTGATGACTGCTTCGGGCAGGCGTGTATTGATGCGACGGGAACAACAGGACGACTGCAAGCTGTAGCGAGATATTGTATCACTGATGCTTCCCCATTTTTCTCCAATTGCTGAGAGGCTGCATCTTCCGCGGCGTACACGTGCGGAGTCGCGGCAAGAGTTGAACTTCGACTGTGCCCCACGAGCACGTGGGTTTTCCAACTTCACTCCCTCCATTGACTATCGCGTATATAGCCCTTCTCACGCGCACGTCTGCTTGCACGGGGTGTTCAGCGAAGACTGAGATATGGCGCCGGAGGGACTATCATTGAGTGCCACCTCATATTACTCCAATCATTGCGTCGAATGATATTCTTCGGTATGCAGTTCCGTCCGCAGCAATGGGTCACGTGAGACTGCGAGCTGGTGGAGGAGTGTGTTTGACTTAGTGATTTCGTTCTTTTATTAGCATCTACATAGGACGTTTCTTTCGTCGTGCAAATTTTGACGCGGAGTGAACGCCAAAATGACATGTGGAAGACATAAACTTACGTGATTATGTCTTTATTGGGATCATTCTATATGCCACAAAGTGGGAATTTTATGGGAGTTTTGGGAAAAATTCATGCAGAAAAAAAAAATTTTTATATTTTTGTCCTCCCGAAATCGCGCAAAAAGAATTTTTTTTTTCTTTATTTTGCATCTGAATTTTTTCAAAATGTTTAAAAATCATGACAATGGAATAATGTAAGATATTGCGTGACTCTGTGTTCACGTTAACCGCATGGGAATATGCCGCAGAGTGGGAAATTCTTGGGAATTTTTGGAAAAATTCATGCAAAAAAAAAATTTTTTATATTTTTGTCCTCCCGAAATCGCGTAAAATTTTTCTAAATCTTAATTTTTTATGTACTCAACTGCTTACAATTACATAAAATCGTCAAAACATGTATTAAATATGTTTTTGAAACGTTGAAAGTGAATAGAGTCCGATATTTTCAGTTTCCTGACATAATTTTATGATGCGTTCAAATTTAATGAGAAAGTCCCAAGATAATCGAACACGAATGATACGGAGTATCAAATCTAAGAATGTTTAGGCTAACGGTTGCTAATTATATATAGATATATTGAAGTTATAACTCACGTGCTCTCGTGTAGACTTCTTTTTGAATACCATGATGGATGAATGATCGCAGTCTGTCCTTGCTCCTCTTGATGACTGCTTCGGGCAGGCGTGTATTGATGCGACGGGAACAACAGGACGACTGCAAGCTGTAGCGAGATATTGTATCACTGATGCTTCCCCATTTTTCTCCAATTGCTGAGAGGCTGCATCTTCCGCGGCGTACACGTGCGGAGTCGCGGCAAGAGTTGAACTTCGAATGTGCCCCACGAGCACGTGGGTTTTCTAACTTCACTCCCTCCATTGACTATCGCGTATGTAGCCCTTCTCACGCGCACGTCTGCTTGCACGGGGTGTTCAGCGAAGACTGAGATATGGCGCCGGAGGGACTATCATTGAGTGCCACCTCATATTACTCCAATCATTGCGTCGAATGATATTCTTCGGTATGCAGTTCCGTCCGCAGCAATGGGTCACGTGAGACTGCGAGCTGGTGGAGGAGTGTGTTTGACTTAGTGATTTCGTTCTTTTATTAGCATCTACATAGGACGTTTCTTTCGTCGTGCAAATTTTGACGCGGAGTGAACGCCAAAATGACATGTGGAAGACATAAACTTACGTGATTATGTCTTCAATGGGATCATTTCATATGCCACAAAGTGGGAATTTTCTGGGAGTTTTGGGAAAAATTCATGCAAAAGAAAAATTTTTTTATATTTTTGACCTCCCGAAATCGCGCAAAAAAAATTTTTTTTTTCTTTATTTTGCATCTGAATTTTTTCAAAATGTTCAAAAATCATGACAATGGAATAATGTAAGATATCGCATGACTCTGTGGTTACGTTAACCGCATGGAAATATGCCGCAGAGTGGGAAATTTTTGGGAATTTTTGGAAAAATTCATGCAAAAAAAATTTTTTTTATATTTTTGTCCTCCCGAAATCGCGTAAAATTTTTTTAAATCTTAATTTTTTATGTACTCAACTGCTTACAATTACGTAAAATCGTCAAAACATGTGTTAAATATGTTTTTGAAACGTTGAAACTGAATAGAGTCCGATAATTTCAATTCCCTCACACAATTTTATGATGCGTTCAAATTTAATGAGAGAGTCTCACGATAATCGAACATGTATGATACGGAACATTAAATCTAAGGATGTTTAACGTAACGTTTGCTAATTATATATAGATATATTGAATTCATTACTCACGTGCTCTCGTGTTGACTTCTCTTCGAATAACCTGATGGATGAATGATCGCAGTCCGTCCCTGCTTCTCTTGATGACTGGTTTGGGCAGGCGTGTGTTGATGCGACGGGAACAACAGGATGACTGCAAGCTGCATCGAGATCTTGTATCACTGACGCTTTCCCCCTTTTCTTCAATTGCTGAGAGGCTGCATCTTCCGCGGCGTGCACGTACGGAGTCGCGGCAAGAGTCGAACTTCGAATGTGGCCTCCGCAATCACGTGGGTTTCCCAACTTTACTTCCTCCCTTGATTATCGCGTATATAATTCTTCTCACGCGCAGGTCTGCTTACACGGGGTGTATAGGGGCCGGATTACGAATAAGCGAGCGAGCGCCACGAGCGATGCGAGTGCGCGACACGAGCTCAAGCGCAAGAAACGAGCGACCGAATGACGCAGCGCGCGAACCACAGGTACACCCACTCCACCTCCTTAATGTAAAAGGTATAGGGGCCGGTATAGTGGGGGTACTCGCGGTTCGCGCGCTCCGTGTCTCTCGGTCGCTTGTTTCTCGCGCTTGGCGTGCGCATCGTGCGCATTGTGCCCGTCGTGCGCTTGTTCGTGCGTTCACTTGTTCGTAATTTGGCCCCAGTGAAGACTGGGGAATGGCGCTGAAGAGACTACTATTGAGTGCCACCTCATATCTCTCCAATCATTGCGTCGCAAGATATCCTTCGGTATACAGTTGCGTTTGCAGAAATGGGCCTCGTGAGGCTGCGAGCTGGTGGAGGAGTGTATTTGACCGAATGTTTTGGTTTTTTATCGGCATCTACATAGGACGTCTCTCTTCGTCGTGCAAGTTTTAACGCGGAGTGAATGCCAAAATGACATTTGGAAGACACAAACCTACGTGTGTTCACGGGAATTAGTTCATATGCCACAAAGTGGGAATTTCCTGGGAGTTTTACGAAAAATTCATGCAGGAAAAAAAATTTTTCATATTTTCGTCCCCCCAAAATCGCGCAAATTTTTTTTGAATTTTCGTTTTTTCTTATCTCAATTTCTTCCAAATTGTTAAGAATACTGACAACGAAATAATGCAAGATATTGCGTGACTATGTGGTCACGTAAACCACATGGAAATAGAGTGGGAATTCTTTGGGAATTTTCGGGAAAACTCATACAAAAAAAAATTTTTCTTATATTTCTGTCTGCCCAAAATCGCGCAAAATACTTTTAAATTTTCATTCTTCTTATACTTAATTGCTCAAAATTATGTAAAATTTTCAAAACATGTATTGAACATGTTTCTAGACAGTTGAAACTGAATAGAGTCCGATATTTTCGTTATTCTTACACAATTTTATAATACGTTTGAATTTGACAGAAAAGTCTGAAGATAATTGAACACGTACGATATGGGGTATTAAAACTAAGAATTCTTAGGTTAATATTGGTTGGTTATATATAACGCTGAAAGTGTGCACCCAATGTGTTCTAGTTGACAATGATCTATAAAGTTGCTCTTAGTAACGCTTATTCCAGTAGTTCCATGAGAACTAGGGGATAATGTTGGCCTCGTTGTACAAACGCTTAAGACGCTTGAAAAAAATATAATAAAAGTCAATATTGATGTATACTAAGCGCTTTCTTTAGTGCAATTGTTAGTATTCGATCGAGGATCTCTTTATAAAATCATTGTCGACAGAAGAGTCCAAATTTTAGTTCCAAGTGTTGTAGGTTTTTCTTCTTCGGTCTTAATGAACTCATAGTATCGCGGCGGGACTCGTTTGGTATTTCGATGGGCAGAAATATCTTGGTATCAAGCGCGAGTTCAATAGCATACTTCAAAACGGGACCAAGTATTCAAAATACTTATCATAATGGGAGCTCGTGTGTGATGGGAATGATAAGAATGTAAAACCAAGATCAAGAGAACCAAGTAGAACATTGAAGAAACAATTTATTAAGTGATATTTGTGTTGTCTTGATACTTCTCCCAATCTACTAGACTGTAATTACGACGTTTGACATGCACACATTTCTCCATATATCGAGCTTATGATTAGAATGATGAGATATTTAATTGAGATGTACGCAATACAATTCTTCCAAAATAAATGATGGAAATCGACGATAAAGTGTTTTTATCGCCGTGCACGCACATTTGGAGCTCTTCGGTGGTTTGAAATACTTCTTTTGACCTATTTTAACGTGATGAACACGTTCCGAGTGGTAAAAAAGTCGTACTGCTCGCCCTTTCGAGATAAACATATGGGGGCATGTTAAGTACACCCCGATGTTGGCATCCTTGTTTATAAATCGTCTCCGTTTTTTCACATAAAACAGCTTCATATTCAAATTTTGTAATTTCAAAGAATGGATTCTCAAGGTCTTGAAACAAGGAATCGAATGCGCTAAGGTACGTTAAGATTGGTTGAACTCGAAGAATTTGGCACTGATTTTACTGAAGGCGATTCCCTAGGTAATTTAATAGCTAAACAATCACGAAAAATCGACAAATCACTTTAGATTTTCTGGAGAACACAGGGATAATTCGAGGTCGACGCAAACTACTCACGTTCTCATATTTCAACATAACAAACGTAAAAAAAAGTTGCCGGGAAGCCAAGGAGTGCCCATCCCTCGAATCGGCTTATGGGGGCAAGTTTGGTATAGAGGCAAGTTGGGTACACTTACATTAATTACGACTTTTTCCCGCATTACGGTTGAAAAAGAATGGATTATAGATAGCTTCAGTGACTGAACGATTACTCTGATCCACTTTGTCGTAGAAATATTTAGGAAAAAGGAAATTGAAGATCAAAATCTATCTATTAATTCCTGTGTTCAGAATATTCTTCTTGTGCTTTTAATTGGGGCTTATGAGATGACGAAACAACAACTTTTATTTACTTTGTTGAACACCTGTAGTTTTGACGGATATGATCTGATCCTAAAAGTTTCTAACGAAATCTTGTAGCTTTCATCAAGATTTTTATGTTCCTTATATGAAGAGGAACATGGAGGTCTTAGAAAAAGCTACAAGATTTTGTAGAATTTCCACGATCGGATCATACCTGCTAAAATTACGGATCACTACAAATCTAACTAACTTTAGTCATAATGATTATTTATCCCGCAACATTCCTTATATCCAAGATTTCTCTTTGAAGTAAGCGTAGACCAAAGAATAAGTTCGTGGTGTACTGTTCGAATCTGTTTCAGAGTGGACCAGGGTCTAAATTTTCGAAGATGCCTCAATTGAACAAATTCGAGTTGAATCTGTGAGAAATAACTTAATGTGATATACGTTTTGTGAATACATCAGTGTGCTCCTTCTAAAAACTTATTTGATTTGATTTGCAAGCTTTTACAGGAGCCAATACGCCTGTCCGAAACATTTACAGGCCGAGCATCGCGAGGCAATACCGCTAGTCATATATAATATTACGCATTATGATTGGTGAAAAAAATTAGAGATTCTTTGTGGAGACATATCGATTAAACTATCATGTGAAAAAAGCATGCTCATATACTAATCGATGGGGCGTCGAGAAGATTCATGGGATACAAGGGGGATTCGTCCGTCATCGCGAGAATTTCTATTTTTTTCTTTTCAACTGGAACGATTACATTGATACCGGGGATGGTAATTGAATTTCCACTAACCTTGTGTCTCCATAATAGCTGAGATTGTTCCTAATCTTGAGCTTCTTGATCTTAGTCATTCAATACAATGAATTTGATACGTTGATAAAATATAATAACAATGAGATCAGAAGATAGGATGGGAAAGGGGGGAATCTTTTATTATTCTTATTTGGGATTTTCAACAATTTTATATAAAAATTCTAGAACTCATTCATTTTTCCGGAATCATCTTCTATGATCGGCAACGTCGATAGTAGTGCTCCATCTTCGTGAATCTCGGTGGATCTATCATGTATTAGGATTCTGAAAAAATGAAAATTCGCACGAATGTTTCTCATTAATCTTATCCTTCATAATATTTTCTTGTTCTTATTGACTCAAACATAATTCATCGCGATATAAAATATTCGCTGTTTCTTCCATGAAATTCATGATCTAGATATCTGTATTGTGATAGAACTAATAAAATTCACAAAAGAAAGGAAATGAATGATTGAGAATGTCAAATGAACGTACACGTAGTGAACAATGATAAAAAATTTTGAAAGTTCAAATGTATACCAATTTCGCGGTAAATATACACTATGAAAAATTTCCCGAAATGTTATCCAATTAGTTGAATGAAAAATTCAAACAGTCGGTTGGAAGCCAATCCAACCATTAGGTTGAAAATTTAACCAGTTCAATTGAAAATGCACTGAGTTTTTCGACTATTTGGTTGCAATCGCTATCAAATAATTGAGTTCTTTATCCAACCAATCAGAAGATCTTCCATTTAACCCATTGGTTAAAGTCTTCATGAATAATACGAGACCATTCCGTAATATTCATGAATTTTGTTAATACTACATTCTCATGAGTTCACATCGCCTTGTGAAGATATCCGAAAGGCTGAATGTAATCTCAAATACATGCATTTGAAACGTAGTTCAAATATTACTCACCTCTTAATCCGTTTCATGGATCTTTTTATTGTCGCCTTGTTTCTTCCTTGGGATGAATAGATGTTGTCTCCCATCTTCCTCCCGTTCTACCGACTTCGTTTTGTTGCTGGTTCAACAGCTCTATTGACTGTAAATCATAGAGAATTATCATATGTATATCTGTATATGTTCATTATATCTATGGAGTGAATACTTATGATATTATGGTTATATTTGTGGCATCGTATTTGATGAAATATAATTTTGAAGATTGAACTTACGTAATAGATCCGTGAAATATTGATTGATGAGTTTCCAATGATCCATCTGGTGGCCCTTCTTCATGCGAGCTGCTTTTTGCCGTGTCATCATGTTACAAATCTGAAAAAGAATTAAATTCATGTATAGAGCATTATATTGATAATCTTAATTTAATTTGAATATAAATAAATATTTTGCATGTTACTCACCTCAGATATAGTACTGCAATCTTCAATCTTCTCCAAATTCTCAATGCACCGGTGTGTCCGCGAGGAAAGCAAGTGGAAGACTGAGCTCGTCAGTTAGTCAGCGCACCAAGATGTATGTTATCCCCTCCCTCATCCCAACCGATACAAAATATATATCATCGGTATCAGGTATGCGGTGATGCGAGTGGGGGGAGAGAAAAAGATAAACTATAGAGCCAGCGAAAAGCGCGTGCTATTAGGCATTTCCCCCACTCTCTTATCTGTAGATACCGTAATATATAGCATAAACTGAGGCCACATTGGCGCCAATGATTCAATGTGTCGGTTATATGATGCTGCGGGTGACTGATTGCGTATTACATTCTTTGTTTATGTGTGAAGTTCATGCCTGTGTATACGTGTATATAAGTGCCTTACTAGGAAAGCGGATAAGTAGATATTTGTGAGATGGGGTTGGGGTGCGTATTTGTATGAACGGGTGTGTGGACGCATGTGTGCTTGTGTGCGTGCGATGAAAAGAAAAATTAGTAGATTTTAAAATTAATGTGCAATCTAAGATAAATTTGTTCGAGGAATCATGACAAGATAGATTTTAAAATATTTTTAAGATGTTCTTCATGTCATAAATAAATGGTGTTGGATTGATGAATGACTTACGTGGGTTCAACTCTAGACATTGAAGTATGAGTGTGAGTGTGTATGTATGTGTGTGTGTGTGTGAGAGAGAGAGAGTGTGTGTGTGTACATGCGAATGCGTATGTCGGAAGTTCGTGAAAATTCTGAGTTTAATTCAGTATACGCCCTCCCAACTTACACATACACCGCACTATAAAAAATTTGCCCAAGAAACTTCAACTAAGTAGTTAAATGATAAATTCAATCAGCTGCTGAAACGGATGATTCAACCAATTGATTGGAGAAACTGGTTAAATTTTCCACCAAACTGGTAAAATTTTCAACCGAATAAGAATTCAATTATTCATAAGTGATTTTGGTAGATTCAATTATCCAACCAGCTGGTTGAATTTTTCATTCGACCAATTGATGGAAGGTTTTAAAAAATTTGTTTATAGTGCGATTATACATCGAACGATTGTACATAGACTAGCGTAATGCCTCGCGTTGCTCGGCCTGTAAGGGTTCTCGAGAGGCGTATTAGTTTCTCCAAATGTTCTTTCAAATCAAATGAAAATATGTTCTGTACCATTTTTATATAGTGAGTTGAGTGATGGTATTTTTTATGATCTTCATGAGTTCAAAACCATGTGAAAAACCATCGCTCAACTAAATATATAAAATTTTTGAGAAACGATTTCTCATTTGATTTGGAAGGGCATTTTGGAAAACTAACACGCCTCTCGGGAACACTCATAAGCCGAACAACGCGAGGCATTACGCTAGTTTTACAATAAAGCTCCAGAACTTTGACTGTCATACAATTCCACAAAAGTTAAGCTCAGATTCAAAGTATTACAAGAAATAGCTTCAAGAAGGTGTTAGATCAATCATCAAGCAAGATTTGCAGAAGCTCCTAGAAGAATTACTGTATTTCCTCAACTCAGATTCGTGACTCGAAGTCAATATCAGCACTCGAAGGATTAATACCTTGAATCAAAGTCGTCTCGCGTCACTTTCCAGTTGCGAGCTTCCATTCTCAGATATATAACATCCAAGCTCTTCACAGAAACTCTACTTTTTAATGCAACGCCTTGCTCGCGCCATCCATCTCGTATACCAGCAAACTGCTGTCGTGTACCATTAATGCTGTACCAAAAAAGTATATATAGAGCTCCAAGAAACCTGGTATCGTCGAAAGCTGTGCTTCGAGAGAAGTCGATTTCATCAATGATGCAGACACATTGGATTTATGAATATTGCATAGTCTGAAGAGTTACTACTTCGTGAGCGCACTGTGAGAACCCCCTCCTCCTTTTGCGACTTTGATCAAAGACTCGAGCCGTCGTTAGAAAGTATAAAGCTTTTCGCTTGAGTGGAGACGCTCAGATTCTTACTTCATTCGAAGATGAGATGCTTCTGTCTCTTCTTGTTTTGTGCTTTCAAAGTTTTCAATTTTGACAGAGACATTGCGATGGAGTCTTTTAGGATGCAATTGTCAAGTCACTGCATCTACTCAAAGCAATTTTCTTCATTTCTTTTGATGTTTTAAAATGAGTTGAAGATCTATTCATCATTTTATTTAATCTACCTGGACAGACAACACTTGGAATCGTACAGTCTTTGAAACCTCTGTTTCTTTATTCCTCAACAAAATACAACGCTGCGCCATCTGAAAGAAGTGAATTCTAAATACAATGTCGAGAAACAATACTATTGTTGGAGACATTTTAGATCCAAAGAACACCGACACGAGTTCTTGAAAATCAACTGTAAGTACCGACTCTTTGCTGATTGCAATCCGTTCATACTAACAAGGAGAAATCCAGATTTGCGAATCCCGGACTCATCCCAAACTCTGGGCATCATTTTTTGTGAGAAAAAATGAAAGTATCTCAAAAGATTCAATCCCGTTAGCCCCCTATAGCCACAAAGATTGTCTTTATCCTCAGAGGCTCATGATTAAGATGTCATATGAGTAACTCCACGCGAAACCCTGGTAGAAACTGTGAGCATTTTTTGGCCAAAAACTGGCCAAGTCTAACCTAATTGCATTGTCACTATATCTTTACATTGCATGGATGGCCAAAAAATTGATCACATTTCTACCAAGGAACAAACCAACGAAAAAGGGTCATGTCTCAGATTGCGTTTTCATTCGATTCTATAGTACAAAATATGAGCTTTGTACCATTCACGGAGGCCCATGAAAACCTTCTAGGTATCTATAACGCATTTTGATTTATCCTTTTGAATTATTCCCAACAGGAAAAAGTTGGGTCTCTTTGTTAGTTCAATTCACAGAATCCCATCGGAGGTATAAGAATGGGGCTCACGGCATTCGAAAATTCTTAGAAAAACCTTTCGGAATCAGCCTTGTGATGTTGATTCCAAGATTGGAGACGGTTCAATTGAGTGAAAAACACAGAAATATTAATTTGTCATCAAGCCATTTTCTTAATCCTCGAAAATTCGACATTTGACGTGAAACTTTGTGACCTTCCAGAAAAATTGTCCAAACATCTATTTCGCATCCTAAAGCCTATTTTTTCATCTTTCGCAATCCCATTCTTCAGGCGATTGGAAATCATCCGTTTTCTGTGCACACTTGTAGGAACCTGTATCCCTGGAATCAATTTCATTAGAACATAAAGAAGAAATTCCTTCAAAATGACTACTTGACAAAGTCAATCTCATCAATTAAGATTGAAGGTGCATTGTGTGAAAGATGAAACTTCAGCTCGAGTGCAGCAAGTATGCAGAACCCTGGTGCGCCGATCCCCTTCATCACTGTCCTCGGGCGACCCATCTCTTGGTATTCATCGAGATTTAGAGTTCTTCTCTAGACATTGTAGCTCTGATTCAGATGAATTAATATCGACTACGCCAGGTGGTCAATTTGAAGGAAATTTTCTTCGATTTCCAACAAAATCGGTTTCAGGAATCCAAATTCCTGCGCAAGCACAGACAACGGATGATTTTCAATTGCATGAAAAATAGTTTCCCAAAGATTAGCAAAAATACGCCTCAGAACGCGAAAGAGGTGCTCGGAACGATTTTGTCAGGAAAGCACAGAATTTTATATTAACTATCAAGTTTTCCCGGATTAAAGACGTGTTTTTAAGGAATCAATTTTTTGTTTTCTTCACTTATCTGCCCAATAAAACCATCCATTATCTTGATTGCAACTCCATAAGGCTGATTTTGCCAGGTTTCTTCAAGACCCCTTCAAATGCCGCGAATTGCATTCCCATATTTTGAATGGGATCCGAGAAATATGAATATTATCGAAGAAATTTTTGAATTTTTTTGTAGGGGATAGTTTAAAAGGATGAATTAAGATGTGCCCCAGCTACCAGAAAGCATTCCTCATGGGGTCCCATGAGTGCTAAAATATTTGGACTTTGTTCCATGAAATCGAAAGAAAAAGCTGTGGAGTCATTCACATAACATTTTTATCGTGGGCCTAATGGGCAATAATGATTTTCGTGGCGGTGTATCTCAGGATAAGGGGCCAATGAGATTGAACTCTTGGAGATATAATTTCATTAATCACCCAAACAAAATGATTGATAAAGTTTGGAACAAATCTAGGACACGCGAGGTTGCACCTCTGCTAATTATACGGAGTCGTAGGGACTGTAATATTTTGGTATCACGCATTGAAGCTACCAGAGATTCAGATTTCCTTGTATTTGGTGAGATGATGGGAAATTCTGATAATTCTAGAGGCAAAAATTATTTTGCTATAATATGGGTTCTTCTTATCCGTTCATGGAAACACTCACAACTCTCTGAATTCCAGAATGTGATGAAATCAACCCACACTTCTCTCTGCTCGTCTTTCTGCGATTATACCCCCTTTTTCTAAGTTAATCAAAGTCAATGCAATCCATGTGTGTTATCCGAACAAGTCACGTATGTTTACCAAAAGTTTTGAATCTGCGAATACCAGCTCGGAAATTCAGAAAGTAACTTTATTGTAAGCTTCAGAATCAGAGTGGTATTAGTCAAACTGGAGTGCCAACTGGATTCTTTTGTCCTCAAAACAATCTGTTTTGCACTTCCTTACAATGCCGAAAACTCATCGATATTTTTCTGGCATCTTCATTATGTTTCCAATGTGACGAAATACTACCACTTATCTTGAAAGACAAACAAGGAATCATTTCCCAAATATAGAGTCATTCTTGATCTAGTCTACTATGATTCTGAACAATGCAATTTGTAAGGGGGAATGAAATTCAGTGTCAGTCTTGGTTCACAGTTGAGATAGTAAGACAATCAGATTATGAGATTTTAGTTCGAATAAGCGAATCTACCGAGCGTTTACGAATGTGGTATATGAAAAATTGTAATCATCAAAATTTTGAAAGACCAGAGCCCACACCATCCATCTAGGCTAGAAATATTCCCAACCTAAATTTTGATCCTTATTCACCTCAGCATAGGAACAATCCCTTTTCACCAAGTAGAGTCAAATGCCACAGGGAGAGCACACGAATACCTATAAAATCCGATCAAAGAACATTCCATCGTATCCCTGGACGAGTCAGAAACATCCTCGAATTCACGCGCAGCTGCTCTTCAGTCGTCCAAATTCACGTCCGCATACGTGAACTTCGAAGCTGGAAGCACATCCTTGCGCGCTCCCCAAGAAGCGACCGGTCTCTCTCTCGCTTGCAAAGTTTACCTCTGGGCTTCTTTGTGGTATCGAGACGGTTCTTAGCGCTCCCAAACGACGACTTTGCTTCTCTGCACGTCTGCTCTGCTTTTTCTCAACCTTTCCTCACTCTCTCTCAATCCCATACATACATACATACATACACATGACCAAGAGTCGAAACGTAGAAGAGGTGGACAACTCAAGTTGGGTGTGGGAAGGAAGAAAGGAAGGAAGGACGAAATTCTCTCTCTCTTTCTTCGAGGGAAAGAAAACGAAATTAGAACGTCGGAAGAAGTTTGCCCTGCCGCGATCTTTTCCTTGCTCTATTCTTTGAACCTCCTTTTCAACGTTTCTTTTCTTGGGATTGTCCACTATTTCCTCGCGGTAGGAGGTGAGCTTCTTCTTGCCAACACTTTGAGATGCTATAGAGACTCTGGTTGAAGATCGAGGAGTGACCCGTGTGCACCGAAGGAAAACTTGCAGCCGTGTGAGTTAGCTCGCAAAATTAAAACCTCTGACTAAGAAGAAAAAACAACGAATGGCCAAAGATGTGCTGAGAATGCGAGAGGATATGTCAAGTTCGCCAACCTCGCGCTCTCCTTGCACATATGCTCGCTCGGTTGGAGGAGGGAGTCGTGCTGTTTGCGGTGAGCGTGATTCATTGCGCGTGATGTAAGAAGGAGAGTTACTTTTGTTGAATCAGTCATCAGACATGCGTAATTAGTATCAAGTTCATGTGATTATTTTCAAGTCTCAATGTAAAATATTTCTGATTGAGCGCAACACCGATTGTCGAAAGATATCAATCCATTGGGTCTATATGGTTGAGGTCAATGGATACGTTTCAGAACATCATTCTTTAAAGCAGTGTACGTATCCAGCAATCATAAGATTTCACAGAGTCGGAAGTTAGTGAATGCTTAACAGAGCCGCTTTTTGCACCTTACTTCTATACCTTGTGCCATAACTTTGATGACAGTGGTGATGTTAACTCTTCAAAAGCAAACCACCCCTTCACATGACCGAAACACTATTTCCAAGGAACGAAAAATTGAGGATCATCATCATGTTGAATTCCAATAAGTAGGGAATATTTGTGTTTTCAATGTACGGTGCGAAGAACTTTACTTTTCTTAAATGTTCAATGACCCAAACCAAATTTTCAAAGATTTGATGACTGTCGCCGTCATTCCTTTCATTGCGTCAACCAATCTTATTAAAATTTGATCATTGACTCGATTATTCGACGAATCAACGCTCTCATTTTGACAGCTTTCGGACTGACGAATCACTTTCTAACGCATGAAATAGTTTCAACTTCTCTATGTTCCACCTCAGATAAACACTATGGAACATGGGAATTTCTCCTTCTTTTTTAACAACGAAAGCATCAAATGTGTGGACCCAGGAATCTACATTGATGAAAGTTCGAAAATTATTCTGTATTGATGATAAATAACGCGTTTGACTCGGAAAGCCATCCACCTTGAGATGCCGGCATAGAGATTGACTTTGACCTTCCAGATCCAAGATCAAACATGATGCATCAGGTCTTATTACCTGTAAGATTATTCTATGTATAGCCTCTCTGAAACCTGTTGGAGTGAAATTTTGACTCAAAGCTTGGAGTGATCATCAGAGCGACTTATATTAGAGTGAAATTCGGACTCATATGGAGTGAAACCGCGGAAATACTACATTCGCTCTGAGCTTGAGTCAATTTTCACTCAAAAGATAAGTGAAAATTGACTCCTTACATTGAGTGAAACAGATCTTCATAGGTTAGGGTATGATCCCAGAATGATTTGCTGGGCTATTTATGAAGAAAGATAGAAGATTCACTGGATCAAACTCTGAAAGTTTCATGGATTCATCATCAAAACAAGTTGACTCACAAAATAAAGTCAAGATCCGTCTTCAGTGTTCTTGGTGGTTTTTGCCGTGATTAAAATATCAGTAATCAAATTTTTTGACCGACAGAGTAACCTCTAATCTCAATTGGAAGACTTCGTCACGTTGACAAACTAAATATTGTTCAAAAATGGTTGCAGCATTCAACTTGCATAATTACGTTGATGGATCCACGATACGTAAGAGATTACTAACCACAACACAAGCTCATGAAAAAGTAAAAAAATACAGAGGACTTGTTATTGAAGATTGAATGAACGTGTGATTGCTGCAGTGCCCGGAAATGATATCCCTTACATCCACAAGAAACCAAAACATCTATATCGTATTTATGCACAACTGCATCGAGAATCATCAGAAAGTTCTCGAAATTCTTATCGGTCACAGCAGCTCTTTGGTAAATTTCACCAAGATTCTCTAGAGAGTACATCCAGCAGCTGTATATTTTTTTGACCATGTACCGATCAGTCTGCTCATTTGTAATCGCCGTTGCCATTATTTGTAAGCATCTGTAATCATTAATATCCTATTCTACGATAATTCATCTCATTCACAATTTTGATCTAGATGAAAGCGGCTCATTGTCGAAGGCTGATCCCCTTATTGGTAAAGAAGTTCGTGAAGCTCGCAAACATGAGTTGATGTTCGTTGTTTCGATTCAAATGAAGGAAAAACCCGAACAAATTTTTAAACACGCATGCACAGGATCTTTAATAACTAAGAAACATATTTTGACTGCCGCTCATTGCTTTGAAGGAGTTGAGAGTGTGAACGAAATTGAGGTACTCATTGGTTCATCAGATTTCAAAGCTTGTAAGAAATATTATCCAGCAACATGGCAAACATATCAAGAGTGGGCCAAGAAGAAGAATAAACCTCTGATATCAGAGGTTAATGACATCGCAATCATGGAGGTAAAAACGATTGCATTTCAAACGGTAGAAAAAATTTAATTTTTGAAAATGCCTTACCTTATTTCATCAAACTGGTAGCCAGTCTGAATTTTTGAATCGTAGATACTTTCTCCATCGTCTTTCGCAATCAGAGGATATGGCTATAATATCGGATTTAATTTCAGCTCTTTGAGAAGGTTAGAGAATTACAAGTACAACCAGCTTTACTGTCTAAGAAGAAAAGTAAAGATCATTTTGGAATGACCGTTGAGACAGCTGGTTGGGGTTATTTAGAAAATCATGAAACTCCCGAAACTTTGCGAGTTGCATCGGTAACGGTCTTACCATCTCAAAAGTGTGCAGCTCGATTCCATGACAACACAATGGTAACATTTCCAAGCGGGGATGCATTTTTGTGCTCTACTGCGGAACCATACGTATTATTGACTTGTGTAAGTGAAACGATCCACTATCCATGGGTATACTCATTCCGAATTTCCCTTCAAAATATTTATTTGACAAATTATTCGATTTTAGAGTTGTTTCTCTCATGATGATCAGAGCCACGAGCACTTTTTTAGTCACTAATCTTTCGATTTCTCGTCGTATATTTGATGATGTTTAATTGAAGTGATTCTGTCATCTCGATAATACTCATTACTATCAATCTTGAGCATCTGTTCTCCGAGTGATGTTTATTCAGATAACATCAATAGTGATATAAATTGAATCTGGTACTCGAATAGGAAGCATTTGAATATCGCAAACGAGTCTATTGAATGAGAAATTCAACTCATGATCGATATTTCTTCGCAGGGTGATAGTGGGGGCCCACTGTTCTATAAGAATAACAAAATTATTGGTGTCAATACAGGGGTATGCTCGGGTTCTGTTCGTTCAAGGGATCAAATCAACATTCATGTCAATATTGACTCGTTTCGACCATTCATAGAGGACGTCGCCAAGATCAAATGAAGACGAGAAAACGCACCCATAAAGACCTACTAATTGTATATGTTTTTGCTAGTCATTTGTATTATTGTATGATGTACATCATCTCATTCCATTAGATTACAATAAGATAGTGATAATTTGTCAATTGAGTTGTATTTCTTATGAAATGTGGGTGGAAAAGTTAGGGCGTCATGGTAATTGCTGCCAACTTCTACATCTACGAAAGAGATCGCCGGGTCTTCAAATTTGAATGGATAGTTTAGGGATCAACTCTGCTTGTGAATGAAAAATAGTTCACTTTTGCATGAAGGCTCATTGTGAGACATGAGTAAATCTTGTTTCGTGATAAGAAAATGTACGTATGTAAGATTTCATCAAATATTCGTCATCGAATCCGTCATAAGAATAAAATCTCCTTCTAAGTGAATTTGCCTGCATTGACTTTCTAATTGGGAGTGCGGTTTGTGAGAATCATCTATATTATCTGGACCATGATTGATTTCAGCGCCGGAAAGGAAATTGAAATTGAAATTTGAGGACTGCAGGTGATAACAGCATATTTGCATACATCATAAATCTCAAGTTGATACCTTGTTGTGCATAAAATTGGACAAATTTTTTTTTATAACTGACGGGTGATGCGAATCTGCGTCATTCCTCACGTGTGTCTGCGTCTACGTTTTGAAGAAGCTTGTACAGAATAATCTTCACAGGGATTTTTACTACAACTAGTTGTACAAAACTGCAGAAAATTCTTGGAATAATGGTGTCGTGCCCTTTCATCCGTACCTGTCTGTCGTCATTGAAGGAAATCGAAACCGGCTATAACGAGCTTTGAGGGTCCGGTAAAAAATGCTCGTTACAGACAGATTTGTAATTATCGGCCCAATTTCATCTAATTCTGCCATGAACAGCGCTGACGAGTAGAAAATTATTAATACTGACCCCTCCTGGTCATCACATCCGGATCAGGGATTTGGCTGAAACTTCGGGAATAGTCTTCTTTTAGTGCCAAAAGATGAAATCCAAAATTATAAACCCCAACGCTCGAGCGTTTCCGAGCTACAGCCAAGGACATTAGCATCGTAGATATACCTAAATGTATAATTTTTAACATGGGCCTATATGGGCAATGCTAATGTTCTTGGCTGTAGCTCGGAAACGTTTGAGCGTTAGGGTCTATACTTTTGGGTTACATCTTTTGGCACTGAATGGAAACTATTCCCAAAGTTTCAGCCAAATCCGTGATCCAGATGTGATGACCTCTCCTGGTGAGTTCTTAGTGGTTCTTTCATCCTGATGCACTAATCGTAGTCATCAAGATTCAGAAATCTATCACAAGATCAAGAAGATCTGAACATGCATTATTCCTGTAGATAAGATAGATTACAAATATTTATGAGATCGCATTCTTGAGAATTGAAAGGACCACGACATAAAAATGAACTAGTACACATGATCAAGAATGAAGAGTCATGTACTAAAATTTGAATGTATTATCAAAGTCTATTAGATACCATCTATCGTAATATCAGGGAGAAATGCCTGTCTTCATGAAAATGATCATAATCTACTCTATATTTGCATTGAATCTCGTAATTTCCGTTGCTGAGGCCTGATTTTGCTCGATCTTATCGGATTTTTTGCTCATAGCCACACCTGATTCCATTCTCTTTCTTCAACGGACAACCAAATATTTTAAGTTCACTCGATACAACTGGACTCGTTAGAGCTGGATTCTACTTTCTTCGTGTCATCTTTTCCTTATCATATTCATCTGCAATTGGTATGAAGAAAGTTGTCAATCAAATTTGGAAGTGAATTAAGTATTAAAAATTCATGTAGAATGATTATTTCAATTTTTTCCACTCGAAACCGGCTACTGTTGTGGTTCGTCATGAATTTTCCGTATCAGAACATTCAAGACATGATGTTCAAATATAGAAATGGGAGTAATGAATAAATACCGAGGGCAAATACTCATCAGTTCTCTTTCATATCTGTTTAAAATAATATTACTATAGAAATCTTTTGAATACTTTCTTCTGTTGAGTAACCAAGCCAATTGGACTGAACCAAATGAGAAATGTTCGATAGAGTTTTGAACCAGTCAATGCCAGTAAAAGAATCTCAAACTTTGCCATGTTGTTAAAGATACTGCATGTGGCCGGGAACTGGCTTACCTGAGAGAATAGAGCGAGCCAAATGATGAGTCTTTTGTGTGGGTCATCAGAATATTATTGCTGGAAAATGGATGATGAGAAATTTCCTGTCCCAAGAGATCTTGGTTCTCATCCACGTTTTCGGATTCGATCGAGTCTACTGGGCAGTTTTATAGACAAATTTGAGAGTAAATTCTCCTGCAGAAGAATTTACTCTCAATGAATAAGATCTCAGAGTATAGAGTCATGACTTGTATACTCAAACTGTTCAAGGACATTTCCTACCAATTGGAAATACAATTGAACCACTTAAATACAGCGGGTTTGACTTGTCGGCGCAAAAATTTGAACCAGCTCATTTTGTGAGCTTATCAGAATTTTTCTCTCTCCATCTGCTCATGGATCAACGTTGACATTCATAAAATGAAGGGAAAATCTTGAGGAGTTCATAATTTGCAGAAATTCATACCTTTTCATGACATCAGCGTTTAACAGACGCCCTCCTGAGTATAATGTCGATTAGAAAGGAATTGGGAATTTATGGGCAAAATCTGTTTCACGAGGTTATTGAGGATCATCCCTAAAAGAATGGGACGATCCTCGTAGGTGATCCACACAACTAGAGATAATTGATGTGACACTCAAAATCAGGTTTCATTCAGTCAGAATGCACTGCATTTTTCTTTAGGTATTAAAGTCGAAATTGCGTTTTTCCTTCAATTTTCTGGGAATTTTGATGGGGTTCGCTCGTACTAAAAACCTCATTCTCCAGTACCTCAAAATGATTTGTTCTGACTCACGAATAAAAGAAGAGCTCATAAAAGAAGGAACATTGTTGATCCGAGCCTGAGTAGTTGGCAAATTTCCGTTCTGCATCCCGCTTTAGCGAGTAAAGTTGGTACTAACAAGGGGGACCCACGAAGAACGGGTCCTGAAATCTCACCAAAATTTTTTACAGTTTCGTACCACGTAGAATATGGAGAACCCAGAGTAACTCCGTCAAATGGGCCGTCTGTTAAGAGCTTTATCCTATGACATTAGCATTGCTCATATAGGTCTGTGTTAGAAAATGATATCTATAGATATACTGACATTGCTAACATTTTTACTCGTGGCTCTGAACAGGGAGCCCATTTGACGGAGTTACTCTGGGTTTTTCATATCCTAGATGGTACGAGACTGTGAAGAAAGTTTGGTGAGATTTGGTGACCCGCACTTCGTGGGTCCCCTTTGTCAGCCGTGTCTCGCAGAGAACTACATGATTGTGCAATTCAGCCCTATCTCTTAGCTCAATCAAGAGCTGTATCTGATCGTCACATTATCCAGGATTGTGAGATAATGTGGAAGTTCTTACTAATATTTTGACGATATTGATACATCCATGAGATATTGAAAGTTTGAACAAAAACGTTGATTTTCTGTGCCTTGCATAACCGGCTTTACTATCGATCGCCAGGATACCTCCAGAACTCTCGAAGATATTCTAGAACTCAACATCCTCGTCCTTAACATCGTCTTGATTCTAGACCCCAAAGTCTTACATCCCAACAGTGTTCTTTGACTAAGGATAACTTTTTATTTTTCTATTTTCAGATCCCCAATCATTTGATGTGGCTTTGTTTCTTCTACTTGACCTTTCATTCATACTTGAACCTGATGGGGGAGCTGTTACACTTTGCTGACAGAAATTTTTATTGTGATTGGTGGAATGCAAACAATATTGACACTTTCTGGAGGACTTGGAACATGCCAGTTCATCGATGGGCTGTCAGGTAAAAGCTCACAACTTCCACTTCTGCCATATATGAGCTCTGTTCCGCCTCAAAACTCGTAAAAATTGAAATAAGACTTGTGTCTTCTCGAATTTTCAAGAAAGCTGACATTATCTGCTATCAGATCTTTTCGCAAAACCTACATCATTAGATTCATCATCAGAACAGAACCAAATCGGAATTGCTCTCAAGAAATATTTCTTTCTGCTGATTCCGGGGGCTTTCTACGTCATAGAATAAATTGCAAGTGCCAATTCGTGATCATTTTGCAAACTCTACCCGAAGCGAAACGTGGAAATTTTAGGAATGATGCAATTGTAAATTGTGAGAAAAATTCTTAATCCTTGATCTCAAATATGAGTGGAATATTGTCTCCGTTAATTTTTAGGGTTTCTAGAATCGAACATCCACAGGCTCAATTCAGAATCTGAATTTCTCAAAATCTGATTTCTTATAAGTTTAGTGAAGCCTATTTTAAGTGCAGCAATGAGGGTAAAAATGAAATTGTAAGTATAAAGTGGACGTAATCAGCCAAGCTGCTTAACTGGAACGAATTTTCCAGGCACTTGTACATTCCAGTGGTTGAGATGGGCTATAGTAAGACGGTGGCAAGTATTACAGTCTTCTTCATCAGCGCTTTCTTCCACGAGTACCTTGTCAGCGTACCTCTGAAGACTTTCAAGATTTGGGCGTTCATGGGTATGATGGGCCAGGTAAGCAGTTCTTGGTGAAAATAATCTCCTCCTCTTGTGTAGCGTGATAAAAATTCTACTTCGTGGAGACTGAAATTGTCTATTTTTGCCAATTCTATCTCGGAAAACAAATGTAAGAGATCCAAACGAATCCGATTTTATTGAAACTAGTAGCTTTATTAGTACCAAAACTCTTGATTAAAATTTCTGACGTTCAATACATTTTTCGTCCATTCCATTGATATCGATTATCTCTGATTAGAGATCTCTGAACTCTTCGTGCAAGCAGTGAATCAGTCAATGCAAATGCGTATACATTCATCAATCTATCTCATGCTACCACTTCCCATAATGAAGCTACAGTAAAGATAAGACCAAAATATTTGAAATTTTTTGTATCTTACCTTGTAGGAAAAGAATCTCAAATTTTCAATAAAAAACTCAAGTAGCCCCTGTACTACAGTGTTCATCCCTTGTCCAATCACGAAAATCGCTGACGAAAACCACTTATCGATCGAAATATACGATACAAGCAAGAGCCAACAACGGGATTCGCATCCAATTATTCTTTGTTGACAGATTCCGTTGTCGGTGATGAGCAAGTTTGCAGAGCGTCAGTACGGGGCGAGGTGTGGTAACATCGTTGTCTGGGCAAGTCTCATTATAGGCCAGCCTCTTTGCATCATGATGTACTATCACGACTACGTGGTCACCCACTTTGGTGAGACTTTACTTGAAGATTACTCTATCGTGTAACAGAGGCAAAAGAAGAGATGAAAGCAAAAAAAAAGAGAAGAAGAGGATGGTCGTGTCGTGTGTAAGAAAAGAAGAGCATCATCGACGATGGCCTCTCGTGCAAATGTCTCACTCTGCAACCACCGTCTTTTTTTTCTCTAGTGGATGCTGTCGTACTTACTCGGACTCCATCTCACGTATACAGTGGCTATCTACAGCATCAGCCTTTTTAGCTACGAAAAATCTGATCACAGACGGAGAAAGGAATCGCTCTACTCGCACGTCTTCCACTAGACAGTCTCTAGTTTGTTTGTTGTTCCCTTTCTCTGCTCTTCCAAGATTTTTTGTACGCTTTTGCGAGAGTATGTGGTTGGAGAGGTGATCGAAAATTCAATTTCACTTGTAATGGTCCGAGGATGACTGATTTCTCCATCCATAGTGCGCTTTTTTGCAGAATCTACATTCTATAAGCGGGCGAAGAGATTCATCAAAATTTTATTCATTATCATTCATACAGTTGAGTCGATCGTTTACTCGATCGTTCATTCAGCTATTTTTCATTCTGAAGTTTTGCGATTGATATTTATCAGCCGTGGGATGGATCCTGAATTATATAAGTAGACATTTGGAGAATTTTACTCGAAATATTTTTACCAGGAGGATGAAGAACTTTATTCACATTTTACTCTCGTTTTTAAATTTTCCTTCCAAATACTCAACCTGGGATCAACGTTTTGATGATATCGGAGAATTTTGTTGATGCGCTGATTATTTTTATCCAGAACCAGAAAGAGATCATCGATATTGTTGATGATATTCAAGAGTCGGTGACTTCAGAAATGAGTTACTAAAGTATCTTAGTGGTACCGAATGTGTAGGTTTTGGAGCTATAAGCGTATTTTGGGGGAAAATCAAACTCCGACTGATGTCGTCGGCTCATATCTCATTCAAAAAGAACTATGAATTTTTTAAAGTATCTGGAGAATGATTCAGTTTGTCAAGAAATTTTGATACGGTAATCGTCTTACGGATAAGTCACTCTATCATCAGATACTCATCCATGAATATCCTCATGATTATTTTGATCGATCACTCTAGAGTTCAGCAGTTTGTGAAATTCTTACTCAATCTTACTATGTCACTGTTAATTTGATTCGAGGTCATCTATATCCTAAACTCATGTGGAGATCGGTCTTCTAAATGTATTCCTCATTGCCATCATGTAAATTTCTTTTGTATTAGGGGTTTGCTGTACATTTTGTAACCGACATTAGACGCGACCTACTTTTATTTCCTTGCTCTCTAAAATTCTTTATCCCCAATTTCACAGTCTCACTTGTTTTAGTATGGACAATATTCGAGATGGTTTGGTTGAAACCTGCTAGCAGCTCATTCTTGTTGAAGTTTCTTTTCTGAAATTCCCATATCCTATTTAATAGCTTACATCTGATCGTCAGGGTGATGACGGGAAGACATCCATCAAATCGCGGTATGAATGATGACAAGTTAGCCATTAACTCTTGGGGATATTTTCAGATCATATTCGTGTATTTCTACACATGTGTATTTCTTGACACTGTCAATGCATGCGTGAATTTTTTATCAAGACAGATGTGCATTGTGGTAACTCATGAAACTACCGTATCCATGAGTAATTTGTCTGAGGAAAAGATACCACAAAGATTCAATGATTAATACGCCAAGTGATATTGCCATGGATTGAAGAATTTATAATATTTGTTTGTTGATGATTCTGTAGCATTTTAACGATTTGTATAGTACAGATTCTGCACCTTTTTATAATCATGTATACGCATTGCAGTGGGTAAAACAAATACTAAAAAGTTGATATTGTATTTTTTGTAATTTTTCTACTACAAGTAGAGGAGTCAAACATGAAAAGTGTGAGACCTGACATTTGCGAGGGTGACAGATCTTCTACACCTGATATACTCATGAGAAACAACTTAGAGAAACCGATTGTTACCTCTCGTGTCATGCACACTCAGATTGAATCCAAGATAATTATTAGAGAGAACAAAAATGGAAGCCTGGAACGGATTTCGGGTATATATTTTGTTAGTAAGTACACCGAGAGCTCAAATAAATGTACGTCTTGTTGAAATCATCTACATACTTTATTTCCCTTGCATTCTCTGCCTGGAGCAAGAGAAAAGAAAACTTTAGAGTTCAGAAGATCAGACTGGAGGGAATCATTCCTGGAACAAAGTTATTGTGGCTTGGAAAGTTATTGCAGCTGTTAGATCCTGCTGCGATCTCTTCCTGAATCATGAGGCCCCTTCGTCTCAGTTTATTCGGAGCAATCACATGGAAAATTGATGGCAGTTCCCGCATGCGATTATTGGAAATATTTCTATCTCAATTTTTTTTCAGTGTCTTGAGACTCAAAGCAGAAAAACTTCCTCAAACAAATAGTCTCCTTTAACGCAGGTTTCAATTGGATACAAAAAAAAAACAATTGGATGGTGAGAATGGTTGAAATGATGTATCATAAAAGCTAGTGACATCTGATCCCCAACGTTCCTGTAATTTCTGGAGAAACTGCGGTATCGCGGAAATTTTTCCTCCTCCCATGATCAATGCTAAATTCAAAATCGAGCCAATAAGATGCATCAATCTGATGCTTTTCGAATGACAACAGACTACCAGGAGCCGATAACGTCAGTCTAAACTGTGTATTTATTCAGAGTGACAATCTAGGGAGCAAAGTTTAGTCTATTCCAAGACTGAAAAATGGCTTCTTCAACGTTCCATCTAACGACAGTGAGTTGATCAGGAGTAGATTATGTAGAATTGATACAATTGATTTGACAGTTTATTCGTCTGATGGATCATTTGAAAATTGATTCTAATTGGATGACTGTAGATCAAAAAGGTTGAGGTTATTCCTGAGTTTTCGGACAATTGAGTTGGTACTCCGAAGACTGTGATTATTTGAAAAGAATAAAAGACTGTGATTGTCGGTGACCATTTCTCGTGAATTGTGTTCACTCATTGTATTAATGAGCTACTGTTCTGAATGATGTTGCTGGAATTTTTTCGGGAGCCGACCACATAAATAGCCGTCAGAGTACTGATTTGAGATGTCAGAAATTGAGAAGTGGCACGTACCACACTGTTATTGGATTCATTAACTTGTTTCTGCCTCATCATATGAAGGTTCATGATAGAATATCCAATTCAATTGAGAAATAGCGTTCTATTTACTCTGACTCAGTTAGATTAAGTGATTCACGTTTCCATCATTTTAATTGACAAACAAATGTGCCACTGACCTTTGAAATTTCCAAGTCGTTCTAAACATACGGTACATGAATCCGGCATCTGATGATAGAAGAATTTAGCGTTGGAGTCTGATTTCAAGACGCGTATCGGGTGAGTATCTCGAAGAAGGCATTCTCGTCACGCTCAGTTGACGGACTACCCATCAGAGGAACCACAATGGAGTCGAACCAGCGACCCCCCTCCCCTCCCTGAAGTTCATCAAAGATAACATCGCAAACGAAACTACCCTGTGACGGATGACTCTCTCCACCCATCTTCAACATACAAAATTCATCTCTCTACCTGGCCAATTGCAAAGATATCCAGCAACACCCAAGAGCCGTGTGCGTATAGAAATATAAGAAAGAAAAGACCCCAAGAAAAAGATCCATCTCCCCCATTCACACGAGAGCAAAAACAAATGTTCCGTAGGCTTTCGCTGCCGTGTTTACACACACGCATGGTACACATCATGAGATAGAAGTACAAGTATACAAGGGTACCCAGAATGATGGATAAATTAATGATGCGAATGCTAAGAGGAAGAGAGAGTGGGTGAAATAGTAGGACAGGTGGACATACATCTGTGTCAGCTAGATGTATGCTCGAAGACGTGCCGACTCCAGCAAGAGTCACGTTCACACGCGTCTTTGACGATCTCGTACACGCAAACTGTTGATATGATACCTACCAGAGCTACGTTAGCTCATTCGTACATCCCGTCAGCACTATTACACGGCAAATCTTGCCCATTCCTAGTTGCCATGGCAAAACTGTGTAGTTGTCATCGACCCAGGTAGGTATGTATGTACACGATGTCTGGAAGGCATCATTTTTTCCCTCAAGGGTCTAGTGAGGGAAAGCTGCCCTTCCTTCGTAATCATCTGGCATGTAAATGAGGAGGTGGTCAGGCTGGGATCTGTTACGTGACGGTAAAACCCAGCGAGGAAATCCTCGACGATTAGGATAACAAAGTGCCCTGAGTTTTTTTGCTGGCAACACTAGCATCTCCTTCTTCGCGTTTACGAAAGAGCAGGAGATGGGATACTAAATATAGCTTGGTGAGTGAGATTTGCCTCATCGTTGGCCTTTTTTTACATCCTGAGGCGAAGAGAGATATTTTGTTGTGGTGGATGAAGTAAGGTATGGTCGTTCGAGCGGAATCATCCTTATTCCTTTTTTTGTTTGAGGGTAGTGAGATTGTTCTTTCGAATAGTTTTTGAAAATATTGCACGTATTCTGGGGCATGTTTTTATGATATACAGGGGTTTCTTATTCTTCTTTTCAAATCCTGCTTAGAGCAGACACAATTGTGACTCATGAATGTTTGCGGGTCCATTATCATGAGAATGTCATGTTAAACGCTATATAATCTCGGTTGATAAGGAAAATATGAATCCACCCATCCAAATTTGTAGGAATCAATAAGTAGAAGTACTGATGAATGATTTCTTTGTTCTAAATGAATATCATTCTGAAGCTAGGGTTGCTATAGATAGGAAGTGAACCGTGGGCTTTCACTTTCCAATGAAAAAAATGTCGGATCAAAAGAAGTTGCAATCTACTTGTACATGAATTCCTATTACAATTCTTTTGTTGCCGTACAATATAAGACCAAGTGAATATTGCGAATAATATTGAAGAGACTGGAATCAAATCCTCGAAAACACCCTGGCACAGCTATTGTCTACGGAAGACACCATAATACTCGTCCTAGAGCTGATTTGTAAAGCATAATTTGAATGAAGATAATTACTTCATATTCAGAATGGATTATGGAGCATTCCCTCCAAGTACTTGCGGAGCAAGAAAAATGTCATTCATAACCAAGCTGATTCACAGTTTTCTCATCATCGGACAAAATGTACAATGTGTGCAACTCAGTGTTATTTCACAGAAGGTGGAGTGCGTCGCTCTCAACTGAAAAATTCCCAGCCAAGGCGTATGTACTCTCGAAATCCTTTTCACGTTCAACAACTGACTGGAAACGTATTCTCGTATCCCTCTTGAAAAACAAAAGAGCTTTTGTCGGTATTGTCGTATTGTATGGGGGCTTCCAGTTTGCCATGTTTCTTGAGTACTTCACTTGGTGTGAGCTGGCGATATCAATAGTTAATTTGAACCTACTTCCAAAACTCATTCTTTCATCTTGTTCTTCGAGTTGAACAGCCATTTTTTGATCTCATGTTTTGTGGATGCTATCGCGTGGTGAATAAATTCGGCTGTAGTAAGAATAAGATGGTTAGTTTTGCACCAAATTGTCGAGTTGTAGCTCGTTTCCGAGTGATTAATTTCCAGTCCCAGCAGCAGGAGAGGGTCGAAATAATCGCTTGAAAGGGGGCGATTTCCTGAGCAAGGCGTCAATGGTATTCTTTGCAATTTTGTAGGCACCTAGACATTGGGAAATCGCAAATCGGTTATTCAAGTCTTATCGTGATCATTAACATTCTGATGAAGGTTTATTCGATTTTGAAAATCAAAATATGGACGAGGAATGAAAGGTTCTCTCCCCTCGTCGTTCACTCATAATCAAAGATACTATAGTTATGTCAGCACTGATACCTTGCTTGGCAGACTCAAAATCAACTTTTCTTTCTTCCAGTGAGTGAAAATGATTATTGTCGTTCACACAGTGCCAATGCCGACTTGCGAGTAACGAATAAATTTTTCCTCTGGTTTCGAAGAAAAAAGTTATTTGACCTGGATAAAATGCCTTCATTGATCATATATAATTGAGCGAATATCATCAACTTCAAAGGAACAAAGATAGCAAGAATTTTCTCAGACATGGAAACTAGCATCCAGAAACTGAACAGGTTGTGTAAAAACCAGATTCTTGATCTCGGTTCAAGATAAATTGCCCCATGATCTTTTCCTCTGCCAGATTAGATTATGATAAATTCAACAAAGGTTGTCTGGTGAAGAGATGCCGCCGAAATACAGTAACAGGATGCGTATTACAATCCAGCTCTCGCACAATACTCTCAGAAACTGTATCAGTCTTATTGTACTCGATAATTGTAAAGCCAGGCAATTCTGAAACATTTTGATGAAATCATCTCTAGAAATTGAGCAGTGCAAAAAAGAAGTTGACTAAACTCACACTCAGTACTCGAAACTATCTTTAAGTTTTGTATTTTTCGGAATGCACGTCCTCGATCGTCGTTGAATTTTCCCACTTTTTTTGAAACAATATTGTTATACTGAATTAGAGTCAACTGCAGTCATTTTGAAACACCATTGTCACTTTGGAACATTCTTCTCAGGAACAAAAATCGAGTGAGACTTGGATAGTCAGGTTCAGGTATCGAAAATGATTGCTTTCACTCGTGATACGTGAAAAGAATGATTTTCGGCCATAAGAACGACTTTCATGGCTTTTTGGCTTATTTCAAGTCAGTTATACAAAAAAGGCACCATCAAAATGGAGCCATAAAATTGACAACAGTTTGATTTGGTAGCACAAGCTAACATGAGTTTCACATATTTTCATTTTCAGCGCACACCACGGGTACTCTCATCTCCAATAATCTTCCTTTTTCTTCACACGTTCACTGCAAAGGCAGTTTTTCGTAATTTTTGGTTAGTCATCATCACGACCCTCATTGTCGGACTAATGCAAGTGCACTGGGAAAAATTCTGTTCCGACTCGTCATTTATACCCTTGGTGAACTAATACGCCAAAGAAAATGGCTATTGAGAATATTTTTTGAAAAAATATAAGTCGGCGGAGATTGAAAGTTGAAAAAGTGTGGGCCCCACCGATGGGGCCCATCGCAGTGAACGTGTTAAGCAAGTAGTAAGAATCACGATTTGGTCAGACCGTCATTCTTTCCTTCACCTACTTTTCAAATCCGTCTTTCTTTCCCAACACAAAAACAGCTTTTCCAAGAGTCCACAACTGTACTCTTCACAAAACATCCCCGCAAAAGAAAAGAATGAGAGTCAAAGTAACCCTATGTATGTCCTTTGGCATCGAGTTGCAGCTCAAAACAACGGCACGCGATTGAGCAGTCGAGCAAAGCATGCAAAAGGAAGAATGAGTGAGTCCGTGAATGTATGGGTATACCACAATATAGGTAGAAAGTCTGTGTGCAATTGTATATGTAGGCCGTTGGTATGGAGTATATAGAGATAGAAGAGAGGTACCGCGTGGGGGGAGCACGGGCTATAAGGGCGGGTGCGCCGCCGCGAATCCGCAGTGAGCTCCACGACGCCGGGGCCGGGATACACGGAGCGATACAGAATCTCGCTTGGATTCATTAGACGCATGCTGCCGGTTGCTATTGTCAGATATTCAATTTTCGTGTTTCTTCCCTGCTCAATAGAGGTTCAATGACTTTTTTGAGGTTATGCTGAAAGTTTTGAAGGTAAACCTAGTGATCTGAGATATTCGAATGGTAGTATCGAGAGAAATTGAACTCTGAGATTCTGCTGGTGTGAGAAGTTGAACCTGGCTAACTTCTGCTGAGGCCCAGCTGTATGGAGGCTGAAATGGGTGTCACCGATCAAGGTGAGCTTTTTTGAGCTAGGCTGTGTATTAAGTATGAGTGGTCAGGATTAGAATTGGAAATGTGTTTGATTGATGAACGTGACTGGTAATTAGTTGATCCTGATCTCGAAAAATTGTGGGTGGGCACGAATCGCAAAGGAATCCAAAATCAAGGCGATTGAGTACGAGGTTATTCCGTAAATATTGCAAAAATAACCATCGTTTATTGTTCGACTTGGTATTCGAATGATTTCAGCCACGTGCCTTGAGTTGTCCAATCTGTTTACTGTTTACACATTGTGCCGGTGTCCTCGAAATGATATTCTATGATTCAAATGCAACTCATTCTTACTTGATTCGTGTGTATTTCATCATTTCGATGTGATAGATATCACGATGATGCAATTTGGGAAAAAGTTGTAGAGCAGTTAGAACATTATCTCACAAGGCGAACACCAACTTTGTGGGTACTGGATCTTGACGAAACTTTGGAAATATTCTTGTTTTGATGAGAAATGAAGGTATCCAGAAGGGTTTTGTTCAATGGGCCTCCTATCCCGAGATACAGCTATGGAGGTTAACATTGTCAATATATCTATATATGTGTCATTTTGACATGGGCCTTTATGGACAATGCTAAGCTCTATAGCTGTATCTCGGGATAGGAGGCCCATCGGACGAAACCCTTCTGGATACCTTCATTTCTCATCAAAACAAGAATATTTCCAAAGTTTCGTCAAGATCCAGGACTCGCAGGGTTGGCGTTCCCCTTATTAGTCCGAAGCTTCAAACCCAATTTATTCGCCAAACATCACAGTTTCATGACGTTAAAATCACTCATTTGATTGTTGGATCACGGTCCATCGATTGCACATGGAGAGTACTTCCTTTCCAGTTCAATAAATTCCATTTGTTTCAGTTTTATAAAAAACAATTCCATCATCAACACACTGGTATCTCACTCGTTTTACAGCACGAATCGAATAACTTTGAAACATTTTATCGCAAATGGAACAAATCACACGGAAGTAATAAACAATACCTTATACATAATTTTCAAATCTCATACTTCGATTTGATCGTATTCATCGAATTTTCCATCTGGTCTACCAAACTCAAATACACACATTTATAAGAAGCAACTTTCCCACTGCCTCACCGCGCGTAATAAGTCCATTCAACCGCAGCATGTCTTTTCATGTGTACGTACACCCGGCAAAACGATTTTCATCCACAAGCTTTCCAATACACTGTATATGGGTACCGATGATACACAATATTTGCCGAGATGGAAAACAGCCGAGAGGAAAATTCACTCTTGCATTATCGAGTTTATATTTGCAACGAGACTCTTCCTCTCTCTCTCTCCATCACTCTCATTCTCCCTCTCGCGTAAAATCCATCACATCGTTGATACACATACACAATGCGAAGCTTCAAACTCGAGGGAATAAAGTTGTTATAGACTCGTGCGGTACAACCGCGAAAGGTTAAAAAAAAGTATAGCGACGTAAACAGTGAGGAAGTAAAAGAAGTTGCCACTCTTTTAGAGAAAAAAAAAAACATTTTCTCGCTTCCGGGCTTTGCTTCATCGTGCGCTTGACTAATACTCACAAATATATGTATGATATGTGTGTGGGTTGTATATTTGAGGTTATGCATGTAGGGTATAGGTAGGCTGGCAGGAGGGTACAAAATTTGCTCGCGACAGAATACGTCACGGCCTATAAAGTTGAGTACGCCATGCGTTTACTATATATGTACTGCTTTGGCAAGCCAAAATTACGCGCTCGTTAGGCAACTTGGTTCGCTCTCCTCCTTTCTCACTCACGACGCGCCAACGACGACGAGATTGACGTTATATTCCAACTTGCGAGTTCTCTCACTCTCTCTCTCTCTCTCTTTCTCTCACTATACCAAACGTTCGCGTGCCTAAACAATTTTTCTTCGGCCAACTTGTAAAGTACACACACGCCAACGTCTGACTTCCATACATTATAACCTGCATAGATATTATTATATAGGTTTGTACGATAATGTGATAATACTTTGTGTCGCAAGACGTTTCCACGAACGTACCGAAAAAACACTATATATAATGCATAATAGAATTGATGAAATTGAAAACAATCCATGTTGAAAACCTTCTCGAGTTTTTTTTATTTCATTGGAACCGTGATAAAGTACATTGGATTGGATATGAATTGATCTATGAATTTTGAACATTCTGGATGTTGAATACTTTGCTGAGTTGGCTTCCTTACAGCGGAGGGGGAGGAGCAGCAATAGTATTCCAATGTAAGACAAATTGTTCAAAGTTGGGCATTTCAAATTATATGACATATGCTGGAACATTTGCCAGATTACATCATGAGTAAAGCTCGGATATTAGTGCAGTAAAAGTCCCAAGAAATATCGCTCAATGTGCAGTATAATGACGCAAAATGTACAATTTGAAATGCTAGAACGTGCAATAATGATTCGTTCAAAATACCTGTGCGCGAAATGAATGAATAAATCCTCAAAAATATACTCGCCCAATGAATAAAATATTTATAGGTGGGATGGGGCACTCGAAATGAACAGGACAGTGGAAGCTTATATTAGAAATTATAGTACACTCGGTTTAAAACTGAATAAAATGACACTTTAATCACAAAACTAGTGTGATAACAAACTTGTCAAAAGATAAGACGCGGAGAGAGGTGAGGGGTGAATTAGTCGCGGAGAAAAGCCAAATCGCGTGATGAATTTACGTGGGAGCTCGCGGCGCGAATTGCGGGCGCGAGAGCGGCGCAACTAGCCGTCTCGCCGATCCATGGTCAACTGGCAATTTTATGCTTGAGAATGATCGACAACGGCAAGGTGCGAGACGAGATGCGACGTTGCCCAATTTCATATTTAAATACACCAACAGGTGAAATGTCAACCGATCATCCGACTGCAAAATATATATATATATATGTGTAAAGTTATGTGCAGGGGGTCATCGCTCTGTTCGCCGCAGCTCGCTTTCTCGAACATTCGAGAGTCACAAAAATACTCAAATATTTCGAGCTACGAGGAAATGCTTGCACATTTCCGAACAATACCGTTGAGAAACTGCTTCAAAATTTTCTTTGAAGCTTTCATAATTCTTCGACCCCAATAATGATATGGTTGGAATATGAGAAGCTATTAAAGCATAACACAAGTCCGTGAAAAAACATCCTGTTATCCCGAAGCCAAAGACGTCGAACTTAGTAGCATGTGTCTTTTCTTTTTCTTCCTACTTTTCTCGAACCAAAACTCCAATATGTTGAACTAAAAATCGAATTAATCTGTAAGCTCAAGATCTGACTTTCCGTTATCTACAATTAGTTATCAAGAGAGTACTCAGTTGTCAAACCTGTTGAACTTTGAACATAGATTCGAGATTCCCTATCACAGCCGTATGTGCAGACGTTGCGGAAAACCACTGTCCCATCAGTTAAGAATGCTCCAATATCCTTGTTATGGGCTGCCATTCACTGTCTAATTTTGTTCTTAATATTTTGATCTATCTTATGCATGGGCAAAGTATAATGAGAATAAAAATGATGAGAGGGTTAAGGATTTTTACTTAAGAGGCTATTGAAAGAATGAATTCGAAAAATAATTCTGAAAAACGAATCAGAACCGTAGTCGTATTGATTTGCGCAACAACGTCGAAAGGTGCATCAACGTGGAACAAAGTTTCAAAGCACGGAAATCCGAGACCTTGTTATGAAAAATCATCTTATGATTTGTAAGTAAATGCGTGGTCATATTACGGACATTTGATTCATCCTTTACATGATCCGACGTCACGATGGAAGAGCTTTTTAGCTTGTCCGTGTATATTGGACACCTTGCTCTATTGGACGCTTTCCTTCTGAACAAAAATGTCAAATTTGAATAGATTTCACTGTACAGTATAGGACGATATTATATCAAGTGTAAGTATCAAATCTGGAGGATCTAAAGTCGATGAAAAAAGTCAATCCTGGTTACCTAGTGGTGAGAGAACTGATTTATTTTGCTACTAGTAGTGGGCGGATGGCTCATTAAGATGCGCATTTATTCAAGACTTTCTCTGTCTAGCCCTAGTGAAACTCGAAAAGTCAGCAACGAGTTGAGATTCAAGTTCCACGTGTATGCCGACCCGGCCGGCTTCAAACGAGGTTGTTGAACGAGAGATAGAAGAAGAGTGGGATCAGATTGAGAATTGGTGAGAGAATTTATCGACTCGTGCATAGATCGATTATATTGACTCGAATCGTGGGAGTGTAGTAAGTTAAAGTGAAAGAAGAGTATGAGACGGGACCGATAAGACTGCGAAAGCGTGATTTCTGTACTAGTGTAATATAGGAAAAGAGATTCCAATGTCGATCCGTCAGATGTCCCCTTTGCAGACGCTGAATTTATCGTGACCATACTCCTGGGACATACACAAAGAGAGAAGCTGTTTCACGGGATAGAGAAAGTGAGAGACAGAGTTTGTCGGGCGTTGCGAGATTCCGTATATTGCTACTGTCACGCTTTCGTCCAATATACATATATCTATGTATGCTTTGCGTATGGAAAGGTAGAGATATATATATTCGTGGTGGTTTGTCGATGTGATATTCTAGCGTCAATCTGGAAAGTTGGTATCGTCGATTCATTTTTCCTCAAATGCCAATGTGGCCTTTCATTCCTTCTCTTTGTAGAAGTTGTAGAGGATTGATTTGACGGGGATGTGGTGTAGTTTCTGACTCGATGAATTTTGTGAATTGAACGTCAGACAAAATGTGGGTTTGGACTGACGAAATTGTGAGCTTATTCCATTTCATGATGATGATGATGATGATGATGATGATGACTCGTTGATATGTGTGGAATGTAGGAATATGATTGTTTTGTTATGGCGTATGATTGAATGATGGAAGGTTAATAATGACAATTTTCACTTTTTCTGACGAGAACTGTGCTCTCATTCAGACATGGAAGCTCGAACAATTCGATAAAATCATCCCGAAATAAGTTGATATTTTTGGAAATATCAAATATTCCTGGAGAACGTTGTAGAATGCACTTCGTGAAATGTGGAGGACTTCGCGCCACAGGGCATTGTGGATAAAAAATTTGATTGGGTTTCAGTGTAATTTTCCTTCATTGATGAAGAGTGATGGCATGACAAAACTTCCCTGATATAAAAAAAAAACTTCACGGTTGGAATTATGACTCATTGTCATGCATAGTAATTTTTTTATTATCGTAAGCTGTTAGCGTATGTATCTCTTAGTGACAACTCGTCAAGCGTACCCTCGAATATAGAGTTAACCTTTCCAGGTAGTGGATGACAAGAATAGCCCATCCAGTCTTGCTAAATGAATTATTTCGTATCTTACGGCTGGCGTTATTCTGAGCGTTGCAATCAGCCGTTCAAATTATTTTACATAACGTATGTGAAATCGCAATAATCAGGTACGGATTGATTAAAAAAATTGCGGACGGTTGTATGCCTTTAATTCAAAATGAAACCACCATGAAATGTATCATCCATTCAAGTCTTCAAAAACATGAAGTCCTTTTAGTTCTAGTAGTCGAACTGTGATCTTAAGAGAATTCCTTACGAAGTTTTATGAGTTTCCTACTTCAATACTTCAATTTCCACGCAAACAGAGCAGGCGGATGAAATTCAAGCTCACACCCAATTTCCATGCAACTTTCGCTTTCCTTTCCAAGAGATGAGAAGTTACACAATTCCATAGAATCCATATCTATGAAAGTCGATCCGCAAACCATGCAATCTTCCTCCTCCGAGGCACACTGCAGACCAAAAAGTTTTTCTCCACCCAAAATTTGGAATATTCTTCAGAAAAATTTGTCTCCGAGTCTTTCGCTTTGTTAAGAAAAGTGCGCCATCTCATTCTTATGTCAATGAATTGCAGTGGACTAAAAGACCAACGTAATCATCAGCGAAGTTCCGATGAGTGTTATTTGAATTTTCCAAATCTCTTTCCGTACATGTGAGCTTTAGTAACCTGACAAACTCCTTCCTTCATCGCTAACGATACCTTTCACTCTTCCAGACCAGTACTTCTTTATCGCCATTTGGTTTGACATTTCTCCGTCATCCAATGCAACTCTCCACGAATCTCAACCAGGTTAACCCAAAGAAACTTGCCACAACGAGAACATGAGTACGCCATACAATAACTGACCTCGAAGTGGTGACTTCGTCTAGAAAAGAGAGAGAAAGTAGGATAGGAAAAGAAGTACGGTTGAAGGGTGTAGTAGTGGCTAAAAAGAGTCTAGGTGGAAGACACTCCCAGTCTTTTCGAGAGCGAATCGATCTCACGTGCAGCAACGTACCTTCTTCTCCTCTATACCGGCAAGGGTAAATACGCCACCGGTATAGACTTTCCAACATTATATAGGCACCCCGAGAGACCACCACCACCACCATCACCATCACCACTTCTATACCTCTGCCTAGTTTACTCGCTGTTCCATAGAGAGCCTCCTGTTTCGTTCCCGTCACGATAAATAGCCTCGTGGCTGGTTGTGGGTGTCTGCTGTATATCGTACGGCAGCCTCTGTCATTGACAAACTGCCAATACAATTGCCTTTACCACCTCTTCTTTGCCCACCCAAACCTCTTCCTCTCCGTCCCCTTCCTTACTTCCCTTACACTCTCGCTCTCGAGGCTATTATTATTTAGATTCGCCCTCTCACCGAGAAATGGATTAACCTCTTTTGCAAAGTATATCCAAATCTGATCTAACGCCCAGATGTTAACTAATGACCCTAGAGAAGTGAAGGAGGTATCGGATTCAGAAAGATGCCTTTGAGGAGGCTCGAAAAAGCGAGGCGTGCTCCTAATGTATCCGAGAGTAGCCGAAATTGAATCTCTGTGAAATCGTGCCGAGGGACGATATGAGCTGTAATGATGCTCGTATATCACTTTCGCTATTCCTTACGCTCGACAGCATTTACACACACCCTATCGTATATTTTCATTCTCGCTTTCGTACAGTTTGGGGCTCTTAGATTTCGAAATCCTTGATGATTTCTTGATTTGGGATGGGATATTTAGCGTATGGGATATCTCGATTTAGGATATTTGTGGGCCATTCGTGATCTTTTGAGCTCAATAAAGCGTGATAATAGCGATCGAAATTGCTGTCTTGCCATTTCTCTTGGACTCTCTATACATTTTATTATGCCTGCTCAAGAAAAAATAAAGGACTGTATTTCATTGAGATCTGTCTCTTGACTTGTTCAGACCCTCCCCCCCCCCTCCTTGTAAAGAAGATGACAGGGTTCACAGTCCAACTCACAGTTGAATTAAAATTATCATGTTATCCCCACGGTGGCTATGATTTTTGACTGCCGTAAGAATAACATGGTTACTATGAATTGATTGTAAGCCTTAGCTTCCTTACAGAGATTCGCGTTATGTAAATCTCAGTGCTCCTCGACTTTGTGAAGGCTAAATCTTGGTAGATTCAGCAAAGAACAATATCGATATCACAGCGATAGCTCAAGTGAATTATTTTGATAATTTTATTGGGATTGAAATTTTCTGATCCTGGTGGAAATGTAAATTTCTCATTCATTCAATTTGAGATCACAACAACCGACGACGATTATATCAACCTCGACCAGGATTAACATGCAATATAGATACTATACTAGTTTCACTGCGATACCGACGAGGTTTCTCATGAATTTAGATTAGATGCCACAAAAGTACTGCCCAAATACTTGTGAAGTACTTCACAAATACTGCTCAAGTACTTATGAAGTACCTCACTAGCTTGTAACTCTAGAGTCTTCCTAAATCTGTCATGTATCAAGACTATAATGCCAATGCATGATCACTTTAAGAGTGATTCAGAAATATTTAAACAGATTTTAGACATTTTTGCCGTAACTTAAAATTATTTCAGCTAAACTTGATAAATTAATCGCAGCTCTCTGTTTCTTCTGACGAGGTCACAATTGACACGCCGTCCATCAGAATGTTCGTGAGGGACACGGTGCCGATGCCCGTCAAGAGGATATGGGTGGTGATGAGTTCAATGGACAGAAAATACATATAAATGACGCGATGCGGCGAGGAGGCCGGTCGGATGCTGTGCGCTCCGAGGCAACGATGTGCCTGGAGGCAAATGACGCGAAGGTTTCAACTGGTTGCGACGGTACGATTCGCCGTGGACGGGCTGACGATCTTGAAGAATTTGCGCGGACTTGGGTAATTCTCACAACTTGCAGCGTTTCATGTTCATATTTGGAGATCGATAAAATCTTTACTGCGATGAGCACGCTCGTGCGAGTTGTGGCATTCTGTTGCTGAGGCTTCAAATTCTGTTCTGGTATAGCTTATATTAAAATCGATCGATGGATCTTTTGGGTAACTCTCAAGATGTGACAAATGAATCTCGTGAAAGTCGTGAGAATTGCCTACTTATATGAATGAGCGTAGAAAAGGAGATTTTTCCGGGTCTCCGAAACTCTGAGGAACGTCCGTTTCTCCGTTTCTCACTGATGTTATTTGTAAGGAACGGCCTTTCTACCAATTCTACTTACTTGAACATCTGCGAAGGAATGGTGATTCCGACATTCCTACTTTTGTGTGTTTCAATTTATGATCGAGAAAGAGGGCACTTCCGACGACTTTTATGGTACAGCCGGCGTTCTTGCGTTCTTACGTGCATATCGATTATTGGAAAAAGAGATTTGAACTTGAATCAAAAATGAGTGCGCAGATGGAGCGTACGTCACTTGCACGGTAGATAGAATCTTCTCACTGATTGAGCCGAAAATCGCATTTGATCACTATCCCCAACTGTATGAGTAAAAAATTATACAACCTTGTAAGGAGCCTTTGAGAAATCTTTCATGTCAAACATTATTTGTCGAAATTATGTGTGTATATGGAAAATTCCGGACTAACAAGGGGGACCCACGAAGTGCGGGTCACAAAATCTCACCAAACTTTCTTCACAGTCTCGTACCATCTAGTGTATGAAGAATCCAGAGTGACTCTGTCAAATGGGCTCCCTGTTCATAGCTACAAGTGAAAATGTTAGCATTGTCAGTATATCTATATATATATCACTTTCTAACATGGGCCTATATGAGCAATGATAATCTCGATGCCTGTATCTACGGACAGGAGACCCATTTGACGGAGTCACTCTGGATTCTTCATATACTAGTGATGGTACGAGACTGTGGGAGAAGTCTGGTGAGCTTTGATGACCCGCACTTCGTGGGTCCCCCTTGTAAGCTGAACAAAGCGATCATTAGAGAGGTTGAGGGGAATCTGAAAGAAAATTTTTTGGATGCACCATATTGAAACAGTGCAAAAATCGAAAAAAGATTTCTTTACACCAATCAGAATAGTACTGATAGGATTAGTTCTTCCCAGATTCTTCGTATGATTCCCTCGATGATGGTTTTGTTCGCTTCAGTGCTCTCCATTTTGAGCTTTTCTTCGAAAATTCTCGTTTGCTGCCGATTCAGTTGGGGATACCGTCAAATGTCAGGAATCACCCATAACCAAGACATTCTTTGACGGAAAATTTCAATGCAGCAACAAAAATATGCTAGCGCATACAATCAGTGTAATACAATCAGTGTACCAAAATATAGTGAGATTTCCGTGGCTGGTTCGGAAAGTTGTAAAAAATACTTGGGAATTCCCATGAATGTACCTCAATTATGCATTTGATGATTAAGTTACTACAAAATTTAGCAAAGATATCCTATAGTTTATTTATTGCAATATCAGACGATATCAATTCAATCTCTGTTTTGACACCTTGAATTTTGTAAAAGCCAGGTTATTTTTATTGTTCATAAAAATAGAGATTCTTCCCTCCAACTAACGACATGTACGACTCTTTGACAGTGTTAACGCAAATTCAATATACAATCCATTCAAAAACGATGCATTACAAGTCTCAACAATGAACAGCTCATAAAATAGCTTCAGTCCAAGTCTGTAAATAGAACGCGACTTCATATCCTCACTCGAACGCACAAACCCTTTGTATTCAAAATCTACATACAGAGAGAACGAGAGCAAACGATAGCCTCTATGCTCTTCTATAACAATGGATGCATTTTCAGTTTCACCCTCTATACCGAACAACAATGAAAGAAATGGTATCGTTAACCGACTGACTAAGCAAGTTTCCCAATCTACCTCGAACGATACGAGAAAATCCTTTCACACCCGGTTGATCAAAAAAAGGCTTTATCCTCACACACTCGTACTTTATATCCATCAAATCAATCAGATCAACATTCACGCGTTAATCTGTAACTCTCAAAAAGTTTCTCGTACATACACTGAACTTCAATCTCAATCGAAATTGTCACAATTTTGCTTCCAGACCAAACAAAGAACACAAAACCAAAGAAAACACAATCTCACTCTTTCAACACAGTCCGGAAGCAATACGAGTTCCCAAAGGGTTAGAATTTCAACAAATCCTTATCCACAAAACTCAAGCCCAAGCTCAAGCTCAAACTCGACTCTCACACAACATATATCTATGTATATTTTAGCTGAAACGTCGCCGGCAGAGTTTGTCTCAGTTCTCACAGCGTGAAATGGGGAAACTCTCACATCGTCCCATTTCGGCATACACACAGCTGTTCTCGCGGTCTTTTGAGCTTCTATATTCTAAAGCTTCGAAATCGGTGACTTTCTACTCTAGCGATATCTGATTGACGACGACGCCATATACCAATGGCTTTTCCACGGATCTTCATTACGCTCGTTCGTGTTTATCTTGCGACAGGATTTCGTATTGAGTTTACCCTCCGGCTCGTTCTCACACATACCAAAATACTTCATCGTTGTAGGATATTACTGAGTGAGTATATATAGCTGATGCAGAGCTTGCGCAGACGGAATAACAAGGAACCTGAACGATAAGCTAGATCTACATTGGGTAGAGAGTGAGGGTGGCTAGCTTTGATTATTAGAATCCGTAATCCGATCCACAGTTATCCCTCCCTCTCTTGAGCCAATTACCAATTCGAAGTTCCTGCGTGCGGATGATACTTGCTGCGTGTATGTGATCTGGGATGATCGAACCCTAAGAGATACTGGTCTGTCGCTTTGATAGTACAAACAGGAATTGGTTACAATGAGCATTCGGTGAGTGATCGCTACAATGGATACACCTGTTACAGTGTGCGTTCTTGCGCATAATACGTGACTTGGATTTTATGTACTAGTGGAGAGCTACGTGCGTCGTCATTTTTTTTATTTTTCCTCCATTCAAACCCGTTGATAAATTGTACGGTACTAGGACTTATTCGCAAACCTAACCCTTTATCATTTTGATTTTATCGTAGCTCGTTTTAAAATACCGTATCGTTACGCGGAAGACGTGTGATGCGAGGGAATAGTACGATAGAGATGTTAGCAGGAGAATGGCTTCTGTTGCGATCGGTGGCGCTCTCAAAATTGGCTACCCGAGTCTATCAATTTGGTGCATGGGTGGGTTTGATATTGATTACGCTCAACAAAATTGGAAACTGATGGAGACTGAGTTTTCAGAATTCATCAAAGTAGCCTGATACGATTCGTGGCATGGCTGCGTTCATAGTGGAATATCTTCAGCGATGAATTAATTACGAGCTTCATTATGAATTTGGTTGGAGTTAATTTTCAAAATTTGTACGGGTAATTCGGTCATCGTGGTTACTAGGTTATGATGGTAACTTCATCTCATTCCATACAAATTTGATCTCGGGAAACTATCGGAATAGTTTCTGAATGCAGTTCATAGATACTAGCATCAAATTTGATATTATCGTAGAAATGAGGTGTAGTTAGAACTAATGTTCACTCGGAACAGATTAAAACTATATTAAGCATGAAACAGATGTAGGTATTGAAATAGGGAAAGTGATTATTGACTACTTTTGTAGCGCCAAATGAGCAATGAATCGTTTCGGGATAGGAATTACGAAAAGTTAAGCTCAGAGTTGAAACAAAACTGTTCGTGTGTGATTTAAGTGACGATGGATAGCTGATGATCACATAATATCTCAACCCTTAATCAACCACGCTGTGGACTTTTATTATTTCATCAATAATTTCAACCACATCTGAAACGCTGGAGCCGCCTCACAGTGATTTGGGACGTAGATGTCATTTCATATTTTGTGGTTCTCTCATAGACGCGACCTTCCCAGAATTTTTCAATCTATCAGTTTTTGAACAATAAAGTAATTGAGTGCCCAAAAGTCGTAATCGACAAAAGTGAAGATGACCATTTCCCTGAATATTTACCTAAAGGGAGCTTTGATGGGTTATTGAAGATCTATTTGTTGTAGTGAACTAATTTTGAAAGTGAACCTTGCCACCTTTAATGTAAATTCTCAAAAATTGTAAGCGCACACATAAGTCTGACCTCTAAAAATGGCTATTGAGAGAATTTTCAGGAAAATTATATTCATACTGATTCTTAGTTAGCTGAGCTGTCAGAAAATAATTATTTCATGTCACTCATGAGCCAAATCTTAAAAACTGAATAGATCCAACGAGATGTGCTGAAAGTCCATCACATAGGTCACGGTGGAGGTTCATTCCCACGTGGGTAGTTGAAGATTAAATGTTATGATTTCTGTAAGTTATACCATTTTTGGATAAAAATGAAGAGAATAACATGATTTCTGTTTAAGCAAATCAGGAGCTTGGCGCCTATAACTTTGTTCCCTTCAGTAGTGTTGTGGATAAATAGTCAGACAATGGTATGTTACTCGAAGCTTGTTCTAACAAGTGATTACTTCTCTGGATGGAAGAATTCCTCGCTGCACTCCATCATTGAGACAGTCAGATGAAAGATGAGCTGCCTCATGTTTTATGAATTTCGGGGAATGATTCATTCACATGAACTAGATTGTAGAGTCACACGTTGTACGCTAATTTGGAAATAAGAAACTTGCATGTATTTATGAATGAATCAATATAAAATTAGGTATCTTAATAACGAGCTGAGAAGTCTTATCCCGAAAAATTGAATCAACATAGTGTATACTTCTGTTCAAAAATACCTCTCTGACTATTCCCATGTCACTATACCAAAGACGAGAGAATGACGGATATTTGGAATAGGAGAAATGTGAGGACTGTTCACTCATGGAAAATTTTTCACAACAGCTCGATGAATTCAGCGCGAACAATGGAAAAACATTCAAATATCGATTTCGAAAGCTCACAATTCATGTTCAATCTATCGCACTCGCGCCGATTTCAAAAAACGAGGCCGAAAAATTCATAAAAAATTAATGGTCGAATTACGAAAATCTCATCAAGTCTACGTACCAGTAAATCACGGAAATTTGCAGTTCCGCAATGAATCTACAAAGCTCCAGACTCTCATCAGCATTTGTAATGAATCCACTTCATAATTCAGGTTCGCTAACTTTCAAATACCTCTCAAAGCCCTCCTTTTCCGTTCCCCCTTTTCACAAACTATAATCCTCACACTCTACTATCGTAGTTCAAACACCCCGTTCGCGCACAAAATCAGAGTGGTTTGAGTTTCGAATACTCAAATTTGTACATACAGGCACAAAACCGCAGAGTTCGGACACTATACACAACCAGTGATACAATCACAGCTATAGCATTTTCGACTTCAATTAACATCAAACAAAATTGCACGAGGGCAAACAGAATCGCCGAGTTCACGAGATAATAGTGTGGTGTCCAAGTACTATCTCTACAACTACAACTACTGCAACTACTACATCCTAATACCATTGTCTCATCGCCAAGCGCAAATACTCGGATAGCTATTATAACAATCTCGAGTATCATCATCATCATTATCATCATCATCATGGACCAACCGATCGTTCGATATCCATATATACCGATGAGTTAATATATGTATATATATGGGTGATTCTGAAGAGCCGATTTCAGGAAGGGTCGTGCGCATAATGTGACCGCGTGCTCTAGGCAGCCGCATAATTCAAGCGCGCCGCGGCGGAAAATTACTCCCCCTCCTACCCCTCCCCTCTTCTCCTACCTTTCCTCAACCAACCTATAAGACTCGATGTATAATACAGCGTGGCGTTAACGACCAAGGCGCCAGCGTTGCGTGTCGGCAAGGTAGTTTTCTCTCGCCGAATGTAATATTTGAAGCCTTTACATGTGAGATATGTATGTGTTGCATGCATGTGTGTGTGTGTGTGTGTGTGTGTATTAGAATGATGATAGGAGTAAAGAGAGCGAGTTAGTACCGCCTCGCAGATCAGATGATGCGACTCTATGAAGTCTTGCTCTCTATCTCTCGGCCGCTTATTATGCGCAGACTGTGTGAAGTCTACGAGAGTGACTTTGTCGGGAGAGGCGGATATTTGTTCCGGCTGTGCCTTGTGTCGCATGTTGTAGAGGGGGGGGGGAGGAAGAAGTTTTACGAGGGAGATGAGGACAGGGCCTTTGACTTTTGTGATCGAGAGCGTGTTTGAGATGTGAAGGTTCTGGAATGAGAATGAATATTTCGTAGGCTGGAATAGAGAGTCTACATACTTTTGCTCTTTCTACTCATTATTTGGTGGATGGAAGAGATGGACGGGGAAAAAGAGCAAAGGAAAAAGGGAAATTACATTACAATTTGAAGGGAATTTGCATTCATTGGTCTGAATTAGAATCGATGAGAGATTGATGGAGCGATGTCGATGCCGAGGAGAAACCGATATCCCATTTGTTCGAGGAATTGACAGTGTAGATTCTGGCGTTGGCGGGGATATGCAAGTGGTAGAATCTACGTTCGATCGGACAAATCTTATCCATAATAGATGTTCAAACGTCTGTTTCTTGTTTCTCCTAATAATGCATCTCGACTATGTATGTATAAATGAACGATTTCCATGTCTAATGCATTGAATGGTTCGATCAAATAATTATTTGCTCTAGATTACCCTCGCATCAAAGTCTAGCATATACATTGAGTAATTGGATCTTGATTGTTAGCTAGAAATAATTTAGGAGGTTTTCATCGCAATTCAGACGGTGTGAAATGTATTTCTAATGTTACTTAGGTATCATGCATCAGTTATATAGTCATGTGATATGAATTGAAATTTAATTGACTTTTAGTTAAACCTCATAGAAACGAAAATAGAAACTATGATGAGTAGGAGTGGTTCTTAAATTAATCAATCTTGCCGATAGCAGACACGGCGTTGTAACCTCTTGTTCAAATAATGATATGGAATCACAAAACAGTAAAAAATTCACGGTGAGAGGAATTGTCTAGACCTGACACATGGACCAGAAATTAGTCCGACTTCCATATCAAACTCTATAGTCATCAGATAAAATTTATAAAATTCTATGCTGCAGATGGGACTTCTCGAACCGCTTCTTGACAGTTTGGCGAAATTTCGTAATACTACGACGATTCATCTGAGTGCGCGATTACCTATGTGACCTAGAAACGCACGAAGCATATTGTTCTAGTCAATATACATTTTGGAGATGGTATGACAAGGCATTTGGGATCTCGATAACGGGGTATGATTGACGACCCCGGATACAGAGAGAGAGTCGTTCCAAAGCTTACCGGAGTCAAGCATCGTCTTGCCATCAAACGATATTGGATTGTCGATATACGCATTGCATCGTACATAAGCTCATCCCTCCTTTACACACATCATATTTAACTCACTTGGAGTTTAAATTTCGGGGGTACAATTATTCGCTGGTGAATATTGAAAATTTGATTTCTTCCAGAATTATGGTGACCGCAGCACAATTTTTCTCATTTTACAATTGATAATCGTTAGATAATAGTTGTAACCGAGGTTGAATAGAGGTTTGGAGGATATGGCAGAATTATTCATTAATATAATCATGAATTCTTGATAACTCTTTCGACTCAAACTTGGGTTGATTATTATCAGTGACTTCCAAAGATTATTGACTTCTACTTGTATCATGTGTACCGTTACCATATGGGTCATTCTGGACCAAGGTGAACATTTTGAAAATCGACGAAATTTCAAAATCCCCCAAACATTTTTTTCCCCGTTGACACTACTAGAATATAATTGAAAAAAAATTTTTTTAGATTCTTGGGACCCTTGGCGGGCCCTACGAATTTTCAAAGTCCCATTTTTGAGCAGTTTTTCGGCTCTTTTTCGCTATCTTGGAAAATTTATAGCTCGGACCCAAATGCATCTTTTTCATCCTACCTGGGCGCATTTTTTTGTTATGACGTACACTGTAAAAAAGGTTGAATGAAATTCACCATCTAGCTTAGTAAAAATACAACTCTGGGAGTGGTGAGTTTCATCCCATTTCTTGTAACTTTACAAACGCTTGTAAATTAACCAGTCTCAGAGGGGGTAATAGTTGGATACCAGTCTCAGACTGGTAAAATTTTCTGTAAAATTCCCTCGCTCAGGCTTGTAAATTTCAGCTCAACCGAGCATGCGCGGATCTAAAGTTTGGTCTGCTGGGCCCACGCACAACTAACCTAAAAAGCTCCTCCGCGGTCGAGTGTTTATGTCTCGAGCGATGAGTTTTCGACTCGCACGGGTTTTTCACCTTTTTCAAAATTATCGTGGATTAAGATGCTTCATTCCAAGACTCCATTTCATTAGAAAAAGCCCCCGAGTAGCCCGTAAGCTTCAGTTGAACAAGGTTTCTTCAGGTCTGAAATTTACCGTCAGCCAGTAAATGAAATTTACAAGCTGCTTGTAAATAAACACGTCCCAGCGCGGTATCCAACTATTACCCTCTCTGAGACTTGTAATTTTACATAAAAATTTTTTACAGTGTACACTTTCAAGAAAAAAATTGACCGGTCCAAAAAATTGATAGCTGGTAGGTCCCACGGTTGCATCAAAAAAGGCCCAAAAATACGATTTTGCACCACCTTTGGAGGCGTATAGGTCGAAATGGAAGCCTCGTAACGAAATTTTGCAGGAGAAGAAACTTGAAGGTCTTAAAACAACCTTCAATTTCCCTTTTTGAACGTATCCCTATCTTATTCCGCTAGTGGTCGAAATCTCGATGGTCGAAGTCGACGCGGTCCCGCTCGAAGATCAGATGATTCCCGTCGGTAAGAAATCTCGCGAATTCCTGAGAGTGTGTAACGTGCGTGGGGTCGCGTCGATGTGGGTGCTCTCGCGCTGATTGGTGCCGATCCACGATGGCTTTAGCTCGATGGGACTGTACGTGGCCTACTAGGGTATAGTACATCGGCCACGCGGACGCCAGCATAAAAGACGCGAGATTCCCGCCGCTCATGGCTCAACCGAGGTGCATAGAAGGGGTCCCAACAGCGGCGCACGCGCAGGGAGTCCTGTTGTTTGTGCTCAGGCGGTGTGGCGGGAAAATTCAAACGGAATACTATATAGTCCGATGAACGTACGAATACTCAGCGGGCGGTCTTGCGCGCGTGGTTATGTATTGGGTTAGTTATGGCGTGGAAATACATTACGGAATTGAGTTCTGCTCAATCTCAGAACCCACATAACAGAGAAGTACAGAAAATGACACCAAGGAAATCTCGGGTGCGAAAACGGAATTGCGGGCAACGACAATGGAATCACGGGTAACGATAACCCATCCGCGCGCTTGCGCGCGTGTACAAAAAAGTCCGGTGAACGCACGAGCGCAGTCAAATACTGCCACAACGCGTGGTCTTGCGCGCGTGGTTGGTTATCTATTGGATTGCTTATGGCGTCAAAGTACATCAGAGGATTGAGTTCTGCTTAATCCCAGAATCTTTCCAGTAGCCTACATCATAGGGAAGTACAGGGAATGACAACAACGAAATCTCGGTTGCGATAATGGAATCGCGGGTAATAATAACTTATCCGCGCGCTTGTGCGCGTGTCCAGTTCCTAGTCCCTATCCTATTCCGCATTTAATCGAAAGTCGTTGGTCGAAGATCAGCTGATCGTAGTCGGTGTGAAATCTCGCGAGTTCGCAAGAGTGTGTAACGTGTGTGAAATCGCATTGGTGTGAGTGTCCCCGCGCTGATTGGTGCCAATCCATGGGTTAAGTCTGATATTACTGTATATAGCCCTGTTGACCATGCTTGGCTAAACTATACATCGGCCACGCAGGCGCCAGCAGAAGACACAATTTAGACGTCTCCACAATCCATCCATATGGCTCTCTCAATCAAAGGGGAGGGGATTCCCGGAGAGTGCGCGCGCGGGGGAATCCTGCTGTTTCTGTTCCAGCGATGTGGCGCGAAAACTCAAATGGAACAAAACATGATCCGGAGCACGTACGAGTGGGCAAAATCCCATCGCGCGCGCAGTTGTCTTCGGTCCATATTCCATGGAAATAAATCACCGAACCGAAGTCTGTTCGTCCTCAAAAGTCGTTTATCGTAGAATGAGGAACGGAATCGCAGGCAACAATACAAAATCGCGGGTAACAATAACAAATCGAAAATAGCAAATACAATCCATCCATGGCTCTCTCAATCAAAGGAGAGGGGATTCCTAGAGAGATCACGCGCGGGGGAATCCTGCTGTTCCTGTTCGAGCGATGTGGCGCGAAAACTCGTTCATCGTGGATTCAGGAAAGGAATCGCAGGCAACAATAGCGAAATCGCGGGTAACAATAACAAATCAAAAATAACAATCGTAGATTCAGGGAAGGAATCGCAGGCAACAATAGCGATATCGCGGGTAACAATTACGAATCAAAAATAACAAATCCGCGCGCTTGCGCGCGTCTCAAGTTCCTAGTCCCTATCCTATTCCGCATTTAATCGAAAGTCGTTGGTCGAAGATCAGCTGATTGTCGTCGGTGTGAAATCTCGCGAGTTCGCAAGAGTGTGTAACGTGTGTGAAATCGCATTGGTGTGAGTGTCCCCGCGCTGATTGGTGCCTTGATACAGATTTAGTTTGGTAAAACTGTATATGTGTAGCCCGATTTTGGATGTTTACACTGTACATTGGCCACGCAGGCGCCAGCAGAAGACACAATTTAGACGTCTCCACGATCCATCCATATGCGGCTCTCTCAATCAAAAGGGAGGGGATTCCCGGAGAGTTCGCGCGCGGGGGAATCCTGCTGTTTCTGTTCGAGCGATGTGGCGCGAAAACTCAAATGGAACAAAACATGATCCGGAGCACGTACGAGTGGGCAAAATCCCATCGCGCGCGCGGTTGTCTTCGGTCCATATTCCATGGAAATAAATCACCGAATCGAAGTATGTTCGTCCTCAAAAGTCGTTTATCGTAGAATCAGGAACGGAATCGCAGACAACAATAGCGATATCGCGGGTAACAATAACAAATCGAAAATAACAAATCCGCGCGCTTGCGCGCGTCTTAAGTTCCTAGTCCCTATCCTATTCCGCATTTAATCGAAAGTCGTCGGTCGAAGATCAGCTGATCGTCGTCGGTGTGAAATCTCGCGAGTTCGCAAGAGTGTGTAACGTGTGTGGAATCGCATTGGTGTGAGTGTCCCCGCGCTGATTGGTGCCTTGATACAGATTTAGTTTGGTAAAACTGTATATGTGTAGCCCGATTTTGGATGTTTACACTGTACATCGGCCACGCAGGCGCCAGCAGAAGACACAATTTAGACGTCTCCACGATCCATCCATATGCGGCTCTCTCAATCAAAGGGGAGGGGATTCCCGGAGAGTGCGCGTGCGGGGGAATCCTGCTGTTTCTGTTCGAGCGATGTGGCGCGAAAACTCAAATGAAACAAAACATGATCCGGAGCACGTACGAGTAGGCAAAATCCCATCGCGCGCGCGGTTGTCTTCGGTCCATATTCCATGGAAATAAATCACCGAATCGAAGTCTGTTCGTCCTCAAAAGTCGTTTATCGTAAAATCAGGAACGGAATCGCAGGCAACAATAACGAAATCGCGGGTAACAATAACAAATCGGAAATAGCAAATACAATCTATCCATGGCTCTCTCAATCAAAGGGGAAGGGATTCCCGGAGAGATCACGCGCGGGGGAATCCTGCTGTTCCTGTTCGAGCGATGTGGCGCGAAAACTCGTTCGTCGTAGATTCAGGAAAGGAATCGCAGGCAACAATAGCGATATCGCGGGTAACAATTACGAACCAAAAATAACAAATCCGCGCGCTTGCGCGCGTCTTAAGTTCCTAGTCCCTATCCTATTCCGCATTTAATCGAAAGTCGTTAGTCGAAGATCAGCTGATCGTCGTCGGTGTGAAATCTCGCGAGTTCGCAAGAGTGTGTAACGTGTGTGAAATCGCATTGGTGTGAGTGTCCCCGCGCTGATTGGTGCCTCGATACAGATTTAGTTTGGTAAAACTGTATATGTGTAGCCCGATTTTGGATGTTTACACTGTACATCGGCCACGCAGGCGCCAGCAGAAGACACAATTCAGACGTCTCGACGATCCATTCATATGGCTCTCTCAATCAAAGGGGAGGGGATTCCCGGAGAGTGCGCGCGCGGGGGAATCCTGCTGTTTCTGTTCGAGCGATGTGGCGCGAAAACTCAAATGAAACAAAACATGATCCGGAGCACGTACGAGTGGGCAAAATCCCGTCGTGCGCGCGGTTGTCTTCGGTCCATATTCCATGGAAATAAATCACCGAATCGAAGTCTGTTCGTCCTCAAAAGTCGTTCATCGTAGAATCAGGAACGGAATCGCAGGCAACAATAACGAAATCGCGGGTAACAATAACAAATCGAGAATAGCAAATACAATCTATCCATGGCTCTCTCAATCAAAGGGGAGGGGATTCCCGGAGAGATCGCGCGCGGGGGAATCCTGCTGTTCCTGTTCGAGCGATGTGGCGCGAAAACTCGTTCATCGTGGATTCAGGAAAGGAATCGCAGGCAACAATAGCGAAATCGCAGGTAACAATAACAAATCAAAAATAACAATCGTAGATTCAGGGAAGGAATCGCAGGCAACAATAGCGATATCGCGGGTAACAATTACGAATCAAAAATAACAAATCCGCGCGCTTGCGCGCGTCGTCCCGATTTTGGATGTTTACACTGTACATCGGCCACGCAGGCGCCAGCAGAAGACACAATTTAGACGTCTCCACGATCCATCCATATGGCTCTCTCAATCAAAGGGGAGGGGATTCCCGGATAGTTCGCGCGCGGGGGAATCCTGCTGTTTCTGTTCGAGCGATGTGGCGCGAAAACTCAAATGGAACAAAACATGATCCGGAGCACGTACGAGTGGGCAAAATCCCATCGCGCGCGCGGTTGTCTTCGGTCCATATTCCATGGAAATGAATCACCGAATCGAAGTATGTTCGTCCTCAAAAGTCGTTTATCGTAGAATCAGGAACGGAATCGCAGGCAACAATAGCGATATCGCGGGTAACAATAACAAATCGAAAATAACAAATCCGCGCGCTTGCGCGCGTCTTAAGTTCCTAGTCCCTATCCTATTCCGCATTTATTTGAAAGTCGTCGGTCGAAGATCAGCTGATCGTCGTCGGTGTGAAATCTCGCGAGTTCGCAAGAGTGTGTAACGTGTGTGGAATCGCATTGGTGTGAGTGTCCCCGCGCTGATTGGTGCCTTGATACAGATTTAGTTTGGTAAAACTGTATATGTGTAGCCCGATTTTGGATGTTTACACTGTACATCGGCCACGCAGGCGCCAGCAGAAGACACAATTTAGACGTCTCCACGATCCATCCATATGCGGCTCTCTCAATCAAAGGGGAGGGGATTCCCGGAGAGTGCGCGTGCGGGGGAATCCTGCTGTTTCTGTTCGAGCGATGTGGCGCGAAAACTCAAATGAAACAAAACATGATCCGGAGCACGTACGAGTAGGCAAAATCCCATCGCGCGCGCGGTTGTCTTCGGTCTATATTCCATGGAAATAAATCACCGAATCGAAGTCTGTTCGTCCTCAAAAGTCGTTTATCGTAAAATCAGGAACGGAATCGCAGGCAACAATAACGAAATCGCGGGTAACAATAACAAATCGGAAATAGCAAATACAATCTATCCATGGCTCTCTCAATCAAAGGGGAAGGGATTCCCGGAGAGATCACGCGCGGGGGAATCCTGCTGTTCCTGTTCGAGCGATGTGGCGCGAAAACTCGTTCGTCGTAGATTCAGGAAAGGAATCGCAGGCAACAATAGCGATATCGCGGGTAACAATTACGAACCAAAAATAACAAATCCGCGCGCTTGCGCGCGTCTTAAGTTCCTAGTCCCTATCCTATTCCGCATTTAATCGAGAGTCGTTAGTCGAAGATCAGCTGATCGTCGTCGGTGTGAAATCTCGCGAGTTCGCAAGAGTGTGTAACGTGTGTGAAATCGCATTGGTGTGAGTGTCCCCGCGCTGATTGGTGCCTCGATACAGATTTAGTTTGGTAAAACTGTATATGTGTAGCCCGATTTTGGATGTTTACACTGTACATCGGCCACGCAGGCGCCAGCAGAAGACACAATTCAGACGTCTCGACGATCCATTCATATGGCTCTCTCAATCAAAGGGGAGGGGATTCCCGGAGAGTGCGCGCGCGGGGGAATCCTGCTGTTTCTGTTCGAGCGATGTGGCGCGAAAACTCAAATGAAACAAAACATGATCCGGAGCACGTACGAGTGGGCAAAATCCCGTCGTGCGCGCGGTTGTCTTCGGTCCATATTCCATGGAAATAAATCACCGAATCGAAGTCTGTTCGTCCTCAAAAGTCGTTCATCGTAGAATCAGGAACGGAATCGCAGGCAACAATAACGAAATCGCGGGTAACAATAACAAATCGAAAATAGCAAATACAATCTATCCATGGCTCTCTCAATCAAAGGGGAGGGGATTCCCGGAGAGATCGCGCGCGGGGGAATCCTGCTGTTCCTGTTCGAGCGATGTGGCGCGAAAACTCGTTCATCGTGGATTCAGGAAAGGAATCGCAGGCAACAATAGCGAAATCGCAGGTAACAATAACAAATCAAAAATAACAATCGTAGATTCAGGGAAGGAATCGCAGGCAACAATAGCGATATCGCGGGTAACAATTACGAATCAAAAATAACAAATCCGCGCGCTTGCGCGCGTCGTCCCGATTTTGGATGTTTACACTGTACATCGGCCACGCAGGCGCCAGCAGAAGACACAATTTAGACGTCTCCACGATCCATCCATATGGCTCTCTCAATCAAAGGGGAGGGGATTCCCGGATAGTTCGCGCGCGGGGGAATCCTGCTGTTTCTGTTCGAGCGGTGTGGCGCGAAAACTCAAATGTAACACGACATGATCCGGAGATCGTACGAGCGAGCAAAGTACCATTGCGCCCGCGGTCGTCTCCGGTCCATATTTCGTGAGAATAAATCACCGAATCAAGGTCTGTTCATTCTTACAAGTCGTTTATAGCAGAATCAGTAACGGAATCGCATGCAGGCAACAATAACGAAATCGCGGGTAACAATAACAAATCGAAAATAACATACGACCCATCCATGGCTCTCTCGATAGGGGAGGGGATTCCCGCAGAGTGCGCGCGCGGGGGGATCCTGCTTTTTTTGTCCGAGCGGTGTGGCGCGAAAACTCGTTCATCCTAGATTCAGGAAAGGAATCGCAGGCAACAATGACGAAATCGCGGGTAACAATAACAAATCAAAAGTGACGAATCCGCGCGCTTGCGCGCGTCTAAAGTTCCTAGTCCCTATCTTATTCTGCTAGTGGTCGAAATCTCGATGGTCGAAGTCGACGCGGTCCCGCTCGAAGATCAGCTGATTCCCGTCGGTGAGAAATCTCGCGAATTCTCGAGAGTGTGTAACGTGCGTGAGGTCGCTTCGGTGTGGGTGCTCCCGCGCTGATTGGTGCCGATCCATGATGGCTTTAGCTCGATGGGACTATACGTGGCCTACTCGGGTATAGTACATCGGCCACGCGGACGCCAGCATAAAAGACGCGAGATTCCCGCCGCTCATGGCTCATGGCGCGGGCGCGCGGGGAGTCCTGTTGTTTCTGCTCGGCCAGTGTGGCGGGAAAATTCAAACGGAAAACAAGATAGTCCAGTGAACGTACGAATACTCAGCGTGCGGTCTTGCGCGCGTGGTTATGTATTGGGTTAGTTATGGCGTGGAAATACATTACGGAATTGAGTTCTGCTCAATCTCAGAACCATTCCCGTAGCTCACATCATAGGGAAGTACAGAAAATGGCAACAACGAAATCTCGGGTGCGGGCAACGACAACGGAATCGCGGGTAACGATAACTCATCCGCGCGCTTGCGCGGGTGTACAAAATAGTCCGGCGAACGCACGGGCGCAGTCAAATACTGCCACAACGCGCGGTCTTGCGTGCGTGGTTGTTTATTGGATTGCTTATGGCGTCAAAATACATTACACAATTGAGTTCTGCTCAATCCCAGAATCATTCCAGTGGCCCACATCATAGGGAAGTACATGGAATGACAACAACAAAATGCCGGGTTCGATAACGGAATTGCGGGTAACAATAACTTATCCGCGCGCTTGCGCGCGTGTCCAGTTCCTAGTCCCCTATCCTATCACAAATTACGATTGTGCGATTGATCGATCAATTTCTCGAAAGCATCGAATTCGGAGTGTAGCTACGTTCACGTCGGTGAAATCTAATGTCCATATCTCTAGAGTCGAGAGCTATCGACCAGTACCAAAAGATTTCGACAACATATTCGTCCATCTTGGATTGCTTCGTATGAGCGTTGATGCCACACGCGTTATAACGCGAGTGGCCTTCTATCAGACGAGTATGTCTGGTTGCCTGTTTTCAGGATAACTAAATCATGATCCGACCTTCTTACTGTGATCTACCTCCCACCTTTGGTGAGAGTTATATGAGGGTTTCCACGGAACTTTTGACTTTTGTGTTACTGCAGGTGCTCCATGAGTATTCTGAACTATTGGGAGGGCGCAGGAGTGGCATTGTATAGTATTTGGCATCCTTCAATGTGGACTATAGTCTTTTTTGTTGAAATGCATCCTGGTTTGTCAATAGCAGACCGCAAAAGATGATTCTTGGGTATTTTACAAACGTACCAACGCGATTTTTGAAATTGAAAAGGCTGTAACCAATTTTTTACCTATCTTCAAAATACTTTGCTGAAATGATATATCCATCAACTAATCTTATATTTTTAGGAAATGTTTGATTCAGAAGTGTGCGCTGATTTGGCTATGATATGAGCTCTCACTTATCGATGTAACCAAGTTTTGCGAAAAAATTTTCTCTGGCTATTGTTTACGTAAATGATGAAATACCTTGTGCAAAACGGGGAATTCAGCAATGAGTTTCCGAAGTTAGAAAGAAGACGAATCGAATCTCGTTTGGTTCGTGAGTGTGCCTTGATCCGGACAAATTTTATAAAGCTTCAAAGCTCATAAAGTTATCGCGCCACTGGCTTTGAAAATGGTCATTTTTTGGTGGCATACTCAGGAGACGTAAAGCACAGGATTCCAATTTTATGTTCTTCTATTCATCACAAAACGGGTATCATCGCACTGTTCTGAGTTGCAATTGTCGATCGATATTTCTGTGAGGAGCTAAGAAAAGATATTTGAATCCCGATGGTAAGCTGAGTAAGCCTCTAAATGTGATGGTATCGCGATTTTCTTGATTTTTACATAATATACGGCTGAAATATGAACAAAATAACACCACAGTGTATTCTAAAAATTGAAATGAGACTCATAGCTTGTCACTTGATTTTGGAAATTTACATCGAATTTCGGAAAAATCAATGATAAAATTTATCTTAAAGTCAAATCAGTTAAAATATAATCTCTATCAATCGTCTAGACAATGTTTTGAATCGAATCTACTCGATTGGAGTTGATTCACAAATGTTTGAAGAGTGGAATTCCGTAGTTGTCGTTCTGAACCAGATACCTTGGCTTGGAAGAGAGTGGTACCACTTTTTTCACATATTTTCAAGGTCTAAGAATCACATGAAACGCGTTTCAAACGTGTGCGATGAGAAATTTTTTCTTATATTTTGGAGGGTCAATAGTTAAAAGTTCCATGGAAACCCTCATATGCATAACTTGATTCCACCCACTCGGTGAAATAGTCGACAAGTCTGCATTTCTTCATGTCTTGCTGAGTAAAAATGAGAGCAATTAAGATAAGTCTAATAAAAAATTATGTGCATGTTGTGGAGTCTTATAAGAGATGAGTTGTGAATCTGAGGAGTTTTCCATTCTATGAAATTCACCTTACAGTGTTCATCGTGTTGGAAGAGCGAGGAATATTGAGAGAACTTAGTGAAGAATTGGTCATGATTATAGTTTTGATTTGTTTGAAAAAATCACATGCCATGTTGTTATCTGAAAGTCATGAAAGCACCGGTAATGATGGCACAATTAAAAACCATTCGGGAACGATTTGGGAAACGAGAAGCTCATCGTTTTCTCGGCAAAATCAATGTTCTATCAGTGAATTCAAGAATCGAGAGAATGACAGTTTTGTTCTTATAGGAGGGCTGCAAATCGGTATATGATTCCAGTGATAAGCCATCAATATCAATTGTGTCTGAGATGCATATGTTTAAAACCCCATAATATTCTTGCATAATGCATTCAAAAAATTACCGATTAAAACGAAGACGATCCGCGCGCTTGCGCGCGGTGAATACCTAGTCATTATCTTATTTTACGTACGATCTACAGCCGATTTGAGTTGGTCATTTTTGAAAAAACGTGAAACTTCAAGGCCAATTTTAAAAAATCGTTTTTTTTTTATCGACCCCAAATCTATGAGAAAATGTTCTTTCAGGTGTCTATTCAGAGGCCCAACAATAATTTGGTTGTGCTTTTCAAATCCTGATTTCATACGAGCTGTTAAAAACAGTCGAAAATACCGAAAATCGTGTCGAATTCGGGCCTTATGATGACGCTTTGTGGACTGGGTCTTCCCTTGCTCTCGATTCGTGGACTCTAATTATTCAGCACTCGGCATAAAATATTGTGAAAGATGAGACCTAGAGCTGAAGAATGGCCTCTCGTGCGATCTTTTACGATGGAACAGTCCAAAACTAGAGTGATCTGAGTAAATACAAGATAAATCGAGAAAATCGATTGTGACGCATCTCTCGCCCAACCGGCCGCTTTGGCACTCCGCGTATGCTCCGCACTGCATGCCATCCTCCGTTCACGCGAAAGTGATGAACAGCCAGGGTAAACAGCTGATGCAGTATTGTCAGGTATTATCCAGTATAGACAGAGATAAGAAGGTCCTCTAATCTCCGTTATAGACTGTACGAGTTTTTGGTTGTTAGTGACCACCACGGAAAAATGTCCCGATCAGAAATTTTGGTACACTCGGGAACAAGGTGAACCATGGCGTAAAAATAACTTTTGTTACCTTTACGCCATGAGGTGAACTGCAATGGAATGACGGTCAGTGACCGTTCGAGATCTGTTCTCTCCCTCGCACTCATGGGATAACCTATTAGGTGCGAGTGAGATGGGGGATCTCGAATAGCTTCTGGCCGTCATCCCATAGCAGTTCACCTTGTTCCCGAGTGTACCTTCCCCGCGGGGTTCGCCCCGAACATCGCGGGGACCTCGTAGGGCAAATGTATTGTGAAGCATATGAAGTGTAACGCCTTCCCCGCATGGCAGAGCCCCCGCAAAACATCTGATCACTTTCATAATATTCCTGCGTAGTGTCTCCCAATTAACCTCACTTTTGTGGGTGTATAATGGAAATTTCAACCGAGGCATTGAACGTGAACATACTGTATTTTAATATCATTGATGAGCACCACTCACTTTTCACACAAATCTCAGTCCAGCAAAATTACTTCCCTCATCACACGCTGCAAAGTCGAGTGACTATTTCCCCACAGTAGAAATGAACGCAGACTGGATATTAGTAGCTCTTATGAGGCTTTCCCGGGCCTACAATGAATTTTCAACGTTACTTGAACATTTAAACAATCACATAATAGTGATAACATTACAAACATATCCGAGATTATTTTGAAGGTCTCAACAGAAACTGCACTAACTTTGCGCAAATATTGCCCCGATGATACCTCGCAGGGGCCCCGCGGGGAGGGCGCTACACTTCATATGCTCCACAATACATTTGCCCCGCGAGGCCCCCGCTATCTTCAGGGCAAACCCCGCGGGGAAGGTACCAAATTTTCTGATCGGGACGCTGACTGACACATACAATTCTTTCCGTGGTGGTCACTAACAACCAAAAACTCGTACAGTCTATAACTGAGATTAGAGAACCTTCTTATCTCTGTCTATACTGGATAATACCTGACAATACTGCATCAGCTGTTCACCCTGGCTGTTCATCACTTTCGCGTGAACGGAGGATGGCATGCAGTGCGGAGCATACGCGGAGTGCCAAAGCGGCCGGTTGGGCGAGAGATGCGTCACAATTGATTTTCTCGATTTATCTTGTATTTACTCAATTCACTCTAGTTTTGGACTGTTCCATCGTAAAAGATCGCACGAGAGGCCATTCTTCAGCTCTAGGTCTCATCTTTCACAATATTTTATGCCGAGTGCTGAATAATTAGAGTCCACGAATCGAGAGCAAGGGAAGACCCAGTCCACAAAGCGTCATCATAAGGCCCGAATTCGACACGATTTTCGGTATTTTCGACTGTTTTTAACAGCTCGTATGAAATCGGGACTTAAAAAGCACAACCAAATCATTGTCGGGCCTTCGGATAGACACCTGAAAGAACATTTTCTCATAGATTTGGGGTCGATAAAAAAACGATTTTTTTAAATTGGCCTTGAAGTTTCACGTTTTTACAAAAATGACCAACTCAAATCGGCTGTAGATCGTACGTAAAATAAGATAATGACACGTTCAAAAAGGGAAATTGAGAGTGGTTTCGAGACCTTCAAGTTTCTTCTCCTGCAAAATTTCGTTACGAGGCTTCCATTTTGACCTATACGCCTCCAAAGGTGGTGCAAAATCGTATTTTTGGGCCTTTTTTGATGCAACCGTGGGACCTACCAGCTATCAATTTTTTGGACCGGTCAACTTTTTTCTTGAAAGTGTACGTCATAACAAAAAAATGCGCCCAGGTAGGATGAAATCCGAGCTATGAATTTCCCAAGAGAGCGAAAAATAGGCGAAAAACTGCTAAAAAATGGGACTTTGAAAGTCCGTAGGGCCCGCCAAGGGTCCCAAAAAATCTAAAAAAAATTTTTTCAATTATATTCAAGTAGTACTATCGAAAAAAAATTTTTGGGGCATTTTGAAATTTCGTCGATTTCCAAAATGTTCACCTTGGTCCAGAATGACCCATATACTTCAACTGCCGCAACTATGTAAATTATGAGGCCTAGATTCAAAATTGAATTAACCTTCTGTATGCGTAATGGTGGTGTTCTACTTTACACGAACGAGCTCATTAACATCTCCAAAACCGATCTTCCTGGTTAAAACTGAGACCAGTGAAGAGATTGTTGCTTCCATTAGTTTCAAAGAAGATAACTTTGATTTGATCATATGACTGCATCCATTGTAGACGAGATAAGTGATGAAAAATGGGTAGGAAGGAGAAATTCTGCAAGTGAATAAAATGAAGCACACTGTTCCGCCTTTGGATATTTCGCAGTTCACCCGAAATTTAGTTTCATACAGGTTATGACTTCTTGGGAATTTTTCCTCGGATTTCGATTCAATCCAGACTTCTCCCAAGGTCTCCTACAGAAAGAGTAATGCCGCAAGCTTCGAATGAATATTGATCAGACCCATCTCCAGCTTTGAATTTACAATAACTTCTTCGGAGAAGCTCTTCACTTTCTCGTAACCACTCAGGATAACCAGAAATATTTACAGTAAAAATATCCAAGAAACACCCTGCAGAAGTATGAAGAAAGTACCAAAGTAAGCGCCTTAGATCCTCTGGGTGACACTATTGGTACGGTAGCATACTATATAAGGTCAGCCGGTCTACTGTGGTTTAGCCCAGGCTTCAAAAAAACACCATCGCTCGTAAAGGAGGACGAGGCGGAGAAATGGAGGACCCCTCGATCGGAAAAAGCGTTCAGTAGAACAGCTGAGGGTTTTCAAACGATAGAACGTGCTCAACACGTGTTTCCCTTATCGCGCTCATTTCTAACCGCGCTTGGACCTCTTTTTCCCAATATCAAAAAAAGAGTCAATGGCCACAAGGATCGACCAGAAGGAGCAAAGAATAAGTATAAAAAAAAGTGAATGAGAGTAAGGAAGTTCAACTGATTTATTTATCCTCGTCGATAATTCTTCTCAATTTTTTCCTTACTGCGTGCTTGATCTATCGTTCGCTGGCTCATTTTTATTTACGAGCAGATATCGGGATTGTATACATAGATATATATAAAGTTATATTGCAACTTGTGGGAGACTCCTCATACTCCTTGCGGTCGCAGATGCCACAATCTGCAATCTCCGGTACTTCCTGCGGAAAGCTAAAACCAGCCCGTTTGATCATGAATGAGAGTGGGAGGAAAAAGGGAGATTCCGAGATAGCCCGCGTATTAAAAAGTGCGGATGCGAGAGCGAGGGCTATCTCCCATCTTATTGACCGATATGTCGTACAAATCGCACTCGTCGCTTATATAATACAGTATTTCGTTTGCAAATGCTCCTTTCCCTCTTTCAAACTCACTTGGATATACTTATTCAATGATTTTTTGCTTTCTCAAAGAGAAAGGGTTGTATTCGTGACAAGACATTTTTGCTCAATTTTTTCACTCAAATTAATTTTTTATTCTAAAAATCTTCACTCATAGCGAATCGGCTTCGTACATTTTGTTCCTCTCGCCACTATCTATCTATTGTAAGTCACGGTTTTTCCTCCAGGCTTCTCCCTGGTCCTCCACGAATTTAACTTTCTCTGTCGTTGTCTGTGTCCGTCCGTGTGTGTGTCTGTGCAACTTGATTTTTCGTCAACGGTTTCTCCTCAGCGTTTCGACCGATCTTTCTCAAATTTATGTGAGTGGTAGAGCACCATGTAAAGATGTGCTGAAAGGATTTATAGCCCAATCTATCAAACAGTTCTCGATTAATGAGTATCCGAAAATAAAAATGTCGAAATTTTCCAAAAATCGATTATTTTATATTCAAATATCTTTTCTCAGAATCAACAAATCAAATTTTGGGTCACTTGACAACCATTTTTTCATCATTTTCCGTCAGTTGGTTGATGTGGAATTTTCATTCATACCTATCTCTACCAATTAAATCATGAATCTTCTATCAATGAAAAAAAAATCATGTACATTTCTTTTCCCATACAGTTTAACGTAATTCCGTATTAACCAATCGATCAAGGATGGCCAGATTAACATTTTATTAGGTCACCCCAACTTCCCTTATAAAGTTTTTCTAGACATAAATTCTAAAAACTCCTAATAATTTCTTGAAAATTCTAACATTTTCATTTTCCGACACTCATTAATCGAGAACTGTTTAATAGATTGGGCTATAAATCCTTTCAGCACATCTTCACATGGTGCTCTACCACTCACATAAATTTGAGGAAGATCGGTCGAAACGCTGAGGAGAAACCGTTGACGAAAAATGAAGTTGCACAGACACACGCACAGACGGACACAGACAACGAGAGAGTAAGTTAAATTCGTGGAGGACCAGGGATAAGACGGGAGGAAAAACCGTAACTTACAATAGATAGATATCGGCGAGAGGAACAAAATGTACGAAGCCGATTCTCTATCCTTCAAGATTTTTAGAATAAACAAATCATCTCAATTGTAAAATATGTTTGAAATCTGTTGTCTAAGCACATTTCGACGTGAGAAAGCATTCTGCTAATATCATTTAGCAGCGTATTTTCCTTTTGTTGTTGTTGTGGGAGAAGAATTGAGAGATTTGAGGAGATGAGACTGTCGGAAAGGTATTTTTTGGGCGTCAAAATTTTGCCCGAGCTACACGGTAGCGTTAACCTGAATGAGTAATGTAAATCCAGCGAGGAAATATCGGCGAGGGCAAGAAAAGCTTCATAAAATTCTTCTCGCTTCCTGTCGCGAATCTTGAAAATTTCTTGAATAATTCATGCATAGTCTACGAGCACCAAGTTCGTGACTGCATAATTCATCACCACTTAAATATTAACCTAATCTCCAACTACTACTCTCCCCCCCTCCACTTCTTCTATACACATAAATCCGCAGAGCAACATAACCTCAAATTTAATTAATTCGTCTCGCCACCAAAGAGGATTAAATCAAATACCGCAACGATATTAGAATATACATATACCTCAAATATCCTGTGTGTGTGATTTTTTTTTTCGACCATGCGTCGCATATCACTGAGTCTAAAATCTGTCGCAGGTGACGCTCGCTTTGCAACGCATACGAATCGGCGCGTATTATACTTGTTTTCCCATCGCGCAAGTCGTGCATGCGAATTAATTGAAACGCACGTGTGCAAGTGACAGACAGATGCCTGAGCATTCGATCTCTGTGGCTCAAGCCCTGCACCCCCGAGTGATGATTTACTTTATCACCGTTCTATCATACGCCGTGCGATATGAGTGATTCTCCCCTCCTCCCTCTCTTTCACTACAAAACAACTAGATAGAGACTGGTTTCGGTAAGTGAAAGAGTCCGAAATGTTAGATCCGTGAGCTCAGGCGTGGCAGACAACCACTTTTTCGACTCACTGATTTGATAGATCTGGCCCTGTGGCTTTCGAAACCAGTGACACCTCTGATTATAATGCGCCAAATCAATTTCATCAGGGGGTCATTCTGAGAAAAATTTGTCAGCTGTTGATTAAAAATACTTTCGAAGGTGTTCAACCACGTGCATGCGCAGGGGAGACCAATAAGTAGGGAAGAAAATTTGGCTCAAAAATCACTAGAAATGGTTCTTAATGGGGGGGGGTAGACGTTTTTTTGGCCTACCCTCGAACTCTTTACCCTCCTTCCTGTCCATGAAGACGCCCTTTAGGGGGTGAAGAAATCTTTTTGAAAAAAAATAGTGGGAAATAACGGACTTCCAGATGTATATCTATCGAACACTACAGAGATTCTGGCAGAATCGATAATTTCAGTGGAGAAAAATTTTGGAGCCGTGGAAAAAGTCGTGGAATGAATGCTCCTCTTTTAGTGTGATAATCCCCCACAGAGGATATACAGGGTATCACAAAATTTATCATAATTTTTTTTTTTTGGGTAGGTGGGAGGGAATTTCAAAAATTTCTCAAGAATACTTGAACATACCAGAATCTTGAATGCCTCAATGAATGCCAGTCGATTATCCATGTCTGGAAATGTATTTATTTAAACAAAAATTCATCAGGCTCCACCCACCTACACATATATCCACTTGCACTCAAAGCAGATGGAATTGGGGAATAAGTCGTTCTGATGCGTCGAGGTCGAATATGCAAAAAATCAGCAGTAAATATCTCAATATATAGGTCTCAACCGAGACTACTTCCATCAGTTTGTGCAGTCTGTAGTTGCACGCGCCTGCCTCCAAAGCTCTGATGCTGATTTTTTTTCTTTGAGCCGTATACCTACTCCTGTAGCTGTAGCTCCAATTTCATCAGGTGTTGCTCATTTTTCTCCATTCCCACTGCGGCTGCTGCTGCTGCTACAACTTGGCACACGCCTCCGTTTTCGCATCTGTGCCTTCTTCTCCTCCTCCTTCTCCTTCTTCTTCTACTGCACCATAGTCAAATCTTGAGAAGCATTGTGTGCACATATGTACATACACTGTTATTCTATTATGTTATGTATATTTATACAGGGATGGTACTTCAGGATCTGCCACGGACAGTATTCCAAATTTTACGTATTTTCCTGCATCGTTGCGCTGCAATTTGTCGATGTGCGTATAGAAAGTTTTAGAGTCTTGAAATTCTAGAGATCTAGGGACTTCCAATTCTGCAAGTAATATTCATAATCAGATTTCACTCAAGCCGAGAGAATGTGATTCTTGGCTCATTACGTCGTAACTGTGAATGACGCCGTAATGGTGTCCGAAAGTAGCACCGTTGGAACAATTGACTTTTTGATTAGCTACCTTCAAATAATACATGCTTGGATTGGAATTACTGTAAATATGACTTTGTACACACCTCGCGGTGGCTCGAGAAGCCGCAAGAGTTGAAAGTGTGTAAACATAGGATTTTCTTGTTGGATATGTTCCGACGTGGTCTCATGGTAATTTTCCCACAAGAATAGAGAAACCTGTTGGAGGATCTTGAGAATAATCTATTTTTTAGAATTGTATCGCATGTTTCATAATAACTGAGTTTTATTGCTGTTCGAGTCTGTTTCCCAGATTTGAATCAACTGAAAAAATTGTTGGGGTACATTCGGTCGATCCAGAAAGTTTTCATCATCCAGAATATGATATCAGAATTGGGATCCAGTAGAATCGGATGGATCAAATCCAATTTTGAACGAACAGGCACAAATTTGTGTGTATTATATATGTTTTTGGATTTTCATGTCCAATCAATGTACACGAATGCTCACTCGTACTGGGTATATCATCAAATACGTAATCCGTTGGATTCGCATACAGCACAAAATAATTGCTCTGGATACCTATCAAGAGTCACTCGGTGTTTGCACTTTTGCCAAGATTTATAAAAATCCTGATGCACTGACTCAAATGCTTGTTCACTGTATTCCCCTGACCCGTGTCCAGTTATTCCACAGGAATCTTCGATGTGAAAGATCACGGCGTGAACTTCAAGGGTAACAAAAATAGAATGGTGTGGATACTTGCGATGTACCGTTCCGACTCAATCCACCAAATTTTAGGAATTCCAACGATGATACGGAATTTGGATGAGATCAGTTTTTCTATCTAGCTTCACATTTTGCCACGATGAATGATGAATTTCCATGAATACTCACGTGAGGTGGTTCGCTGCCCCCCCTCCGCCTATTAAAGATTCTTAAACATTTTTAGGATTCCCTCTCCCCTTGAAACTCTTATGTAATTAATGGACGTCCCCTAATATGCTTGCCCGAACAAATATCGACTACTCTGGAAAAGCGACATCGATGTGAACTATTTTTTCTTTTTATCCATAATGCATTGAAAGAAAATCCGAGATAGACGAGTGTGCTATCTCTTATACTTCCTCGGGGAAAGGATAAAAAGTGTATGTGTTCAGTGTATGATGAATGCGAGACATTTTTCTCTCCCTCATATCTGCGTTTCATCCGTTCACCATTTTTATCGTAGCTCTTCTATCAGCGATATTTGCGGTAATGCTCATTTTATGTCTTGGTAGACAAAAAGGTATATCAGGATATGGATTATATTATTCAATCAAAATTCAATTATTCGTTAAATGACCAATCTTTTAAGTAGCAAATTTTGCAGACCACTAGATCACGCTGTACTCATCGACATAGATCCAAGATATGATATTCGACCGTAAAAACTTAACGAAGGTTACGATTATTTTTCATGAATGTACTTATGAATTTCAATTCATTTTCTCAACGTATGATATCCCTAATATTATCCATATTTTTGACTAAAAAAAACATACCAGCAACGAGTTTCTTGCATTGGAGATATCTTTGTGAAATTATCGAATCAGAAGTACTTACAATTATGTAATTCAAGATGGATAAAATCAATAGCAAGTGAATCGAAAAAGAGTACAGGATATGAGAGAAAGAGTGCCCGCGTTCGATCAACAATAACGAATCGATTCTAAGAATCTAGCACTGCAACATCAGACAAAAAGGAAAAGCATTCAATCATAGATTCTAGCACTCACGTTCTAAGAAAAGGTTCATTGAGAGGCTACCGTGCACGAATTGTTTTCTCATCAAACTCTCGATTCTCCAACTCTAAATATAACTTGGATCTAACATCAAACTCTTTCGATCTTTCAATATCCATTCCATGAAACAACAATCAACAATCGCAGTTGAGTGAGAAGCAATAGAAAACTTGCACGCTCGATTCCCAATTGGTGAAATACCTCGCTATGATTTTGAGTGATCTAGATCTATATATCTATGTGTGAGCGCTTGCGATAGTATAACTGATTTCTTTTTGTACAACGCCACGAGCCATGACACGTATAAGCCTGCTAGGATTCATGCACTCTGTGCCGCCCTTTTTTTCAATAATACCCGCTATATTTCTCGATACACATCCATCCGTTAAGCCGAGTGGAAAGCTTGCGTTGAATCAAGCTCACTGTGAGCGCTCTATGATTTTTGGTATTTTTGGGCAATTCTATGCTTCTGGATTATACATCCCTTTCCAATATCTAATCCTCGGTCATCTTTCTCCGCAACTCGATACTTTTCCCAACCTTTCAATTTTTTTTAGCATTTTTTCGACCATTAACGCCAAATGATCGTCAATTTACCCTCTAGCATATCATTTCACACAACAAATCCGCATGTCAGGACTATCATTCTATGACCCCTAACCTTTTTTGGACCATCAGTGAAGTTGGAAATCAAATATTCTAGAGAACATTCATTGGTGGTGCACCGATGCAAATTTGATCGACACTCTCTCTGTGATTGATAGACGTAATGCGCGCGCGTTTGGCTTTCAAAGGGACGTTAAAACCTCGTATAATCCCAAGCTTGCAACTTTTAAACTGAAATCGAGGTCTGTAATTTGTGCACTCTTTCGCTTTTGTAAATGGACAATGAAAATGCAGAAACCCGTCACGTGAATTTTATTATTTTTTCAAAAGTAAACTCTGAACCCAATATACCTATCTACCACATATATTCATATATACTGCATGGACAGTATCACATGGGCAAAAGTGAATCCTACGGATGGAATTTTTATTCAAATGAAATATATATGTAGTTTCGTCGTGTAGCCATCGTAACAGAGTTTTGACTCGGTTGCAGAGTTTACACGTGATATGAACATCGAACTCGCTCACAGAAAGGATCGATATTGAAAAAGTTTTGCGCTGTACCGATGAAAATTCATGCCACGCGAGTATGGGCTCACCCGATTTTCAATACAGTTTTTAAAAGAGAAACTCAAACATCGTATACCCGCACACACTTCACCCAAAAACTATACTCTGATATATATCATGATACGGCGTTCAGTAGTGAAACCCAAGCTATATGTATATATCCCGCAGAGTTGAATTATCATCGCATCCGCTTTCTCGCGGGACGTTCTTCCCTAACACTACATATAGCTCGGGCTTTTAATCCTGGATACCCTGGTGGGATCCCGTCAAAATAACGAATAGCCCAGGCATTGTTTATCCAATCTCACGCATATATACGGGGTAATCTGAAACAACGCTATCGCTTGGACAGTAGTAGGTACTACGAGGATGACGCGGTGGCGAGTTCCGAGGCGATTCAATCGAGCGTGAAAATATCACCGAAAGGGGATAAAAAGAAGCTCTTCCCTTCCTGCCTGCTTGACACAAGCATCGATATCTCAACGGATATCATTCGTTTGCCTTTCGTTATCTAGAATCCCCTCGAGTTCGTGTCTCATCCAACCACAATCCGATGGTTCAACCCCTATATATTTGGCAAAAAAATGCATCGAATTGGACGCGTTGGACTGCAAAGGGGTTATACCCTCTTTTTTGCGTTTGGACTTCTGGAGCCTCAGGGATAGAGACAGCTATACTTTATTTTTTTTTATGGCATGCACTCGTTGGCGTATCTAGGCGTGGCTCGCGTTGACGTATTGGAATTTAGAATTGACGGCTGTGTGGATCTGTCGGAATACTAGAGAAGAATGCTTTTTTTGGGAGAAAGAGCACCGAGGCGGTGAAAATTACGATTGCGTGATAAATGTCTGACCGAACGCTGAGATGTACTACTGACATTGTGTGGAGGCTGAGTTTTGGACCAATCGGTGAGAGGTTCGTCTTTGCGAGTTGTTGAAGTGATGGAAGTGGAGGAGAGTTCCTGTAAAGATAATTTTGGGTACGATAGATTGATGGAGTTGAGCTTTGAGATTCGTTCAAATTTATTTCCAGCGACTCGATAGAATTGGCTCTGATGTTTGAACCCAGTAGACACGCTGGTGCTCAGACTCAATTGAGGTAATTAATATCGTGTTTGGGATACCGGAAAGATCTTCTTAGTATCGCCAGGCTATGATACATTGGAATGAATTGGGCAGAATATCGGATTACCTGCGTTCGCTCGAGTCTTCCTTTCGAGTTTCACGAATTCTTCCCAAAAGTTTTCAAATTTCCGGTGGGAAATTTGACGAGAGATGAACCCTAATTCAATTTGTTACTTTCGATTGAATCCAAAAGGATGGGTTGAGTGATTACTATTTCACGAAATAGGGATATCGAATTTTCATTCTACATTGGAATTCAACTTTGAGAGGCAAATTGGCGAAATTTAATGAAAAAACGATTTGTCAATCTGCGTTCCGAAAAGGAAGGAACAAAAGTTGGAAAACATGCACAATTTGACTCGTTAACATGAAAATCGATCACTGGCTTAATTCAATCTCAAATTTCAAACGCATCAATTCACCAAACTTCGAAATGTATGGTTAGCTGACGAATGATTGAGGGGATTTGGATTTAAACGTATTCTAGAATATTTTGTACGGGGATTCGTGGTATACCGGCCTATTTTCAGTTTCCATCACCACATACTTTTGCCGGAGTCCAACAGGATCATCGAGGATTTGGTATCTTGAGCAACAAAATTGATATCAATTAAGTCGCTCAATGAGTGTTACAAATTGAATTCACTATCTAATAATTCGCTGCAAATTAAAAACGCAGAAGTATAAAACTAGCTATCAAGTGGATGCACTGAACGCAATACTCATTTCTCCCCAATAAACTTTTGTGATTGTTAAAGCAAAAATATCTAACCCATAGAACATGGATATTTCTATAGATCAGCCAAAATTTCAGTCACTTATGGGATAAAGAACGTTTGTGCCCAACCATATTTCTCCAGAATCTGTTCGATAGGGGCGGATCCAGGGACCGATCTTGGGATGGAGGGAGATTAGATCTCGAGGGGGAGGTGATGACAGCCCATGTTCCCTATGCCAATCTCTCTTTCCTCACCGAGAGAGGGAGGATCTCCTCTATCTTCCAGTAGGTCTTTGCACTTTAAATTTCTCTTCTTTTTTCTTTTGATGTCACTTTTGACTCAACTGTTGACTGAATTGTGCATGAACTATGCACTTACCAAATGACGTGTCATATGCATCTGTGATAAATAATGTGATTTTGAATGACCTCGACCAAACACTTTTTTCTCTTTTCTTGCTATGCCTGTATCATAAGTACTAGTAATATATTTATATATATATATTTTTTTCTTTTTGTTTACCAATGAGTAGAATTACGGCATCTCAAGAAATTTATATGAGTTGTACATGTTTTTGTATTTCTATGTTTTTGCCAAAAAGGCAGAATAAAGTGATATCTTATCTTATCTTATCTTATCTTATCTATCGCCCGCCTGGATCCGTCCCTGGTCTGAACATCCTTCAAAAGATGTAATCGCTAGAATCTAAAATCAAAGTATTCTCAAGTTTGAGGGTCGCAACGTTGCTAGATTGTATAATTGTTGAGATAGAAAACACCATTCCATCCTTTAAGCGTCTCTTAAATTCATTCAGAGTCTTGTATAAGCCTCAAATCCACATCGAATCGTGAAAATCAGCAACCTAAGTCATCACTGCGACCCTTACAACAACTCAGCTTCCTCGTACAAATAATCATCCTCCGTCGAGCAGCCCCTGTACTCACAAAGATCAAGGATTTTTAACACTTCTACTGACATGCACTTATTCTGCCTCTCCCCATCACTACCGAAAAATAAGAAGCTTCAAAACGTACGCTCGCAAAATAGTCCGCATGCCAAATCGATAAGCCGGTACCATAGCATTGGAAAAGATATAGTATTAGGTGTGGGTCGGGCTGTAAGGAAAGAAGATCGCGGGCTTCGATTTTTAGTTCGACGCGCAAAATCAGGGACGAGCATTGGACTGGATATCCTAAAGAAACCGGGGTAAGAAGAGGAAGGGGACGAAAGTAAGAAGAAGTGGAAAGGCAAGTCTCTGCACGGCTCGCTGATTTACAGAGGAATCCATTTAAAAGTAGAGAATATCCTCGCGCCTTGTACGTAATGGTTTGCTCTTTGCGCATATACGGAAATCTTTGCAAAAGCTGCAGAAGTGCACAGTGTTACAAGAGAGCAACGTTCGCCAGCAGACGTTGCCGTTTAACAATTCTTTATTAAATTTGTATGGATTCTCTTCTTGCCCATTTCTCGCGTGCTATTTTCTTCGTTGAATGGCGTAATACTGCTCGATAGAGCGAATATGCTCGTCGAATCTTTAGATTGAGATTGAGTTAAGAAGTATTAGGGAATCAAATACTTACTTTGACTGCCGTTTCTACGAGCAACGAGAAGATTAAATTCTGGGTATGAATTTTCATTCCTGCTAGGTGATGTTCTGGATCTATCGATTTTCGGGAAATGGCATGATTTTGACCGAGGAGAAGTAGATTTCCAGCAAATTTTTGCCTACCTTGGAATGAATAAAAAAAATACGAGCTCTTAAGGTTGTACTCGCGGTTCTCGAATGACCGTACGGAAAATTACGAAATTCGGCACAGGAGTAGATTAATGTTTCAAACTGCCTCAGTTGAAATTTCAAGAGCCTCCAGAGTCTCAGAGGAAAGTTCCGATCGATTTAACACGGCGGCTCATGGTAAATGATGAGTAGAGTAAAATCTACCGTACAGATTTTTACGAGAGTCGGCCCACAAGAGGAAGAGTGCACGAAAATCACACAGGAACCAACAGATTGATGATTCAGAGCCTACGAAAGAAGATCTAAGTCTGCTGCATGTATTTACTACACCTCCATCGTGAGCGGAAGGGAGTCAAGCGCGCGTATAATCTGCACTTGGACTCATTAGTACCGGTAGTACTACGTTGAACAAAATTTTTCCTCACACGTACTAAACCCACTTTCATCTTGATCAATAACATTAGCTTTGGTGTCAAATTTATCAAATTCACGTGAATTTTTAGTTTTTGCAAAAATTTTATCCTTCTGCACTCCTTTTCATCATCATAATTTATGCGTTATTGAGTTTCATAAAATGATTCAGAATTTCACTGATAATTTTTCTTCGTATTCCACCACACCCATCAGAGTACTCAAATGCCAGTCTGCGGAGCCAAGAGAATTTGTCGTCGTTTACGACAACAAATCAACCGAGCCAACGCAGTCTGTTTCCAACGAGGATGCAATCTGTCTCCAAAGAGTCGCTGGCATGTGTGGCTGATATTTACCGCGCGTGCCCAAACCACACACGCCTTGCGTTGTGAAGGATAACTCCATAAAATTCCGAATGTCAAGTGAAATATTTTGACCAGACTGGGTAAAGATACCGCTCTTGGTGTGATGAAACTGTGATACTGGTTGAACAAGATAATCTTACTCACAGTGAATGAGTGGATCTCATTTCGGAATATTCTGGCTTACAAAGTGGATTTTGTCTCTTCTCGTTACTTCATGTGATCTGAACTTGGCCTGAAATTGAAGTACCTACACGTTAAGGAGGGGAAAATAAACATTCCAAAAAATTCTGAACTCATCTCATATAAGTCCTATATTGCCAATCTGATTGTACATCAAATTCTATGTGGAAGTTCACCTCAAACTCGTAGCAAGCAGATGGCACCAAAGAAGAACAAGAAGCCATGTAAATTCGAGAATATGTAACGGCTGTAGGTAACACGAGTGAGATATTCCATTAGCCGTAAGGCGAGCTGGGAATTGAAAATTTTAGGGTGTATTTTTTGGCTAAACTTGGGAGTACGAGTGCTCTCAGTCGACGAGTACATTTAGGACAAAGCGATCCCGTCGATTACTTATTCATCGCTACTCTCCCTCGAGCTGACTCCCAAGGGTACGGCTTTATATGTAAGTAAGTAAGAGTATATGTGGCCTCCCTACGCTCCCGTAGTTCCATCATGTCCATGTACAAGCGCGTGGCAGACTTTGTGAGTTGAGGTGTACGAAGGGCATATAGTACGAGCAAAACCGAACCGATAAGGTTTGCAGTAACGTTCGACTACAATGTTGGCTCGAAGTTGGGCTCGAGGGACTCGGTACAGCCTGCAGACTTTTTCGTGAGTCTGTAAAAAAAGATGATTCCTTCTTTTTCCGAGATGTGTATTGCAGTCAGGTTGCATATGTGTATTGGATGGGAATCAATTTTCTTCTGCTTCTGTGGCTCATGAATTTTCTCTGATCTCACATCCGTTCGGTGATATCTGATGCTGTGCTTCCATTTACTAGATCATCCTCTAAGTTTTCGAGGTCGTAATTATTCTGTCAGAATTCAGACACTCTGTGGAAGATTGCCACACTGGTCTATCTTTTAACCCATAGAAACCGAGACCATCTAAAACGGGTAGATATTCCGTTTTTTGACTTGATTTACTTCTTTAGAAGTTTCAATTAGACTCAATGCACGTGGAATCTCATAGAATATTCAAGAACGTCATTTATTACACCGGTCATCTATATCGTCACAGTAAAGAGTGCTATTCCCACCACTCAAAACTTCGTAGACTCAAACTCAATTAAAAACTCAGAAAACGTGGAATGTGCTCGCACAATGACAAGTCATTTTTACCAATTTGAAAATTCGGCCAAACAATTTTCTGAAAGTGGTCTGGAAACTTGGAGACGCTCGATAGACCTCAATAACCATACAAAATACTTAGGTATGGCCTGAAACAAGACGATGAAATCTTGAGAGGCATGATATATTGATTCAGATGTACGAAATTCAACATACTATCCATGGGTCCTGCAGAACCCACCAGGCACCTCATATGGCTTGAAGAAATCAAATTTCCAATATTTGTGATGTTGTTTTTTTCTCTTATTAAAATGGCACATCAATTAACGCACGGATTCATACTTGAGGATGGACTTCATTGAAGTCAGTTTGAAAACCACGTGACAGGGGAGCAGTTTTTCTTCTTCGGTTTTGCAAGATTGATTGGAATCCGTAAAACTCTGGGAATAGAATGAAAATCATCGATTCAAGGAAATAGATTGTAAATCAAGATTCACTTACGATTAGTTCGATTTCAAAATTGATGTGACGGCACATCTTGAGGCATCAACAAGCGGACATAGACTTTCCGAGGTTCCTTACAAAGAGCCACAGCTGTTCCAAAGTAAACATTAGTCGAATTCATCCTCCATCCCATTCATTTTGATGACCATTGATGAGGATCAAAACTCAAGCCAGCGGCTTGATCCCAATAAATTCGGTATGATCTAAGATATGTCTATTTTCAAAAATATTTGACATATTCGGATATTGTACCCGGTCTACATCCGCGATAATGCGATCAACAGGATGGCTCTTAATATGAGTGATTTTCCTTCAAGGATAATATAACCGCAGCATAAATTCACCAAAAAAGACATTCAAGCCATTCTCATGAAAAAGTAGATGCCTTTGTACAACCGTCGACACATTAATTTGTTTCAGTCATTTGAATTTACCAAAATTATTCGACTGATGCTACATCTGACATTTGACTAAAATTATCATCAGTATAAACACACGAATGAAAATTATATTTCCAAGCTAATTTCAATAACAGTAGTCCCTTACGCAAGAGCGAATTGTGTATCCAATAGTATTGTATCAAATTACATAATGAAATTCTTCTCAGAATTTTGGCAGTGCCCCGAATGGCATTTCAGTTCACTCCGAACAAAAATGGCACTGGATACCGTCACAGAGATGAAATTGAATATGAGATATTAAATTAGGAAAGGCCTCATTTGTAGCAGAGTAATGACAACTGCGCATTTAAGCAAGTGAATCAATATCATCTCGTAAATTTAATTTTTGCATTTCCGTTTGACAAACCGAATTGCTCTTTGTGCTCATTTTCGTATTCAGAAATTGGTCAACATTGAAAACAGATGGCTCAATTATATTTGATGCCGTAGTAATTTATCACCACTGACCATCTCTCAAAACAAACACAATCGAGCGAGTATAAATGAAATATTCAAACGAGCGAGTTTGAAACGATTCTCATTTTCACTTGATCACAATGCATAAAATTTTCGCTCTGAATAATTCAGTAGGAATTTCTCTCTCCTTCTTTTGCTCATCCATACCTGTGTACCAATATAGAGTAAACTCTTGCTAGCTCGCTTGGGTCACCGCCCGGCCCCATTATGATTGAATATCGGAAAGAACAAATCACAGTTTGTCCAAAGTTCGGCCCAGTTATCATCATCATCATCATCAGTGGTAATTTCATCCAAGCAAACAGACGAGTAAAGTCATCTCAAACTTTGCTCTCTCACTTCACGAATTGCCCAAGAGTTGATATATATTTCCAGAACTGTTAGAGCTATACTCATCGTAAAACTAGAAACTCTGAAATCCAGATGGGGACGGATGGAACATTGCGCTTGAGATGCTCATCCATCGGAAATAAGTTACGAAACGATGAAGCCATATCTTTCCCTTACTCTCATAATATCCACTCACTTCAAAACGATCGATTCGGTTCAATCTGATTGATGTCAGAGCTCAATTTGAGCACGAGCTCCGGAAGTCCATACATTCGAGTAGACAACTCTTGAGATTACTCAATCGGAAGACGGATCACGCATCGCTTCGTCACACACACACACACACACACATACACACACTATTGGAAATAGAGAAGTAGTACCTATACTAGTAGAAAGTTTATATCGGAAGGGAAATGGAGACGTGGAATTGTGAAGGGGAACCTCCGGAAACATACAAAACGAGAGGTTTGTTCTTGCCATTACACAAACAGGAAGGGTCAAGGAGATCTCGGCTCCCCCCGGTTTATTTGACATCGAATTCGCTCAAATCAAAACTTTTGCTTCAAGAACTTCCTACATAGTCTATCCTAGCATCGTCTCAAATCAACTACAACTTCGAGCATTTGATTGTCCTATTGAGTTGCTTTAGTCCAAATTATATTACGTCGTAGTAGTAGTAGTGGTATGGCCAAGACGGTTTTATTTTTGGTTGCATCGCTCAAAGCGTGTACCCATCTATTATTTATTCACTCACTGGGATACGAAGCTGAGCTGCTACTTTCAATTTTGGAGAACTTAGACGTTGGTTCTCTTGAGCGTCGACGTGGAAAAAGAAATCAGTGTCTGCCGTGTAGAATGAGAACAATTTTGGTTGATATTTGACGTAAAACTGTGTGCAGAGAGTATGTTGTGTTTCCTAGAAGGATTCAATATTTCAGTTCTGATTTGAAATTTAGTGGATTACGTGGAACTGACCCAAATGAATTATTCGTAGGCTACAGTCGGAGTGCTCTGTCTGGTTCACTTTGGGCAAAGAATAGCTTCTCATCAATTCACGAGCCCTTAACTTTGGAAACATTACACGATGAAGTACGACCGCTCTGCTAACTCCTCTTCATTCTATAGAACAATTCGGACAACTTGGTTAGAACGCGAATGCTAATGATGCCAAGTTTGACTGGTAAAATTTTCTACAATCGATAGGATTACTGAATTCTCTTACGCAAGCTTCCTGTAGGGTTGATTCATTATAATAGCCGCTTGTTTGAGAAAAATTTGGATTTATAATTCTTCGTGGGAGCTCAATGACCTTAGGAACTCAATCATCGTCTACTCTGAGTGATCAAGAATGATCCCGAATGTTCGATGAAGCGTTATTTGAAGCAATAATTATTATTGATAAGGGATTTCTTTAAAAAAGTTATGATCACTAGGAGTCATTCATCGAGCTAGTTGTTGCTCACGCAGACACTAGTCACCGCACAACCATTCATTTATTTTCAGAGTTTTTTTATTCATTCTATTGGTTATAAACAAAATCACAATATGATCCTGATACTGATCTCCATTTTCTCCAAGACAAAGTATTCAGACACAAATTGAGTGAAATATGTTCAATAATTATGGCAAAACTTAGCAAAGTTCACCGGGAGATCCAAAAATGTGATTTTGATTTTTGGTGTCCCTGAGTCTACATTCATGGATCTTTCTGCATTTATTAGACAGAGAAAGGATCTAAAGTAGAACCTTACAGCTTCATGACATCCATGTATATGCATATCGCCCAAAAACGCTTAGTTATTGCAACAACGACGTCAAAATAGACGGCCGCTCCTGCCACCAGCCCATTTGGAAAAATTGAATTGATTGTCGGAAAATACAAAGAGAATTGTGAAGAATTCTGCGTAGTCGAGATTTCATAGATAAGCTAGAGTGTATCATAGTACAGAGGATATAACCGTATCCATTGCAATTTGCCATAAGAATTTTCTCTGTGTGTACTGTATAAAACGAGAGCTGTAGAAGCATCTTCGGTATCTTGAGCGCTTGCTGCAAGTGCCCAATAAATGCGGCGCACTTTGTAACGCGTATAAGCGCTTCGGGCATAGCAACGCGTTTTACGCCAAGAGAAAGCGAGAAAGCTACGAGAAATTTCAAATCGCCAAAGCTCACAGTAAGATAGAGCCAAGCAATATCAAGAAATTCTTCCGAGTCATGAGTTTTATCAGTCATAAATCGGTATGAGATACTACAATACATTATATCTATGGAGAAAAAATACAATTCACCTATGGAGGGATATTAAAATTGATGGAAGCTAGAGGGGTAAGTATTGATGATCCAGACAGTTCTAGCATAGGGGAGAGTGGGGCGCATTAGGACAAGCAAGATAACTCGATTGTGGGTGAGTCTAGGCTTCCGCCGCGTAAAAACATTTTCAATACCATCATAGACTGTTGTTTTCATCGTGGTTGGACCTCCTGAAATGATACTCGGAGTCCTCGCTGATGCAGAGGTTTTTTGAGGGCCTCATGTGGTTTATTTTGAGAATGCAAGATTTCACGCTATTTCTACAAAGCAGACAGATTCTAACGCTATTCAGGCCAGGGGTCGAAAACTACGCAAAAAAACTCAGAAATTTTGAGCCATCGTGAGTTGAAATTGGTTAAATTGGATGGAAGTAATCGCTATCTCGCGAAAAGAAGGGTCGAGGGCATTTTAGGACAAACTGAACGGCGCAAATTAGGACAATGCTGAATCCCATTTAAAATCGGTTGACCGATCGCGTATCATGTTTTTCTATGGTAATTGCCCGTATCGAAGCGCGTATGCATCTGTGCGAATCTGTCGAGGCGCTGGAGGTTCAGGGTGAGTTAGGTGATTGAAAATGGGTGAGGAAGTGAAGTTAATATGTCCATTGGCCGTCTCAGGAATCAGATTAGAGGTTAGAAGTCGCTTTCAATGTGTTCAAAAATAGTGCTGAATTTACGCATTTTCACTCTCGCATTCGCTGATATTGGGTTGATTGTCGAACTTTATCACTCGGGTCGTTGACTTGGTGCGAGTACTGTTACCTCCAATACATGTATGAAGTAAGAAGAATTAAAGTCAACTCTTAGAAGCCACGAGTCGGTTGCTGATTACTGAAGACGATAGTACATCAATAAAACGCCTAATTCAATAATGTTCCAAATTGATATAAAAATGGCCCGCTTGCTGAGGCTCTAGGAGGACGTAAAGGTCGCGGGCGAGTTTCGCTCTTGATTTTGGGTTATTACCACGTTTTTGGTAAGTAAAAGCGACTCGAATAGGCGGAAAATATTGCCGTATTCCTCAAGTATGAAAAGCTGTCCAAATTTGCCTCCAAAACTTGTAAAAAGTGCCCCCAAGCGCGAGGCTTTTTTAACTTCAAGAAAAACTGTGAACGCTGAGACCCAGGGGTCTGAAAATTTTTTTGACAATCGATTCAACAGTTGAACTTCCAAGTTTCGGAGCGCGCCTATCCCCAAGTATCGCCAGATAGCCCTACTTCAAAACCTGTCCTAATTTGCCCCACTCCCTCCTACGCACTTTCTAAACCGAGTGAGGTTTCTTGAATTCCCCCTGACTCGGAAAGAGTAAGATTTACACTTGGAGTTGAGTGAATGTTCCACTTTCTGAATCGCCGTAAGCTTCTTAGCCGCTTGCAAAGATTTAGAAATTACAAAACCCGAGTTTTCCATGAAAAATTGGCAGCATCTTGACGTGGCATTGATGGAACGGATCACTAAAAATGAGAATGAACAGAGATTGAGGGAGGAGTGGTACGATCGATTTACAAATGAACCTTTGTATTCCGTACGATCGCAAACCACTATTGAGAGCAAGATTGAAGTCTGAAATATCGCCCGGCTAATGCAAAAGTTGGAACCGATCGGTTCGAAGCTCCTCTTATTACGCAAATGAGGGAATTTTCAACGACGAGACTAATTTTATACTGAACGCTATGGCCGATAACTCAACTCGATGGGGTGAATTATTCACGGGATCAAAAGCCAGCAGTTGCCCCGTACCAACTTTATATGTAGGTGATACTATAGACACCTTTGGGACTATGTACCTGAAAGCAGTAATAGTAGTAGTAGTAGCAGGAATGAGAGAAGCGCGATCGATCGTTAAACTGGGCTTTTATCACTGTCTTATATCGCGCTCGAGTTGTCACGATTCAGTCGAACGCGGAAGAGGGCTACGTACCTGTGTATATGTAGAGAATAAAAATAGAGCAAGAAGAAGAGAAGCAGGACAATCTCTTTGGAATCTTTCTATCGATGCGGCTTTATCGCTGTCTCGGGCTAACGCCCGTTTTCTTGAGCATCGGTAAAGATACTTGACGCAAGCTCCATCATTCTTACGACGTTTAGGATCTTTAAAAGAAGACGAGGCAATCGGAAATAGGCCAATGAGTTTTGTCTTCGATCCTTTCTATATGTACCTTTATACGCTTGATTTTTGTACTTGTCTTCCTCTGGATCCAGCCAAGTGTCATTTACTCGTTTTGTATAGAATTTATCACATAGAGAGGGAGACTTTTTCCGGGTTTGGTTTTTATCCCGTGAGATGTGTAGTTCTGAGGTAGTTAATTGTATATCGTGCTATAAATGATGACCGACGTTGAGGATTTTAATGCGCTGCACGCTTGTGAGATTTTGATTACCTACTTGCGCTCTATTTTGATTACCTACTTGGGCTATTTTTTATGGGTAGTACGGATATATGTTTAATTAGAGTGGGTTACGAGGTACTTGACTGTCACATTCGTGACCATCAAATTGATTGCTTCGTAGATTCTTGGACTGATTTCTCCTTCTGATACTTTTTTGTTGTGGCAGTGACTTTGCTATGTTGTGAGCTGTTATTTTCAATGGCTATCGTAAGTATATGGTATGAATAGAATGGAGGCATTTCAAAAATTCATGATCACATTTCTTAAGGCCAGTCCGTAGTGCTTACACTTGCTCATTACTCCATAGATGGCGCCACGGTGATTTGCATAGCGTAATTCCAACAATATTTAATTTCAAAATAGTTGCAAACACTTTTTGGACCAAATCATCGAGTCAGCGCGCTTCCCAATGGAATTTTCAATCGTTTGAGCTTTGTTGCGTCTCAAAACTAGCGATATATTTTGCGAGATTTGGAAAATGGCAAAGTCCATGACAGCGTGGTTCCTACGATGCGGCAGCGACAGCTCAAGATTGCGGTTTTCCAAATCCTGCACAATATACCACGAATTTTGAGACGCAACAAAGGTCAAATGATTGGAAATTTTATTGGGAAGCGCGCTGACTCAACGATTTTATCCGAAAAGTGTTTGCACTTATTTAAACATTAGATATTGTTTGAAAACCTGCATGTACTCCGGTGCGTGTCTGGTTGCAGTATTGCGGGGACTACGGACTGGCCTTAATTAGACTTCTGAAATTAGTAATAGGATATTTCAAAAACTTCCGGTGAGGACCAACAGATAGAATATTAAATATACATTGTGGAAAATTCTTTCGTAGAACTTCAACCAACTGGTTGAATGAAATATTCAATCAGTTGGTTGAGAATTTTACCAGTTCCTTTAACCAGGTGGTTGAATCTTTCTTTCAACCATTTGATGGAATTTCTTCAAGATAAATTTTTACAAAGTATCATTGAAAAATCTTTTTTTTTTTCTACAAATCTCCCAATCCTTTCTATTGAATGTAAACGTTGATGTTCATTTCGATGGTACGTAATGACGAATTGAATTAACAGGAATCTCGTGATATGAATTTCCAAGTCCATCCGGTATCATAATGCTAACAACACCTGATTGTCATTTACATGGAATTATTTCTTTCCCGTCAGTGACAAGCTCGTTTTACAATCTAGTATTGTTCTTCCGATTCGAAATTAGTTCAAAATAATTGAACTCTTGATGGCAATATTACTTCATCAGAAACAATTCCAAGATCCTCATCAGAAAGTTCGTTCATAACATCTTTGACTGACTCAAGATATTACCATTGAATTACCAAGAAAAACTGCACCCACTGGCTATGAATCACAAGATTCTTATCCCAAAATTTCGATTTCCTCAGGAAATCGCGCACAATGACCGCAATTGCGTATCAAAAAGTACGATCGAGGCAAATGGGTTAGCCACAATTGTGCTGCAAATACTGCGAGGAGGGGAAAAAATAAAATCTCAAGAAAGTGGCTTTTCCCGAACGATAACGAGATCGTCGCATCGAGCATCGTCACATCGCTCCAAGACTCTTATAGTTCTGCGTGTGCGTGTGTGAAATTCAACATTCAACCCATCTGCACCCCCTCCTTTTCCTCTCCTTTTACCTCACTCTCTTCCTATACTTTCCTCCATTTGGCTTTTCAGTGCATACCACTGCTACTGGCAAAACTTAAATTTTCTCACTTTGCGGGCTACCCAAATTTCCGTCTCTTTCGTGTTTGCCTTTGATGTCTTTTTGCGCTCGGTTCCATTCCGCGCGACCACATAATATAAACCTAAAACTTCTTTCGCTTTCACTTTTCATCTCCTTCTTCCAATCTCGCTGCTTGCCTCCTTTTACTCTCCTTCAGACGTATGAGAAAAGTCCAAATAATCTTGATGCTGCTGGTAGCCTGGATTCGTGTTTGAGTTGAAAAGTACATTTACTGAAAAAGTATCATTGAAACTTTGAAACTTTGGTTCTGATCAGATAAAGTTTGTTGGAGTTTCGGCTTGAATTTGAGACAAAAATGAGGTAGCAGATTGATTTTCTTTCCTCTGTTTGATGTACGGAGCGTTGTGAGTTAGCCAACATGCCAGCTATTAATATTGGATAACATAACTCTTCAATGATGTATTCATACTACCCTGATAGAAATGGTGAATATTGTTCGGCCAATAACTGACCAAATTGCATTGCTACTGGCTAGGGCTGGTCAGAAAAATTGGTCACGTTCCTAGCAGGTCACACGAGGGTTCTGTACCCTCATTTTGTAATTATTCTTCACCATCCGATAATCTTCCTCTTCAATCATTTGATCCATTCACCGAATATATGAGTTTTGTGCAGAGTAGTGCTCATATTTCTCGAGCTTATGCCCTTTCAAAATCCTTCAGTGAAGAGACGAGTTAACATTATTCTTCCGCTTCCACTATTCACTTGAATCGTCCCACCATATAAGCACACGGTACAATTGAATGCACTCGATGAAATGAAGAGTTTGATATAAAAGAGATGAGTTACGTGTAAATTTGACCGAAAAACCTGAAATCACAAAGATGCGCCACAATCGTGTTGATAGACCGATCAAAATTTCGAATTTTATTTTGATCTACGTATATCTATTCAGTGCACGAAAACCAATGAAAAATACATCGACTATTGAATGCAGCCGATTGCGAGTGACATTCCTCCAAGCTTGAAACTTTTACGGGTCATAAAACCAGTGTAGAGAGTATTATAGGCATGTCAATTGTAGCGATCACTGCAATGCGACTATAGCAATGGCTACGGAAGCACTCACAGGCAGTCCCAATTAACGGCGTGCAGCGAGTTGGCAAAGTTGACCAAAATTTACTGTACTTCGGGTCAATGTTTCACAGGCAAGTGCGAGTAGGCTCTATTTTTTTTTCACACACATCTGTCCTATTCCATCGTATGAGCTTCGTTTTGCTTCGTCGGAGCAATAAGATCGATTTGGGATTGAGAAAAATTTGTATCAATACAAAAATTAGAGTTCAAAGTTTGAACGCGTTACCTACCAAACCCAACCTTTCAGTTGACATTTTCCCACAGCGGATATGGAGATGAATACGGGACCACCCATGAGATTGATAGATGGTATCCTCAATTGACATTATTAGGTCAGAAGAACATGTTTTTCCGTGTTATTTAATAAACAAATTGAAATATGAGCGGTGGCCACGCGACATTTTTTTTGTCAAAAATCCAGATTCACCAACGTTTTTATGATTCAACTTCCACATTCGCAACCACTTATCTCGTACTGGTCTATCACTTGATCCCAAATGAGCGATATGCTTAATAAACTGAGGCGGACAGCCGCCGATCCGGATACTGAATCGCGGAAACCTTGCTATACCTTATTCCTGACTGAATAGGCCCAGCTATTCCGCCGGTGTTAGTCACCATTTGTTTTTGAGATGACAATAACAGACTTGTTTTTTCGACCCAATAATGTCACTCATAGGCCACAATCAATCAATCTTATGGGCTCCGTATTATCCTCAAAATAAGAGGACGGTCGAGAATTTTCCACACGAGCTAAGCGTGACAGCCCTACCTGAATGATCACCAATCCGCATGCTAAATTGCAAAAAGGTTGATAATCTGAATTTTTCCCGATAAGCTCGCGTGGCTGACACTATTATTTGTTTCTATTTATTTATGAAAAAATATGAAGAAACTTGTTTTTCTGACACAAGAATGTCGTCCAGGCACCTCTACTCACCAATCTCGTGGCCCCCGTATTCATTTCCCATATTCATTGAAGTAAAACTTCCAACCATTGGTTGAATTTGGTACGGAACCAGTGGTTGCCAATTTGGTGGAAAGTCAGCCAATCTTTCACAGTGTAGTACCGTGAACTCCTTGGGTTAAAAAATGTATTGAACGATGATTCCATTATCATTTTTGATCAAAAGTTCTATGAGTTAAAGAAATTCAGAGTCGCATTTATAGTTGGGAAAAGTAAGAATCGACCCATCGGTTGCCAGTAAATGTGTAGGCACAAATATTTAAACCGGTACAACTATAACATGAAGAGATCTCATTAGCAAGTGGATCTAGAGGATAACGAATGAAAGAATCGGCTATTCGAATTTGACCCTAGATTTGAGTTACTCAAACGTAACAGATTTTGTTCATTATCGATCAATAAAAAACGAAGATTCCCTGAAATACTATGCAGATTATTCACGCCAAAAACTATACAGTACCTTCCAAAATCAATGTATCGTCCATGGTCTCACTATATCCATGACTCCTCCGACTTACTTCACTGTACAAAGATTCGAAAAGAAGCATCCTAAAGATAACATAGAAAATCTATCGATCCATGTGTTTCAAACATTTTTCATAAACTCTTTGAGTAGCCGTGATCAACGTTGAAAATCTAAAAAAGTTCGTCTTCAGTGGATCTCCTACAACTTTGACGGGGGGTGATTTGATCACAAAAATTCTCACAGGATTTTGTTGCTCATCTCAAAATTTTTTTCCTTTAGAATCACCTCCACGACCTTCCCTGTCCGAGTAACGAGCTTGGAGAGAAAACTCTGTATTATATAGGGTGCTTATGGAGATACCAAGGCTGGCACCTGTATCGAACCTTTTGCTCTATTCTAGTGCAAAAATTCATCAGAAAAATATCACGCCACATGATTGTGACATAAAATGACCTCATCTTTCAGAAATTTCCATCAGATTTTGTTTAAAATGTGACCTGTACGAATAAAATATGAAATGTACAATTGATACGATAAAACTCGAGGAATCATCTTTACTTAAAATTCGAGACAAAATCTGATGGTATATTTTGAAAGGTGAGATCATTTTACGCGAAAATCATGTGGCATGATATGATATTTTTTCCATAAATTTCTGCACTAAAATAGAGCAAGATGGAACGAAACGAGTGCCAGCCTCGGTATCTCCAGTAACACCCTATGTTACACAGCGTTCTCTCCCTCAGTTTGTCACTCGGATGGGAAAGGTCGTAGAGGAAACTTTAAGAGGAGGAGATTGTGGGCTTTGAAACGATCTACAAGATCCTATGAGAATTCTTGTGATCAAATCGCCCTCTACAAAGCTGCAGGTAATCCATTGAAGAAGAATTTTCTCATGATTATCAACGTCAATCACGGCCACTCAAAGAGCGCTTTTACAAAATCTGAAACACGTGAATCGATAGACTTTTTTGTGATCTTCAAGACCTTTTTTTCAAAATTTTCGTTCAATCAAGTAGGTCGGAGTAGTCATGGATTTAGTGAGACCATCGCTGATCCATTAATTTCAGAAGGTACTGTATGCATACCATCATACTGAGAAGTTAGTCAAATCCCTAACATTCTCAACTCCCGCATGACTCTAGCCAAGAAAAATTTTGAAAAAATAGGTTCGCACCAGATATTGATTGACAAAATAATCCTTGGATGTATTCCTCCATTGTTGACATACTTAAACGATGATAGTTTTCCTGCTCACAATCAGAAATGACAAATTGATTTGGATGTACGCAAACTTTACTAGATGAATCTAAAATTTGATCTGCAAACACGTGAAATACCGTCAGCTGTATCCACAGTTCATACCCACGGGAAAGCACACATGGTGAAATATAAATAGACTCAGTAGAACGGATCAGCTATGGAGTTCAAACATTGATCAAATTCAGATTATACACTCGATAATTCAATGAATCATTCCTACCTTTTCTACTGCTCAATAATCGTAAATTGCATAAGAGTCAACTCTGATCTTTCCAAGCAAACACGATTGTCAAAGAGAGAAAATTGAGGATGACGAGTCAAAAATACGCAGCCAATATTAGGTCGCTCAAAGAGTTTATCCAAAGTCAATATATTCTGAGCACGTGTGTGGAGAAACTTCACCGATACTCGCATCCGTTTTGAATGTACACAGTCTCATCTTTGGCGCATCCTCGGCAAGTGTTGTTCCATCGGCAGTTTACACGCGAACCACATTTACATGTGTAGCTACATGTTCTGAAGCTCCTGCACTTGAGCTCCTACGCCATACAAACCTATCAACAACCTCAAACTTGCAAAATATACGTTCAGTACCAACACATACCCAAACGTACACGTCAGGTAAATTCAAAGTCTCAAGACGAGATAGAGTATTTTATATCACTCGTGCTGGAAACCACTCCGTTTCCGAGCTTACTGGCGCGGGTGGGGAGGCTTGCAAACACGCGTTTTACCAGGCGACTGCGCCATGAGTAGACAAGAAAACAAGCCGTTTCCACGCTTCCTAAAAAGCACCAGATATTACTAGACGACATCACACACACACACACACACACACACACACACACACGCATTCAGCGCCACAACTTGCTGGCGACTGCCACCACCGTTATGTATGGAAAGAATAATAAATAAAAGCGTTTAAAAATGGACAAAAAAGAACAACTTATGACTCCACCAGACTCCACGCATAGGTTCATAGTTGCAGCAGCTTATTATGAGTCTGCGCAAAAAATCAAAATGTGTCAACTCAGTCTAACAATTTCCTGATGACTCTCAACTACTTATACTTAGATTCAATATCAAACTTTTGAATCAAGCAAGATATTGCAAGTTCATGGAGACCCCTCCGTAATACAAGCAGAGTAAAATGTTGAGTAGTCGAGGTACAGAGAAAGTTATAAGATGAAGTGTGAAAAAGTTATGTCAATTCCCACGGTGATATTCCTAGATTATAAGAAAAAGGCGAAACCAAATGGGCATGCCCTGTTACTTATCTCAGAAGTTACTTGGCAATCAGGATATTAGAGGATTCAGTCCACGAGTTCACATAAAAGGGACTTGATCGAGTCCACGAATCAGTTGGTATTCTCAAAAATTACTTGTTATTCAAGATGAGGAATAAGTGGATAGAGAGAACTGATGATTTGAACGAAAAGTAACAATGTAAAATAAATGAAAGTAAAACAAATAACTGTATCATAGCTTCATGATTAAACAATATTGAGAACTAAAAAATGATCCTCCCAGTCCGTGGAATAGTATTTTCCATATTCTCCCTTGGAACATTCCAACTAATGATCAACGATGCTAAAAACATTACAACTTTGAAATTCATAAGTTATGAAAGTGTGGGGTGGCCAAGAGATGAATGCTGTACTTCTCCTTTACATGGCACCCCACGGTTCCATGACATATGAATTTGAAGGTAATAATGTTTTCGTAATCTTTGATCATTTGTTTAGAAGTTCCAAGTGAGAATCAGAAGAATACTTTTACACGAGCAGGGAAGATCATTTGTACTTATTCAATATTGTTCAATCATGAAGCTATAATACAATCATTTGTTCAACTTTTATTTATATTTCACATTTTAGTGAGTTGAATTATGTAAAAAAAAAACTTTTCACTTGATAAATAGTAGTTGTGTAATTTTGTTACCCCATGCTTTCATGACATATGAATTCGAAGGTGGTAATGTATTCGTAATCTTTGATCATTTCTTCAAGAGTTCCAAGTGAGAATCTGGAGAATACTATTACACGGACAGGAAGGATCATTTGTAATTCCCCAAAACTTATCGTTTGATAAATAGTAGTTGTGTAATTTTGTTACATGGACTGGGAGGATCACTATTAAATTCTCAATGTTGCTCAATCATGAAGCTATGATACAATATTTCTTCTATACTTATATTTATTTTTCACTTATTCGTGAGTTGATTATGTACAAAAAAACTCATCATTTAATAGTAGTTGTGGGATCTTGGGGGTTATTGTTAAATCATGAACCTGTGATACAATCATTGATTTTACTTTTATGTATTTTTCAATTTTTAGTGAGCTGAATTATGTACGAAAACACTCATTGTTTAATAAAAGTTGTGTAATTTTGAGGGTTATGTAGTGTTTCCGTGGCGATCTTAGCGTGCGTAAAAAGAACTAGAAAGGAGGAGACGTGGAAACAAACACTAGACAGATGAAACGAGGGCCGCAGCAGACGACAAAAATGACAATTTGAAAACACACTAATTAATAACAAAAGACAATGATAATGATGGTGGAGCACTCGTGATATAAAGTAGCATATGCGACTTGTGCTGGCCACTGCGTTTTTTCCGCGGAACTCGTGCTGGACGTCGGCTTCGCCGACGTCCAGCACTCGCCGCGGAAACACGCAGTTTCCAGCACTCGCCGCATAATATACTATTACCTATCAAACTTGTATAGGTATAGGCGTTGACGGGAACAGGTTTGTCTAGAAGCAACTTCCTCCACTCACGCCATCGTCATTCAACCAAAGAGGGAAGAGAACCTTAGGGTAAATAACGATCTCTCAAGAGGATACAATTCCGTTTCTGTACTATCCTGTAGACTTGCTGTCCGAGCCAGCAGTAGCAGTCAAAGAAGCCTCGAGGCGTTGGCATCGAAACATTGAGTATAGTATGAAGAGTCGATGAGAGAGAGACAGTCAGGAAGTCGAAATGGATGCCTTTGCCGTATATATCCGGCTTATATGAAAGTTGGCACGCGGATCGAGTGGTTATTGCCACCACCGCCACCACCACCACCACAGCTTTTCGACGCTTGTCTTTGCCAGAATTTGATACGGATGATATGAGATGGAATAATGTTGCATGTGAGTTGGAGAGAGATGAGAGAAGAGGGTCTCGGCTAATTGACAGTAGTCTATACGGATACGGGATACGAGCGATATTTACGGAAGTTCCGTTCAACATCTTCCGCTAACAACCACGACGACGACGACGATATGCCGATATCCCGAGTGTTTTGACCTGGAAATTCAAATGTGCCTCGGGGGGTTATGTATCTCATTTCTAAGAGAATTTGGTGCCAAGGCGTACAGAAAGCCAGATGAGAGCCATGAAATATTGCTTGAATTGAGGTTTAATGTAGCAGACGTTCTTCTTGGTTGAATGTTTGTGTGTAGATGGATAGGATTTTTTCAGTTTATGTGCATAGTTCCATTATACTCTGTTCTATTGGATGAGGTTTTTCAAGTTCAAGAGGTGGGTTGTTGAATAGGTCTGTGATGAAAATGAGGTGAAAATTGAGCTTTTTTTCAATCTCTTTGATCACGTCTGACCATATCTTGACTTAACTACTGAACTCACATACTATCAACTAACCGAGACCGTTCGGCGCACGAAATGAGCAATATCTTCGCTGTTAGTTCATTTCCAGTTCTATCCCCTTCAAGGGAGTGCTTGGAAAATGTAATACAAAGACAGAAAATTCCCAGGAATTTGAAGAATCAATCTTATGTTGACCATTTTTGTACGAAACAATTTCTGGGAGTAGATAAATTGAAGGAAAAAAGTCTGGTGAAGGTTTTTCAACTCCTTGATTGTTCTTCCTTATCGAATGCACGAACATTATTGCATGATTTTCCCATTAACCTTCAGGCCGCCGGCCTGACGCATATATGAGCCATTTATTTTATGATCAGTTTGATTTTTGTAGATGAGTTTTCGATGAGGTTTCTATAATGGAATGGATTAAGAAGCACCCTAAGTGACCCTGAGATTCTCCCAAACCAACCAATGTATCTGAACTAATCCTAACGAGGGGGTGGATCCCCTTGAAATTCAAGGATAAAATATCAGATTTTCCGAAACTTTTCCTGGCTAATAGTTTATGTACATTAGTGTTTCAACAATTTGGATCCTCCACGAACCATTTTAACACACAAATTCCCCCAAAAGTCAGTAGCTCTCCAATTATGAATTTTCAGATTTTCGACTCCTGATAAGGAGTAGTTTTGATATTTAGTGTTTCTTGATGATGTGAATGCGTGCAGAAGCGATTTAGACAGCCTATTACATCCGAGGAAGCCAGGGATTCATTTAGATGTAAATGAATGATAATTTGCCAAATTCCGAAATGTACAGTATTGGGCCCGACCTTCGTCTACCGGCCTGGCTCATATATGAGCCATCCATGACCTTGAGAACTCATCGCGGCGTATTAGTTACTTATATATATATGTAGATTCCTCCCGTCGGGAGTGATCATTTTATTAGAAAAAATGCCGGCAGTCTAAGGGTTAACTGTTCATCTTGACTATGAAACATTATCCTTGCAGACACTCAATTCGAGAACACACGAAAAACTTGGATATGGACTTATACTGTTTTTTCAAAGTCACTCAGTACAAGATTCACTCAAAATAGTGGAGTCTGGTAATAAATCAAAGTATCCAGACTCTTAAATAATTTTGAGAGCTGGAATTTTTCCGATCAATCGTTTCATTTTGAGAGAATCCTTGGATAAAATTTGAAAGCGAGCAACTCATGCAAAGAGTTCCCTCGAAGCAGATAGATCATTTTGAGAAACTCTACATTCTCAGGTTTCTCCTGAGGCTGAACAACCTGAGTTGTAACAAAGAAGGTTTTTGTAGCACAAAATGTGTCACCAGAGTACACGTCAAAGAATGCCCTTTCAACAAAGATTTCATCATGATTCCTTGCAGCAAACATATAAAATTACTCGCGCATTCAAAAGTCTATTCAGAAATATTGAATGACGGCAGAACACTCAAAAATTTCTGTCAGGAACAGATGAGTTTAGCTGATAACAGTCAATTATGTGAGAAGAATCTGTAAGCAACTGATCATAGAAATTTTAAAACTCATGCAGATCAGCTGATAGCAAGAGGGTTCTCTCCCTTTCGTAGTCTACCGTTTGCCTGCTTACAGACGTTTGATGCGAGCACGATCAGCATACATGCGATATATCAACACATCCGATCAAACAGATGTGTTTACATACAATCATGCAAACACGATCACGTGCGACCAAATATCTCGTAGTTTGATTGGTAATCTAAAATCTATCTCACTAGTATCGACAAAATTTCACATCAAAGATGAGCTATCTTACCATAGATCGCTTTGCCAAAATTGTGGAAACCATCGCCATGTTCATGACACATGCAAAAATATTTTCACTCTTTTCCACTCGGCTTTGTGCACCCTCGGCCCAAACATTCATGAAATCTATCTGCGAATGAATACTTAGTAGGAGTGAATTTGCACTGCTACAAGCTGATCAGGGGTCTCTCGCACCTGAAGGGAAGGGGGAGGGGATTCGCGATATGTGACACTTCCGGACGTGAGGGGTGGGGGACATACATGTGACGTCCTGAAAAGGTTAGGAGTACGGGAGAATTCTTGTCAGTTCTCGCTCGAGTTCCAATATCACATTCACCAATATAATACTTCAAATCTCACTGAATTTGATCACTCCTGAATTGTCAAGTTTGATAAAAATCACGCTGAATCGCGATTCCAAATCCGTGAAATTTGTGACGACCGTATTATTTTGAACAACTTACAGTGATTCCACCACACAATAATGAGTTATCATGTGATTCCATCTCAACTGAGGTTGTAGCAAAAGATGTGTGGATTGACTAAACTATACGATGATCTTTGGGCTGTTTAAGAAATTTCATTCCTGAGGAAAAATTAATTCCTTGACTGCAATAATATCGAAGTTTTTTCCAAAAAGGTTGATTTAGCACCGATACGCGAGTGGTCTGGCAAGAAGAGTTCCGGAACGATCTACGGATGAATAATGCTACATTTCCATCACATATGTCACTATATTGAAGAAACCATCGTTACATTGGGGTATTTACAGCATTTGGAATTGTAATGAATGAAAAACAGGAAAAAAACCATGAAAAAACGTACCAAAGTTACCCTACTCTCCGTAAGAAGCATGAGGATAGGGTAACTCCAGTACAACTTCCTATGACAGCTTCTAGAAATTTTGCCTTGAGTCGAGTGATGGTCTACGAGGTTTTAGAATGTTTCAAACAGCTTAAAATGAGACTTCTGAACGATTAGAATTAGTTTATTCACATGGTGGTCGGTACAGTTGAAATATTTTGTAAGTGTACCAAAGTTGCCCAGTCGGGGTCTAACTTTGGTACACTTCTTCAACTGCTAATAGCTCCAGCTCAGACACATCAAGTTGAACTTTGTAACCCATCAATCGAAAGCTGAGACTGTAAGCTTTAGATTGACTTCTAATGGAAGTGGATTTTGTCAATGTATGTTGGAATGCCAAGCCAAACAGAATGAAAAGCACCGAAAACGTACCATAATTACCCAATTTGAGGATATGGATATCTGTTTCATTGTTGAAAATCAATCCCTGGTGGGATCGTCACTGTAGGATCATATTGTTGCCCAAAAAATATCTCGAATTAAACCTCTTGGAGAGGGGTCGACTCAAATGTGACTCGGTGTCGTGAAACGGAGGCGGGGGAGCGAGGGGTTTGAAATAAATCGAAAATTTGTGGACGTCTGTAGTAGCGGATCTCATAATTTAATTCACAATTTTTAAGATCATTCATTGCTAGTCTCCATAGTACCACTGTAGATTAGAAAACAGCACGCATCTCCAAATCTCTCATATTAAGGCCTCAATGGATCCCTGATCAATTAATTACTTGAAGCCATCCCCCTCATTCTAAGTGGATAACTAATCTTACATCAAATTCTCCTACCTCAATACTCATCAATCTTCTTCAATTTTTCATTTGCAGTGTCTTTACCCACATCTTCATCGTGAACCGACTACCTACCAAGAACCGAGTTTTTCCAATTTAAACTCAAATTGAATGCACGAAAGTGAGCACCAGCGTCAGCTACCGTTCCGGTCACATATGACGACCACAACGACGACGACGCAAACCGAAACCCGAACAAACACCCCCTCGAGTAGGCATCTGAGCAACGGCTCAGCCTCCGGGAGTAAAGGCAACAATACACCAAGGATGGCTTGTGAAAAAGCAGCCAGAAGACTCAGATCTACTTTGATAAAAGCCGAGCGTCTCGGTGTTAGCAGCGGCGAGCTGGCCTCGCTGCCCTCAGCAAAGAAAATTGTTTCTCAAAGGGATCACGATTGGAAACTTGCAGTCTTACTGTTACTAATGTTTGGTGGTGGTGTAATCGTCGCCTTGGTCTGCACTACAAGCAGGGGTTGCTCAAAACTCGACGAAATTGTGAGTTGATCATTACACTCTTCGATGTTCTCAAAATTGAATCGTTTTTTACTGGGTTTTGTAAGGTTATGTGTGGTATAAGGGGTGAAGAATTGAGCGGGTACTGTATTTTGAAACGAAGAAGTGGGAGTGTGAGTCGAGGGTATGGAATATCATGTGGAATCGTTTCATTGCTTGAGTATAGAACCGACTGAATGTCGTAAATGGAAAGCAAGGCATATATACTCGGTACGGATTTACGAGAGTGAATAGAGAAAGGGGGTGAGAAAGCTTCGGTAAGGAATGAGCGAGTGTGCATAGAGAGATTGAGCTTTTGCAAAGTGGCTCCTTGCAATTCACAGCCAGTGCTGTGCTATACACGCTGCTACTGCTGCTACTGCTGCTGAGAAATTATGTTGGCTCGGCTTATGAAAGCTGATGAAATTTTTTATCACCGTCTAGAGACCATGAATCTCTAACGACCGAATTTTCTCTCGCCCTCATGGCAATCTCAAGCTGAGATTTTCACGAGCTAAATTGATGATGAGAGAGAGCTGAGGGCAAGTTTGCACTAGCTGTGTTCCCTTAACTCCCTGTTGTGTAGAGAGTGAGATGTATTAGCACTACCTGGCTCTTTGCGTTTCAGTCGAGTAGATTAAATTTGTAAAATTTGTCCTCCTACTTTGTGTGCGGACCGTCTCGCCTGGATTTTTTTTCTTAATTCAGTACATCGTAAATGATTATTATTGGTAGAATGATTCATTTGCGCGAGTTGGATTCAAAAACTAAAGAAGCTCTATGAGTATATCTGCGGAAACTTCGAAATAATGTGTGCCTGCTTCTACGAACCCTCAAAAAGTTTAGGAAAAGAATCGTACTGGCCTTTATCGACGTATTCATTGGTGTTCTTCATGACGCATCGTTAGTCTTCCGATCCTGGGTCGCCCAAAAAATTATCATCGAAAAGGAGGTGAGAATGTCACTTCTGTGCCCTTTTCTTTTTTTCGGCATTCACGGTTGTGAACGCGCCGCAGTGGAGCCCGTTCAGGATTCGGGGGGGGGGGGCGAACCTATCAAATTTGATGGTATGGAGCATCCAATCCCATTGCTCTCAGGGCCCAAAAACCACTTTTTGTGTGCATGGCAAGCACGTACACTTTGTCACCTCGTTTCGACTAAAATTTTACTTACTCACAAGGGGAGGACCAGACCTTTGGACCACCAATCTTGTCCAAAATTTTTTTAGTTTTGTATTACCTAGAATATGAAGAATCCAGAGTAACTCCGTCAAATGGCTCTCCTGTCCGTAGATACAGGCACCGAGATTATCATTGCTCATATAGGCCCATGTTAAAAAGTGATTGTATATAGATATACTGGCAACGCTAACATTTTTGCTTGTAGCTCTGGACAAAAGGCCCATTTGACGGAGTTACTCTGGATTCTTCATATTCTAGGTGACACAAAACTGTAAAAAAAATTTGGAAAGGACTGGTGATCCAAAGGTCAGGTCCTCCCCTTGTCAGTCATCTTCGATGAAAGAGAATTTGTCTCATCCCAAGCCTTTCTCCATCAAATTTTCCTTGAAGTAAATCGATAAGCGCAACTTTTTTATGTCTCAAAGCATCTATTAGACTGATTTTCACACTTCGGCAAGTACTTTTGCGCGGTATCTTTTTTTGCTAAATATTTTGGTCAGTTCCGTGACCCACTCGTGCAACTCTTCAACGTCAAACTATGGAGGTCCTAGTCAGCTATTACCAAAGTATTTGGTAGACAAATAAAAATCTCGAAAACTCAAGACCGTAGCTCAAAACGTTTGGTCGTCAGAACAATTACAGGGCCAAATGTCAGGTTCCGTGGCCGCATTATCCGTGTCATTCTCATGTTACTGAGGAGTGGATAAATTTACATCCATGAGCGACTTAAGGCGAAGGGATAGGCCTGCGCCATATTGGATGTTCTAGGGATGATCACCCGTAATCCGTTCGGAGAATAACTCAAATTATAATGAACCGAATTACCTGAAATTTGATATGGGCGTATAAAACGCCTGCCCGAAGAGCGCATCGTGGCCAAAAGTCATATTCTAAGCTGCGAAAGTACTTTTCCAAATTGTGATTTTGATGTCATCTGCTACAATGAGGGCACTCAGCCCCGAGATTGATTGTATGCGACGCGATCACACAAGTTATTAGGGGTTTGGCGACGATGCGCTCTTCTTTTGGAACTGAAGATTATGATGAATGCCTCCTTTGGACGCAACTCCTGGTAAAATTTGAGGTAAATCCTGAACGGCAGCGAATGCGACGGTACCCGGGTGGCTTGCGACGAGTTCTATGGGTGGCCAGCCTGTGCTACGCGAGAGACACCTGTTTGTGTACATTCGCGCGAGCATCAAATGTTTCTGCTACTACTCCAATATAAACACAGAGACATCAGGAGAGCAGATTCAAGGCTAGCTATTTTCAAACGATATTGAATGAAAATACAGGCTTTAGGTGATTAGATTATTGTCGTGGTCTTAGCCGGCCGGCCAAAGGGCCCATTCATTGAAAGAAATCAAGGTAAGAAATGCTTGATTTGAATAAATATGACACTCAACACTGGAACGTCAACACTTGGTTCCAGAACCTGTGATAGTCTTCGCTATACAAATATTTGTATATTCTTCGAGCCTCTGAGTCCTCTCTGATCATTGCAACCATTTTATCCAAGGTTCCACTTCTAATTTCCTAGAATACTTGATTAAAATGGCGTATCCGGGTCATTTTGAGAGATGAAGCTAATGTTAGAAAGAATATTGAATTGAAGTTTAACCATGTTCAATTATCCCTGTGTTTCAGAGGGATGATTCCATGTTAAATTACCTGAATCCGTTGAAATTTGGTTGAGCTCTAAAGCTTTTGTGACCAAAAATTAGAAAGTTATATTGTCATTTCAATTCTACTCGAGATGTATTTGAAAGATACAGGATATAATTGCTTTGATCCAGCCTCTAAACCATTTCTAATTATTTTGATTATTCTATCCAAGGTTCCAGTTCCAATATGCTAGAAGACTTGGTCAAAATGGCGTATCCGGGTCATTTTAAGTGATAAAGCCAATCTTGGAGAATCGAATTGAATTTGATATCATGCCAGCCAAGATCTCTGTATTTCAGAGGGATGATTCCATGTTCAGTTATCTAAATTCGTTGAAAGTTGGTTGAGTTCTAAACATTTTGTGACCAAAAGTTAGAAGATTACATTTTTAATTTTATTGTCCTCAAGATGTATTGATGAAATACAGAGTGTCATCGTTCTGTATGGGCCTCCAAACCATTTCTGATCATTCAGGTGTTTCTATTCAGAATTCCAGTTTCAATATCTTAGAATACTTAGTCAAAATGGCGTATCCGGATCATTTTCAGAGATGAAGTCCATCTTGGAATATATTGAATTAAATTTGATATCATGTCTGCTAAAATCCTTGTGTTTCAGAGGGATGATTTCATGTTCAACATTGGGTATCGGTTCAAAATTGATGAGTTTTTATAACTATTGTCATGCTCTGAAACTGAGATATCGAACACGAAGTTTCATAACTATACGAAAGATTTGATATTCCTTGAATAGCATTTTTGAGATTCCTGGTCTTTTGAAGTCAGTCTCAAACCCATCAGGGTAATTGAATAATTTGAAAGTAAATCCATTGTTCCCATACAATCTGCCTGTAACCTAGAAATACAGGCCAATGGGACTGAGTCTATTTATGAATGTTCAGAATGCTTTTTGATGTTGAGCCATCGCTAAGCAAGACTAGCTTGAGAGTCTTGATTATCTGCTTCATTCAGTCGCATACATGCACACGGATGCTGCATTGCATGTATGCTCTATCATGATCAAAGATATTATATACCAAAAATATAATCTCTTTGATCATAATACGTAAATATATCAGAGACTCTCCCAGAGGTTCTCTCACATACATACACATACATACATCAGCCCTGTATATGTGGCGACCCCCGTTGATCACACGCGAGTTTGAAATCTTAGGCTCAGAAACTTGGTGACATCAGGGGTGCCACAATGTCACTAGGGCCGATTCAATATGGCACGACCTTATCCCCTCGCCTTAATTCTTAATTCATATTGACATGTTTCGAAAAGTCAAAAAATACACCTTAGAGCCCTGGAAAGTGAATTTTAGGGTTGGCACATTTCGAACCTCAAATATCAAAGTTTCCGCGAAACTACTCGTATCTATTCCGATTTTCACCGCCTTTGTATCATTCTCGATACGTCCGGATCACAGATTTGAGCCATTTTTGGCACGTAGAACTCACAATTTTTTCATGAATTCGGTTAAAGTCATTCGCTTGCTTGGTGTGAATTTATAATCTTTGTTGTTTCGGAACTATTTAATGCCGATCATATAGGGTACTGGTGCTTGAATGGGAAATAGCAAAGATATTGAAACCTGTGACCATGGAATCTACTCATCGAGAATTATATATATTAAAGGTTGATTGAGATATCAATGTTGAAGACTGGATGTAGAGTGATTTTTCTCGTTATTTTCTAACGGTCACCACTGCGAGAAACCAAAACAACATAGCATGACTAGAAGTTACTTAGTAATTCATGAAGTGTGGAGAAACTCGTCCACAAGTACGTCCGCATAAAATCCCTCAATGTAATTCTGTTTACATACCTACAAATTTTCACCAATTTTCTGACCCTACAATCATTCTTACGTGAAATAACGCAGCCTAACTGAGATGCCTATACTAAATTATAACAATTAAGGAGCCAGGCAAAATTTGTCCGTCCACATGCCGCACATCGGGTCGCCTTTTCGGAAGGGGTGAAGTGTAATGGGTGGGTGGATGGTTGGGTGAGTTGGTGGGTGGGTGAGTCGATGGATGGATGGATGGATTGCTATGAGGTATGAGGCACGAATTATGGAGGATCATGTATAAACATCTCTGAAGAACGAGTCATGAGTTATGAGGAGCTCGAGTTATGAGGAACTCGAGTTATGAGGAACTTGAGTCATGAGGAACTCGAGTCATGAGGAACTCGAGTCATGAGGAACTCGAGTCATGAGGAACTCGAGTCATGAGGGACTCGAGTCATGAGGAACTCGAGTTATGAGGAACGAGTTTCGCGGAGTCCGTGATGAGGAATGAATTATCAGAAATGAGGCATAGTCATGGGAATAGAAATGCTGGAATTAGGTCTAATTACGTGTACCTAGGCCTCATCTGGTGTAGTTTGCTCTAGTTTGGTCCGGTTGGGTTTTATTCGGTGATTGGGTGGCCGTATGGGTCATGGGCAGGTTGGTGAATCCGTGGGTGATGGGTCGATGAGTGGGTCTGTGATCGGGTGGTCGTATGGGTCATGGGTAGGTGGAACAGTGGCCGTGTGGGACACGGGTTGGTGAATTGGTGGGAGCGTGTTATGAGGAATTGAGTCGTGAGGAATTGAGTTATGAGGAGTTACAGCAGATTGTTCGATTTGGAGTTACGTGAAAGATTGTTCGATTCATTCACTGGTTACGTCGTGTGTTATTTTGGATACTTCCCTAGGCATTGCAATGTAATTGCATCATCGAATTTTTTTTCCAATGATTAAGCGCCAGTTTAAATTTTGTTCGTCCGGATCCCTCGTATCTGGTTGCCTATGTGGAAGGACTGAAATATCATGGGTGGGTGGATGAGTGGGTAGATGGGTGGGTGGGTCCGTGGTCGGGTGGCCGTGTGGGTCATGGGTAGGTTGGTGAGTGATGGGTTATGGATTATGGCAATGGTACAGAGAAGTAGCGTGGAGGCACAAAAATAACGTAAATTTTTTGCGAAACTTATATCGATTGGAGCTAACCAGGGGTGTACGAGATGTAGGTCTCTGGTTTTGGTGAACAGTCTCATCCAACCCCCAAAGACGATATCTGAAGGTGTACAGTTAGATGCTCAAGGGCTTTAGAGTTACAGACTTTGGTATTGCCCACAAGGGCTCATGCTAAGAAAACATAGTGGAAATAGGTCATTCATTGCTGACATGTTTCGAGCTCTACAATATAAGTATTCTCAAAGTCAAATATCTTTAAATGCCAGATTCTATTGGCTTCGGATGGTTCGTGCGTTCTTTATTGATTGATATTACATGCAATGTGTGCGCATTCATTGCTTTTGTAAAGTGTAGCTGTTTTATACAGGGGACTGACTGATTTCTGGCAACGCTGGTGATGGAATGAGACGAAAGAATAGGATGTTGGCATACTTGAAATTCTCATTTGGTAACTTCAAGAAGTAAGCACCCAGTTATTGCTTGCAACGCTTTGCAACAATTTCGTTAGGTTCACTATCAGAATATTTTACTTCAATGAATGTCAAAGAGAGATAACTACATAAAATCACCAAACCACAACACTTATATTTAGAACAAAATTAAGTCAAAACTTGCAAAGTTATACTAGGCAGTCTAGATTTAATTTGTTCAATCCGGTATAACAAGTGGTTGTATAAGGGTGGTGGGTAGGGGGTGCATGGATGAATGAATGGGTGGATTAATGAGTGGATGGATAGTTGGGGATGATAATGGGGACGGGGATGGGGGTGGGAAGTACCGGGCTGAAATGGTATAGTCCGGTCTGGTTTGGTCCAGATTGGCGTTATTGAGTCAAATTCGGTTTAACCTATTCTCATGTGGTCTATTCCTTTCTGATTAGGTTAGGTTTAGTCTAATTCGGTCGACTTCGGTCGAAGTGAGTCTAGCTCGGTCGAGCTCGGTCTGGTTCGGGGTAATTAGGTCGCGTTCGGTCTAGTTCTGTTAAATTAGGTCTAGTTCGAATTAAAGAAGTATATTTGATCGGTCTTTGCGAATTAAAGTCAGCTGGTACTGCTGAAATTTTTGGCATCAATCGAGAATGGATTTTTCTCCACTCTCAATCAATTTCAGAAATACCAGCTGACTTTAACTCGCAAAGACCGATCAAATATACTTCCATAATTTGAAATTCCCGCGAGTGATAAATACGATATCCGATCATATCGATCGAGTGTCATAATTAATTATACACATATATATATATATCTCCGGCGAAAGGCCGAAGACCTGCCAAAAGTAAAAATGGTGAGAAATCAAATAGAAATAGCGGGTTAAAATCACCTTTCTCGCAAGCGCTTAACGAAGATGATTTTTCGTATATAAGGACGTTCTAACCATCGAACATTCGGCCACTTGAGCCGCGTGTCAGTGATAAACTCTCATTGCTCTTCCACCACTTTGAAAATCTCGAGCAATGGGAGAAGGTGTAATTCGGTCTATTTCAGTCTAATATTATCAAATACGGCGTAGTTCCGTCCAATTCGGTCTACTTTTATCTAGGTCGGTCTAATTTGGTCCTTTTCGATCTAGCTCGGTGTAGTTGGGTCTAGATCGGGCCAATTCGATCTATATCAGTTCAGTTCGGTCTAATTAAGTCTAGCTCGGTCTATTTGGGGTGATTAAGTCTTGTTCGGCCTACTCCGGTCTAATTCGGTCTAGTTCCGTCTAGTATGGTCTAATACGATCTAGTTCGGTCCAATTAGGTCTAGTACAATCTAGGTCGATCTAATTCGGTTTGGTTTGGTCCAATCAGGTTGGTCTAGTTCGGTCTAGATGGCCTAATTTGTTCTAGTTTGTAGTTGCTCTTATATGCACCAAGTCCGGAGATCAAAGGTCAACTTATGCACACTGCACAATGAATTGAATTGACATCGCTTTGATTAACCCTTTACATTCACGCCATGTAACGGAAGTTTTTCAGCCTAATCGATTGATCAAAGATATACCAGGTCAGCTAATTGAAAAGAAACTATGCAATTCCGCAATATTCATTGTTGCTTACTTGAAGTTATATCTCCACAATTAGCCAGTATAATTTGATATAATACCAATTTTACGAACTATTTTAAAACTTTATTTAAACACCTTGAATTAATCAGCAATCATTATTTTACAACTATTCTTATTGAACTATAGAAGCATTTCTGGTGCCTATGACTTATCAAGAACATTTACAAGCCGAACGAGCGGTAGCGAGTAAGGCAAAAACGCTAGTCCAACAAGTATGAAGTACAGTATGCAAATACACCTCACCGATCAGATATACACGTTTCCATAGGTGGCTGAAAAAAGAGCCTCTTTACTGCACGACCAATCTACAAACAAGATAACCAAACGGAATCTAGAATCAAGCCAGCACAGCTCACTACCGAATCTGTTCTACCTTAGAGGAATGCCACCGCGGCATTGGGTACACCGCAAACACGAAATCTACAAAGGCTCTCGTATCGTAACTCAAGCCTCGTACCATACTCTTGCACTATCTCACTTATCCTCGAAAGCATCAAACTCGAGCGACTCTTCTTCGGGCAATAACCGCCCTTGTCGAATCTCAACCCTCCCTCCTCCCACCTCTTCCCGCTAAAAAAGACTAGCATCTGAGGCTAGACCATGTTCAAAGGCCTATTCTCTCTTAGGTTATGTTCAAAACCACTATTGTTATACCTGCTTCTGCTTTTGGGTCGTATACAGGAATGTATCAGGCCAAGAACCGGTCAAACAATTACACTCACGGCAGGATGCGATCCGTAGATTATGGAGTTGTGGCGAACGAACAGAATGAGGGGGTGGGAGTGAAGGTTCCGATTCCCGGGATATACATATACAAGGATAGAGGTGAGGCCAGCTCAGCTGCACGCAAGATAGGCAAGCACCAGAGCTTGCGGTTGACGTTCTCGAGTTACAAACTATATATATGTATGTACAATCGCGTAGACGGAAGGGTAAACCTTGTTTCGTGTGGTAGTATGTATACCTCGTGGATTCTAGAAGCATATCAGACTGATGTTCTTGGCTGTAGAGATCTGATGGGATGGCTAAATATATCCTTGGGTCGGTGCATTGAAATTCAAATTTCAATAACAACCGTGTACAAGGTCTTCGTATGCGATGTGGAACAAAGTTTTCAGATGAAAAGTAGGAAGAATCAGTTTGGCCATCATAGTCAATTGAACAAGAATGTTTTTGTTGAGTTGTTAGTTTTCACGCGGTATTCGTGACTGTAAATACTAGTTTGGACGAACTTGGTAATCGTGGAACAATCTGATATCCTTCTGAGAACAGAGGAGAGTTTGCATATTGTAAGCTAGGCACCGTGGAACTCATAAACGCACAGAATGTAGGATTACGTTGAAATTTCATCTTGAATTTTTAACGCTTGAATACAGTAAAACCTGTCTTCATGGACATCTCTAAAATCCGGGCACCTCCCAATTACGGGCGCTTTCCCGTGGAACCGAATTTCATTCCATAAGCTCAAACGGTATTCTTTCTTTATAATTCGGGCACCTCTAAAATTTGGGCACCTGCCTAATACGGGTGGTTTTCGAGATCTCAAACATATGATGTCACACGTTAAAGGTACCTGTGAATTCAGGGCACCCACTCCAGTTGTCAAAATGAGCCAGATATGCATGTCGAAAAATTATGTCAAGCTCGGGACGAGCTTGAAAGAGACATTTCCATATTGAGAGAAGGAAAGATCATGAATCTTCTGAGTTCTGCGCCAGTTTGACGGATCAAGAAAACTGTTACTGGACTACATATTTGAATATTTAACGAAGAATCATAACGAGTCAATTGGGGGTATAATTTCGACATCTGTGTTGCTTGATACCTCAAAATTCACAACAGCTAATCTCTAACTATTCTTAGCTATTAAATCACTGACCTTGAATGCTAGAATATTGGATATTGACATTGACGGAGGGTATTTTAGAGCCTTTCCTACAGATCCCTCAACCTTTGACATTATTTTCAAATTCAAAGTTCTGGGTTTGCAGACCCTCGATCTGAGTATGTTCCGAATCTTGAATTCCCGAATCACCATACCGAATTTTGAAATCCCGAATCTGAATAACTATGAATCTTGACATTCCACATCTCGAGAGTTCCGAGTTCTCATCAATGTATTTCACACATTCCAAAATTGTATGGTTTAAAATAAGTTCTTCCAAGATGTGTACTTTCTATAATTTTGAATCAGATTCTATAATTCGGGTAGCAGTCTATTATGGGTGGGTCGAACTGGAACCGAAGGTGCCCGAATTAGACAGGTTTTACTGTACTCTGTTTATTGAAAGACGGACCTACAGTCAGAACTACGATATTCATTTTGAGTTCAATTTTTCATGCCCATCTCTGAGCATTTTCACGATACCCAAGAAAAGAATTTTCCTCTAGCTTTTTAAATGATTTTCTGAGTTTAGAAGTCTCACTCATCTCGCTCTGGGCGAGCGCTGGAGGGAAACGTTTGATTTAATCTTTGGAAAAGGAATAAATCTTGTATACTGACAAGTAGAGCATCAGGTCGTCGGAACACCAATCTCGATGAAACTTTGGGGAACATCTTGTTTTGGTGAGAAATGAAGGTACCCAAAAGGCTTAGTTCCAATCGGCCTTCTATCCAGAGCTGCAGAACCATAGTCCATGACTATTTTGAGGCATTTTACACTGTTTTTAAGGTATATTGACCCTCAAGCGATTCCTTCCAACCTTCGCTCCAGTTAACTCTCTCTGGGTCTATTAAGCAGCTTGCTCTTGACAAGCTTCGTTATTGTAGGCAAGTTGTTGTGATTCGCCTGACGCACAGGATCACTGTCCATTGAATCCACTTATTGTCGGCTCGTAGCTATACGAATACACATGTTCTCGTGCCCTCATGACATTACTTTGTTTTGGTGCAAATAGAAGAGTTCCAGATGATTTTCTCCTGGATGTTTCATGCAGGAACAGATGCATAATTATTGTTCTGAAATGTGATTACGAGCAGTATATGAATGATTAGTGCATTCGAAGAAGGTGTGAATGTGAAGTGTTCCTGGAGATCAGATGAGTTTTAATTGTGGAGGGTTCATTTATCTATGAATCCAATGATTCCCTGTGGTACTCTTCTTCCCACAGATTTGTGATATTTGTGGAATAATAGCTGAATGTCAGAATGCGCCATTTCAGTGAATCTGAACTGGTGGAGCTGTAGTATTATCCAAGAAATGAGTATTTTGAGAGAAATTTGAGATAAGTTCTTCATCCCAACAGACAATTTGGGATGACTTGACTCATTTTGCTTTAGAAATGTTCTTATTGATGGCCAAAGAGCTGCGATCAAGCATACCAAGTTGCGACAATCACACTTGGATGGATGGCGTTGTTGATGAGATTGAGTCATGAGTTACACTTATATAGGTATTTGGCAAAGGTGCGAAGAGAGTGGTAGGTGATTCTCATGGGTGAGTGATAACGGAATAGACTTTTTCCTGCTTATTCATAGTGTTAACAAAGTTCTGTTGCATGAGCCAAATCAATCCGGACCCAGAGAGAGTTAACTGGAGTGAAGGTTGGAAGGAATCGCTGGAGGGTCGATATACCTTAAAGACAGTGTAAAATGCCTCAAAATGGTCATGGACTATGGTTCCGCAGCTCTGGATAGAAGACCCATTGGAACTAAGCCTTTTTGATACCTCCATTTCTCACCAAAACAATATGTTTCCCAGAGTTTCATCAAGATTGGTGTTTCGAAGACCTGATACTCTCCTTGTGAGTATTTTTGCGGAAATTTTTTAGGATTTTTTTTCCGGCAAGTGTATGGAAATTAAGATAAATCTTGTGATTCTCTGTATGCTCTCTGCTCGTGACAATCGTACTGATAGAGTTGAGAATTATTACGAGGACATGTTTCTTCTCCCCTAATAACGCGTTTCAAAATCCTTTCCGAGGAAATTTTGTGCGCCCTACAGTTTGATATAGATTCAAGGAAATAGAGGAGGGCAATTATGAAAATTCACATCGAAGTAATCTAAGATTCGATCCCAGATTTTCGGCTACGTCGAAGAGCAGGATATCATTCCACAAGACCACGGCTTCAAATTTTCAATATTGACTCACTTCTGGCGACCTCATGTTGTGTATTTTCAAGAGTATCTGTTAGATTTTTAGAGATTTCAGAAAATAATTCCAAAATAAGGCAGTACTGAACGGAAGAAACGAAGAAGAATGTGAAATTCAATTAGCCTTCCTCCTCGGCAATTCAAAAGCTTCAAAAGCTGCATCTCCAACGCCATCACGCAATTTTCGTCGACAGCATCCTCTCCGCATTCTCTCGAGTCGACGCTCTCTCTCACCATTGTTGTGTTTACGCTTGCTCACAGGATATAGCATCAAAATCGCAAAGCTCCGCGTCGCACTACAAATTCCACCATCAACCCTCTCTCTACTCCGATGATAATTAAAAGCTCTCGGGCAAGTATATATATACGCTCGGCCAAGCGTTGGTGATAAATTCACGCGCTTCGCTTTCCAGAGAGCCTTAAGAATAAAAGGATCACTCTCTTTCACACTGCTCGCTATCAAGCATAGATATCATCAGAGAGAAACTGAACATCCCCAATCGTCCAGTCCAGTAAAGGGTGTGAGCATTATTACAAAAGGAAGTGAGGTATCGCTATCTACAATACCGTATATTACGGAAGTCTCGAGCAAAAATAAGATTTATACAGGGTGTCATTAGCACCTTTGGCTCTGATAGCCTAATAATCGCTCGCTGTGGAATTTTCACTCTGACACTCACAGATGTTCATTCAAAGTTATTCATATACCTATATATATTGAGTATGAGCACACGAAGCTCCGTGACCGAGTCCAGGTCATTACGCAAATGGGAATGCGACTGTATAAGTGGGCATCAGAGAGAGCGAGCAGAAGGAAAAAGTGGCAAAAGTGCAGCATCTCGTCGCCGCGTAAGACTGCATAAATAGTCGTGGCCGAGCGACGGTGGCGTTCACGAGCGATGAGCCAATTTTCAAATGCATTTCATCTCGAGTGTCGTTACGTTTATTCAAACGAGACTGCTAGTCGAGCATCTTCCTCTGCGTTATCGACACTTTTTCAATAGGCTTTTTCATTGCCCAGACCGCACGGTTAATAGCACGCAGATATGGTCATTAGCGAGAGAGCTTGAATGACTACTCATGTCTCTTTTCTTTGCTACGGACAATTATGTTCACGATCCACGTTATCCGATCTCGTGAGTTGCTCGACTCTTGACCACGCGATCTTCGGCCAGTCAAAAATCGTGATTATACACCACCGGTCAAAAGTCTCAATACACCTGGGAATCAAACTGATGATCTTCAAAGCTGGATATCTCAGAATCTATCGGTCGTAGAAGGTCTGCGTGGTCTCATTTTGTAGCTCATTTTGAGCACTTTCGAATCTATTTTCTGTATTTCCCGTCTCGCGTATTATTACAGAGACACGCGAGTCAGAAAAATGACTTTTTTCGCAATTTTTCAGCCAAGGTACGAATGCCTGCAAGTTTTGGAGGGATTGTTGGATCCCCATGAGATTGATGACATCTTCAAGCCCACGGAAAGACCTTCAAGATCCGTATTTAAACGTCTCGCCCAGTGGTGCTGGTTTCGAGATCTAACTGTTTTCGCTGAGGGTATTTGTCTCTCGAAAAATCACAGGATAATCCAAAATTGATTAGAAACAGCCCGGTTCAAGGTCGGTATTTTTCAATTCCGATGGCTATCCCGATGTTGAGTCAAACTCTTGCAAAAATGAGGGTCAGATGCCCCAAAGTGGGCTGTTTCTCATCATTCTTGGATTATCGTGTGATTTTTTGAGAAAAAAATACCCTCACTGAATCAGTAACATCTCGAAACCAGAACCACTCTGAAAAACGTTCAGAAACGGATCTTGAAGATGTCATTGGTCTTATAGCGATTCAACAATCTCTCCAAAATTTGCAAGCGATCGTACCCTGGCTGCACACTACAAAAAAAAATCCTTACCTTCAGGTCGATTTCGTTCTTACCGCAAGATGCAACGAATGTGAGATGAAAATCTTCAAAATGAGTAAGGGCATCGTCTGAAGCGGGATCGGATCTTACAGCAAGCATCATTCGTAGCTAAACTGCAGAACTCTCAGGCTCACCAATGTATGTTTATGTTTATAATAGGTTAGATTATACTTCTTTTGCGAGAGATGGGAGAATAATTCCATGTACTTTTTAAACCTCTTGTAAATCCACGATTAAGATTTTGATGATTCGCGAACACACAAAAATCACAATCAGAAGCAAAATTATTTTTCGAGCGGTTGAATATTCAACTTTGAATAGTTTCACATTTGTAAACATGGCTCATACAGGAGAAGATGTGTAAGGCAAAATTCGCATGATTCTTAGACGATGAATCTTTATTGAAGTCGAATACTCTTCACGTCGTCGTATTTTCTGACATGAAGAAAAAAACTGTTTTCTTTTCATTTGACGGTCAGATTTGAACGAATGTTAGATGCAATAGTAAGATACTTCGGCAATCTGAGAGTAAGGATTTCTCTTTGTAGTGTATGGAAAATTGCGAAAAAAGTAATTTTTCTGGCTCGTGCGTCTCTGATATATTACGCGGGACGGGAAATACAGAAAATAAATTTGAAAGTGCTTGATATGAGCTACAAAATGCGACCACGCAAAGCTCTCTACGGCCAATATTTCCTGAGATATTCAAATCTGAAAATCATCAATTTGATTCAAAGGTACCACTGTAAAAAGAAATCCTCAAAATCAGTCTTATTGTCTCAAAAGTAACATGGCAAGGTTAGGGGGTTTGTTGAAATTCAGTGAGATTTTTTACTGACTTTAAGAATTTCTTCTCACAGTGATGTCTTCAGACTTGTGACCGGTAGTGTATATCTGGGTCAAGCCTGAGAGAGAAAACGTATGGTAGGGTGGTCCAAATAGAGCATTTCGATACAAGGGTGTAAGACTTTTCTTCGCGTCCAAGAGATGGGTTTTCGGCCTGAGCCGTTGGCGAGGGTCGGAATCAACACGAGGATGCGAAGAATAGGTTTTATACCTGTGACGAAAGTTTTGTGATAATTCACTCTCTTCATGTATTCGAGGTCAAAAGTGGGTGCTTCCATTTGAAAAAATCCATTTGACATCCGAATGACCTTGAATATGACCTCCAAGGTCAAAACCTAAGTCACCATCGTATGTCCCTTTCAAAATAAAGGGAACACGTGTTTCGGGTTCTTCTCGATTTTTAACAATTCTGGAAGAAACAAGAGGGGCTACTTATTGTCCGAACACTCTGTGTGTACTAGTCAGCTGACTCTATCAGTCCACGGCATTATATTGTATAGCAATGGAGCTGCTACTCTCCAAAGTTTCAAGAAGATCGCATTACCCTCGTAGCACCCGCACAAATACATGTGATGATGCACACATGCTTACTATCTCTATCTCTATATATCTCAACTGTCACTTGACCATCTCGTATGGCGGGTTGCCTACATATTGCACTGCACAGTGTTCAATCTCGCGGATGCTCTGATGCTCGCTCTCGAGAACGTCGTTTTCTCTGTCCATACAGTGGTATAAACCCGATATTGCGCTCTCGTACACTATACATATCTGCTTCATATATTTTCATCCTTGACGATTCTGTACCTCATCATCGCATTCATCTATGTATGAGGATTCAAACGTAATGCATATATATATATATGTGTGTCTGTATGTGCATGAACACACACAAATTTCAATAGCGGATCTGCAATGAGAATATTACGGATCAACAGGAGATATATAGGAAGATTCGCATCGAGAGTTACGTCGACGCGTAAATTATAATATATTCCAATATTCGCACCTAGTATAATTCACTGGCGCTTTTAGGGGATGGGAGCCAGACGGACAGACTGCTGTCTGCGTGTCACGAATGTTATATACCCTGCCATACAATATAGATGAGTGACTCCGCCGAAAGTGGGATTTTTGGGGCCAAAATCGTCACTAATAATAATTTGGGGCAAAAAATTATTTCAGCCCCAGAGAGTTTCAGTGGATCGTTGCAGTTGGTTTCCACTCGTCCTGGCACAAAAAAAGAGTACCTAGACCTACGCAGCTCAAAACTGAAGCCAGAGAAAGATATGTCGAGTCCAAGGGGTCGCAGAGGGGGACCGAATGGACAGGGACTGATCGGACATTTCGCCACTAAAGTTATCCCCACGGTTCGACAACCAATCATTGACTCTTTTCCGCATAGATATTATCTAATTCAACCAAATGCTTCATGAGAATGTGATCGACAAAGCGATACAACGTTTTAGCGAGGATCACAACATGGGGACGGAATTGACTGAAAATTTTGTACGCCATTCTGAAAACACGTTCATGTGGTGCACCCGGCTACAGATTCGAGTTTTCGGCTACTGTTGCGCGTGAATTAGATGTATTCGGATATCTAGAAATCAACCTCGTTGGTCAGAAAGGCTCAATAGATGATCGTCGACCTAATTAGTGCTATGCGAGCAGTTTGGGTGTAAATCCGTCTGCAAAATGCCGAATGGCCGTGCGCAAACTAAGCAAGTAATTTTGACTCGCAAAGTAGTGGATTATGTTATTTGAAGTATTACAAATTGAAGTGCATAGCTACACATAGGGGTTGTCGACACCGCATATGCGTCGTGATGCATTCAAAAGTCCAAGTTGGGTTGTCTACAGGGGATGGAATCGATGTTTCAACCCTTTATCAAGCACTGCAAAATACGGAGGCATTAGGATCGTTTCGGAAACTATCAACATAGTTGCGCACCAATAAAATACACCCCAGAAAATTGCTACAGTGCACATCCTGACCCTTAGAAACTTGTAGGAACTTGGAACACGGAAAATCCCACTTTCGTCGGAACCACTGATATACAACAAATTCATCAACATTTCATCCCCCTATACTATGTGTATAATACCGTGCTAAAGAGAGAGAGATATACATAGAAGGTAACCGGAGGATGTACAGCTACCGTTATAATTAGATATCACATCAATCCACTCGTCCACCTCGTATTGCGTCGTACTGTGTATAACTGACACTGTGTACTACTCCGTTTCGGTGAGCTGAGCATCGTCATTTGAATCCGGGATTAGGTAGGCATATGCTCGGCATCTGTGTTTGGATCAGAGACAGTTCTTGCACGAGTTTAAAATGAGGAGGGAGTATTTTGGTGGTCTGGGCCGAGGTATGATTGAAGTACGGTCATTCGAGAATTATGGGGATCAAAGAGCTTCGGCGCTTCTGTTTGGTAACGAATTAATATCTGGACACTCTCAAATTTAATACGGATGATTTTCGTACTTTCAGTGTTTGCCATTTGGAGTTAGATTGGAGGTGTTGATTGATGAGTATGTTAGTCGAGACTGGTAGATGTGTGCGTATGTGGCGACGTCCACGGAGAGCGTGCCACTCCGCTCTGCTCCACGGCATTCGACCCAAAATGTTGATTCTTCAGCTCTCTCATGTGAGTGGAAAACGTTATAGAAAAATATTTAAAAAATGCAATTCGATAGTTTTTCACCTCACCTTTCAAAATATGTGGCCCAAATTTTGATAAAGAAGCGCGTTCTATGTCAAAAAATGAGTCAAAGTTCAAAGTCTTTTCTAAGTTAATTTGACCCACGGGATGACTATGAAAAATTCACGTTTACGTTGTAGAAACCCTAAACTACAATACCTGAAAATTTCAAGGTGGAGACTTGAAACTAGTTAGAGAAAGAAATTCCTGAAACAGTGAATCCGCAGCCGCGCGCCTCACTCCGGATGGTAAGGCAGCGCAATCCCAATGAATTGAGCAGACGTGACCAGCTTATTCCAGGGAGATATTTTGTACTTACCAGTCCCCTCGATCTCATCTTCATCCTAATCCTTGTTGGTAGACCCTTTTTGGATTAGTGAGATCATATTGATCAGCTACTATGCAAATAAATATGAAATGTTCTGATTCAGTCCGTATATTGTATAACAAGATGCAAATTATTGAGTGAGGACTTCGTTGAGTAAAAATGTGAGTCCCTTTGTCCATCTGCATAGTCATTATAATCTCACGATTCTTTCCCCAAATAGTACTGTGGTGCAGTGACAGGAGAGATGATGCCAGTATAATCCCCAGTCACCTTCTCAGAATCAACCCGGGTTAATCTTTGAATATTTGCCCATCGAGAGGGAGTATTGAACAAGTGTTCTAATTTTACATTGAGTAACCATAAAATTAATACATTTCGGCAGTTTCATAATAGAAGACGCTGACTACTTCAGCGATGAGTCTTATCCTAGAAGGACTTGGTTTAGCTGCCTATTGTATACTAGCCTTGCGGTGGCTTACCAGCCGGGCTCAGGCGCACGGCTGCGGATTCACTGTTCCGGGAATTTATTTCTCCGGATAGTTTCAAGTCTCCACCTTGAAATTTTGAGGTATTGTAGTTTAGGGTTTCTACAACGTAAACGTGAATTTTTCATAGTCATCCCGTGGGTCAAAGTAACTTAGAAAAGACTTTGAACTTTGACTCATTTTTTGACATAGAACGCGTTTCTTTATCAAAATTTGGGCCACATATTTTGAAAGGTGAGGTAAAGATCTATCGAATTGCATTTTTTGAACATTTTTCTATAACGTTTTCCATTCACATGAGAGAGCTGAAGAATCAACATTTTGGGTCGAATGCCGTGGAGCAGAGCGGAGTGGCACGCTCTCCGTGGACGTCGCCATGTGCACTAGAGTGGGCTGAGAATTTCAGATTTTGGAAATTTGAGATAATTGGGGTTACAAAAGTTGTGTTTTTACCTGTGAACATAGAAAAATTTTTGCTAGATGCTGAGAGATGACATCTTCAGTCGCGGCAAGAACTAACAAGGTTTTCCGTGAATAACATGAGCTTAAATGGACAACTGAGTAATTTGCCCATTTAACTCTGGCGCGTCTTAATATTTTCCTACGTACTTCAGCTCATTCTGCAGCTTGTTTCAAACCCCTGGAAATAAACTCATATGAGTTCAATGAAGACAAAGTAGAGCTGATCTATCCCAAATTCACGAAGAAAAAAAATATCTATTTCCAAAAATAAGCATTTATGAAATTGTAGAGCTTGCGAGAACCCTCGCAAATTTGTAGTTGCTGTATATTGACTGTATTTTTTGCCTGCCCTTGAAGTCATTTTTCATTTGATTCCATGTCATTTAGAAATCTTGCTGGCTCCCACTGGCCGTCACTCTAGATCTCATTTACCAGCACCCAGCAATTTTTTTTCCACATCTCCATACAAGTGCACAACTTTCGTAACCCCAGGCATGTCGAAATTTGAAATTTCTGAATTTTAGGCCCACCCTGATGTGCACTCAAGATGAGTGAGAACTGCAGCGTTCCGACGTCTATTGTTCCACTCACATTCATAGGTCATGGTAGTCCTACCTATGAGCGCGAGTGGGTCATTAGATCTCGAAGCACTGCAATTCATCATCTTTCCGAGTATATGTGCAGAAATATCTTCCTTGATCATCACATGTGAAGGTGAGAAAAATTCAACGTCGGGGAAAACTTCAGGAAATAACTATCCATTAAGAGTTATTCCATTGGCTGAAATGTCGATTTTGCCAGTGAAACGACCAGAGTAACTACTTCATACTTAAACGATAGCTGATGGAGAGGGAAGAGGAATCACGTAATAAAGGAACATCTTCGGTTGTCCGTAAGTACTTATCGTGACATCAAAAACTTTTTTTCCAATATCTCCCGTACAATTCAAAATCGAGAGATCTCGTAACTTTTGATGTACTTCCAACATTACTGCTTTCTGCAATATGCAGATGACTGAAGTTTTCATCTTCAAAACTTTTTCATAAGATAAGTAGCAGTTGGGAAGAGTAGTGTCGAATTCTAGAGTTTGAGAGAAGATTCTTCAACATCCAAAGTAGTGAAAATATTGACAACTGATCTGAAATTGAACAAAAATAGAGTACTGGAAATTTTTGCGCAAGGTCGGTATTTATATACCCATATCGAGTTGCGCTGTAATATCACAAATGTGTAAATCCAGTCATGAGCATTTAATGTCGACCCTCTTACAGATTTTAAAATCCTGCTGCAAATTTTACTGAATACAGATGAGATATGAAACAAAAACATTCAGAGCCATCAGCAATCACAGCCAATCACTCGTCAGCAAGAAAATCCGGATTTCAGAAGGAAAAAGAAAAAAAACTAAAAGAATGCGATGACAACACTGAACGAAAACATTCGGTTTGGATTTTGGAATGTCACACTGATTGGACCATGGTTTTCTTGTGTAATTCTTGACGCTGAAACCCCAAAAAGCTCCAGAATGTCGACATATGTTTTTAATTCTGAAAAATCGTTCTCAGCGGTATTTTTGACGTGGACAAAAATCCTGATGTGGTAGCTCAGAACGGACTACACGGGCCGAGTTCAAGAGATTATTTTGCATTGGGAACGCGGTGAGAATTTTCCCCCGCAATTTTCAAACTACGAGGATTATCGCAAAGATAAGAGCTTCCACGTATTTTGGAAGTCAACAATTGTTTTCGCGAGAATCCTTGCAGTATGGAAATCTCGGGGATAGAATTTTTGACGGATGTCCCAATATGCTTTCCCAACGCAAAATAAGCTTTTGAACTCGGTCTGTATATAGTCCGTTTTGAGCTAGCACATCAGGATTTTTGTCCACATGGAAAAAAACGCAAAAGGAAGAATATCTTGCTATTTGATATGATTCCTGACCTTCTGAAGCAATTTGGGGCACAGATTTGGTTTTAGCATCAAAAAGTACGTGAGAAAATCATGGCCCAGTAATGTGACTTTCTGTCCTCAACATTTTGTTGTACAGTGAAATCAATTAATTTACATTAGGAGTTAAGGATGAGAGAAATCACACAAAAGTTCTACCTTCTGATCATAATTCTTGCATCATTTTGCAAGAATGATATCGTAAATCAGCCTCTGGAAACCGTTCGTATTCGTATTTTGCGAGGTGTAATTAAAAAAGTGAAATGGAACTAGTTTTTGGTAAACAACAATTAATTCTAGTTATAGGCATGTAAAACGGGGTAATGTAAGCACCAGAGTAGAGTGAATAATTAAAATGATTATGAAGGTATTTGCATATGAAGAAATGAATAATGAGTCTATGAAGCCACTCGAGAGCTCGTAGCCATAATTAACGAGGGGCAACAGCAGCTCTTGGAGCTAAACGGTCATAACGCAGCGAGTATTTAGTTGAGTGGGATCTGGTAAAGCCACCACTTAGTCACGAGAAATAGCCAAAAAGAATTAAGCTGTGGCTCGCAAACACAAGTAGTACCAACACCAGCAGAAGCTATCTACTCTTATACCTGCTGAATGAGTAGTAAGAGCCAAGATTCGGTCAGACAAGCTATTAGCATCGATCACGCGGACACCCTAACCTCCCAACTCGTGGCATTTTTCAAGCTTTCTTCCACTCTTGCCTCCACCATTATGGCTATTACTCTGTCAAATATATCGTTTCTAAAATCTACGATTCATCACTGAGAGTCAGGAAAACCGAAATGGGAAAAGATTCTACTTGGGCCTACTTTTTAAACGATATTGCAACTTCTTTTTGGGCTTGTTTGTATAGGTCGAGATTTCACATCTTTCTTCCAGCTCCCTCTTCCTGTAAGAGCTATTCATAAACAAGAATCTGCAGAGATTCTCTCAGGTATGCTTCGAGTAGGATGGTGAAAACGGAAGTGGAAAGAGTAAAGCAGTTCCAAAGTGCCGAAAGTTCCGAGCTTGCGGCGTTTGAAAAAAAAGACCGGGAAAGAATCTCTTCGGAAGTAAATAACGCTCTAAAAGGCAAGCGCATCCGTGCACACACATTGTTTTAGTTAGAAGGTTGTGTGTGGAGTGAGGGTTGAACGAGGGTGAGAATCTAAGAAGGTGGAAGGAGGAGGGAGGTAAAGAGTGGAAAAATCTAAGGATGAGATTGATTAGGTGTGGACGAGTGATTGCGGGGGTCATTTGCTATTTGCTCTACGCGGTGTCCTGTTGGGATTAGGAAAAAAGTATGAGTTGAAAAAGTAGGAGAAGGAAAAATGGTGGGAAAGATGGATGGGAGAAAGAAACGGTAGAGGTTAGGTTATCGAAATTGATGAGTAGTTGCTAGAACCGATGGAGTGAGGTTCAGATGTGATAATAAGCGTATCTTGAATGAGGAAGGGTAAGTGCCTGCAGAGATTCTGAGAAGCGTATTGACGTTTCGGGGGTGCTTTGTCGATTGTTAGGATGACGGTGATGCTGCATAGGTTATTATAAGCTGTTTCTTATGCTTTGAGGCAGACGATAGAGTTGCTTGAAATTGATACCAAGAAGACCATCGTTCTCGGACGGAGAGGAATAATTAACTTGTGGTTCAAAGGAGCCATCTCCCGTTAAACATAAGGAGACTGATCAATGAGATTTTCCGAAAGCTGCTGGATAATATTGAGGGTTGCCCAAAGGTGAATCTCGTTGTTGTAAAAAAATATAGATAGGTTGGATACGATTTCCATAGCCTTACAATATAATATCGAATTCCTCATTAATTGATGAGTGAGACAATTCACCTACTCCATGAGTCCTTTCGAGAGAAAAATAACATCACTGAAGAGTCTCTTCTTGACAGTTGCGACTTTCAGAGAAATATATTCTATAACTAACTGATCTAATTCCTTATTATCCGCAGAATTCATTCAATTACGAAAAATTTGTAGAACTCAACTAACACGACAACGTTAGGGCAGATGCATTCAAAATATGGTTACACGGTCGTTTATTCTTCTTTTTCATTCATACTTGCCCAAATGCGTGGATGCGCGCCCTGATTGTAAATTTTGAGATGTTTGGGTTGTTTTTCTTCATCACGGAATTATGAATTAGAGCTAATACCGTTCTACAATCACCAATTGTCAAAGCTCTATGTACCTTAGAAATCAATTATTGAAAAAATCAGTCAAACAAGCGGATTGAATAATATGGTGCAGGATTTGAATTACCTTTGGAGTCAGCAGATGAGTTTCATCCCCAAATTATCAGCCTACCTTGCAATTGAATCCATCAATCTTAAACGAAAATATTTCGCATATCATGCGATTAAGCTCTGCAATTCTCCGAAATTTTGCTCCCCCAACTTCACTCAAACCTCTCTTTACGCTGACGATAATTCATATCTCATACTTCCCGAGACGCTTTCAAAAATTCCAAGCACGTTCCAAATACCACTATTGGAGACTCTTCCTGCCACCCGTTCTTTTCCTTCAATTTTTCACCTCATCCTAGCCTTGAATTGTTAGGTCACGAGTACGACTCATATCACAGTCAGCGTGCGGTTGGAACCACCAAAACCCGCGGATATGATAAAGGAAATGGGGCGTGTATTTACGATGATCATATTCTTGAAATCGAATAAGCCAAGTGCGCATCAGGCTTGGAACGACGCGTCGTGCGGAATGAAGATGAAGCTAGAGAGTTGAGAGAGTGAGAGTGAGTATAGTACGTTGATGTGCTCACGAAACGAGATATGCTTTATTTCCGTTACGGAACAGACGATGCTCTATCCGAAGCCGAGATTTAAAGCCGCGCGAAATGAGCTGAGACGGGCTGGGTGGATGTCTCGGATTTTACCTTATAGTAGTGTGGAGGTGCGCGCTCTCGCTCTCTGTGCTTATGAATTTGAAGAACTTTACCGGATTTGCCCAAAGTGATTCGATCGGCTTTGTGGCGCTACAGAATGACGTAATTAGATTTCTCGAGTTTCTCAAAGAGAACAAACTGCGTCACTCTCATGAATTGCGTGGAAATTGTGAGAAATTTCTTGATTTGATTATGAGAAAACTTGCCTGTTTCCTTATGACCCTATTGAAAGTAGAGCTTTGAGACTTGAAAGAGATTCTCACAGATGGATGGAATCCAAAACATCATGTGTATTTCCTGAATTTGGATTCTGACTGGAAACATGCGGATAGTCGAAAATGTTATTGTTCACGATGTCGAGTTTTGATATGACGAGGTCATGTTCGCATGCCCGAATAGAAAAAAGTCTATGAGATATTGTTTTCTCATAGGATTTCATCAGGGTCGTGCACACGGCAAACGTATGCGAAAAATTCGTAGTAATACCTTTTTCTCCCTCTGAGAACATTTTATGCAGGGATGCGTGATATTCAGCCAGGTGAAAGGATAGAATTCTGCAGAATATCTCGAATGAAAAATCGGATGAAGGGAAAAAGGATGCATCATTTTTCATTCGTGATGGGGAAATACTGAGCTCGAAATCGTGTTCACTGAGGTGATATGTGGAAAATTATAATTTTACTCAATATTCCTCTTTCTATTCTCGCATCTCTGGTATTTATTCATACAATACCATCTAATTCATTTTCAGAGGCCAGATAATTTCAAAAGTGCAGCTCGCATGCCTTTCCGACTTTATCATGTAACCAATTGTGGAGATTTTTTTGCTTGTGGATTCGAGGTTGCAGTATTCCAAAAATTTCCTAATTATGATGTTACTTCTTGGCCACTCGCGCGAAATTGTAACAGCAAACCTTATGTTTTCTGGTGGCGTAGATTGGTAGCGGGAAAATCCAATTAAATTTACGTACTTCCAAAGTTCCTCGAAATCCCAAAGTTGTATTTTGGAGGATTTTGATGGAATTTATTAAAAAAAATTATATGAGACTCTACGAAAAATTTTGACTCTACGCTTGATGCTGGTGCGTTCCGCCCTTTCTCGACAGATCTGGATCTTTAAGGAGACTGAAGAGATCTGTCAGATTAATCCCCGACAATTGAAAATTTTCAGAAGTTGACACTCTCAGCTTTTCAATAGCATCATTAACTCTCTTCTGAATGAGCGGCTCTTTTCCAATAGTAATACAGCAAAACCTCCACTAGCGGCCTAAAATTCAAGGTCCAGGTGGAATCGTATTGAGTCTCATGGACTTGGAACTACCCAGTAGTAGCCCTTCTATATGTATTGTATAGTCACCATCTGTTTGTGACCAGTTTTTCTGAGTTTTCAGAGTATCTCTTATGTGTGAGTTGAAACTCCTAATAAAGGCTACTAGGTTCCAAGAGTATGCCTATGAAGAATCCAGAGTACTTCCGTCAAATGAGCCTTCCGTTCAGAACTACAACGGAAAACATTAGCATTGCTAGTATATGTATGTATGACACTCTTTTACATGGGCCTATATGGACAATGCTAACGTTTTCGCTTTGAAAATTTAGCAAAAAAAATTTGGACAAGATTGATGATCCGGACCCCTGGTCCTCCCCCCGTGAGTGCATCAATACATATTTGTGCTAGCATTTTGAATAAGTATTGTGAAATTGCAACCAAAACTCTGCGCCGTTCCAATTTCTGTATCTTTGTACTGATCTGGTGTTATTAGATAGTTCTCGTTATGATCGGGGAACGCTCAATTGTGAGAAATAAGATATTCTGACCAATTTGATTGGATTGCAGAAGTTGTTTTCTTAGTAGAAATAATTTTGATGGATCCCGATCAGTATCTCATGCACAATCGATTGTCATTCACTTCGATCGAAGCTAGAAGGATTTGATCAAGAGCCCTCACCTCATATACTAAAATCAATCTCACACATTCCCATGGAGATAATTTGCTGATATTCTCAGGACAAATAATGACCTTACATCTCTTTATTCGCTGAATTACGATTGCTGGAATAGCTACATTGGATACTCCATTGTTCCGAGGAGGGTTCTGTGAATCATACGAATTTGATGTGATGATCCCATCAAATTCCATTTACTGATTATACCCAGTTGATGCTCAGTGTGTTAACACCCACTATGTGTCACTTACGTATTGGGAAAGTCAAAACTTCTCAACAGTAACTAACTTTTTCTGGTACCGTTGGGTGGCCGCTATTGGAGCTTTTACTGTACTATCTATACACATTTGATCAACTATGGTTCTGAAGATTGCGATGTTGACAAATGGTTAGGCGCATCATGTTTTCCAAAACGCGGTACTCTCATTAAAATTTTTCGAGTTCTAAAAATCATCCAATGCTTCATTCGAACGATTGATAGAATAACGAAATCCCAACCTGATCAAATGACCTCAACGATAAATATTGCTCACGACTAACGATTGCACATCAGCAGGTAGAATTTTACGGGGACTGAGAGTCCAGTTGCACCAAACTTGTGATTTTTCTCGTTTAAAACTCGATCGAGCTCACTCTTTGACACTCAATCAACCAACCAACTAACCACGATGGCAACCATCATCCTCATGACAAACTCTCACTCAACTATAAAGAAAAAATGCGACAGGGCGCGCAAAATCTTCTTTTCCCAACAAAAAAGTCACGGCAAGTTTTGCGGGGCTCTTTCGCTACCGCGTCAAGTTCCATAATTACTTTAATGAGAGCTTGCTCGCGCGCTCGCTCACGAGAATCATAAGAAAATTTCTCGCACTTCCTAACGAGTTCTCTTGCTCATTCTCCTTCCCCCTGCCCCTTCATCCCTAATCTTTTTCATAGTCCAGTTGAAAATGCGCATCCTATGAGTTGAACGCTTGAATAAAAGAAAAGTTGGTACGCTCACGAATAGTAGAAGTACATACCCATAAGGTTCCGGGCAATTTTTCATGCGTCTGTCTCTTTCTCATTTACTCCCTATCACTGCATGGTAATGAGGTACCGTGTAACTAGGAGAGACACCCTGGCAGTAATTGAAGTCTTCTAAACGCCCTGTTAATTATGTTTCAGTCCGCGATAGAGATCTCTAAGGACATAGTCACGAAGAGAGAAAGATTCTTGATCGCATTCATTGTGGCTGAGCCGGGCTGTTCGGGTAGGATGTATCCAATAAAAAAGTATACAGTCTTCTTGGATGTATAAAGAAACGGGAGCGAGGTAGACAAAAACTGGAGTGAAATTGGATTTGGGGCTGTGGGTAGGATGAGTATCCTACAAGTTCTGGCTTCATTGTGGATAGATTGGGTGCAAGCTAGGAATGGACGAGTGTGGAAATGGAGAGATTAAGGACGAGTTAATTTATGCGTTTTCGAGTATGGAGATTGGGATGCAAGAGCTATGTGTACGCAAGGATTTTTTGGGGGCACGGATGACTAATCGGGATAGATGTTGAAGGGATTCGGGAGGTTGGTGGTGGTTTAGAAGGTGATTTGTCTTCATTAAAGTGCAAGGCTGGTAAACGAAGATTTTGAGACTATTTTGAACATCCCATCTGGGAATATCATTTTTTTTCATCAAGTTTTTGGGTGGCGATTACAAATTTTATAGAATCACGAAGCTGGATGTAGGAAGGACCATGTATGTATAATTTTGAGCTGTATTGCCTTCAAAGTAATGCCCAATAGCTATGTTCCGTGACTGCGACGATCAGCTTCTCACTCTAGATTCTGCAAAGCTGCAGTAGAAACAATTCGTCAATATAAGAATGACAAACGTGCGCAGAATTTTATAACTCAAAGATTTTCAAATGATTCATTCTCATGATTTAACTCTCCGAAGATTGTTTCTCTAGTCTCAATACGTGAGTAATATTTATTCTGCATTATGAGGTATTTTTTAGTGATAAAATTCTCATGATTTCTGTCATCAGACTCAGCACGTACTATTTTCAATGGAAAGTTTACGGGATGCTATTTAGGATCTTTTATGTTCAGAGGATGATTTAAATTGGGAGTTTCGCCCAATTTTTCTAACATTTGACTATACAATGGGATGGTCGTCGATTCTGAAACAACTATTCAAATCGAATCGCAAAAGAAAGCAATATAAGCAGAATATTATCGATGGAATTCAGAATTACATTTGAAGAAAAAACGATTCAGAGTTGAGTGAAAGATGAGGTCTGAGAATAGAAAAATCTCAGTCCACTCCAACTTCTCAATATGAAATTCTTTTCACAGCTACTCAAGTAAACAGACCACAAACGTGGTAACAAATGCCACTATCGACCATCTTTTCGCACCCAGGGACATCATCGACGTATCTACTGTCTACTTTGCCCATTATTGACACTGACACAATTATCTCATCTCCAAACACTATAAAACTCTCAAACTCAACCTCACTTTCCCCTATACCTAGTACACACGTTTTCAAAGTCTAGACTCCCATCGTTCCCAAGCGAGCGCATCGTGCAAAATCAAGTTACTCCCCATAGGGTTTCCTACACTCCATAGAGCGTGATGTCATTCACCAACGCGTTTCCCAACAAATAAGCAACGTCAAGCGGACGTACTCATCGATACCCTCATCTTGAAGGTACTGTGAGTAAAATAGAAAGGGGATAGAGAAAAAGGATAGTAAAGGAGAAGAAAATTACATCGTCGATCGACATAATCCTCACAAAGACTGGGGAAAGAGTACGATCAAAGTATCGGATTAAAAAAGTCGAGCTTTCACCATCTTTACCAGACCGCACGCACCCATACACTCTTACAGGGTGAGAATATGTCAGAGAATACACTAGTACATAGGAACAGAGAAGAGTGGAGAATGAGCGACAGCCCGTAGCTCGGTTATACGGATGAGGCTAGGAGAATCGTCATCAAGGGATTCGCCTGAGGCGTTAAAATATTCCCAGCGGCTGATTTCTGCTGCCTCGTCTCTTTTTTACTATCCGCTGCTGCAGCTGACGCTTTTCCTTCCATCGAAACGTATATATTACACGCTTCTGGGACATTCTCATATCCAATGCCTATATCTTCTACGTAGCTCCTGGTACCTTCATTTTTTCCATCGCTCACAGTATGCGCTCGCACGTCTTTTTCGACCTGTTTGAAAAATTTTTACCGGTAAGTATAGAGTTCATGAGTGCATATACCTATCACCACTAGGCCCCCTCAGGCAAAAAAAAGGTACGCGAGCGTAACGAAGATTCTTTATTACTCTTTTCTTTCTATCTTTCTTCCTTGCTCTTTTGGGTACCTCAGTCTGAGCCACGCGTTCAAATATGCTCTCTGAAATTTCCATGTCCTCCATTATCTTCTCTTCCTGACTTTGGCGCTTCTTCCTTTCTGATCCTCCACCTTCCATCTACACCATTTTTTTTTCTTCCATACTGAGTATACTCCACATCGCGTGCTTGCATTTAATATTATCAGTGCGACCCCGTTCACAGGCCCGAGTTGGTATTTGTATCGCCGCCTAAGTAGACGTTGGGTATTTGGGTTTAGGATATTTCAGCTGATAGATAAGGATGCTCGGCTGGGGTTGCCTTTGAACTCTAATTCTTGCCGTGAATGGGATATTTAGCTTGTTCGAATAATACAAGCGTGAGCCTTCATAATTCCGGGAGAAGATGTTTGAGGGTTGATACAATGAGGGTTGTTGGATGCCTGGACAAATTTCGTTCTAGGCTGTGATGAGCATAAGTGAATTTTTGAAATACTTTTCACTTGCTTTCTCAGAAGCCTTATTTCGGGAAAGAAGTTCTCTGAGTCGGATTTTGTTCTTAAAACAGATATCTATGTCTTGCTTCACAATCCAGTGATTCGCTTGATTCTTTCTAGAATATTTGCGAACTACTGAGGTAAATAGAACAGAGATGATCTCTTGTTCATGATTCAAAAGTTTTCACACGAATGAGAGTATGTAAGCACGATGAGTACCACACTGAGTTCCTGATCACGAGTACCACATTGAGTTATGGTTTCCGCGTACCACGTTGAGTTCTGGATCATGAGTACCACACTGACAAGGAGAGTCCGGAGTCTGTGGGTCCTGAAATCTCACCAAAATTTTTTCACAGTTTCGTACCACCTAAAGTATGAAGAATTTAAAGCAACTCTGTCAAATGGGCCTCCTGTTCTGAGCAACAGCCAGAAACGTCAACATGGCTAGTGTATAGATATACATATATATATCTATATATCTATATATATCACTTTTTAACATGGGCCTATATGGGCAATGCTAATGTTTTTTTTTTTTTTTTTTTATTTAAGCAATTTCAATCTTACAAAAAGATTATTTTGCTAAACCTAATATGCACAGATTTCTTATCATATCTATAATCTAGAATCTACATATCAAATTAGGAGATTACAGTCTTTGAAAAACGCATGTAGTGCTTTACATACTTTTATAGTTGGATTCATTAACAATATATCAACATGTAGCGGAAGGTAGAGCATCTGACGCTGAAGGTTTCTTAACAATGTTAGTCGATGAACATCATGGAGCGGGCATTGCCATAAGACATGGTTAAGGTCTTGTGAGTCGGATCCACAGTCACATTTGGGATCGTCAATAATATTTATGTGAGCCAAAGAGGCATTTAAAGAATAATGATTGGATCGACATCGGTTGATCGTGCTAACTATATCCCTTTTGAGATTGAGACCAGAAAACCAAGGCTTCGAGGACGAATTATAAAATGATTGGAAGTAGTGGGTACCTTTCACGAGACCTTGTGATAGAAGTTCTCGATTTGAGTTTACGCGGGCTAATTTTCGCGCGGACTCTTTGAAATCGGTAAACGGTATCTTGAAAGTATTTGAAGCTTCTTCAAGAGATGCCTCTTTAGCTCGCATGTCAGCTAGTTCATTTCCGGAAATGCCCTTATGGGCAGGAATCCATATGAAGTGTATCTTACTTCTATTAGTTGTTATTGCCTCGAACTTTCTCACTGCGTTTCGGATCTCATAGATGTAGGGGTTGGTTCTTATGTTCATTTTTGGACATTTCAACGAGGTAAGGACACTAAGAGAGTCGCTGAAAATGATATAGTTCCTATCCGCTTGTGTGAGGGCTATTTTCACCCCATTTAAGATGGCTACTGATTCTGCTGTGAAAATGGACGCTTCCTTCAATAAACTAGAAACTATTGAGTGGTTCAAAGTCGGACATACACTCGCACATCCAACTGATGCAGAATCCTCACTTTTGCTACCGTCGGTGTATATGTCAACAGCGTTTTTACTCTCAATTACTTCTCTGACCCAACCATTCAAAGGTACCGACTCGGTTCGCAGTCCAAAAATTTCTACATCGACTGATATTTCGTGGAAAAGAGTTGAGTATTCTAGCCCGTACAAAGGGTAGTGCCTCCCACGATATAACTGTTCTAGATCTTCTGAAATATCTTTGATGGCTACAAGGAGGAGTCTTCTAGGATTTCGCATCAGTTTGCAGTTGGTTCTATTCCGAAGTTTGCCAATGATACCACAGATATTAAGACTGTTGTTCGATAAAACTTTCTGCAGATAAGTATCGCATAAAAATCTGATCCGATCATGTATATTCAAGACTTTTGATTCGGCTTCGAGCACATTAAGTGGAGTTGATTTTCTATACCCCAAACAGAGTCGGATTGCTGAATTCTGGATTCTCTCAATTTTCTGTCTTTGACGTTTCTGAGTCGGGTAGTAGATAAAACCTCCGTATTCGATGATTGATCGAACAAAACTTTTATACATCACCAGTAAGGTATCTTGGTTTATACCCCACCAAGTTCCTCTACTGAATTTGATCATGTTCAATGATTTGAGACATTTGCTGTGGATTTCATCAACGTGAGCACGAAAAGTTAATTTTGAGTCGAAACGTATGCCCAAGAATTTGACGGAGTCGCTTCGTTTTATAGGCTTGCCTTTGAGATTGATCTCATCTATATCCGAAGAGTGCTTGCTGAATTGAATGAAGGTGGATTTTTTTGAATTCGTGTCAAGGCCTAATTCGTACAAGTTATCGGCAACTGTATTGGCAGCTCTTTCTAATAGGTTTTTGCATGATTTGCGACTACACCAGATCGCGACATCATCGGCAAACAATGAAACTGAAACACTTCGAGGGACACCTTTTGTAACCAAAGCAGTATAAATACAATAGTTGAGTGGGCTCAAGACTCCTCCTTGCGGAACACCTTTATGAACTAACCTTGCATCGGAGCTCATGTCTCCGGTATACACATTTCTTCCATATGTTAAAAATTTGATAAATCTAACTAAGTTCTCAGGGCAACCGATATCCGCCAATTTCTGTAGTAATATATCAATGTCCACATTGTCGAAAGCCCCACACACATCGAGAAATGCGGCAAGGAGGTCTTTATTTCCGGCAAACGCATCTTCAATCTGCAGCGTGAGATTGGACAAATTATCAATGGTGCTTTGACCCTTCCGAAATCCCGTTTGTTCTTTAGGTAACAGATCGTTGCTTTCTACGTACCACTGTAACCGGTTTTTGACTAGAGTTTCAGAAAGCTTGCTTAGACAAGAAGTCAAAGCAATAGGCCGGACGCTAGATCCATCAGGCTTATCAATGAAGTGGATGTACGAGTCTTTCCACTCTTTCGGGTAATCAGAGTTTGAGTACATTGCATTGAATATGTCTACGAGTAAAAGCTTGTATTTTATTGGTAGTTTCTGGAGGCATTCATAGTCGAGGCCATCAATGCCAGGACTTGATCTAGTGTTTTTATCCTGTAAAGCTCGATTGAACTCTGCAAAAGTGAACGGAGCACTGAGAAATTCGTTTTCTTTGCAAACTGGAATACTATCGGGATTTGTAGGACACCAAGGTGGGCTAATTTTATCTAGTGCGATTTCAATCTTTCTCTCTTGCTGCAGATGCTCAGATGTGTGCGTGGGTCTAACTTTTGTCCATTTGTTCTTCAATATCTTACAAGTATTCCATGCATGTGATTGATTAGATCTTATATCGACAGTTTCCATGAATTCCTTATAGTGTTGAGTTCTTTTCCTACGAAAAGTACGAAATGCAATGGCGCGTTGTTTTTCATATCGAATCCAGTCTATATTTTTTTTTGTAAATTCATATTTTTTCAAAGCAGCTATACGAAGACGTTTAACTTTATCGCATTCAGAATCCCACCATGCAACAGGATTACGATGTGTAGAGTCGGCGACAAATTTTTTAACAGGGGTACTACTGGCAATTGCATTAGATAGTACACTCGTAAATTTTGCGTACTTTTCACTAGGCGTCGAAGTCTCGTACTCATGAGTAAGAAATTCATTGTAACTGTCATCTAGAAATTTTGTGACAGATTCCCAGTCAGTTCTGACCGATCCTAGTTTGAAAGTCTTTTTTCTGTAGATGAATTTTTCTACTTCTAGATGAATCCAGATTGGATAGTGATCTGATCCCCAGGTATCAGACTCTATTGTCACTCTAATGGAATCTGCGATTGTTGGATTTGTAAACACGAGATCTAGATTTGAAAGTTTACCGTTGGTCGCATTTATGCGGGTTTTTGAATCAGAATTGTGTAATATCAAATACGTGTCATTCGCGGATTGTAACAATCTTTCTCCATTCAAGTCATTCGCTACACAATTCCAGCTCACATGGTGAGCGTTGAAGTCACCAACTAAAAGTACATCATTATTTCTATTAGAGTTTGAAAATATTGAATCCCATTCGGACTGAGAGAGAGTGATACCAGGGGCTCTATAACAAACAATAATATCTAACTGCTTTTTCAAACCAGTGAGTGTTATACCAGTAATTTCTGTGGACGTCGATGAGCACTGCAAGTCGTTGATCTCCTTAAAAGCTAGGTTGTTCTTGATCAGCAGAAGTATACCTCCACCTCGATCTTGTTCTCGGTCTTTCCTGAAGGTTTTGAACCCAGGAAAATGGAAGTTCTTGTAGTCCTTGGCGAGCCAACTTTCAACACATATGAAAATGTCCAAGTCTTTTGAGATTCTCACGAGCTCGTTTTTCTTGTTCAAAATGCTTCGAGCATTCCAAAAGATAATCTTCAGGTTCTCACGGACTAAATCACTCATATCGACGAAATTGAACTTGAACGCACAGAACGATTTTGTGTCCCTGCACTTTGAGTCGAGTTCAGCGTAGAGGACGATGAGTGATCCAACTCAACGCCTTCCTCTTTATTCAGAGTACTAGAATTCTTCAATTTTGATAATTTTTTCTTTAGTCTAGTGAGAGATGACTTTCCTTGTTTGTCAGCGTCGTCATATGATGCCTCAACCATTGAGATTAAATTGCCAATGTCATCGGTGTATTCAGCAACGAGGCCACTGAAGTTTGTACATCCCTTGGACCTGGTGACGAATTCGTTGTATTTATCCACTGACATCTCTGCAGAGATGGGCACCGTGTCTGAGATTCCAGACTTGTTAGAATTAATATCTTCATTTTTTGGCTTTTTCATAACATGCTTCGCAGAGATAGAGTCTCCCATAATTTTTCGCTGCCCAATAAACGATGTGCTCGAGTTTTGATCATCTTCTACTAAAACTTCGTCTATAACGACATCTGATGATAAGGTACTTTCATGTGCTCTCTTTTGAGCTGGCGATGGTTGCAATTGTATTGGTGCGGCACTTGTATTAATTTGGGCTTGTTCAATGTGTGAACCAGGCGGAATGCTCGTCGGACTTGTGTTATCAAGAGCCGGAAAGTTGTCTGGAGTATTGTTGACATTTTGCGGGCACATTCTGGCAACGTGGCCCCTCTGTTGACATATGTAACAATTCGTAAAGTCGGTAGTAAAGTAAATCCAGTAATTAGTATTGTCATGGTGAACTTGGGCTGACGGTGGGAGCAGCTTTTCTTCTTCTTCTACAATATATGTTTCACGGCGGAATGATAGAATGTGCGCACGACCTGGTTTTGAAAGACTGGCTCTTATATCAGTGATTTTTGAAACAGGATTGATGCCTTTGTCTTTGAGTGCTTGGATAATAACGTCGTTGGGGATACTTGGATGAACGTTGGAGATTACAACTCTTCGATTTTTCTCAATCAAGGGCCTGATTTTTAACACATAGTCTTTCACATGGATTCTCTTATCAATCAGTCCTGATACTATCTCATCACCACTCACATAAACACACATTCTGTTGCCAGAGATTTTCGAGATGTATCGAATATCTTGTACATTCATAATAGTTTCTAAACCATCAATATAATCGTCGTTATTGAGACCTTCCATAGCATCAATGATAATCGCTTGTTCTTTCTTGGGTCTAGGAGCAGTAGACGTTGCACTAGCGTAGGATCCATTTACTGTGATTTGTGACGTGGGAACTGTATTTGCCATGCTTCTGGTTGGAGAAGCCATGGCGAGAGAACTGCACTGCAACACAAACTGCAACCGCAGTTTGCGTGCTAACGAAACGATTTGCTGGTAATACTTGCACCAAGCAAAACACACACACACTCACTTTGGGCAGAACGATTCGATGGACAAACTCGTATCCATCAGTCGTATTTACATTGCTCCGCGCGACTCGATCATAACACGTCTGCACGCTTCAACGGCTCAGACGGAACTCCAATGCTAATGTCATGGGTTGTAGCTCTGACCGGGAGGCCCATTTGACAAAGTTCCTTTGGGTTCTTCATACTCTAGGTGGTACGAAACTGTAAAAAAATTTTGGTGAGATAATCAGGTCCCGGAGACTCTGGAATCCCCTCGTAAGTTCTCGAGCACAAGTACCACATTAAGTTACGGTTCACAAGTACCACGTTGGTTCCTCGATCACGAGTAGCACACTGAGTTTTCGATCAATAGTATCCCATTGAGATCTCGATCACGAGTACAACATCAAGTCCTCATACACGTGTGTCTACCTGGGTGCCAGATCAGGATCATAACCGGGAATAAAAACTCTCAAACGTCCAAACGATTCCTCCTCTCCCAGAATCCGATGTCAAAAATCAAGTCCCTGGCTTCGAGAATTAACCTCGAAAACTCAGGGTCGTCCGAGAAAAACTGATGTCATTTTCGGGCTTAGCGCATGATTTCTTGAAGAGTTATATGAGCTCAGCCTCTGGAAGAGGGTACTTCTCTTTTTTCTGTGGATCTGTATAATTTCTGCAGATTGACTCTGGAAGGATGAATCAAAGATTGCGCCAATAAAAGTACCACGAAAGGTATCGAAAAGATCTCACTAGGTTCTCCCTCTCCAAGCCTTCTTAGGGTTTGATCAACGGGGCACACAGTCATTCAGAGCACCGCAAAAATCATTCATATATGTCTCTCTTCGGAAACCTGTCCGAAATTTCAAAACGCTCAGCTTGTAGATACGATACAATATTGCCACGGCCCAATCTAATCACGCGATCAGCCAAATTCAGCTGAAAATGTCCGGGTTTTCAGACCTCGAATTTCGCAAATTCTCCCGAAAACTCGAAACTTAGAGTGAAAAAGGCTCACTCAAAGAGAAAAAAAAATCAACAAAACGACAAAGAACTCTGAAGACTTCCCAGAAATCTCAATTCTCCCATGCGTGCCGCTCGCATCAATGCGCCTCAAATCAGTGCAGCTCCCCAGCTACAAAGCACACCGGCTCAAAGTTACGCTTTACAAAATTCCATGTTACTTTAACGCTGTTAAGTAGCTTGAAAAGTGCCACATGGTCCAAAGAGCACCCACACAAACGCGCTCAGGCCTATCGAGCAAGCGCTCAAACCAGAGGAGGTATATGTGCAACGCAAAGAGCACCACCACGCTCTACCGGATCAACGCTATCGCAAAATAAGCGTCAACGCACACAAAGAGTCGAGAGAGAGAGAGGGAACTTGCGCCCGATCGCCGAGGCAAGTTTACACGTGTCCTTTATCCTTGCAAAGAGTAGGAGGATGAGCATGTAGCATATAGAAGGAGGCGGATACAGAGCTTGCGGAGCAGCTTTACATAGGGTGGGTTTGAGTATTACGCGGGGGAGAAAGCGTGGAGCTCCGGAAGAGAGGCCAATTAAACGCACTTTGGCCCTTGACTCGCTTAAACGTGCAATTACGCTCGGTGCGAACGACGCCCGGGAATTTTCACGCTGCGCCACCACCACTACCACTATACCATCATCAACCGAGTTGCTTGTGGGCTTAAATACAGCTCGCAGCAGCTGAAACACCAGTTTGAGAATGTTGATTTTGAGGATGAGATAGTATGGTTGATAGATGAGCTTGGTGACGTGATCGAAGCAACTGATTTCGTGATTTTGTTGCAAGTTCTGTCCAGGTGGTTGTACCGATTGAATTTCAGCGTACTGTAATCTTGTGGATGTAATCTATATCGTCAGTTTGATTTTATACCATGGTCTAATCGGTGATTTTCTTCTTTTTTCGGACACAATATTGGTTGCAGAAAGAAAATGAGGAGAATCACTTTTTCTATGTGTGACTTGGTTATGAGAACGCAAAATGAGAACCAACTACTCATCGTGCTCAGGATCTCACGCATGAACTCATAGATCGTTTTTAAGAACTTTGACTATTCGATTGATGCTATGAATGTGGGCTTACGTGAAGAAATACTACACCTCCTTCATGATAAACTCAATCAAAACCTTGAATATTCATTCTTCACTTGGGCCAGCCACTATTGCGCTGTCTTCTCACAAGAAGGAAAACTCAAAGATTATAATCTTTGAGTCTTTGAGTTTCCCTTGTTGTGATTAGACAACGCGTCGATCTACTCTTCCAATGAAGCTTTAGGTGCCAAATCATCAGAATGACTAACATAGTGGATCGTTCACTGAATTTACAATGTAGAAAAAAATCTTGAAGACGCTGATGGGAAACTGACCCTTGGCGAATGATGTTAACAAAATGATGCAAAACTATTGTTTTTGCAGAAGTTTTGTCAGTGAAATTTTCCAGCTTTGTGAGGCATCCGAAGTTATCACTTTATCCAATCGCCATCACTTGGAATAATTCTTCATGATACTTATTATGTGGTTGCATATTTACACTACTGTCAAGTTGGGTAACTTTGATACACCCTCGAAAGGCTTGTCCCGCGTTTCGGGAGCAAGAAATAGGATTCCATAGTACCAGAATCGATAACAGAATTTGATTGGAGTGCTATAAAATCAACTGAGTTGCTCCCGGAGTGTTGTACAAGAATTTTAGAGGTATACCAAAGTTATCCAATTTGACGGTATACTCATTCTATGTACACGAGGGAGCATTATCCGCTACTTTTGGAGGATTTATTCATCGATATACTTCGGAATGTCGACTTTCGATGGAAAAAAAAGTTGATGAAACATTCAACTTATTTTTTCGAACAAGTTATCAAATCTCGATTCCGCAAATTTGACGTGAAATGTAACTCACGCTACTTTGGAGTCTACACTATGGAAGAATTGGAAATCATGAGTTGAATATGATCTTGGAAATTCGAGTGCCTAATGAGGTCGACGAATCATGCCACCAAAACGTCGCAAAAGATAGCAATTTTGCATTATCACGTGCGTCTTGCACTGTACGAGCTCCCTATGACCAATATTCCAAGAATCTACTCCGTGCAATTGTATTATCATCCAAGAAATCGACAGACGTAAGCTCACTACAGCTAGTATATATCCTTGAAATTTCCAACGGATATGATCCAGCACGTTGACAATTTTGAGCATTAACCACCTACAAAACTCAAACCTGCCAGGAATTCCCTCGAGTCTCTATTCGACGCGTTATAATCCATCGTGTCATCCTCCTCCCGAGTCGCATACATCTCTCTCTCTCTCTCTCTCTCTCTCTCTCTCTCTCTCTTACACTCTCGTAACTCCAGAAATGATATCTCTCTTGAGACTATCGTTGTGGAACCTCGTTAAGCGATGCAGTTGGCACTACAAGTGTTAGCGCGACATGGCGCCCAACTCGTAGGTATCGCTCGCTTGACTTGGAATAAAAGCACTTCGGATGTACCATTTCCCACTCGTGTATACGGTCCTTTTGCGGACTCGAATGCCTCTTGCCAATACCAGCAACACCGAGTGAGAGGATTATTCTTTCGACGAGTGCTGTATAGAGTTCTTCCACTTCTCGTAGCCCTTTTTCGTGGCCAACTTGTACCCACGCCTGAGCTATTGTACGCTCCTACAGAGAGAGAAGCAAAAATCCTGTGTAGGTGTGTATGTGTGTAGAATCACATAGATAGGAATATATGCGCACACAGAGAAGGTCAAATTTTCAATTTTAACGTTATTTCCGGCGCGCGACTCAGCCTTATACCATCCCAGCTGAAATTTTATTGCTCGCTCGAAAGAAGGTTTTGTTTTCCAACGCACTCCCTTCTCCTTTTTTTTGAATGCTTGCTTGCATACGTATCTACCCTTCGTAATAGCGTAGAACAGTGGAGGAACGAGAGCGAGAGGAATGGTTACGAAAAAAGAATGCGTTTGAGTTTGAAAATTTTTCGAGCCCTGCTGGGACGCGTTGTTCTTTGTAATCGTTGAAATAATGGATACCATTGAAACTCTACAGCGAGGCAACTAATTAATACAGCAAGGCTATTAAAAATGAATGCGAAATTTTTTTGATGTATTCCAACTGAAATTTTACAAATTTTAAAAATTTACATTCACATAATTTATTTTCCCTGACCTCGTGAAGCTTCATATTTTAAGGGTGCGATGTTTTCATGATAAAGTCTGCATTACATTTGTTTCGGAAGCTAAATGAAATTCTTGCAAAGAGAGAATGTGACTTTTAATTATTGGATAGACTTCTTCGTTACAATTGTATTCATTGAGATTTTGTTCCCAGTTCACAGTTGACTTGATATATATGATCTAAAACTTTTTGGTTGGAATAAAGATGTTTCAATTGATCCGCTCAATTGACACCTCACGTGCAGGTACCGAGAAATTCTCTAATACAAAATATATCAATAATTATCTGGAAAATGACAAAATTTGGCAAAGTTACGAAATCGAAAAATTGTTGTTTCCTCCATTTTTCTCCAAGATAGGAAAATGTGGAGACCTCATCAATGGAGGAATGTTTCCCAGGAGTTGGCCCAAATTTTTCGAGTTGTCCAGATACTTACCATGCGCCTATGGAAAGTTATCACGAATATTGGGTTTTGGCCATGTCTGCTGTAGTGGACAAAACAAGAGAGGAGGTTGGAAAATCACGTGCAAAGACTTCACACGATTACTAGCCTCATGGAATATCATCCTATGGTAGTCTCGTTAAACTTTCATCAATAAACATTAGTTTTTCAGGGATTTTGATCTGATTTTCCATGTCATGGGGTCCGTAAAATATAAATAATGAACGATCTAAATCCAATCTGTACTAGATTCCGAGGGGAAAATCAAGCTAGTTCTTCTAAAAATCCAGAGTTTATGGTGAATCAATAAATTCAATATCGATACCTCCTAGTATAAACACACAGCACTGTGGATCCATATAAATCTCTCGAGTGCGCAAAAACTACATAACCCAGCCGTATTGATATATCACAACTTCAAATACAAATCCAGAGAATGAATACAGTGCTCCCTCGTTAATACGAACCTCCTTAATCCGGATTCCTCGTTATTACGAAGTCATTCGAGGTCCCCGCCAAAATTACATTGGCTCATACGGGAGTCTACCTCATTAATCCGAATCCTCCTTAAAACGAAGTACGAAGTGATTTTGGGTTCCTACCTCACCATTGACCCGGTTAATTCGAATTACTTCGAGAGTCGCAAGCATATGCGAGCAGTTTTCGTGTCAGTATGACGAGATCGTCTGCCGAGAACCGATTTGTATTTACATATCAGCTAACTCTAGTGACAGTGTTAGACGATAGTTGTGTTTTAGGCTTCATTGTGATTTAATTTCGGATTTTCGAAAACTCTACCAAAAGTTTCTCCACACATTTTTCGATAAAACGAGCAGTTTTTGAGTTATCAAAAGATTAATGAGGAAAAATAGCCAGATCGCAAATTTTTCAAAATGGGTCTTGATATACTGATACACGGGAAAAATGATTCTGCTCGCCATTTTGAGGCGTGAACCGGTACGATTCCGGTCGACACGGATCCTTACTGTGTAGGATCTCCTGAAAAAACACCTCATAGATGAATTTTGGTGTCAATTTAGTGTTACTCATCGCAGCTTGAAGCGAGGTGTGAGCAAGTCAACATTGCGAATCATCTGATTGAAAAGTGAAGTTTTAATTTGTATCCGATGTATTTTATTGACGAATATGATAGAAAAATCATCGTATTTTCATTAGCATAATAATATTAATCAGATTGACGAGGATAATTATAAGTTTTATATTCTGATAAGATATGTTTGAAATTCATATCCAATTCCGCAACACAAGACACAATACACGATGATGAAGGCAACGAAAGAACTGAAATTCGATCGAGAACTCGTTTAATACGAAATTGTTCGTATTATCGAGGGCGTAGGATCCCCTTTTAGTACGAACCCTCGTTAATGCGAAGTAAATTCCCGGTCAATTCAGCTTCGTATTAACGAGGGAGTACTGTATCAATGATCAAGGGTATTTAACTATGAAATCAGAATTCTCAAATACTTCAACCTCATATCAAAGGAGACTGGGATATTTCCAAATGTCAAGGAACAAACCCTCTACGTCACGTCGTCACAGCAACTTTTTTCACGCGAGTAAAGCCCAACGTGACTGGAAGCTTGCACACCGCTCAGTGGCTGTTTCACGTCACGCGTCGCTCCGTGTGGTGGTGGCGCTCGCCGCGAGCATAATAGGCTAATCTAAGTTTGAAATTCGTCACAAAGCCCGCTGAAATGTCGACGTTCTCTACGCCTGGCGCGTGTCGGCTCTCATAAAACTCCGAAAAAGCGCATAGTGCAATAATTTTCTTCCGTGCGAAAAAAAAAACTTTTTCCTACTTTTATGCTACCACACGCTACCTCTAGATCCCAACCTACTGTGCTCACGCCCACTTTGCAATGGCCCATCTCCACCTTGTCTTCTTACATATATAGACGTCGCCTTTGAATCTCGAAAGAAATCTTTGCGGATCGAGTTATCGTTCCATCCAACGCTTACATTCAAATTCACACATACATAGATATTCATGTGCATGTATTTACCTTATGTATAGTGAAGGGAGTTGGAAGGAGAAAACTGATGTCACTCCCGATCCCGTGGCGCAAGGGTAAACTTACCCTATCCCATAATCGCTCTCGCTAAATGGAACTTTAAACTTTGCGTAACGAATTCCGACGCGGATATCTCACCCCAGCGTACCGCTCTACCACCACTATAGCGTTTCGGTCCGGCGGATGACTTCCATCGCTCGACTGAGCATAGTAGCAGCCTTTTGCAAGAACTTGAATTAGAAAGTAGCTATTCTTGCTTCGTGTGCATATATATAGACTCAAGCAAGATGTTTTACGGCTTGTAATCGAGGCCGTTAAACCGTCGCCATCTTCTATCCTTCAGCCTTATATTACATCGCTCAAGATGATGCAGACGAAGCGAGAACCAGTGAAAGTTCCAGATGCTGCGATGGGGAAAAATGAGGGCTCGTCGCTTTTCCCGAAATGGCCTTCCAAACTCACCACTCTAGATAGGATATACCATACTTAAACCTAGATGTGCCGAGCGCGCTCAAATATGAATCGTCGTTTTAGTAGATCACTTTAAAGCGTTAGTATAACGGTGAGAAGCCGATATCGTTGAAATTCAAGCGAGCAGCAGAATCAATCTACCCGCGTGATTTCATCGTCCGATTTTACGCCGATGGTTATGTTCGACAGCCGTTGATGGAAATTTTGTTTGAGCCAAGTGCGATGTGAGTGTATGGTGTATCGCTATATATTTGGGATTACATCGCTCGCAATTTTGAAACAATCGAGATGTATGTATATTCGTGAAGCTTATGGTATAATCTGAATATTTCAATTTACAAGCGTGATATCGTGATTTACTGAATTAATTCAGACAAATCTCTACGTGTACTGGCACGATGAATCGTTCCATCTTGTACGCGCGAATTACATTGAAAGCCCTGGCACTCGTTTGCGAGCTCTGTGAATTTAATTTGTATGACGCACCGTGTCATGCAATTTGAATGATTGCAAATGCATTTGTGAAACGCATATTCTTTCATTAAATTTTGTATGACGGATTACGGATGTTAACATAAATTTAGATAACCCGACACTTTTAATCGGTATCATGCACCGCAAAATATTTATTCAATTTTGCTGAGTGAATAATCGTCGGTGGGATGAGTGTAATGAATTACATCACATAAAATGTTGAAATTACTGTTTCGATACAAAACCATAGCGTATAAATATTTGCTGTCACCAATGTGTATTTACGCTTTCCAATCTGATCAGTCGTCAACTTGAAGGTGAGAGACTGCAAAAGAATTGACGAAGTTTTTGGCGAGTGAAGTTTTGTAGAATCTGAGGAAGCCTGGAAGACGCATGGATTCAGCCCGCTCTCTTTGGATCCCATTCGCTAGCTTTGAGACAATTTTCTGATACGAGGAAAATCAATAACAAGTTGAAAAATGACGAAAAACGGCAAAATTTAAAAACTGAATATTTTCAGTTTTTTCATTTTTTCACAAAGTAAAAGTACATAGAAACTCCATTCTTGTCGAAATGCATTCCTGGCATCGTCACCGATTTTTAACATTTATTTCAAATTTTTATGATGTATCCAAGTAAAATTATTATGAATATCGATTTTTGGGCACGTCCGTATGTGGACACTATCCGTGAGCGGGTAAAGCAACATTGCACTGTTGGCAAAATGAAAAAAACGATTGGGGGTAATTCAGATCTGACTTGTGTGAGCTTATTGCAATTCTCTACACTAATGATTTGTTAACCATTCTAAAAATCATCGTACAGATGAATAGTTTCAACAAAACTGATCATTCCCATCATCGCAAAGTTGAATTTTATAACAAATTTTTGAAACATTTGATTACTGCGTCAGTTTTTTGGAACTAAATGGGTCTCGACGATGTTCTGATTTGGGGTCATCGGAGTATTATGACATGAGGTGTATCTGATTCAAACCGAAACTCTGGTGAAATTCCGGGCTCAAAACCAGGCCCGATTATATACCAGTACCATGGATAGTTTCCACCATCGATTCTTGATTGTGTTCAAATTTATTGAAGAAAATTAGTATTGAAAATGATAGTTATCTCAAAAGATTACTCTCCAATACCTAAATAACAAGATAATTTTGACTCAATCAAGTCCGGAAAACGTGTTTTGGAAAAAACCGGTTGAAGAATAAAATGTCCTTGGTCCATTTTTTGAGAGCGAATTCGTCTTAAAACAACGTCAAACAGATACTTCTGACAAAAAAGCACTTACCAATTATCGCAATCCTACAAATTTGCACCCCATTAAGCAATAATCAATTGTTAACTTCATTAACCCCATCGCTTCTACAGAACACAAAAGTTACGAGAGCATGTTTGATTACCGCAATGTAACATTTTTACCCGTCGCTCCACTCTAAGGGTAAATTTACTTTGCTGTCAGAGCATATAGTACGCCCACCTACCCTCAATCTCATTCTATCTTCTAAACCAAGTGCTCTATAGCATCATCATCACCAACACCGCCGCCACTACCACTACGAAACAAGTAAGCAAGCAAAAGCTTCCCACAAATTGAGCGCGTGTCTGCAATGTTGCATCCGCACTATGCGGAAACCGTCAAAAGTTGATTTCCCGATTAACCCACAGCAATATAGTATAGTAACAGCATCCCCCCAAGCTACTATCGCAGCAACTCTCTACCTCTTGGCAATTTTCCCCCTTTGCCCAAACTCAAAAAGCCAAAATCCACAGAAACTGCTCAACCAGTTTGCGATGCTGCGTAAACAGTTCGTCACGTACAGTACTACCACCCCTTCAAAAAGCTCTGGCTCACCGCCGCCACTTGGTAGCCCGACAAATGAACAAATAAGAACGGCAATGAAAAAGAAGAAAGGTCAAAATACGCTTAGGCCACTTCTTGCCGCTTCTTTTTTCTATTTTACTCCTTCTCTTTTGATCACTGCATTGAGATACAGTAACCACACTACTGTTGGCTCGGCTGTTTGAGAGCTTTTGAGAAGAGTAAAAAAGGGAAGCTCGGAGTGCTTGCAGTTGTACAGAGCGCCAAGCCAGCCCAAGCTTGCCTCTCATAGTATCTAAACCTCTTCGGAGGTTTGGGTAAAAGCAACGTGGTGGTATTAGGTTAACCGCAGCCTCTTCTGTTAAGCTGTTCTCCCCCCCCCCCAAAAAAACTTTGAATAATCGACATGGCTGCCACGCCGATCCAATTCAATTTCTATCTCGAAAAGTTTGCAAATGCATTGTGCGTGTGTTAGAGTGCATCGGAGCGCTTATATTCCAAACTTGCTGTTTTGCCTGATGGATACCCCCCCCCCCCCCACTAGTTATCGGAAACATTTCGATATTGCTAAGTAATGGAACGGTTGAGTTTCAAATTTAATGTTGCCGGGAATTCGGAATTGAGTGTTTGATTGATGGTTGTCTGGATAATTAGATGGTTGGTTGAGTCTCGGAAACAAGTCATTTTTCCACCTTCCATGGAATTCTCTAGTCTGGACAAATATGATGGATATTGACGTGAAGTTAACACGCTTTCACAACTTCGAATAGCCTATTTACGAGTTTGAAATTGCCTGAATGGAGTCAACTGAGAGAGGTCCTTTGCAACACCTGACTGTAGAGAATCCTCTTAGTGGATGACCCTCGATTACAGAGGTATCACCATATTTTGTGATCGCATGATTGCTCATCCCTCATCATGAGCTCACGCGGAAAGTTTGTACAAAGCGATTACCAACTTCTAGATTGTAACTATCAAAACTTTGAAATGACTTGTTCCGTGACATACTTACGAAGTGATATCATAAACTTGGATACGAGAATGAGCTCGTTGAATCAACGAATATTTTTAAACAAAAGATGTCAATTTTGTGTTTCAGAGACTTTCAAGGTTTTTTTTTTTAATTATTTCGGAATATCGGCGTCACTGCAAAATGCGAATTTTGTTGGGCGTTTAGGGCCTCAACAGAAAGTGCGCATTTGCTCTTTTTTGCCCTTTTTTCCCGTGGAAATAGCGCCATTGCGCGCCCGTGGCGGCGACTGCAACTACAGCGCCCATGCTTATACACGGGGGAAAAAGTGGAGAAAAGAGCATCGCGCACTTTCTGTCGAGGCCCTTAGTGAAATTTTTTCAATTGTGTTTCAACTCGTTAACCTTATCCACACCTCTACGATAATTTCGACTTCAGTTCAGTCCAGAATAGGTGAAAAATATCATGAACATAAAAACCAACTAATTTCCCATACTAGAAGAATACTCGTAATAATCGGGATATTAGCAAGCAGACAGTTGGTAGGTAAACCTCAAGGAATGAACGACCTGCAGCATATATATTAGCTCAATTAATTTTACGAGCCCTCGACCACTCATCAGCTCGAATGCCCATAGTATAATGAAGGTTATCGCTGCTCCTTGATCCCAAGCCCAATAGCAGACTCCGACGACGATGAAGGCATCAAACGGGGTATGGCATTATATTGAGCTCAGTCAAGCTCTCAAGGTTTGGATGCGTAATGGGCGTTAACGTTTGAACCCTTTGAGCTGATGATTGATTGGCACCATATAGGCCACTTGAAGATTGCATCGTGAGTCTTGTTTCAAAATTGAAGCAATTTGATAGTCTAGGGTACTCCTAAACTTTTGAAATGACGCTGATTAACCCTCTAGCGCCCAGTGGGTCCTGTGGGACCCACTTTCAAAATCCAGACATGACAAGCACCACGGCAATATTTTGGCAATTGTGCATTGTAATGGCATTCTTCTAGGCCAAAACTGAGTGTCTGTGATGATACGAGGCCCTGATAAAGCGTACATAGTTTTCGGGATCACGCGAAACTCAGCGCTCGTGCGTCGCTCGACGGGGACGTGAGTTTACGCTCTAAATCGATTCATGTAGAGATGCAAATGACTCCTAAGTATCCAATACCTATTGGAACATCTTCTTTGAGCCCCCCTTGAAGTTATCCATGCGTTGGAATGGTTCAAATCGGAAATTTGTCCAGGGGCTGGGCAATTTAGAAAGTGGGTCCCACAGGACTCATTGGGCTTCCGCGACATGGTATCCATGCATGAATATCTTTCACGTGAACAAATATTTGGGCGTATAATTGTGCGTGGAGTGGGTCCTGCAAGACCCATTGGGCGTTCGCGTTCACAGAAGTCACGTGGTCGTTCAAATCGATCTCTATCAAGCTTAGCTCAAAATCCCAGCCGTCAAATTTCTAAGAAAATTGTTGTGGATATGAGGTATGACTCGCAAGAGCTCACTGGCAAGTTTGCGGATTGCAAACAAAGATGTAAGCTCTGCGTAAAGAGTAAAGTATACTCTTTTTGTGAGAGGGGCCAAGTAACTCTTTGCTGTAATGTATCCAAAAACTGTTTCTATGACTTTCATCATGAGAATTCAGATTAACTGAGCAATTTTATAATGTTCTCATTGATCCATGATTTTAAGCTTCTTCATCATAAATTTACTCTAAAAGTTTGAAAATACAAGCCCTTTGTTCGGACCAAGAAAATCGTTTGTGTAGATTCAATATTATGACCTGAACGCCCGATAGGTCCTGCAGGACCCACTCGAAAAAATGCTGTTCCCGGTTATTTTGAGGAAATTGCGATTTGTCACGACCATCTAGGAGCCGAATAAAAACATTTGAAGTAAAAAAAAAAAATTCCATGTCATTCATACCTTGAGCGCTAGAGGGTTAATCAAATGTTCGAGCAAAAGGAGTGGAACATGTGTCCAATTCTTGTAGTTAGAGCTTTATGGGGGTGATCCTGTCGTGGAAATTTTTTGAAAATTATCTATTTGTCCCTGACTAGAGCGTCGAGATCTTTGATGATCGTTACATACAAATTTACCAGTTTAGCGTTTTAGGGTCAAGCATTATACGGTGTTTTCTGATGGGAGATTACATTGATGAGTTTACCGTATTTACCCGTGTATAAGACGCACCAAAAAATCTGTTTTGAGCACTCCAAAACAGGGGTGCGTCTTATCTATAGGTGCTTAATATTTTCTGTGTGGAACATCTGTTAGAAGCACTCGTATATAAGACCGTGATTCCTCTCGAGAGGTTTGTAGTCTGATTCCGAATAATAGCGAATGTTATAGAGTGGACAGTAAATGAATTGTGATATATGTGAATGGATCTTTATTGTCCTTCTTTTTCCCGGTTTCATCTGAAATTTTTCACTCCGAGCCCCAGTAAACCGTTGTGCGTCTTATCTATGGGTGCGCCTTATCTACAGGTTCTTATTATTTTCCGATTTTTCCCCCCAAAAAGTGGGGTGCGTCTTATCTATGGGTGCGTCTTATACACGGGTAAATACGGTAGTTTAGTATTTCCAAAGTGACTTTCGTGTGTATTTTTGAATCTCACTCAACATCTGATCGACTGACCCATTGGAGAACTTTGGTTCAATTACATCATGCACAAGACTGATTACACGACTACTGCTTATGTAAGACTGTTCATGATCAAATGAATCTACTTCTGATTATCAAAAGAATCTATTTACTTACTCTCAACACTTATTAGAAAAATCAAAATAGATTCGAGAGTTCTTAATCATTTTTAACGGTCTGGAAGGATTTCGATGCCAAGATTGAACGATATTCGATGATAGTTTTCCTTCTTCATTATTAATAAGCTCCATTTTATAATTTCTAAATTATTAAGTAATAGAGATCTGCTAAATTCATCTTGAACAGATTACCTGCTACTAAAATTGACATGGCACAAATATGCTATCGTACAATCGTGGCATAAAAAACTCAGTCCCCAATCCCTGTTAGACACGCAAAACGTTTCGCAACTCCATAAGCAGCTGATTGCCTCCCATACATCCAACTCAATTCGTATATGACTCTACTTATGCATCGCATGACTCATACCTATTCACAAGTCTCAACATATTCAAGCTGAAAATTCATGAGCCACCATAACCCTGAGGATATTCCATTCCATTTCTACGCTAACTCTCTCCACTACTCCATTCAGTACCACAAACACAAAAGGATCTCAATACTCTCCAGTCATACTACCTCTATGAGCCAGCTTTCCAACAAACGACCAATATCATACGCTAAATTTACTCTCGATTTCCAATCTCGATTTCTCGTCGAATCGTGAGAGGCTGCACACGAATACTGGCCCCTCAAGCCATATAATCGATGTCTCACATAAAAGCGCAACTCCTTCAAGATATCCCTTTTCTACGGGAAATAAACCCTTAATAGCGCACATACTAGCAATAATTTAAGTTCAGAATCGACAGCGCCAATGCTCATTCCAATAGACAAATGCGGTATGGTCGTGTCTTAAATTCTTTCAAAACTCCCGCGCACACACGCACATCTGATTTATAAGGGGTAATCGTCGATTCCTCCCCCCCCCCCTCTCTCTCACCTAGGATATCTTTTCTGTAGGAGGATGAGTCTGCTCGGTTGTGTAAGTGTGATATAAGTATTATATAGATAAGAGGAAAAGGGGATATTCGATTAAGGGGAAAATATAAAAGAAAGATGCCAGGCTGATGGTGGTGGCCTATACACGTCGATGCGGGCAAATCTGAGCGAGCGCATATGTGTCCACTTTGGCATTTATGGCAACATTTATAACCGGCCTTGTGAGTTATGTTATTAGGGGTAGCTGATGGCTGGTTGGTTGGATTGGTCGGTATGCAGTCACATGTGTTCAGTTGTGTGAGTACCGATTGAGAGTTCCTCATGTGTGGTACATGTATGTATATGTATGGCACTGCACTGCAGACTCCAATCATTCATCAATTAGCAACTGATTGCGTACTGTTGGCGACGTGCTCGAGAGCTCCTAGGCTCGTTAGCGTATAATATTTTCTGGCAGGGTTTACGATGTTCGTCTCAATTCATTTCTTTTTGTAATTCCTCTCAGTCGTGTTTTTTGAGTTGGTTGTTCAGTGAGATATTGAAATCGTAATTGGGATATGAGATATGTCAGTGGTGTGATCATGGATTTATGAGACGATATTGCTACTAATTCAAAATTGATGATAAGTGGATTCATGGGAGGTCCATTCTTGTGTCATGAGTCTGATGTTGATGGAATGATTCTACAATCCTAAATTTATTCTACTCAAGGATCAAATGCCTATTTTTCTTCCTGGTCCAGAAATTCGCGATAACGGTTGATGCAAAGCGAGTTCTTTACTGACGTGGTTTGCTCAGGAGTAGATTTCAGTGCTCATTTCATTTTGGGTGAACATCCTTCACATATTTATTAGCGAACTCTGATAGTATCGAGGATCTATTCCATTCATTGAATTGTTTCAAATTTACTTTAATCATTCTCACAAAAAAATCTAATTCTGTGAGTATGTTTGTAGTTCTCGAGACAAAAAAGATACATTCTGGATTCGCAAGCAGACGGGTATTTGGGCATGAAGGACTTGCACTGCTCATACACGATGTATAACTTCAATCTGTTCACATAATCGTTGATCGTAATCGTTATTTTGATAATTTATCACTCTGATTGGCATGATGTATTGGCTTATTCCATTGCTCATCATTTTTCTACATCAGTTTAGCATTTGTCCATCTCCATTTGACCATTATCGAGCGAAAATTACATTTTTATTCGCAAATACTATCGAATGAAAATACCAAGGCATTAATTTATTTTCATCGCCACCCACTTGATAACCTTAATTTTCAATGCAGATGCTTCCTCATCGTCATCAGTGATTCATTCTTCATCAAGGAATAGAAACGACAAGTATGTTTTTTTCTGTTAAATATCCCGTGAAAGCTTAGTGCTGATTTCAAATAGTGCAAAGCTATGGGATGAATTAGGAACACGACAATCCTATTCTTTGCTCCATGGAAAGCGCCCAAAGATGATGAATAGGGATTGTATTCAGGCATCTTTTTGACAAAGAATCAATCCGACAAACGGGCGAGAGAATGAAAAGACCCTAAAAGGTCCAGCGCATTCTAGAGTATAACTACAATGGCTCAAACTACGAATCCTTCCTATCTCTTACTATCGCACTGATGAAAATCCGGAAACTGGAACGAAGAGTGCTTCGTAGGCCTATTCGTGTAAATGATGCTGGCAGCAAAAAAGCCGAATCGAGCAAAAAAAGATAAGGAAGAATGAGATGGGGGAAAAGAGATGCTGGTGTAGAGGAATAGGTAAAAGCTGCCTAGCTTGCCAGCTCGTTACGGCTATTGTTGGCGTGAATTAGCGCTCGATTCTTTTTATTTTGCCATCTCATTGAACAATATTTCCATGTTGCACAGCAGGAAGTTCGATCCACGTGGTTATATCATTCCGACATTTACAGTTTCTATCATCCAAGCTTGACTTAGGAGAAATGGGATTAATTCATACATCCTCATAACCGTGTAGGTACGATCAATATTCCAAATTTTCGCGATCCAAGATAAATTTTTTCTGGGGAGTACTTCGAGTCCTGGATGGGAAACTTCTCCTCGAACAATACTTTTGAGTGTATTCAAGGACACTGCCAAATTTGTGAATCTTGAAAATTGATGAGATACTCGAACAAACGTTGGAAGTAACGCCTAATTCGTGAAAAATTCAACAATATCTTGGGCATTCATGAGAAAATTTAGAAATTTGATGATGTCAGTAGGGCGGTCTTTCTCAAGCTGTCCCAAAAACTCTGAACAATTTTCTCTGATTCTACATTCCTCATGCAAGTCCAAGAACCGAGGACGTAGAGGATGATTATTTCTTTTTAGTAATCAGTATTCGTCATCGGTACTGTATCTTGGTAATCAGTGCTAGATAGTAGTATTTGGCATCTAAAAATTGTCAAAAAATATACCTTGCGCTGAATACCAAACAAATCACAATGAGAAGGTTGGGGTATAATGAAAATCCATTCAAAAGATCTTAGAAAAATGAGCTCAGTTATTTTTCATCAAACAAACATTTTCAATTGGTGGAAAACTGATCAAAGCCATATATTTAATCCCGTATCCTTCCGATGAACCCTGATTGGTGATCACAAACATCCATATAAATTTTTCCAACTGACACAGCAAAATTACTATCTTCTCCCATAAAAAGCATTCAACAAATTTTAACGTTTGCCCGACGTTTCTGTTTGGGATGTTTCAGAGTTTGGCAACCTAGCCGGACCATCTACAGAGCGGCGACGGTGCCTCATTGTTCCCGTGAGAGTTTCACAGCCTCACTGGAAGGAATTATTCAGTCCCACTCAGACCACTACAAACACTACCACTACAATCACTAGCCTTGGACGTCCTCATCCTCATCGTTGTCGTCGTCGTCGTCGTCTGTAGAGGTGAAAGGTGAAGCTGCCAAGCGAAGAGAGCAAGAGAAAGTGCGACTAGGTGTGACGGCACTCGACGAATGGCCAAAGAGTAAGAGTAAGAGGAAGAACCTGACGAGGGTCGTCTCTTCCTTTCGTACCATGAAACGCCGTACAGTGTGAGCTTCCAGGAACACTTTTTCATTATGCAGCAGTCCGAGAACTGGTAAAGATATAGTGGTAGTAGTGTGTATAAGTGTAAGTGTATGTTTATGCATGTGAAATATTCTTGATGCATTCACATGCAAGGCAAATGAACTCGAGAGTGCAAAAAAAAATTTTCGTCTACGAATCCATGAGAATAACTAGAAGTAAGGTTAGTTTGTAAGTGTGTAAGAATATAGTGAGAGGTGAGGTTACGCTCATACATGTGAAAAATGTGAGTGTGTATGAGTGTGTAGAGTATGGGGTTTCAAGTACGCGAAGAAATAGTTCGGTAGAGATACTTGAAGGGTATCACTCGATTCATCGATTCATCGCTCGTGGTCTCTGAGCTCACGAATCGTGAGTATGAGTCGTGTGAATGAGATTCACTGCGGGTTGGTTTCAAGATGTCACGATGGAAGAAAGAGAGAGCATTACCGAATTTGATTTTATGCGAGTATTATAGAGATATGGAGATCTGTAGAATGAACAGATGGAGATCGTAAAGGCTTCTCTTTGAAAGCAAAGGCAAATTGAGTTAGCCTCGGTATATATGGAGCGTTGTGAGCACCGAACGAATCGCTTTTCCATTGATATTTCGCTTTGACGAGCGCTTTGTTTTTTGAATTCGTTCGAGTTGCGCGTTATATTCTCATTTTGCCGTACTCGTCAAAGTCGTTGCCCGTGCACGCATCCGTTTGTAGTCCACTTCTTTTTTTTTTTTTTTTTTGCATTCTCGATTTGGAAGCTATTCGGTTTGACGATTCTTTATTAGGATACTCTGGACAGATTTTTCACGATTCATTTGATCCGTTCGCTCAATCACAAAAAATATCGTGACAGAGCACAATAATTTGACAGAGCTCATATTTCTAACGGTGGAAAATTATATCGATACCGGATGCCTCGCTGCACGCGTTAGCCGAAAAATTTATTCATCCAACAGAAAAAGTTCATTAATTGGACGATCGACTCTCAAACTTTTTTAACCCATCTGCAGTAACGTCTGCATGGTATTCCGATACGAGTAACAAACTAAACTACAAGAAAGGCTACACCCACGTTAAAGTCAATTACGAGCAAAGTTGAGCGTCGATCCATGCTTCTTCTCTATCTCGTTCAGCTGTGACAAATTAGCGAAGCGGCAATCGACGATCTCGTTAATCCCTACACCTACCCACACACACACACACACACACACACACACACACACACACTAACTCGCGCATCCACACAAACACATACGGTACATCAATAGACAACAAGTCTCCATAGACAGACTCTATACCGTCGAAGCGAGACGGAAAGAGAGTAGGAGAATTTCGCATCGGTATATCGATGAGGGGATAATCGCCGAGTTAACGCTCTACTGATCCGCCGCTAATGGAACTGATGCTTCTGCTGCTACTCTCGCGGTATGTATGCACCTGCACGTGTCGCTGAGTCGATTGAGATCAGAATGAGGTACACTCATATCGGGAAATTTCGTCGTTATCACGTTTTGCAGAATGAGAGCCAAGGGATATGTATGCGATAGCGCAAAGTTACGCTCGTATCGAATTACTTACGCGTGTACATGGGAATTTCAAGTTGTAGAGATCCAGCTGTGAATATTGGTATTTGGGATTACACTCGTGTGAGTATTGTATGTAGGTGGTACGGTCTGGTGTGAAAGAGGTGTGATCCAGTTGAGCAGACTGAATTCTTTTGATTTTGTTGAGTTTGGAAAAACGCTGATTGATGGAAGAATTAATAGTTACTGAAATACTTCCATGGTAATGGAGAGGATACAAATTCCTTTCTTGTTTAAATGTAGACGAATAATCAATTCGTATCATAATTCAATGGGAACTCATGCCCATTCAAATCAACGAAATAAAGTTCAGTGAGGAGAACGAGAATTAACGAAAAACATCATTAATGTAATTCCCAAGGTGTACCATTCTTCAATTAAAACAAGAATATAAAATACACAAACATTTTTGTGAGGGAGACACTGAAATTCTTGTATATTTTTATACAATAGATTGTTTCCGATGATGGAATGTGATTTGATTGAATATCTCGAAAATGTAGAAATGCAGTCAACCACTCGATGGCTCCATTCAGATATTATTGATAAAATTTCTCTGATTGTTGGACGAAATTCCTAGCTTGGTGTGGAATTCTTTGACCATACAGTATCAGAGATACAAAATAATTTCACAAAACATTCCTTCGAACAGACCGACACGAGTGACAATTGAATTTGAAAGAATTGAAAACCTCCACGGTTATATAAAAGAACAAACTTTTGTAGCACCCCAACGCAAATTTAGAAAAAAAGTTACAAAGGAATCCCTACAAAAAAATCTTTGTAAATAAATATCGAATGTGTATGTAAGAGTGTGCATTGTGAATGTATGTGAGGGTTGACGTGCCATTTCGATTCTTTGTATTGTTGCGCTGTGAATTTTTCGCTTGCATAAGCATGAAAATTGTGAACTCAACTCCCATTCGCTCTACAGCGAAACAGATGGCTGATCTTTGAAGTTGAAGAAAGTAGAATGAAGGGATGAATGAGCTGCAGCCCTTGTATACTCAAGCCATTGACGTGCAACAAAGATGAAGAAGGATGATCTTTTTCTCAAAGCCAACAGAGTCGTTGAAGTGAAAATTACTCACAGAAATCACCGGAACATTTTAAAAAATCCATCGACAAGTAGTACGAATCAGTGTGTAGTCAGAAAAAATTCTCATGAGAACATGGCCTTGGGAGGTGAAACTCAGTAGAAGAGGTCAGTGTGCTGGCTGACCAAAAATTGAGTAGACGCGGTGAGTTTGAGATTTCAGTAGTACAGATCAATGTAGGAACCGACCGAGATCCTCCTTACGGTGGTCAATGGACGAGAATTCTAGTAGTACGAGTCAATAATCGAGCCGACAAAATTTCCAGTAGTGAATATCAATGAGTTGGTCAGACAAAACCATCTTGATTTCTGCAGATGGAATTTTAGGACCATTAAGGACACCAACCGAGGAATAGAGACAATGTCGAACCTCTGTGCGAGCACATGTCGTATTACCAGCCAAAAGGTAGCCACGCAGCTCAGCCACGTATACAAACAGGGTAGAACGATACTATACATATTTAGGGGACCATCAAGAGGCCGAGCGCGTGCTAGCTTTTTCATATTTCATGAATATTTCATCGGTGAAAGTCAGCAATAAATAGCTCGAGCGCGCCGCATTATACCTTTCTCTACCACTATTGGAGTATGGGCCTATAGGCGATGCAAGTCCAGTCTACAGTCAGGTTCAGCTTATAGTGATGGTGTGGTGTATAGCGTTATGCGAGCTGGCGCGATACAGAATAAATTGCTAGCGACGTGGTTGCACTCGCACCGAATACTAATTGGATAGCACGTGTGGCCCGCGAATTGCGGCTGTCCGGATGCTTTTGGTGCTTCCGAGGTATATTTGTCGCAATGATGCGGTGGCAGTTCTCGCGATTGATCCTGCCGTTGCTCGAGTGGATATTATCCGATGTCCTGGTGCGATATCAGCCATGGTTTGGAGTGTGTTGAGAAGCGTGTTTTGATCCACTCACTGCTTCACAAACAGCTTCAAAAAATCTCTTGACCAAAACCAACAAGGAAGAGAGATTCAGATGATATTGATTATAAAGTGTGCATTACCAATCGAAATCAAACTTCCGTTGTTGCTTAGTGATTTCTGATTTGGCAATGAGAACAATGAGATTCCTCATGAGCAAGACTTTCTTAATGCATGCAGAGATGAAGAAGTCCATTGAGTGATGTTCTAATTACGTATCCTATGATCGATTATAGTACTCCACGACATTGCCACGGAATGATTTTCATTCAAATATAAATTCAATGAGTTCCTGAATACAGATCTCTCAAACAGAATCATTTGACTAACAAGGGGGACCACGAAGTTCGGGTCGCCAATTTTTCTCAAAATTTTTTCACAGTTTTGTATTACCTAGAATATGAAGAATCCAGAGTAATTCTGCCCAATGGGCCTCCTGTTCAGAGCTACAAACAAAAATGTGAGCAATGTCAGTATATCCATATGTCTGTATGTCACTTTTCAACATGGGCCCATACGGGCAATGCTAATGTCATTGGCTGTAGCTTTTGAACACGAGGCCCATTTGACGGAGTTACTCTGGATTCGTCATATTCTAGGTGGTAGGAGACTGTGAAAAAAAAGGTAAGATTTGGTGACTTGAACCCTCCGGACTTCCCTTGTAAGTATGAAAAATCTAGATCTCAGAAGTTTTATGGACCGACAACAAGATGAAAATTAGTTCAATCCAAAAAATTGAATACGATCATCTCACGTAACTCACATAGCAGCAAGTTTAACGTTTGCCTTCTGCAAGAAATTACTTCACGCTCAAAACACAATCCAACCAGTAACAGGCAGGTAATTCAAAGACAGCTATTTAGGAACACCAGCTGGTGAAAATCAGGATCCACAGAGCTCACAGAGAATGGGGGTGTCGCAATTTGAGCTTGCGAATGCAAAAGCTCGGAAGACAGAGGGTGCGGCATTAATGGGCCGTGAATGGAGACGGGGGTCTCAGTAATGACGCCATCGTCGACGACGGCAACGTAGTAGTAGTATGGCTCCCGTTTCGTAGTAGTGGCTACGACGACGACGACTGCTAAACCCCGGAAGCGAGCCACCTGTTACTCTCAAGCTCTGCTCGGTTGAGTTGGGCACAAGCTATGAGTTTTCCCTACTCCTTCCCTCTTGTACATCTCGCTCTGAGACGGCCACGACACTGAATACTTGTGAGCTATATATCGTCCGGAAGTTTGTGGCTCGCTTCGGTGTCTCAATCGTAACATAACTCTGAAACTCACACACATTTTTTTTTGGATTTTGTGATGCAGGCTTGCAGTACTGGACCATTTTTTTTTATTTTGATGTGAGGTGGATTTGTGAGGGAGAAATGTGGTTGCGGGTGTTGGGCCGTTGACTGTACAGAGCGAGTGAGAGTTGGAACTTGACGAATAGCGTGGCAGTGCGACTGACGAATGAGATTGTGCCCGTGGATATAGCGCGCAAAGAGGGACAGAAATGAGAGAGCGATGCGTGCCGAGGGATGATTTGTCTTGGGCCACGTGAGCAATGAGTGGCCTGTGTGAGAACTTTGTGAATTATGTACATGGTAGCTCATTCGAATAAAATGATGTGTATGCTCACTGACTTATGATGCACTCTCTTTTCTCCACTTTTCATCAACCACACGGCCCTACTCCTCGATATTTCCTTTCAGTGGAATGCAGTACTTTAATTGAGAAATCAATCATTTTGATTCACTCCAATTTTGTCATGAAAGAATCAATTCTCCAATTATTTGGAAAGTTGAACGTGGTAGCTCTTTTCCATTCGTTCTTAGCTGTGGGGGGATCATTGTTGGGGATCACTGTGCTGGGATCATTCTATCGAGCAAAAATCTGAATAAAAGTGTCATTGTCTGCAGAATGGAAATTCAAAAAATCGAATGAATCGCGAACCATAAAGTGATATCGAGAATTGAAGAGTGACCTCAAATGAATAACGAATGAATGCTACTCGTTCTACATAATCAATTGTAGTTTGAAGAAAATTTACTTGAATGAATTCCAGGTGAGTCAACATTTATCAGATTTTCTTAGCATAACCCGCGCCCTCAAATAATATCTACATCAAAAGAGTCAATTACACCCAAACGATGCCTGTTACTCTTCAATGCACAGTAGAGTACATCTCATTAGAATCAGTCATGACCTCGTTACATTAGCAATAGAATCAATGTGAGAAACTGTCGAAACTTCTCAAGGTATAAATCATCAAATCGTTAAGTTAAGACCCAACATTTCCCACAAATTTATGCAAATTGATATGCCCTCTGCTTTAGCCAGTCTGTGAGTGACATTTGGCTCTAGCCTAATTACTCCGGGAATCGTCTTGAAACTTTGATAGAGCAACGATTCGCACTCGCCTATACTTCGAGCTCATTAGGAATCATCATTCAAAATTAAAGCCTAATTGCTCGGCTATTCGTTAGCGATTAGGGTGTCTAGAGAGACAGAGGGAAAAAATGTCGGAAATAAAAAGAGAGCCTCGACCTTTGTTGTTAATCCGACCTCTCTCGCGCAGGCTCAAACTTTTTCAATTTCACCCGATCCGCAAAATCCGAAGGTGAGAGCGAGATGGGCAATGGGAAATCCTCTGCGGCTAGCTAGAGGCTTATAACCAAGCTTCCCGAGGACTGAACCTAATTAAATGCTCCTCTACTTTTCTCTTGCTATTCCACCTCTTGGAAATATAATGAAAGAATCTGCGAGCCGCCAACTCAAAATAACAATTTATCAAACTGCTTTGGCAAAACAAAGGGAGAGGCTCACTATAAGCATAGCAGCGTAATTAATCATATCATGCTTGGTTCGCTAAGCGCCATAGCAAAGGCTATTAGGGGAAGAATTCTCAATCTCCTGTTGAAATGAGTGAATAAGCGTCTGCAAGCTGCGACGCTTTGTCTCATCATATTATTTTAGAGACTCCATTTTGAGAGTCTTTGCTCCAAAGTCTCTTCTCCTGGATGAACAAACTTCATCAAATGGGTCATTCCCAAAGGCAAATTGATGGAAATCGTACATCTGCTTTGAGCCTCCTGCTGCTTCGAGCTAGATATTTCATCTTTTTTGGATGCGATTGAATTAGTAGTATTCTGATACCATAAGAAGTTGTAGAACTTTCATAAACTTGAGTAATGTGATCGAATATTTTCTCACAAATTTTTAACAGTCTTCCAATAAAGTCCTTGATCATCTTTATGATTCCTGCTGGTTTCCCGTTTTAAATCAAAATGATAGATATGAAAGACTATAGTTTACACCCGTTGTAGAAACGATGACTCGAGCATTTGCCATCAAAGGTAAAGTGCAATTACATATATGCGGTACCTCACTTGAATAAGCGCAGAATGTTTTCATTCAAATCGATTGAGCTTTTCATTATGATTGAGTGAGGGTGATTGTTTCGCTTAGTAATAGCTATTCACGAATACCTTGCGAATACATGAAATCTCTTGTGCCCTATTGCATCAACAGCTAGTTTAATTGCGATATATATCATTGCTTATCAAAACTTCGAGATAAACGTTATAGTTTCAATTTGTTCCATCTATATAAATATTGAAGGGGTTACCTTGACTTCAGCCACTTTGTCCAAATGGATAACGATTCCAAAATGCATGAGGCTACCAAGAATTGCATGGACTGAATGACCCACTTGTTTACAAGACAGTAGTGTACAGTGTTCTTCACTGATAGAATGGTCTTATCTCATCTGCTGAGCAGATTAACAAACTCATTTTGGTGGAGTATTAATTTGAGCTCACTACATCCCGGGTAGAAATTCGTTCAGTAAACTTAGTTTGGAGACTGGTCAACAGCTAGTTCGAACAATCTAGAATTGATGGTTGTTAAATAGATAAAATAGAGTGGCAATGACGGAAAAACTATGGCCTCTACTTCTGATAGCCAAAAAATGGTCATTTCTCGGTCATGAAATTTGGGCATGATTAATGCCCATGAAATGGTTGAAGATTGGGTTATGTAATGCTCAAAAACTGACCAGAAATAGTCGAGGTTAAAATGTATCAGGAGCCATGGATAATGACCAGATTACGTCTGGAAAACGTCTAAAATTTATTTGAGTGTGCCCTGTAGAAGGAGTTGAGCTTTAGCAGTAAGAGGTATTGATGGACACTATCAGTATGTGACCGACCGGCAACCAGGTAACACGGACGCAGTGAAATGCGAGGACCTGCTGTCCAAAGGAGGAATGGCAGAGCAATAACAGTGTTCTTTCATGTTTTGAGTGCGTTGTCAACCCTGTGTTTCATCTGGAGCACAGAATCTCCACTCTTGCATGCCAAATGTAATGAGATCGGGAAGGCTGATGATTTTCTTGGAGGATATGGTATAGAACCAACGATTGTAGTCATTGGGTAGATCTTGTCAGTCATAGAATCTAAATCATTTCCTACTCATTCACACGACGATACGATGAAATATAAATTTGACGGAATGATGTTCCTCTAATCCATCAGGGATGATTGATTTGTACATTTACCGACTCAAAAAAAATCTTGGACTAGATGGAGAATTTAGTGAAAAATTTGCTGTGTCAAAAACAACCCTTTATAGATAGCAAGAAGAGCGGTACAGCAGAACCTAGCTGATGTTCAACGCAAAGGATTATAGGTAAGATCAGCAATCTTCTTAATATATGATTGTAGAATATTGACTCTCTTTACATCCTCGGTCTACAAAAATGCTCTAGAAGGCGACTAAACTTACAATAAAAAAATATCAAAACCCCATAGCGGAGTTCATTATTTCATGGATATTATGTCTCAAAGTTGTGGTGGGGGCAAGTTAATCGTACATGAGTGTATTCTGTGAGGTCGCAATCTCAATTTTTTTCCAGGATATGGACCGAAAGATTCGTTAAAAATCAAAATAATTCGAATAAATGACGGATTGTATCAATTTCCTCCCTATAATCATGCTTTTAAACAATAATCTAGAGAATTTTGAAAAATTTTAATCCAATTATTGAGAGTTTTAATGATTATTGTTACATCAGACCTCTAATGAAAATACTGAGCTAGAGAGAGTATATTTCGCAATAATAGTAGACATAGTCTGGTCATATATTATCCCAAATGCTGGTGCAATTTCATATTTGACATTTCATTGACGTAAGTGCTGAATGTTCCTATACTCATCGATTAAATAGTATATTCTGAGCCAGTACAAAGAACTATTTCATCTAGCAAGCCACCTTGCATTGATTCGGAAACCCCCATCGTCGACAGTTCCCGTAATGTCGAGTCGACAATTCTAGTCTTCAGTCAGAGAATTCCCGTAAAATGGAAAGTGTATGCTCAATCTGCTTCATCTCTGTATCACGAGGATTAGTGATAGAAAGAAATCTCAATGTATAGACAAAAGGCACCAACCTTCAATACCAGAGTGTTTGTACATCCTTCATAACTGTAAGTTTAATACATTTTTCACGTAGTATGATCTGAAGATAATCCGTATGATCATATCATTTCCAAAGAAAGATTATCAATAGTTGTTTCATTCAAGGGAATGATAATGTTATGATCATCGTTCTTATGAGGGAATACTGCTGCAACGACAAATATCTTTTTCGTCCATGACACCATTCACTTTGTAGTTAACCCTCAGTTGGCACACGTGGGTCTTTTCGACCCAAGGCCTTTTTTATGAGATCGCCACGCTCGTGATTCGAAATTTCCTGGGCTCGGGGTGACATTTGTTGGTAGTCAAGATGTGCCGCTTACCGATCGTGCATATAGCAACAGGTCTGGCGCGCGCGTCTTCCCACCACACCGAAGCAAAATTGCCGCTGGGTCTAAAGTACCCAGGTGAGCCAGCTATGCGCGCTATTTTTGATTGCATTTTATTGTTGCAATAATAAACTATTGCAAAAAATTGCAAAAAAGGACTTTCCACTGAAAATATTCTGGAGGACGCAATTATCAATGGAATGAGCTAAAAATTTAAGTGAGTTATGTCAAGATCAAGTAGATATGAGAAAAAAATAGTCCAGTGGTCGATCTTTCAATGGAGGTCTTCATTCCGGCATATTGGGTGAGAATAAAAATACTCAATTCATCGGTCGAAATATGTCAGAATAAATACCTTTTTCCAAGATCCACTCTTGTGCTATTTTTTCCTTGGATTGGTCTCATCTCGAGATGAGTCAGTTGAATTTTCAGCTCATTTGGATGAAAACTGCACCATCTACAATTTTTTAGTGAAGAGGATGAATTTTTGCATTTTTCTGGACATTTGTATTTTTTGAAATTTTTTATCCGACCTTGGAGGATATATGGATACATTGGCCGATCAAAATCATATCATAGAAGCTACAAAAAAATTTTCAAGTCAAAAGATTCAATATAATAGCTGCAACATCAATTTTTTGGCGTGGGTCGAATCGACCCAGGTTGGCCAGCTATGTGTTATTTGGCGGAGGTGTGCCAGCTAAGGATTAACTGACAACCACTTAAAGAGTAAGGTTGCCCCCAAAAAGACGTATGGACTCAATTATCCGCACTCTTATGATAGAAATTAACCTGTGGATAGTGTTATAGCATATATTGCCAATGCAATGATCCTGTCTCATTGGCTGAGGTAGTTGAAGAATTCTATGCTTATTTCATATTGGTCGGTACCAATAGAATAAACAGATGCCAAAACCCGCAAGATGTCCTGAACTCAATGTGAAGTTTCAATGTCCTATCTATATATATTATATTTGTGTGATGATTCGGACGCAAAATTGGCTTCCTACACTTATAATCCTTTTTCAAAAAACTCCAACCATTTTTGGACCTATGACCAAACTGAAGATCCGGAAGATCAGGGCTGGACTTTGATGAAGGCCGAGAATTTCGCAAACATCACCTCTCCACTTCATGACAGCTGTAAGTATACCGTCGAATCGGGTAATTTTAATACAATTCTGGTTCATTTTATATACTTTTCCGAATTCTCGTTATGTTTGGCTTGGCATTTCAACACCCATTGAAATAACCCATCCCAGCCAGTGGTCAATTTCATCAGCCCAGGGTTTTACAGTGAGTTCTCTAAAAATGCGGATGAGGACGCTGAAGCGCAAATAGAAGGAACTCGAGCACTCGCGCTTGTTGTGCATGGTCAAAAAATAGAAATACAGTGAGATACAATGTGTACCTGTCTTCAAACTTGCCAGTACGTATGGTGTATGCGTGGAGAGATTCAATCTGGTGCATTATGTTGTATTGGTAGAGATCACATTCAATCGTATAAAAGATATGTCTTTTATACGACTGAATGTGATCTCTGCCAATGCAAGAAATAGCACCCTGCTACAGCAGTGGGCACGTACTTTACTTTACCTATTTTGGAGGTCCCAGTACCCAGCAAAATTGGTTCCAGATGCGTGCCATAAGTGAAAAATTTTCGGTTCTCAGCCTACCAGATATCGAAAATTCTGTGGATTCTCCCATATAGACCTCTGTCTTATTCCCTATATTGCAGAAAATTCCTGTGGGAAGAGATGATGAATATGCACTGAGATAATCAGTGAGCGCCGGTAGATTTATTCATTCAAAAGTTATGTTTTCAGGTGCCTCACAGCGAGAAATCAAAACAAAGTTTTGGTCGAAGCCATCTAAAAGCATAGGCGCTAAATACCAAGAATTTGCTTCGATTACTCGTTGTGTGCCTGCTGAAATATGAGAACGAAGATGCTTAGCGTACATACTGGAGTATAGATACACGTTCGGGATTATTTGTCATATACTCCGAATTGATCATGATGATATGAAAAAACAAAAATCCAGATTGTCCTCCGATGTAATTATGATCACGGGCCGTTATGATTGTGTGGGACAAATTTTTCTTACGAGAAAGTATTGATTTTCCTATGAAACCAAAAATCGTCATGCTCATTTTCTTCGCATTACAAATCATTGACGTCACAAGCTTTTAACGATGATCGTTAAGTCACTTGATGCCTGCTCTTATAATGTATTTTCCACAGACGAGAAAAGCCATTACTATTATAACAGCCTTTAGCATGGTTATGCGATGCCCGGCACGGATAAGTCGTGACACGTCGAGACGTTAAGCGTAATAGATTGTGCCTAAGCCGGACTGCACTTTTGCATACAGATTGGGGGATGAAAGAGAGGAACTCGCAGATTCTTTTGGTGTGCTTCTGCGGTAAAGAGGGTACTTTAGAATTAACCCTCATCCTAAAGATACTGTGGCTGAACGATCCATTATAGAGAGCCAAAATCTTCCTCAAAATTATCTACGTGAGCCGAATGTTTGAGTTCCCTCGCGAACTAATGATTGGGGAATCGAATGATCTAGGCGACGAATAAGGTCGATATTCAAATCAATAATAGATGCTCGTATTAACTTGATGTTTTTCATAAAAATCCTTGACCTCAACCCTCCTTCCAATGGTTCCAAAATTTGATCAAAACTTTCTCCGCCATCATGTCTACTCCGGTGGCTCTCACTTGCCATCATCTAGGGCCTACTGGTGGTTCAATCCACTTTTTTCCATGCTTCTGAATAAGATGATTGAGAATTGGATATCGGAAGAGAAATTAATACTGATCAATTCTGATTCCAACGAAATTCTATCAGAAATTGACAATACTCCAACCATATTCCGGGCCATGCACCACTTCTGGAAGACCCTGTACATGGGCAGTGTGCCGATTCTTTTTCCACTTCAGGAAAGATTTACGATCATCTTTTCATGCTGTGCGTGTATACAGATTTTTCAATCGCTGAGGACTAGGATGAGTGAACGTCACTCGTTCCACCAAAATATATTCTTCATTCTACAGAATAGAGACAATATTTCGCTAGAACTCATTCTATGCAATTTTTCCATGTTTGGATGCCTAGAAAATTGCATAGAATAGTGCTCGCGCCCCGTCCATGAGGATCTCTGCTTCTGGACAGTGATTTTGACCACCGCCTGCGGGTTTGGTCAAAAACCAATCGCTCAGGGTTCTCATTGAAGTAGAATCTCGCGCAGATTGCGCGCGCGTAATTCATTTTGGTCCATCAAATTGTATTGGAAAAGTTAATACACACACGTGCTATTCGCGAAAATCAATACAATCTCACGAATTCGGTGCAAAATGTACTAATTTTTCTATCCATTATTCCAAAAGAGTCTCACATGAAGCATGCAATTTACTCTACATACATTCAATTCAAAAAGAACTTGAAATTTTTTAACAATCAATCCATATCAGTACCCTCAACGGCTCTGACAAAGTAATAGACGAATCTCTCCAATGATCAAACAGGACCTACGACATCCGGACAACTCTATCAGAGCTGTCAGTCCATCTCGTCTTTCATTGCGTCCTCGAATCGCATCTTCATTGCTCGTGCATGGGACAGATATTGCATTCGCGTCGAGGGATAGTTCGAAATCAAATCGGGGCTTCTAATTCGAACCACGTCGTTGTGCACGGATGCTCGTAGCACTTCATTGCCCACGCAAATGGCCCACGCTCCAGTCTCGCTCTTCCTCCCTGCATGCTACACATGCATGTGCATACATATCCCATTGTTCGATGCCGAGACGATCGCAAGAGAGTGGGAGAGAAAGGAAGGAGGAAGAGAGAGAGGGCAGGAGACTGCCCGCCACGTCACTATTAATCATGCTGGCTCCACTGAGCGCCAGACGTAATTGAACGGACCGGCTTGCTGGACTCTATATGGATGCTGCAGCCGGCTACCACCGTGGATCGTGCGATGAACGTAAAATACGCTTGAGTACAATCTTTGAGAGCTACGAATTGTTGCCTCCCATATGTGCCACGTGTTCCACGCTTATTGACCATCAAGATTGCCTTATTACTCCTTTGTTAACAAGATCATTCATACCGTGAATAATCCGGGCGAATGGCTTATTAGGCGCCCGTTAACAACTTTAACATTGAAAAACATCTCATCAAATAATCATGTACACTGCTGAGTAAAAATTGGTCGATTTTAATTGTGTATGAAATACATGTTGCTGTGGCTACTCCTAAGCACCCACATCATTTCTTAAATGCAGGAGTGACGATTGACTACTTGTTGCTCTAACGGATGAGCCTTCTATCATGCGTATCGGACATTTGATGCCCAGAGGAAAAAATTTCAGCATATCTTTTATCGTCATAAAATTGTTGGTTTACCATATTACCTATCAAGTGTACCTCTAAAAGTGAAAAAACAATTCAACATCTCAAGATTCTCAAAATATCTATGGTTACAAGAGTTTGAATCAAGAAAAATTCAAATACTTTGATTGTGATGGTCTAAGTTCAAGAGAAGGTCGCAAAAATAATAAATGATATCATTCTTGAAAATAGAGATTCCAGTTTCTAAGATTTTTCGATGACATTGATCTCGAAATACTTGTACGACTTGGCCCTAAAAAACTCTGATCAAAGTTATGTTTGATGCCAACTTTCATACGCTATTTTTCTATTTCAAAAAGTAATATTCACTCATTCGTTCATCGCTCGATTTAGCTAAATAATAATTACGAAACCGTCAAACTCACGGTCTCGCAAATAGTTTACGGACCGAGTATCTTGCGGTCTCTCATATAGGATCATAATGCGCCAAAGCCGCGAAGGCAGACCGGTGGCTAATCCGACCTGTCACGTGATCAACCGAGGCAATCGGCGACGCCGGCCGGTTGATCCTCTTACGAACCACGCATTTACCTGCGTATCGCTAGTCTCTCGATCTGTACCGAGTGACCGATTGACCGCTGGTCGATTCCGAATGTCTTAGGTATAAATAGAAGGGCTCCAAAACCCCGAGGACACTCATCTTCCGGGAATCTTCAAGTCGTTACTCTGTGGCCATAAGCTTAAGTTTGTTATAGTGTGTGTGGAATGTTCACGTTTCCGCGATCTGTACGCCATTAACTCTGCTGCAATAAACACAGCAATTCTTTATTGTAACCGCTCGTCATGGATCTTTTTCACCTGCCCTCGTCAAGAACCTTTTTGCATCACGATTACTTCGCTTCGTGATGAATAATAGTTCGATTCCTCGTACGACTAGTCAGCCAAACGTAAAGTTATGGATATTATCTTGATGACGTTGCCGTCGTCTCCAACCCTTGTGACCGGCCTACATCATGTTTCAAATTTTACCCGATGGTAGGGTATCACTGTTTTGAAATTCAGTCACTGAAACTTCGTAAACCACTCCCTAGGTCTCGCTCAAATAATACGACATCATTCGTAATTGTTTGTAATTATGATATCAGATCTCCCTTGTTCCTCTGCTTGTATCTTGGAATTCAAGATCTGTTATCCAAATGATTCGAAGCAAAATCCACGTTTGTGGTCACGGGATAAATATGTACTCAAACTTTGTAAGAAGCCTTTCTAGGATCTCATCCATCAGTATGAAATTTCACAAGAATTACAAAGAATAACTTAGCAAAAAATATCTATCCCAAGAAAAAATCGGACTGTTTGAAGGTTAAACTCTGGTCGCATTCTCCCGAAGTGATAAGTCTTCTCGACGCATGCCGAGAGATATTGAGACGTCATCGTGACATGCAATATGCATAGAAACGACATGCTGCTGCAACATATTATCACATGACAATAAAGTATCAGCCCTTCGTTTCACTCGATGTGACGCAAAAATCCGTCAGTGTCAGCTCTGGCAGATTTGCCAACGGTATTCTAATCTAATCCTCACCTTTCCCTCCTTTTTCCTTCTTCCATGTACATCTCTCGCGCCACGATCCCTCATTTTATCAGCGCAAGCTAACAGATCCACCACGCGAGACTATTTGTTCCTTTTTTTTCCTCGTGCATGGGCACACATTTCGCGCGCGAGGACGACGAAGCCGTAAAATCTCGGCCAACAAGCCGTCGTGGAATATAAATACGCCGTAATTGGCAATTAAAAGTTATGGACGAAACCCACGTTGCAACCGAGCGATTTTTATCTGTCCAGTGTCGTGACAAACGTACACCCCCGAGTCAAGCCGTGATGTGATGCTATAGCAGAAAAGTCACGGAGAAAAATTCTATTTCTGTCTCTCAGTATGGAGATGAAAAATCGAGTAACGCGAAAAACTTGAATAATTTACCGTGAATTCTACCAAGACAGTGAAGTTTGATAATTAAGAAAGTTTTTATGCTAGCATGATGGATATTCGAACTTGTTTGGAACGACGAGACATCCTTGCTATCGGATATCCCCCATCTCTCATTATGGTATGTAAATTCGTATTTTTTTCCTTAGCGAGGAATTCGTGTCCCCGTTATTGAAGAGGGTGCTCGAGGTGACTCGATAGAATGCAAATTTACTTCAACCATTCATCCGCAAAAACAAGATCAAGTTGTATTGCTACTGGGTAGTAATGCTTCATCGGGTGTAAGTCAAATGAAACTCGAATCTCTAGAAAAAAACTTTGTTCGTCCATCATTTCCTTCGAAACATCATTCGCTATCCATATGATGTTAGTAAGACTCCAAATAGTTATTTGCCAAATTCTATGAATCGATTGATCAATTAATCTCGCAAGTACTTTGGAAAGATTGTTCATTCGATCATTAAATCATCGAAAGATTCAAAGCTAATGCAGAATAATTTTGACTCAATTTACATTGGGAATCGAGAGAATGATGTGAAACTTGATCGACCAATAACTATTTTTGATAACAATATTACTGGTACAGCCTATGCTTGCGGATAATTTGAAATGTTCCCTTGTTCATCTCTTCCAGAAATCCTGAGCCGTCAATATTGCATTTTCAATTTCAGCTACACCTGTTATGACTACTTACTCTTGAAATCCAATCAAAAGTTCCAACCGTAATTGATTAATTTGATTTCATTGACTTCACGATACCGCGTCAAGATACAACGATACCACGAGCTCTCATGGACTTTTCCTGCATAGTGGTCAGGCATATCAAAATATTTGAGTCGAAACTCTTTCGACAATAGACAAGCGTTATGAAGCCACATCTCAAAATCAAGAAATGTGACTCTATCGATTATCCGCGCTCATTATCGGCCTGTGCTGATGGATGTCGCAACACTTGAAGCACATAAAACTTTGTGGTACCACTTTTTTATGATCTCCAAATGAAGGGTTTTATTGGAGAACCAATTGAGACACGAGAAGATTGATCTCGAGGCGAGATTTGAACTCTCGATCTTCAGTTCTTTGAACCGGCACCCCGATCACTAGATCACCAGGACAATTGCAAATTTGCACACTTATGGAAGTGTTTTTTGTATCTATGTCGCTTTTCGAAGGATGAGGCAAGTTTTTATTGCTCGATGGAAATTTCGCAAGCAATGATTGTGACTCTATCGTCTGTTCCAGCTCTTCATCGGATCGTGCCGATAGATAAAGTCCGGAGAACTGGGGAACGCGAGTTCAAATCTCAGCTGGAGAAGATTTTTTTCCTCTCTTTGTCGTTTTTCGGATCCGGGATCAAGTCCTTAATTTGGAGACCGTAAAAGAAATTAAACCACGATGGTCGATGCGCATGGTATTTGATTCAAGCCTTGGGGTATCCATCGGGACAGTCCGATGGTGAGCTTAAATCAATGATAGAGTCACGTTCCCGGATTCTGAACACAAACTTTCACATAGAATTCTATCATTATTTTCGCGTTTTTTTTTCAACCTCGTTACTACGATGTGGAATCCATGTAGTACTCATTATAGATTCTGCGAAACGGGTACGTGCAAGGGTTTCTCAATAAAGTAAAAGTATCGACTGCTGTCATTGATTTTTTATTGAATTTTCTAGCACCATCGTGAGATTGTTGTTGAGCAAAACAGACAACATACTCAATATCCCAGCACGTGCAAAACTTGAAGTGAAAAATTCAGACCCAAATTCCTGAAACACTCGGTACATTATAAACTGACAGCAATATTGGAAAATCAAGGGAGATATGGCAGCTCTCAATAAACTGTAGAATGTACTTACACAGTCACGCACTAGCGATCGATCACCTGAAACACAGACGGATAAATGCACCATATAATGACAAAATCCTGGTTAGTCCTCATCTGAAGAAATAAAACTGTAAAATGTAACTAGACTTGGGTCCCATTCATTGCAGTATATTTGAAAAAATTATTTGTAAGACATTGAATAATCATGTATGATATAGATTCATCCAGAGATAAATGAATGAAACGTCCTGGTCAACTACCGATTGAGGTGTAAGGATACTTCCATGAAGAATCAGTTTTTGTCGAACTATTCGTATCACACAAAAATTGATTCTATTACACCTTCATTTGTGATATTTTTTGTATCACATTCTATCATCCAAAACATGTTTCGATTCACATGAAAATTTTTGATGGAGCCCATATCGTAAATAGAAGATTCCTATACTTGAATTTCCTACAAGACACGAATGTTTATTCGAGGAGGAGCGATTCTGTCAAAGGAAAAATTAAAAAAGGTTCGAAATTTGATGGATGTTTGTGAATAGGGGCGGGGGGGGGTTGATTAAAACTGTTTCTCAGTATGAATCTTTATAGTTACGCGGTATGACAACAATATGAGGAGCACAAAACACATATTGAGGAATCTATCGCTTCCAAGTAGAACAAGTCCGAGTGTGGTCAGGCAACCTGCGTATCCTGATGCTCTGTGTACGAGAGCATAACTCTTAGACTATCGGGATTTGTCTTCTGGGAGTGAGCATTCTGGGAAGGGAGCTTTGATCTACATAAGTATCTGGTGCATCACAAAGAGATTTCGAGGTCATGGGACGCTCATACGGGAGAATCACACAAAGTAGGCAATTTAGCAGTCCTGAGCCTTTTCGACGACGGGGTAATGAGCACACGCATACCTTGATGGCTTGCACTGGGTTATTTTGCAAATACATTCATGCTAGATATTTCTGCATCTTCCTAAGGCTCATGAGTTGCTTCAGCGAGAAACTAAAAGACATAACTTTTGATAAATATCAAATTTTCGGCCACTCAGCAGCATAATTCGCGTATGGGTTACAAGGCTCCTCTGGTACGTCCCTGACCTGGGGGTCAAAGTCTGCGGGAGCTCAAAATCCATGGAAATCATTTTACACACTGTTCAGGGCAAAAAGTTATCAGTATTTTTTAGTTTACTGTAACACGCCTCTGGAGCCTCAGGAAAATCTACGAAGCGTGAAGTTATACTGATGAATATTCAAATATGATCATAGATGACCATCCATGGTCATATACGGTGAGTATTCAGAGATCGGAGAGCTATTAACCTGATTTGATAGCTACTAAATATGACTGATGAAGTCCTCTCAAATATTTCTTGAGGACCAAATGGTCCTCCCAATAAATCACAAGCTCCAACCGAGAGCTATAAGAGAGTCAATTACTATGTTTTAACTCTTTCAGCCAAAGGATCGCCTGTCGATCCTCAAAAAGCAATGTTCATTCTCGCACCTGTGGGTTGATTCAAATTTTTGGCAATGAATGGATGACCGTCATTGCATTCAAAGAAATATCTATCAACCGTTGTATGCATAACTGTTTGGTCCATACTCAACCATGTATGGTCATGTATGATCTCATTTCAACAGCCATCATTATTTCAGGCTTCGTAGATTTTCCACGAGGCTTCAGAGGCCTATTCGAGTAAGCTCAAAAACACGCATATTTTTATTGTCCTGAACAGTGTGTGAAACGACTTTCATGGATTCTGAGCTCCCGCAGACCCTGACCTGCCCTTGTTAATTCATGGCAGGTCAGGTGGTTGACCCAATCTGTCTAAAATTTGAATCGAAGGTACATGATAATATCAGGGAACGAATGGTTTTTGCCCATGTCGTGATGATTCGTTCGAGCAATGAATTTTCAATTTTTCGGTCTATTGCTAATGTAATACTTACAACCCAGGCTGTGAATACTTTTTGTTTATTTGAGTCGTATCTTGTTCTTCAATCGAAAACCTACGAATCTAATTCGAGTGCAATGGCTTGCTCGGTTTCGAATGACAATGCGGATGCAGATGAAACTCATTTTTGCGAGATTTAGTACAAGAAAAAATATTTGACGTACCGTAAACCGGGGTGAATGTGTCCGCTTTCGCCAAAAAGATTGTCAGCATCATATCTTCGCTTCTATAGCACCTACAGAAACCTGTAGGAGGTCATTTTGAAGCTTGAAATCTCTACTTTCCAAATAAATAACCTCAATTCCATGAAAATGAACTCTAAAGTACTTTCTTTGCTGTTTAATGAAGTTTGAAAACTAATGTCCCCAAAAACAGGTTTTTTGTGGCTAGCAGAGAATTTTGACGCGTTAGCTCGAAATAAACCACGTGATCGTGTTTAGACGATAATTTTGCGTTGGAATCTTATGGTGAGGTACCCCGCGCAGGGGAAAATTTTTTTTCCTCGTGATCTCAACACAGCGAGTATTATTGCAAAAACAGGTTTTTATGAAGAAACAGTTCTGAAATCAATTCAGTGCCTCAACGGCTAACGGACAATTTTTTTCCAAAAAGTATGTGATAGGAAGAAGAAAATGCGACCTTGAACGTTTAAATTGATATATTGTAGCCCGTATTGTGATTTTTTGAAGATTTATTGCAAATTTTGATTTTTTTCCAAATGCCAGGTGGACTAATTAGATTATATGACCACAAGGTTGCCTTGTATCGTTTTAAAACCACTTTGATCATATTTAGCGGGTTAAAATACGTAGGATAACGTATTTTGATATGTATTCAAAATCTTGAATTCACGAGCTATGCGCTTCAGACGCAGGCGAGGCATAGATGGACACATTCACCCCTGTCGACGGGGTGAATGTGTCCACCCTGTTTTTTGCAGTTTTTGAAAAACCGTGTGGTCAAAGTCAAAATCTGACAACGGGATCTTGTAGCTGAGCTCAAGACTCAAATTTTTACTACCCATACATTATCTTTTGGCATGAATAAGACCAAGAAAATCACAGTGGAAGGTCAAAAGTGTACCACATTCACCCCGGTTTACGGTACAGCACATGAGAACCTGTACCCCGGTACATCTGGAGCTATGTGTAGATTTGATCTTCATACCATCAGAAATCTATATGGAAACCATTTCTATCACAGATCCTTCTCAGGACCAATGCAATGCTTAGGAAATCGGATATTAATGAAAGCAGATATTTTGGCGGTTGTGGAATATATTCTGAATCATAACAGAGACCATTGCGAGAGACAGTATAAAGTTCTGAAGTGATCTCCATTTCACTTTTCTAACATCACGGATACCGCATATTCACAAGGATTTGTACCAATTGGAATATACGAAACTTTGGGGCTCTTATTCAAATACATGGGAATATTTGTCATTTACAGCCATAATTGCGGCAGAGTTTCAGAGTGTGTTTAACGAGAAAGTCATCATTCTTTGAGGTCTACTTTTAGCAAAGAGAAAACGTTTGCAGAGGGTGTGCTGCTAATTCAAGAATGTCAACACTTTGAAGCCAAACTCTTACAGTTTGAGAGATATTCCTATTCACTTATGATCCGGGCAGGCAAGCAAGGGTCGAGGCCTATGCTCAAGTTTTCCAAAACTTGCACGTTTTTATTCATTTACGAATGGAATATTTCTGATATGAAATTAGAGTACCTATAATTGACTCAAGAGTTGATACAAAGAAGTACAGTACGATCACTTCGGCGAATCATGAAAATATTTGCAGCGTTCTGCAATGGTTTTTGTTGACTTGATCAGACACCACTGGAATATTTTAATAGCGCTCTTAACATATTGAACTTGGAAAAAGTAGCTAAGCTCTCTGGGTCCCGTGCCCGCGCCCAGGCCCGGGTCTTGCAATAATACCTCAACAAGAAAAGTCCCGACGCATAGTTCTCAATAGGTACAACCTAGAACGAGTGGTATTTGGCCCTAGATACGGCGGCATCAGGACGGAAAGAATCCATAATACCCGGTTTTCATAATTTGCTTGGAGTGAGCGTCGCGTGATTTTGGCTCTCCCAGCCTCACTCCCAAATGACCCCACCTCTAAAGATGTTCTATGGCATGCGGATATATTCATTTGGGTGCATACTACCATGTTTTCATCGTTGTAGACGCATGCTTGTCGATGGGTGGAAGTATGGACAACTACAAAATTGGATGCTCGGATTCGACGAATTGTTTCGTTTGCCTATAAATGCCGTAATACCCGAAATACCCATACCTATTTTTCCATTAGAGAAATACGTGAATCAAGGTCTGAATCTCACGAAAAACATGCAACGACCCGAATGAACGTGCCTAGCTTGATATTGAAATGATAAATCGACAACGAGTTGAACTTTGTCGCGAGAACCGGTGTTTCAATCGAGTGAAAAACAATATATTACACATCTAGTTATCGTTGTGAGCCGATACACCTGCAAAATCGTGAACGGTTCTTGAGCAGAGCACGAGGATAACTTATAATCGAGAATTCTCGAGCCTTCTCGGTCTAGTTCCAGGTCAAATTTTCGCTTCAGGCTTCTACAGTCAAATCGACAACAAAATTGGTATATAACGAAAATTATACCCTCGCTATGTTTCAATATATGATGGGAGGAACGGCCGAATTGCGAGGCATTCCTTATCGAAGCAAGATTTCTTGACAGAGCTTCCGTCACTCTGATTGTCTGGGGAACATACATCCCCTGTATGTTCCCCAGACAATCAGAGTGACGGAAGCTCTGTCAAGAAATCTTGCTTCGATAAGGAATGCCTCGCAATTCGGCCGTTCCTCCCATCATAAAATTGGTATATAGTTCGATGTGAAATACAAAATTTGATGTGTATCACGTGACTTTACCTATCAAGCACTCATGGTCAGAGGCAAACGATTGCCGTGTGAACGATTCAACGAAGATCATCACAAATATCCATAGTCATGAGTTTGTTTTCCAAGATCACCCATTGAGATAGCTGCTAGTTTCGAAATGCCAAGTTGATATGATCCGTTAAAGAGGAGAAACTAATCAGCATTTCTCAATTTTTACATAATAACTACTCAATCGAAGTCACGGAAAACTTTGACATTATCTAATTAGAAAAAATCTTTTTTCATAATGAAAACGCGTTCAATGGTCATCCCAAGAGCTATTTTGAGATGACAAGTAAACACAATTAACGCCGTGGAGTGTATCCGATCTCCACGCCGTTTTCCCTCACTTTATCATTTATCTAATGATTACATGAAAAATGATGCCTCTAATATCTCTTTCCTCTACTCAGACTATGAATAATGATCAATACAATCCATAGGAACTCCTACGAACCTGAAACAACGCATTAATGGCTTGGCTGAACTTATTAAGCCCGCACACGATTTTATTACACGTATTTATCATTTCCTAAAATACCTCATGAAACAACTGATGCTTTCAACATTCTTCGTACTATTCTAGCCATAACCAATTATGTAAACCATCGCTGGATTGCGTGCTATGACATTCGAATTTCAGTTTTTCTGTAGGCGGAATATCAACGAGTTGTGAGAATCGCCCATATCGAAAATCGCCACGGCGTTATTTTCTAGATATCGGCGCCCCAATCCTCTACGTTTCTAAAATTGATGTTTCTTTGAATCGACACGATAGCTCAAAAATTCACAAAGATATTCCAGAACTAGATAATTCCGATATCCGATATCCTCTCAAATCCAGGCCAACTCATTTGATTACCTCCATTCTCAGAGATCTGGGATTGGATATCCTGATTTTATCACAGTGCTGTGATAAATATTCACACGCGCCGCGTGCACACACACACACACACACACACACAGAGAAAAACTCACCCACTCATCGAAACTCGCACGAGCTTAGGCATCAGGCTCATAGTACGCAAGATTGTAACAGTCGGGAAGAAGCACATAGCCGTTGTACTTCCTGCCGAAAGGGAGTGAAGGACAAAAAGAGAGAACGAATCGGGGAGCACATCCCCCGGCAGCCAATAAATTTTCCAACAAACTACGAAAGGAAAACAGTGCCTGCGGCTCAAAGATACGCGCCGAGTGCTTCAACTCTTTTCCTCTCCCCATACAAAGATACAGCTTCCGCATCTCGCTTTCTTTCTCTTTCCTTCCATGCGCACATCCTTCCTCCCTCCATTGCCCTCCACTGTCCCCGTATAAAATTCAGATGGTACCAGAGCTTTTGCAGCTTTAATTACGCGCTGATGCACGTAATGGATGATTGCACTCCCACCCTTGTGTACCATGAGCATCAACCTTTTGCGAGCCTTTTCTTCAGCCTTCGGACGCTTGCTTTTGTTTGTTTTGACGTTAACGCAGCTGGTGCGCGCATCCTGGCTTCTGCACAAGTTTTCGTTCCTCGCTCATCCCATTCGAGCGACTGAACAGCACCGACGGCAAAGAATGAGCCACTTCTGGCGGATATTCCCTGATGCTTTTATTCATACTCTATTTGATTCATTGTTTTCACACAGTAATGAAAATCATCCGAATGCGTTGCAATCGAATCTTCGAAGGGATATTCAATCTGATGAGTGATAAATTCATCAATCTCTCAAATGGGATGCTTTCGCTGAAAATCATACAAATGGATTCGCCAATGAATGAGAGAGATATAGCCCAAATGATTGCGATACATATAAGATACTGTTAATTGATTCCAGTTACGGCGATGATTGGAACAATCATGTTAACACATCGCGAGATATTTGCACGAGGAAAAAAATGATTCCAGATTGCAACCAGAATTCATTAATTACAACATTTGTGAGGTAGCTCAGGTCGTGTAAGTGATCGATGTAGTAGCCACACAGTTGGCCGCCGGAAACGAAGAGGAAAGGGTTAAAAATTGAAAGACTTCAACTTGGATTTCTGCGATGCTTTATTCACTCCGGCGAGTCCTCAATAGATATTGGGAGTCACAATTACCCTAAAATAATGAATAATATTAAAATTTTCTCAATTAGATGGTTGGACAATACCAGGCTCCCTCTTCTCAATGAACTACTCTTTAACCCTATTGAGAATTGCATCAACCAGAAGAGGTCATCACGTCCGGATCACGAATTTCGCTGTAACTCTGGGAATAGTCTCCTTTTGCACCAAAAATCTAATGATTTCCAAAACCGCGAAGTCTAACGCTCAAACCTTTTTGAGCTACATCTTCAGACATTAGTACTGTCCTCATAGATCTATGTTGAATTTTATCCACATAGGTACACCTGCAATGCTAGTGTCCGAACTTGTAGCTCGGAAACTCTTGAGTGTTAGGGTCAACAGTTTTGGATATCGTCTTTTTGTTTTGAAAGAAGACTAATCTCAGACTTTCAGGCGAATCCGTCATCCTCATGTGAAGACGACTCGTAAGACTCAGGAGGGACGAAGTTTTATTTCACTTGACTACCAACAGCTCTGATTGCGAGTCATGTTTGAACGGAATTTGTACAAATGCTACTGATAAATTCAGTTACTTTGAGTATGCTGGGGTGTACCATAGGCTGGAATTCATAGTCGTTAATCCGAGATTAGAGTCGGCGAATTTAGGGCGCTGCGATCGCTATGGTGAGGCGTTTTGCATCTGGGCACAATGATCGCAGCGCTCCTAATCCGCCGAACCTGATCTCGGACTAACGACTATGAATTCGAGCCATAGCCCAGCTAGAGACGAACTTCCAAAGTATGAATGCGGCCAAAATTATCAGATGTTTGTATGAGATTGAGATTCATTGGTGTGTTAGTAATTCCATCATTAACACGTTCACTGCGAAAGCGGAATCGCGATTCCGGTCTGGATTGCGGGAGAGTACAAATGCGCATTCCAGCAATTACGGAAGCCAAACCTTTTGAAGAATCATAATTTTTGCATTTATATACAGTATTTATAAACATTTTCGTGGGCCCCATCAGTGAGGCTTATCGCACAGAGAGTTGGCAGCCATCTTTTTGTGCAGTGGATCCCGCCGGTGAGGCCCAAGGAATCTTCTATAGCGCTGAGGATAATCATCAGGGCGATAAGGAGTATTAACCAAATCGTCGAAGTCGATGTTTGCAGCCTCTAGAATCCGTGGCATATAATAATCGCGACCATATTTTTCCACGCTTGCAACTCACATGCATTGTCGAGCCTGATCGCAGGTTGCGGTTCATTGACGTACTATAAAGGTCTGCAGTGTTTGGAATCAGATATCTAAATAGAACGATCTCTCCTCTAGTATGAATTCCAAAAGTTACAGTGCATGCTAGTACAGATTAGATAGAGTAAAGGCTGTGCTTCGAAGAATCCAACGATCTTCGATTTATCCCAAACTTTTCTTTCGCGTAAGTTAAAGATCACTTGAGTAAGGTTCAACATTCTCCAACGCATTTTGAATCAGCTTGTAGGTCTCAAAATGAGATTTCAAATGAGCTGAGACACGTTGAAAATCGAAGACCTCAAAGAGGGTGATCTGCTACTCATCGATTGATCTCACGTGGTTGATGGATAATCATGTAAAAAGCGAAAATCAAGCAAAACTCATCGAAATCAAGTTCGATACCAAAACTGCTGCGTACCGTGTTTGTTACAATAAAAGGAACGAGAAATAACTACAGCATGAGTCAATTGATGTATCTCCGCTGTCTCGTGGTAGATGGAACTCAATAAACAGTGGGACACACCCATGGGGCCTTTCGCAGTGAACGTGTTAATATCTTCTCTGATTTCTGCCAATGAAATATCATGAAGACTCTTATCACTGAGTCTTTCAGAATGATATTTCTTCTCTAATAATGAGACCATAGAGGTGGTATGCTACAAATTATAGTGTAGTATACACGTGATAATTTTCACTTGATAAACTGTACTGGCAAAATTACTCTTCTCAATCACTTTATTTTGTGTATTCTTCATGTGGAAAGTATGATAATTGAATAACATAAAATATAATTCAGTCGCAATCAATCCGAGTAATCTTATTTGTTTGATGATAAGTTCACATAATTTCCATCTCAACATTCATACAACGACATCGCTCGATCCCAGTTTAAACATTGAAAATGTAAGGGTGTAAAACCTCAGCCCATGTCATGTTACTGGGAGCAAATTAATTTGATGTTGATAAGTTTGACTCGTCCAGCACATAACATATATTGTTAAAACTCCTTGCATTATGGATAGATGACCCAATTGTAAGCTAATGAAATCCCACTCTCAACCGTTAATGGCATTCTGCTGATTTTATTTTTTAATAAGGCAACTGTGCCTAGTTTGCCCCCATTCCCTAATTTGCCCCCATTCAAGTTCTCAAATGTATGCACCCGCAGACCCTGCCGCGCATTTCTCTCACGTCTGTGACGTTAAAATATGAGGGAATAAACGTTCCGGACCTATCCTCTATGATCCGCGCATCTCTTACAACAAAAAAGTGGTTTTCGGTACTTTCGACTTCTTTTTTGTTAGTCACTAAAAACTATGCCAAACAAAATTGGTGTGATAAATTCCAACGAACCTCTACTCATTTTCTTTGTTTTTATGTCAACTTTAAAATGCTTTTTGCAGAATGGCAAAATTCGATTTTTAGCCAATTCTACGCCCATATTACGAGAAAAAGTGCAGTGTTCCTAATTTGCCCCCATAGTTTTTTTCCAAACTCGTTCCTCACTCCATTCGAATACATTCATCTCACTCATAAAATTCGAAAGAGGGTAAAAAAGCTACAAAATGAGCTGAAGTACGTCTTATTTAGAGGTCTGGGAGCCGAGATATCCCGATTATACGAAAAACCCGTATAATCGCATGAAAATAGGCCTCTTTTCCCTGTGGGGGCAAATTAGGAACACACTGTTGAAAACTCGCAAAAAGTCTCCTTTCGCAGAAATCAAGATATCTCGGCTCCAATTTGTTGAAATCAAACGTACTTTAGCTCATTTTAAAGGTCTTAAAACAAGCTTCAAAATGAGCTAAAGTACGTCAAAAAATATGAAGATGAGTTGAAATGGCGAGCAAAACAAAAGTAGTGGGGGCAAATTAGGCACACTTACCTTACCACGAAAAAAACACTCGATCTACAGCCTTGTATTGCGATCTACTCGGCATATTTCCCTCAACCTCTCGCCACGTTTCCCCTCACACGTGTAGCGCGTTTTTTGCACTCGCGAGGGAGGCAGTAGGCTTTGCGCTGATGAAGAGCTCGGTCTCATACATATTTATGAATGTTTTGCCGCTCGCGGGTTCGGCTCACTCTTATTCTCTGAACGCGTTATTACGAGTCAGCTCTCTGTCGCTCGCCAACTAATTCGGTTGACCACTATTGACAAACTATATGAAAGGGAAACACCAATAGGACGTATTATTCGCTTTTCGCCCGCGCTCTCCGTCTCACCGTCCATACGCTTCCTAATTTGGTTCGCTTGTGACGTGCTCTTCGGTGCACCGCATTGACAACGTTATCGACTAGACGAGTAATGCTGCCTGTTTCCATGAGCCATTTCACTAATGTGTTCTAATCCTTAAGATGTCCCAAAAGTATGTGAAAGGTTAACTCATTTTTCTCGTGATCATTTTTTGTAACGAATCTGTTCCAGATAGGGCTGGGGCTTTTGCATATCGGGATATTCGCGAATATTTTGAATTATGTTGGATTTGAGGAATTTGGTCTTCATAATACAATTCCTCCGTAATACGGATATGCGGGAAGTTTCCGGATGATTTACGGATAGTCTCAGCCCTAGTTTTTGGTGATCGTTTATTAATGTGTACTAGGTTTTAGATATCCTTGCCAAACAGGCATTTTCTATTGGCTTCAGATTTCGGAAAAAACTGAGTTGCAAAGGGGATGTGGCTGTCATCGCGGTCGGTAAGGTAGGGTACGCGTCGGATCACCGACCTCGGGTAATTCCACCGGTAGGTGGCGCTACCAGAGATCGGAACATGAGTTGGTAACACTGACAGCGTATACAGGGCGAATAAAATAAGACTCAGAAGTCGATATGTCACTTGGAGATGATGGCTTCAGAAAGCTTTCATCGTGACTTTCGCCCGCAAGCGAATATAATTCCGTGAACTTTCGGAGAAGAGCAGAGTATCCAAATTGCATTCTTCAATAAGAATGCCACATTTTCAGTAATATACCACAAAATGAGCTGAAATTCATGTCCAAAAACATGAATTGTTCCACAGAATTTTCAAAAAAATTCATCTTTTCAGACGTCCGAACGACTAAAAATCTTCAGTCATGTTCACTAACATAAGGATGGCATATCTTCAGTAACCCACCACAAGACGAGCTGAAGTAAAATTCAGTTTTCAGACATCAAAACGACTAAAAATCTGCATTCATGTTCACTAACATGAACCAGTGTTGATTTCATGGATCCATTGTTAGGCAAATCTAATCATGCCCGAAACCATGATCCAAGGGAAGTGACATCACCAAATTATTGTTTTATTTGCTGAATACCTGTATCTATGTTCACTCACATGATACGCTCCATTGATTTCATAAAATCATCTCCTTTCGCTGACCTGATCATGCTCAAGAACATGATACTTCCTACTCCTCTCCAGCCGCTGGGTCCTAGCAATGTGTTTTATGTTCTGCTTTTGTGGTCTTGTATCAGATAAAGATCCAGAACAAGTACCAGATACCCTCCATTCAAGTTTGGTAGAGCCACAGGGTTTCGCTCGAGGCACTTTTTCAAATTCTACCTGAAAAATAGTTCCAGGTTAGAACCAAGATGGTTGGATCAGCTGCTTGGATCATTTTCTAGGCACAAATCATGTTCCCATTCATATGCTTTCATGCAGAAATAGCTGAGATACATGAATTTAAAACTACAATTTTCTCAAAGTTCCTTACCAACTGGAATTCTGGGAAAAGATGACCTCATAATATAACTATTTCAGTTCAATTTTTAAACAGTTTTATGAATAAGAATATGATTTCTGCCCTGGAGATAATGTGAACTGGAATGACTCTTCAATTGATGCTTAGGAATTGAATTTCCAGGTAAAATCTAAGAATAGTTGCTCGAACGAGACCTTTTAGTATCATCAACTTTGGATAAAGACTCACTGAGAGCTTATGATAGACACTCGTGGACCATTTTCAAGAGCAGGAGATGTTTCTAGTGATCTCATTCTGACAGATATCAGAATGAAAAAAACAAATGTGAGAAGATCAGCCTTACATAAGAACCTTGATGAAAAATATCTTTTGAGATTCTTCTATACTCTGGATTCGTGGAAGTTCGTCTTCTCTCATCCTTTGAACATAATCTGAAAACTGGTGATGTCCATGATCACCATCATAAAACTCCAGTAGGCCTCCATCCAAAGTTGATGACCCTCAAATGTCTCGCTCGAGGCACAATTTTCAAATTCTACCTGCAAGACTACTTTCAAACTAGAAACAGGATAGACATTCCAGTTAAGATAATTTCCTAGGCACTGATTATATTCCATCTCATAGAAACGAATAGAGATGGACTGAGGTAGCTGGATTTTCAGATTGGAGAGTTTCTAACCATGAAAAATTCTAGGAAAAAATAAACTCTTAATGTATCAATTTTAGTCCCATTTTCATTCAGAATCATGAAACCCAATATGATTTCTGACTAGAAAATAATGTGAACTTGGATAACTCCTCAATTGATAATTTGGAACTACAATTCCAAGTGGAATCTCAAAATACTTGCTCGAGCGAGGAACTCTGGTATCATCAAACTTGGATGAAGACTTTCTGAAGGCTCATGATGGATATCTACAGATCATATTCAAGAGCAGGGATTCTTGGTGATCACATTTTACGAATAGGGAACTTGCATGGTCGAGCGTTCGGTAATCCAAAATATGCGTTCGATAGCGCTGACCAAAAGAAGATTTATGGTAAAATCAGAATAATTTTAGGGGCGATATACGATTTTTAATAATTAATTAAAAATGCGCCCGCGAAAGACCCCCGATTCAAATCGATGTCACGTGACTCCTACGTCATTGGGGTAGTCGCCGATACACACAAGCAAACTCGGGCGCGTTTGTGTTGCGTGTACGTGTGCAGCCAAAATAACAAATCGGACCCGGTTTTTTTTTATGCTGAAAACAGTTTATTGACCAAATTGTGAGTGGATTCAGCTTATGGGCAGTTGAACCTGGCTATTTTCTACCTGTGGAAAGCAGTTGAACTGGCAGTCATCACGTTTCTTGTGCATACTACAGTGGAGAAGAATGCAGGTTAGTGGACTTTCAGAATCAGAAGTTTGATTTAGAAAATTGTCAAATCATCACTTAAAATTGTATCTGGCCTATGCAAGTAAGCAATAATGGCATAGTTTATGCGACTGTGGTGAATTATCTGCTCATTGAATAATGCATTTCCATATGGTTATCTTTCTATCTGAACATTTTGGTGTTGCTCGACGATGACTACCAGAAGTCTCTCTGGTATGCATTGGACAGAATCCAGTGTACCGTATTAAGTGCATTATTCAGTAGAGTAGTTGTCTGCTGTTTGTCGTGCTTTCCATTCATTCAACTAATGAGTTGGGCCCAAGCGTTCCCATCAAAAATGAGTTTTCACCGTTACCAGCTTTCCAATACTAGAATATTATGCTGAGGCTGCATTTGTTGATTCTAGCAGTCAGTAAGAACTACAAGAAAGACACCAAATGACCCCCAATTATTGTATTATTGAAATCTTATGACTGACAAATAAAAGGAGCTCTCTCGGCATTTTGTTTCCAAAACCTAGTGCCAAGCTACCTCACAATTCTCATTCAAGTAACGACAGGGGAGGTGAAAGAGCAAAGAGTCTCTGATGGAACTTTGCTCACAATGTAATATGTTTGGAGAGGAGGGGCACCTCATTTTTGGCCTCATTATAGTTATAATGGATTAATATCTCAGATTGGCATGTCACTTCAGGCAGTGGCTTGCATCACAAATAAAATTATTCCACCTTGGCTGTTGCAGGTCTATTATCCTTTAAAAGAGCTGCTCGACTCATGATGGTATACCACCATACAGTAATGACAAGGAAGTAGCATCAGTGAATTTAAATCTGAGAGCATCTGTACCAAGCGATTGTGATGTTTACCCATTGACTAAGCCTGCGAAGCACCTTAAGTGTCTTTGTGAAGGTTGACATTGATATTTGAATTCGACTGCGCCAAGCTAACAGACTCTTCCAAAGATTTGGTGAGTATAGTTGATAATTTGATCAAGCATCACTCAGCCTGCTAAGTATGTCATAACTTATTCATGCAGGTCATCCATGGTCTGATTTCTTGTGATTGGGTCAAGATTTCTCTATTTTGTTGTACCTTCTGCAGTTGATTCATTTTGTTCCATTCTTAGGTGATCTGAACCGTTGATGACAGCCAAAAAAAACATTGCTACCTAAATAATAAGTACAGTGGGGAATTCAATCATCACTATTGCATTGTGTGTTGCTTTGGACATTGGAGTATTACATTGGCTCAGCGATTGTTATGTTTTGCTATTAACTGAACCTGCAAAGCACTTCAAGACTATTCGTACAGGTGCTATTTGATTTTTTAATTCCTCTGCTCCAAGCCCTCAAGCTCCTGTACATAGTTTGGTGAGTTAAAAAGATACATTTACCATCTCTTATATTGAGTTAACTGAACTGAAGTAACAAACTATATTAGCGCTTGAAGTAGTAATGATGCATTCTGCATTCTTGGGATCTTTGAAAACATTATTCGTCAGTAGAGTCATGGGAAGCAATCCATTAATTCAGCTACAATTAACTCAGACAATTCTAGTTTCAAGTTCGGGATGGTCATTTGAATTCTAATCACCATTCAAAGAGTTAACTTTGAACTCGATTTTTTGCAGAGCACCGTTATACGGCTTTAGCTGATTTGAGGTCCTGCTTATTGAACGAAGCAAAGCCTTCCAACATGGATGAGGGATTCGTTCAAGCTTCATCGGAGAACTTACCAAAAGTTGATCTGCTAATGTTAGTCGAGTTTATAAATTCAAGTGATTGTTTCCAAGGTCCCGAAATGCAAAACGTGAAGACGGAGAAGTATGATTTCATGGAATTTAGGATATTTATGAGTGAAATTCCGGGTTTTTGTCTGAGTTTCACACAAACTCATTCATTTATTTCAGGTCAATGCGCCCGAACTATGGAGATGTTGCAGTTGGTTATGTAAAACTGAAACGACAGCAAAATAAGTGCATTTTACACGCTCAAATTTGTCCAGAACATAAAGTAAAATCTCCCAACTACAATGTGCACGTGGTGATTGATGAGAAGAAAGAAAACGTGTTGGAAGCTACCTGCGCAGATTGTGCTGCCTCAAAGGGCGGGTGCAAGCATGCTGTCGCGGTATTGGCCTGGCTTCACCGGAGATCAGAGGAGCCTGCTCCAACAACAGTCCAATGCTATTGGAAAAAACCAGCATTATCGAGTGTCGGCACTACTATCAAGTATCTAACCATAAGTGACATGCTTGCTGGTAAAAGAACGAAGAATAGTGAGCCGGACAGAACCAGTAGAGAGTCTGACAACAAAGATTTTCTGCGCAGAATAGTACATGATGCTCGCGCGAAGGATACCAGAAGCCACTTGTTGCGGTTCTGCAGTCTGACTGTGACTCAAAAATTAACATTACATTATCAGTCCATCGTATTTACTGGGAATAAAAATAGTGTAGATGAATTTTTGCAAGCCTGTCAGCAATGGTTGACTCCGGAAAATTGTGCTCATGCAAATAAGATGACCATCAATCAGAGCAGCAGTGTTTCATGGTTTCAACTACGATACGGTCGGATAACTGCTTCTATCATATGGGATGCTGGAAGATGCAAGACCCCTGATGGTTGCTTGGTCGAAAAGATTCTATCTAAGATGGATTATGATAGCCCTGCAATGCAACGTGGTAGAGAACTTGAGGACCAGGTTCTATTACGGGTGGGAAACCATTTGACAGAAAAATACAATGAAAGTCCCGTGAAAAAAAGTGGGCTTATCTTAAAAAAAGAATATCCTGCTTTGGGTGCTTCTCCTGACGGAGTTACGCATAATGCAGTTATCGAAATCAAATGTCCATCAAAAGAAGAAACAAAGAAAAACTATTACGATGGCAATAAAATAAAGAGCAAGTACAGGACTCAATTACACGTCCAGATGTTTTTTGCCGGGAAGACTAAAGGGTACTTTTGCATCGCTGATCCAGAATTTGAACGTAACGGGAAAGTCGTCATCGCCCAGGAACCATTCGATAAGGAATTCACCATGAAAGTAATAGACGATGCAATGACTTTTTGGAAAAATTGTATATTTCCTCATTTAATGAAAAATTCATGAATGTAACCTCAATGTTATCTTCTGTACAGTTCTTCCGTACAATATCTTATCTAATCATCAGTCTGTTTGATTATTGGCCGCTGTAAGTTAACTAGTCCGCAAACTATGTACACCAGTGAATCTATGTGTTTAATTAAACTATTATCCACTCTAGAATGTATGTCTAAAATAGAATAATTCCTAATACGATTAATTGCTCTCTCGACATGTATTCTGATGCTTGCAACTTGTTTTGTCAGTTTTACATCTTCTTTGGAAGACTTTATATCTTTCTGTACGCTAGGAGGCCTGGTCAGAGTACAACTTTTCCTTTGTAATAAGATATCAAGCCCTTTAAAACCACGATCGGCCAGAACTGAGGTGCCAGGTGGAATCTTATCGAGGTATCCACAGTTCTCTACGATAGAAATATCACTACATCTTCCGCATGCACCTTTTGACACAAAGTTTATAAGACCATCACCAGTGACTGAAAGAAAACCTTTATAAGTGTTGCATCCTTTGTATTGTGACCACGTCATAGATTGATTCATGGCATCCGAGGGCTTTTCTATTTCAATTTCAAAACAATCTATAATGCTTTGTACATCTGAATAACGATATCTGAAAGGAATAGGCAAATTCATCTTGATTTGTTTCCTATTTGGCCATATAATTAGTTGTTTAAAGAACTCGGCCATTGTATCGACATGGTTTGTGAAAACCCTCGAGGCTTGGCTTACACTGATGCCGAACTCATGACCTAGAATGCAAAACGATTGGTTCAATTTAATTTTTTTAAGTACCAGGAGAATATCCCTCATACTTATTGAAGACATTTCGTGAAGGATATCAAGGATGTACATGACTTCTTTGTCAACTCCGATGAAAGTGGATGGATTTTCCTGTATTAGCAATTTTGTATAGTTTTCATAAATATTCTCTTTCATTATTTCCAACTTCACTTCTTTCATCGCACTGCTAGACGACGTAGTTTCCTTGCTAGGTTCGTATGAAGTCTCGGAATCCAAGATATTACTCGAAATGCTTTCGACCGTGTCATTGAGTTCGTCAGACACTTTCAAATCTTTCACAGCGTTCGTCACTTTCTGTAAATTTCTCACAGCAGGCGCTTGTATTTCATACTGGGTCCCTCGGTCTACGGTTGTTTTTGGATGCGGCGGAGCTGAAAACCTAGTTTGCGTTTTCTTCTGGCACACGGTCGGTTTGGCCTGAACGTGCTTATGCTCACATGAGATTGGCGTACTCGTAGATTTCTTCAGTCGACTAATATGTGGTTGATGAGCAGCTTCGTTTCTTACTTTTGTTGAGTCATCAACGACTGTATCTTCCAGCACTGACGAAGCGAGAACAGAAACTCCACTGAAAGAATTAAAATAATCCGGTCAAACAGATTATTCATGGACATCAAGGAAAGCTATATTGTTGTAGAAAACTTATAGGGGTTAGTTGCCCCCCCCCCCCCGAGGAAGCTTCTAGACACTTACTCAAGAAAAGCATCCTCATTTTGAGACGTATCGACTTCGGACTGGATTTGTTCGAAATTGAGCGAGCGACGCGGTATAGCGCCGTCACTCAGTCGCTTTTTCGCTCCCGTAAGCCTCCAAGCCCAATAATTTTCCAAATCATTTTGTAACTGAAACATGAAAGCAGTTAGTTCATAGGGTATCCAAGGGATTTGATTCTTACTAAAAATTCTATGAGTCCCAATTTCTCTCGTGGGTACAAATTACTCACGTCAAAATGATCTTCGCAGCAATGCTTTGTCTTCTTGGCATTTTTTTCGGGGGTCTCGACGGCTTCTCGCCATAATTTATGCTTTGCCGCATTCTTCGGTAAGCTTAGAAATACTTTTTGCGGTGTCGTTACTGTTGTATTTGGGCAATCAGGAACGAAGCAGATCTTATATGATTGTAAATTAGATTCATACTCCTTGACGATACCCGCATCTGCTGATGTAATTCTATTTGACATAATGTTGTAGATCCCATGGAATGAAGGAGTTATGCTCAAAGATTCCAATTGTGTACTACAATATACCCAACAGTATGCAGTGCAAAACTCTCTGATGCAATTGTAATATTCTGTTGTTATTTTAAACTGATACCAACAATCTGGGCTCTCACCAACAGTTCAGATCACCTTCAAATGAAAGGAGAAGCGATTCAATGCAGAAGTGACTTTACTCAGAAAAAAATAATATTATACCAGATAATCTTTTTCCAGATGACATTAAAGAAAAATTCATCATTATTACACCATCCGCTGATCTGGTTACCACTGTAGTTTGATGGACTCAATATGAGGTAAAAAGATATCTATTCAACTCACCATATCCTGAGGAGAACTTTTTGACTTGGTGCACTAGAATTACAATATCTACTGTGAGCTTCACAAAGACACTTAAGGTGCTTCGCAGGCTTTGTCAATGGGTAAACATCACAATCGCTTGGTACAGATGCTCTCAGATTTCAACTTCACTGATGCTACTTCCTTGTCATTACTGTATGGTGATATACCATCATGAGTCGAGCAGCTCTTTTAAAGGATAATAGACCTGCAACAGCCAAGGTGGAATAATTTTATTTGTGATGCAAGCCACTGCCTGAAGTGACATGCCAATCTGAGATATTAATCCATTATAACTATAATGAGGCCAAAAATGAGGTGCCCCTCCTCTCCAAACATATTACATTGTGAGCAAAGTTCCATCAGAGACTCTTTGCTCTTTCACCTCCCCTGTCGTTACTTGAATGAGAATTGTGAGGTAGCTTGGCACTAGGTTTTGGAAACAAAATGCCGAGAGAGCTCCTTTTATTTGTCAGTCATAAGATTTCAATAATACAATAATTGGGGGTCATTTGGTGTCTTTCTTGTAGTTCTTACTGACTGCTAGAATCAACAAATGCAGCCTCAGCATAATATTCTAGTATTGGAAAGCTGGTAACGGTGAAAACTCATTTTTGATGGGAACGCTTGGGCCCAACTCATTAGTTGAATGAATGGAAAGCACGACAAACAGCAGACAACTACTCTACTGAATAATGCACTTAATACGGTACACTGGATTCTGTCCAATGCATACCAGAGAGACTTCTGGTAGTCATCGTCGAGCAACACCAAAATGTTCAGATAGAAAGATAACCATATGGAAATGCATTATTCAATGAGCAGATAATTCACCACAGTCGCATAAACTATGCCATTATTGCTTACTTGCATAGGCCAGATACAATTTTAAGTGATGATTTGACAATTTTCTAAATCAAACTTCTGATTCTGAAAGTCCACTAACCTGCATTCTTCTCCACTGTAGTATGCACAAGAAACGTGATGACTGCCAGTTCAACTGCTTTCCACAGGTAGAAAATAGCCAGGTTCAACTGCCCATAAGCTGAATCCACTCACAATTTGGTCAATAAACTGTTTTCAGCATAAAAAAAACCGGGTCCGATTTGTTATTTTGGCTGCACACGTACACGCAACACAATCGCGCCCGAGTTTGCTTGTGTGTATCGGCGACTACCCCAATGACGTAGGAGTCACGTGACATCGATTTGAATCGGGGATCTTTCGCGGGCGTATTTTAACATTAATAAATAAATACTTAATGACCATAAAAAAAAAAACTGTATTGTAACTTTGCTTATTTTGATGTCAGCTATCGATTAGAATAGGAATTATTTTCTATGCAAATTCCCTATTATCATAATGAGTAAAGCCAATATGAGAAGATCAGCATAGGATAAGAATCTTGATGACAAAAGTCTCCTGAACCTTTTTTACTACTCTGGATTGGTGGAAGTTTTGCCTAGTCTTGAACATGATCTGAAATCTGGTGACGTCCATCACCAAACTTCAGGAGGTCTAGATCCAAGATTGCTGTTACTCAAGGATGTGGCTCGAGGCATAATTTTCAAATTTCACCTGCAAGACTTCTTCCAAACTAGAAACAGAAAAGACATTCCAGTTCACATCACTTTTCAGGCACTGATCATATTTCATTCTATGGAAATGGATGTAGATGGAGTGAGGTAGCTGGATTATCAGATTGAAAAGTTTCTAACCATGAAAAAATTCTAGAAAAAAATGATCTCATAATGTATCAATTTCAGTCCAATTCCCATTCAGAATCATGCATCCAAATGAAATTTCTGACTAGAAAATAATGTGAAATTGAATAACCCCTCCATTGATAATATGGAACTACGCTTCCAAGTGAAATCTCAAAAGAATTGCTCGAGCGAGAATCTCTAGTATCATCAAACTTGGATGAAGACTTTCTGAAGGCTCATTATGGACATCCACAGATGATATTCAAGAGCAGGAAACATTCTTGGTGATCACATGTTACCAACTATCATAATAAGAAAAGCCAATGTAAGAAGATCAGCCTAAGATAAGAATCTTGATGAAAGAATTCCATGAAGACTTTTCTACTAGTCTGGATTAGTGGAAGTTAGGCTATTCCTAGTCTTGAACATGATCTGAAATCTGGTGATGTCCATCACCAAACTTTAGGAGGTCTATATCCAAGATTGATGACACTCAAGGATGTCACTTGAGGCACAATTTTTAAATTTCACCTGTAAGATTACTTCCAAACTAGAAACAGAATAGACATTCCAATTCAGATAATTTTTCAGGCACTGATGTCATACTTCATTCCATGAGAATGGATGAATCATTATCATAATTGTCATTCATTTTACATGATATTAATCTTGGAATAAGAAAAAGTCTTACCTTGAACTTATGTGTTCGTTGTCCCACGACGGATCTTCTTGGTACACCCCTGGAGGTGGTCTCCACAGATAGAGTTGCCCCGCTAGTGTTCCCAGAGTATCCAGGTAGACCTAGAAAAAGCACATATTCAATCAGGATCATTTTAGTGTAGTATTCACTTCACCACGACTGAATCTGAGAGAGACCCTCTCATACAAGCGAAACCCAAACCACTGCAAGTAGAGGTTTCAGACAGTGGATTTGGGTAATTCAATGTGAAATATGATCAAATATGTATGGGAAAGACCTTACATAATTGCTGGAGGCAAGGAGAATCAGTGCAGATGATCAGTCCACCTCTGGACATCACCAGACCAAGTCCGTCTTTGGATCCATGTCTCGTTCCTAAGTTTCCGCAATACCTGCAACCAGGGAAATGTTGTATATAATTAAACTAGCCACATGAAAGTTAGTTCATTGAAAAGAGTACATTTTTCATAATCATCTAAGGAAAAAAAATTAAGCATTCAGTCCCAAATTGATGAAACTGATAGAAAATCAATCTTTGTTACATGCAGCCCATGATAATACATGGTCAATTAGTGCCCTGCTGCAACACCCCGTAATTGATGAGTACAACTTTCCCAGGTTTCCTGTGTCAATAAACGCGTAGCCAAAGGCTTAGCGCAGGTGCTGCAACTACTTCTAATTGATTAGAATTGATAATTATTAAATTACTTACGATGTAAGCAGCCGGGTTTTGCTGGCGCCAGCAGACGGTATTCTCGCGCTCCAGGTTTGCGATCCTAGGCATGTCACGCCTCGGAGGCGATGTGGAAACGTCCACAAAGATTTTCCGCACCCACTAACACACCCGGAACACTCAAACACCACTCTCGACGTAGCACGATCACCAGGAAGCCGGATAAACAACCGATTGCGAGGGCTGGCAGCGGCCATTTTGGGTGCCGGTATAGCATAGCTTGACTGCGCTATATCAGCGTGCGATGAGTATGAGATGAGTATGGTCAGTATATAGCACGGCGTTATGATAGCATTATTCGTCAATAATTATTATTAATAATAACTTGATGTAAATAATATTAATTTATTAATAATAACATTATGTTATTATTACGCCATGGTATGGAGGGCAGTGAGAGTGGTGGCAAGCTAGTGGCAAGAGTTCGAAAGTGTCGGCTGCTTCGCCGCGCCGCAGCACTGCCAACAATGCCAAACATTTGTTGATCATTCGCATGAACTAGCAGACGGCCGAGATGCATTACACATGAGCCGATTTGTTTCAATTTTCTTTGCGAATATCGAATACTAGGCTCTGGAACGGCGCATGGTCATTCTTTGGGCTATCCCGCATCCCAGAAAGGTATATCTACGCAGGTTAGTGCTCCAACACATCGAATAATACGCTATAACGGGAGCCTGTACAAGGGTGCTGTGTGCCTTGGAGTGATTTTTAAGGATTGTAGGGTTGGTACCGCAAGTTTCTGACCTTTCCGGGATGAGGAATAATGAGATCTATCGTTACCTGGAATTTTAAGGTAGTCTGAGCGATATTCACGGAGAGAATTGAAACAAATTGAAGGTTACCGACCATTACAGATTCCTACGTGTCGGACAGCCACATCCCTTTAAGGTGTATCATTACTCTTCAAAAATAAAAAATCCATAATCAATTGAATGACTTACGAACCAAAGTAGAAATTTGGCCAGAAAATGATGCACAGAGTGCAGGTACCAACTCAACATTTTGGAGAGTCTGAATCGTTTTATGTCAGTCTTGTTTGAGCGTCCGAATTACTTATTGAAGCTTACAAAGTTATAACAAGGATGCGTAGATCGACAATGTGAAAAATAATCAATAAACCCGAGTATCATTCGATAAGAGTAGCTGATGGGCCTGTTGATGCAATTTGTGACATTCTGGACTCCCGGAATGTCAAGATACGTGGTCTCTCTTCCTTGAGACACTCTCATAACTGAGAAATGGATAGCCAACACCGCAAGGATTGTACTCACAATACCAAGAAGTGTGTGGAACAAATCGGACAAGCTTGTCCAAATTCCTTCGTCGCACAGTCATACGCCATTCATGTAAACACTGTAACTCGTGGATTGCATAAAATATAGTCCAGTCTTCACTCGAATCGTCGAATGATCAGCTCCCGGATTTGATTTGTTGCTTGGGGCTGTCTCACATCGACTCTATAGGCATTTTCCAATCACCTCGGGTATTTTATTTTTTATTATGATAATTGAACACCCAGCCAAAGTTTTTCAGTTTGGATCCTGCGTATCGGGTTGCGAACGTATAGAAGAGGTGAAGTGTGATGGGTGGCTGTATGGGTCATCGACGGGTCAATGGAGGAATGGGTTATGGGTCGGTGAGTGGGTGGGTAGGTCAGTGGCGTTCCCAGAGTCCGACTTTGGGTCGAGGGGGGATTTAGGGTACTGGGGGGGGGGGGAGGAGTCGCCCCCCTGGAAAAGTCCATGGGTTGGTGGGAAGGTGGATGGATGCATGGTCCGGTCTGAAACGTTTTGGGACGGTCTGGTACCTCCTGGTATAACCTAGGATCATCTGCTACATTCTGGGACGTTCTGGAACGGTCATGAACGATCTGACAGTTTCTGGTCTCGTTATGTACAATCTGGGAAGTTCTGGTACGGCTTGGAATGGTCGGAAATGGTCAGGTACGATCTGAGGCTTTCTGGTCTAGCTGGTACGGTCTAATTAATCCGTAATGATTGGAAAGGTCTGGAATGGTCTGGAACGTTCGGGATAGCCTGAGATGGTCTAGGATGATTTGGAGACTTTCTCAACCAATCTAGGACGTTTCAGTACGTTCTGGAACGGTCAGGTACGTATTTAAATGATCTGTAATGGTTTGGAATGGTCTGAGATGGTCTGGGATAGTCTGACATGCCTAGAATGGTCTGAGTTCGACCAGAATGGTCTGAAATAGTTTGCGTCAGTCTGGCATGGTCTGCAATCATGTACGAGGGCTAAATACGATTTGATACGCTCTGAGATGGTCTGAGAAGTTCTGGTATGGCCTGGTTAGGTCTGGAATGTGGTGAAATGGTCTGGAACGATCTGATATGGTCTTAAAACGACCGTAATTCAGCGAGTTTGATGTTTGAGCAATATAAATTTCAGTAGCATACAGACCATGCTTACACATAGAATCAGCATGGACAGGATATCTATACACTTGTAGCTGCACGCACGCGTTTTCTCTCTCTATCTCATACGCATATAGAGTATGCAATATATACATATAGTAAGGTGAATACCCCACTCGATCATCGAAGCAGCGAATATTCACCCATACTCGCGTCGGCCTGAATACAGTTTTCTATCCGAATGGAAGCTGCGCGATGATTGAATGATTCACACGAAAACGCGTATTTTCGCGTTCCGCAAAGTCGAGCCGCTAAAGTGAGTAGCAAGAAGAGGGAGATAGATGACCAGTGGGTCTCGAGGTGCGACGAGCTCTCGAGAATTATTAGTCGAGTACTGGAACGGGACATCAGCGCAATTTGCTTTCACGAGTGATCTATCTAAGAGTGCGACCAGCCGATGATCCTACCTACCACGAGCGACTGGCCGTGGTATCATCTTCTTTGACGAGCGACTAAGTAGCCGTCGAAGCAGAGAGTACGAGGTACTAACTGAAAGTTGCTGAGCTGTGGTATCCAGGAAGAAGAACAAATTCTACTGTAACTAATAAAGCGCGTTTGCACAAGTAACCCTCGAGAGGGCGAATCCAACCCGCGGCGTCGGGAACCAGATGCCGCCGGGACAGGTTCCTGGTGCGATTTTAGATCATCTGCGGACGCGATTAGGATTATTTCTTGCCCACCTACCCAGTGCGGCGCCCAACACACCTCAGGTTGGGGCAAACAACTACGCAGCGGCACGAGGTACGGCGTTTCCTGATAGGCGCAATAGTTAGGTACGTGAAAATTACCGAATCGCGAATCTAGAATCATGCACGTTTAGCACCTAGAACGAGACCCCGCGGCTGAAACTCATTCACATTTATCTGATCATGAAGAGATCATAAAATTTCTTTCTTTCCTATTTCTGAAACGCGTAATAATTATGTCTCACACAAAAGAGACGGAAGAAATGAATATGAGCTCCCTCTGAGCAATATTGAATTTCCTGTACATGACAAATGTCAGAAGTTTTGAGTTGTTTAGAGTCAGTGATTTTTCTGCTCATATTATTTACTACGCATAAAATGTATATATGATGAAGTGACGATATACTCATTTATCCATTTGACTACACGATGTGAGTAAGTCTCTCAGAATTCCCCACCTCATGAACATATCTATACTGATGATGAATAATAGAATGATAAGTAGAATGAGCAGAGATATGGTACAAAATTCCCGGTTATACAATTCACTTTAGAAGTCCAGATGTCAAGTCAAATTTTGAGTCTGATTTTTAGATAAAGTTCTAGATAAAAGAATCTTCTTCTCATTTACATAAAAAAATAAATTTTGTCATGTTGTGTAAAGTGAGTACCCAACATTTACAGGGTTCGAATACCTCAGTAGGACATTCTCACTCTATCAGTCTGTAATGATCTAAGACGTTCTGGGATGGTCTGAGGTCGTCCGCGACAATCTGGAATGGTTTGAAAAGGCTTGCAATGGTCTGTTACGATATGGTACGATCCGAGACTCTCTGGTGGGTCAGATACGATCTAGGAAGTTCTGGTACGGTCTGAGATGGTTTGGAATGGTTTGTAACGGTCTGGGGTGGTGTGGGATTGCCTTTGATAGTCTGAGATAGTTTGGAAAGTGCAGGAATGGTCTTGGACGATCCTTGAATCCTTGTTCCGGTGTGGTACGATCTGTGGTACTCTGGTATAGTCTATAATGGCGTTTCACAATCACGAATTAGTGTAGGATCATCTAGTCTGATCTAGGACATTCAACGATCTAAGACTGTCTCGTCTGGTCTGGTACAATCATTCACGTCCAGGTATCGCGAACCATAGACGCGATTCTCACGCATTACATCCCTGCTAATGTAATGTGCCACTCCCATTTCGCGTACACTGCTTGAGCGTACGTACATGGATATATAAGGCCGGACTTCTGAAGCCATCGCGGCCTCGTGGATAAGGTCCTTGCCTTCAACGCAGAAGGCTGGGGTTCGGATCTCAGCCGGCACCAATGTGAATTTTCATAAGTGCTTTTCGGAGGTTCAGAACCCATCTTGAACTGTCAGTCCAGAATAACCTCGAAAAGAGGTTGAAAATGCGTTAATAAAAAAAAAAAAAAAAAAAAAAGGCCGAACTCTTTAAGCTCCGACTATCAGTCTTTGCCAGCTCGCCGTTGCGACGCTGTCTCCACGACACCCGGCCCAGCCGTGGCCTTGACATTACCGGAATTTACCGCGCTCCCCATCGCGACCAGACCCAGTTGCTCCCGTGACGTGAGTGATCAAGTGTGCGTAGTTTTTGTGTTTCGGACCTCGAGTACCGAGTCACAACTGTACCTTGAAACTGTGAGAATTATTCGAGTGCCTAAACCCGGCCCTACTCCAACGGTGGCGTGAGAATGCCCATACACCTGGACCAGGCGGATAGACCGTCCCAGCCAAACAGGGACGTCCCAAGACCTAAGCATCCCGCTCCAAGACGAAGCACCGACGGACTTCAACAGACCAAACGCTGGGCTCTGCTCGGAGCGTTGAGAGCCGTGGCCTCGGCCCAACAAGACAAGGCAGCTCAACCTTCAACTATCTCGTCTCCGGCCAGCGAGATGCGGGAGTGAATTTTCACTTTCATTGACGAGGTTCCCATCATGTGGAATTCTGAGCCCCGTCATGCGAGCAGAAAGAATTCTTTTTACTCGCATGAATCGCAATACAAAACCTCTTCTGCCAATTTGTGTACGAAAGATCAATGTTTCATTCTTTCAGAATTCCGTTTAGCAGAATTGAGTTGAAATTCAGTTTTGCGGTAGAGTTCTGGCGTTCAATCTGTATTTTTCTAATGCATAGAATTTTATGATTGGAATATTTTGATGAATCATATCGTTCAACTGTTAGATCTATTATTTTTGAGTCTCGATCACTTCATATAGTAAATACATGCAAATTCTATTATTGAAATATTTTTGCTCAAAACCCTCAACCTCATACGTGGTTTAAATTCACCGTAACATGCGACTTTACGAATCGGTAAGATAACCTGTTTACCAGGATCTGGCAACTGTTTGAATCTCAACAAGAATAGCTTCTATGAAACTGTAGAAAAGCTCAGCAATCTTTCGCTGGGATAGAATGATGATCAAGTATAATACCAAGTAGTCAATGATCCACCCAACTTATTTGCTAATATCATAAAACCATTAGGAGGTGATTTTTATATTCCCATGATCGTCAAGTATCTTTAAAAAAATCTGTCTTCAATCATTTTATCTAGCAGAGTCACCACAATTGTATTTCTCCATTCAATAACTCAAATGAAAAATATCCTGCTAACTCATGCAAACCCATCAAATTATCTCCCAGTCGATTATCGTAATTGAATGCACCTCAAGGTGACGAATAATAATCGGCAGTCATGTCACCAAGCCAACACTCAATATCATGTCATTGTACGTCAGACAACCAATAATCCATCACATCAACGGCATCACGTTCTCATCGTTCTCAGTAATACGGCTTTTACGGGTGCGGCCCGCACTGTTCATTAGCACAAACGTAACGTCAGCGATTCTTGCTCCACTACATACAAGCAAGGGAAAAAAATCGTTCGCAGAAGAAAGGTTGGAAGGCATAGGCCGCAACAATGAGGCAGTGTACGTATAGAGGTCGATAAAAAAAGCCCAACGTGCACTCGCGGCTGTAGCAACCTCGCGGGCAACGCGCGCTGCTCTAATGGAAATTTAAATACCCTTCCGGCACGAGAATTTCAGTCACGCTTGCGTTTCGTCGTTCTACGTCGAGAGTAGGTGGAATCTTGAGGCTACAAATTTTCTCCTACCTTTCGTTCCAGCCTTCACCCATACCTCGAGAAAAGTGGGTATTATAACAAGTAGTATTGCAACTACACTAGAAAAAAAAAAAAAGAAAAAAATTAGTTCCAAATGGACCCATGGTTGGAGATTGACGAAAAACACACGTGTGGGTGTGAAACACGCACAGTGGGCAAATTGCGCGAGCTTTGAATGAAAATTTAAGCGTCTATGTGACCGAAATTCTAAACTTGCATTATCTTCATTCTCTATTGTACAGCACCCGCAGCACACACCCTCAACCTACATACGTTTTCCCGGGTTTCAAGATACAGAGCCTGATGTATGCAGCGTGAGCCACTGTAACATAAAATCGCATCTTGCGTGTACACCGCTACGAGACTGAGAAAAGAAGGTAAAGAGGAAAAATACTGTTGGGACGCATTATACGCAGAGGCGTCGCGTCTAGCTTGTCCCCAACATAGCATATACAGAAGTCTGACCCTTATGTATGTATGTAGTACGTGTAGGTGAAACTCTGGGTCGAGCTGACGGAAATAATTAAGAAAAAAAAGAAAGAAAAAGAAATTCAGAAGCAATTTAGTAGGCAAGCGTGTGCAGTGCTGTAGCCGACGAGGGACGCATTAAAGCCCAGAGCCTGTGGCTGCTGCTTGGTTAACCCTCTATCTCGTGAATTCTCTTTTCGTGGCGTGGCTTTTGCTGCTGTACTGCTATATCCTACCTTTGCTACTACTACTACTCTTCGCCTCGTCTTTTTTGTCTTGTGAAACCGGTGTAGTACTCCCTGCAGCGTTTCCTATAGTCTTGCTGTCTTGCTTCAGCTCGGAGGCGGGCCGACTTGACTCGTCGTTTTTTATTCTTCGCGAAGGTAGCACAAGGTTGCGGTAGGTAAAATACCGGACGTACTTGGCACCGGGGAAAAATTGGCGAGACATTCACACCGGGGAATTGGTCTTCTCGGTATTCCGTAGATTGGGCCCGAGGCGTTTGTTGCGAACACACGAGGGGATCATTGCAACAAAGAGAAATGAATTCTGAGAGATGCACGTCGTTCTAGCCGTATTTCCTATGATGTCTTACTGCAATGAAAATGAAGATTTTTCAAATTTTGATTATACCATATCTATCAATTTAGGTACTGTAATTTCACGAAGGTGGGGACGAAATCGAATAAACCTCCCTCACATTTCAAAGAGTCTACAGAATTAATCAATGGAATTGAATGTGCTGTTATACACTCTTCATGGAGTCCCGGATTTTTAGAATAATGTGTTGCTATACTTCTGAAACAATAGCTGGATGAAGATCTCAAGTAGTGAAGTTCAATACAAATTACACTTTTCGAACTTGAATCGTCTTCTTGCATGAATCAATGATGTTAAATTTGTAAATCAGCATTGGAGGACTGGTTTTTATTTCTCTATTGTTGACCTCGGATTTGAGGCCATTTTAAATCAGAAATTATCGATCGGGGGATCGTCGAGATGTTAATCAAAGACAAAATGTATCTGAATGACACCGTGAAAAGAATGACTGGACCCAGGATCAAACTGGGAACCTTCTTCTTGCCGGGAAAATGCAGGGCCCTAGATAGCTCAATAGTAGAGCATCTTCCCGGCAAGAAGAAGGTTTCTAGTTCGATCCTGGGTCGAGGCATTTTTTTCACGGTGTCATTCAGATACATTTTGTCTTTGATTAACATCTCGACTATTCCCCGATCGATAATTTCTCATTAAAAATGGCCTCAAATCCGAGATCAACAATAGAGAAATAAAAATTAGTCCTTCAATGCCGATTTACAAATTCAACATCATTGAAGTTCAATACTTACATTCTCAGATGTTCATTGAATGAGTCCTTGTAGAGGGCCATTAATAAGTTGAGCGTGGAAAAATTCCATGATCTCAATCTTCCTCCCATCCTCTCATCAAATTTTTCGAATCGACAATTGCTGGTTCATATGTACAGTGCAAGAAATCGGAAAACTCTCCTCCCCCTAAAAACCATTACATAAGTCATGGGCAGCCATCTAATAGTTCCTCTGACTACAATCTCAACATCTACTTTGTCTACATTCCTATTCGATTCATGTATGATCTCTCGTGATCATTCACACAAAATTCAAAATGCAAAAGTCATATGAGCTGAATTTTGTTCATAATCGGATTCGCTTCAGAGCTGACCATAACTACATCATTTCTCATCAATTTGACATTGCATATAATATACTTTTTCCGTTCTAAAATCGTATCATCTCGAGGCAGCAAAATTTCAAGTTAACATCATGAGTAGCCGATCTTGTATCATTCGTCAGTAGCAGATATATAAGAAGAAGAGGAGATGGTGAAAATCAACCGCAGTGGATTTGAGATTTGTCTTACAAGAAGGAGCAGCAAAATCAGAGGAGAAATACAAGAAGAAGATACCTTCGAGTGAGAAGGCCAAGAAGTGGTCCCAAGATTGGCGGAAGCTTTACGAGGCACTCGAGCAAGTTCGTTAGCAATCTTTACCTCGACCAATGCTTCAACTGGGCTTCATCGTCTTGCGCTGCAGAAGCCTCACTTCCGATAAACGAAGTGAACTAAACGAGATCTTTTTGGATACTCTTCCGAGGTTTCACAGCTTCTTTTTCTCTTCCGCTTCTGTTCCCAAGACAGGAAACAAGTGAGATGAGCCGATAATAATTCCCAGTCTCACGAGTCTCACTATTGGTCGATTTACACTCAACTACCTCCTTTTGGAATCAATTTTGTCGATTCCACGATCGGTTTTCTGCCACATTCTCTGATACGGAAATGTATCATTGAATTTTGATGGAATATTCATGTACTATTTAGTAGCATCGTGAATTTTTCAATCACATGACTCTCGAGAGGATATTTATTCGGCCTTTTAATTCCATTGCAAAATGAATGATCATAGTTCATTCATGTTGAAACCATCCAAATTAAAAAATAGCGACGAATATTGAAATCTGGTTAATTCATTCGGTTCCTACTTCTTTACTCTTATTGTATACTCTTCTGTTACCACATTTTTGTTAGGATTCATCATCGATCCTCGGTTTTTGATCACCCAAACACCTAAATATTAACTACGAAAATTCATAAAAGAATAGTGCAGTGCAGAACTGTCAAACAAAAAAAGTGCAAGATGATACCTAACCCATGGTGGAAAGACGATCATTTGGACGGGATTACTTGACAATCAACTGAACATTGGGTAACGGCTGAACGATCTTGCGATTGGGCGTATTGTAGCTCGCTCGAAAGCACGATTTCCTTGCTAGCTCTAAGGCCTTGAGCAAGTCGAGAACCTGTAAGGTAGATACTTCATCGACTTTTCATCAAATTCCTTGCAGTTTCATGGTTTTTGGATCCCGTGGGGTACGGGGAGTGCTTTGAGTTTTTGTCTTGGAGTCCAAGAATTTCATTCTTATCCTCTCTATGACCTTTAAACTCAAAACAAGATGAACAACAAGCCGGGTTCAACCAATTGTTGAGTCCATAGAATTCTAGAAGTAAACCGGATGATCTGAAGCTAATTCTTTGGATTGATTTGAACTGGGGACACTTGGCTGGTTCGATTGAACTAATTTATCTATACGAGTGTTATTTGAAATTTCTTTGGATGAATGTTATTGATGTTCTGCTGGATCCGAGGCTACTTTTTCATGTCTGTAGTACTGTCTACCCCAATATCTTTGACGTACCTTCATCTATATTGGATCTTATCTCGATGCCTAAAAGATAACAAAAAATTGGTCTATAATAATTTGGCATCACATACAGCCTGAAGGCCAAAGTAGAAAGCAAATCACTCTGAACCGTAATGCAAGCGGATACAAATTCACTCTAATATGCACAACTCGTGGCAAATACTTCCGCAAAGAATCTAAAACGCTGAAGCCGTGAAAGGATTCCAGACTGATGAGAGAAAGAGGTAGTCAAAGCTCGAGTGAACTAGAGTGAGCGAGCCATTTGAAGTAAATGAGGAAAGAGAAGAAGAGTGTATACGCCTCGCGAATCCAAAGCCAGCGATATATGCCCTAGAGGTCTTTGAAGCCTCTACCACTTTTGGTTCCACCAAGCGCCAATTTATATGACAGTTGAGAAATATAATTTCCTCAGCTGTCAAATGTGTAAACCAGATTCCTCGCACATGAACCAGCTTGATGGAAGTATACGACGAGAATGGTACGACGGAGAGTTTGACAGAGTCTCGGTCTCCTCAACGTTCTCTTACATTCCCGTACATAGACGTACTTGATGGGCACAGTCGGAAGATTGCATTTAGTTTTCTAACCCTGGAAATTTTAGAATGAACTGATCCCGTGACGTGAAACATAATCGTCACTTGATGGATGTAAAATTTTTTGACAAATTTTGCAGAATGTCATGTTATTATTTGATGCATATTCCTGGCGTCGCTTTTAGTTTTGGGTTGAAACGACATGATTGGGAGTGATGAAGACGTAATCATCGTTCCGTGTCATCAGAATTATTCACAATACATTTACAAAGTGTACACGAGTAACTTCTCAGCTCACCGACTAGTGCTTTTGACCAATGAAAATTCAGTATCATGACTCAAAATTTCCTCAGCAATAAATATTTGAAGCTGTACGAATATAGCCAATTCCCAGCTATAACTAGCATCTGCGGTCGGTCGAGGAGTGCCGATCTTGAGAAGTCAAGATTTCGTAGCTTCCTCAACAGCTTGGATGGTGAGATTGGGTCAAAACCTTTGATAGAATCGAACAGTAGGAACAGAGTGATCTCTTTCCTGTCAATACCTACTCTGATGTCATCGATCAATTTTAGTAAAGCTGTCTGGGTGCTATGGTGTTACCTGAAACCAGTCTGGAAATGATCAAGTAGCTTCACGATTTTTAAATACTCCGTAATTTGGTTATGGACGATTTTTTTCAGAACCTTGGAGAGGATGCACAGCAGCGCTATAGGGCAGAAGTCCGAGTCTGTTGATGGAGCGGCAGTCTTCTTTAATGCGATTAGCTGCACTTGCTAGGAGAGAAAGACACAATGAATCAAATGAATTTAGTGAATCGATATAGGACAGCATTATTATTTTCTTACCTTGACAGTACATTATCGACATAGACTTCCACATTTGAAATTTTTATTCGAAAAACAAAAACCTCGAATTACCAAAATTCTCGGAAAATCTCCTGACTCATCAGTCAGACATGTAGCTATCATGTTCTTGAGTAGTTATTGCAAAATCGCAACGTTGAACACTGAACAAATAGTCTCGTGAATGTAATTCAGATAAGCGAATGCATCAGAAATTATGAAGATTGACCTAACAAAAAACAGGATGACAAAATATTTTGATTCTTTTTAGGAAATGATCCAGAAATCATGCTGAAAAAGATCTCACAAGAATCTCGAAGGAGCACAGACCTTTCAATAAAAGTTGTTTCAAGAACACCTCGAACAGTGATCTGTGAGTGATCAGTTATGAGAGGGAGGGGGGGGGGCATGCACAGACATAACTGATCCATTTTGTCGACAGCAAGGAACTGTTTTACTGTTCTCAACTCTAGAATATATTTTTTGGGGCATATGCTAACGTTTCAAAAGACAGGTACACGATTCAAAACAATGAGTACTTCTATCTCAACTGAGGTTTGCAGACTTGCAGTTCGTCGTACTCGGCAAAGCAATTACAACCGCGAGACGAACTTGTGCGGGAGTTGCTTATACGCGAGACTGTATACCTCGGGACTTGCGGTGTCCCCTTTGCGTGATGTGGGAAATTAGCGGATGCCTCTTTATGCATTCGTGCGTTTCTAGTTGCACACTAGTAAGAAGTTTACACCTTGTATCTTGGGACTTCAAAGTTGAGTTAATTTTGAAGATGCTCTTTACTATCGGTAGTTTGAAGTTTTCCAAAGTAGAGCTTTACCCTTTGATGCCTCATCAAAATTTGATTTTGATGAGGTTTATCGGAGAGTTGTGAGCTGGAAATGCTCCTGGGAAACGTGGTCGAAGTTGCTTGAGGATAGTTCGGGACGATGGTCGCATCAGGTTGGGTTGTGGTGCGAATTTTTTGTACCCTTCTATCCGACCTTCGAATATAGGGACTTGAATACCATGTCAAACTCAATGTCTAACGTGATTTCATGGGACTTCAAACTCTAAAAATTTGAAAATTCCACAGAAGGTTGGTTTTCCTTTCGAAAATTTTGGTGAAGAAAATCGTAACGAGGTCAATAGCTGTAGGGGTTTGTGGTTGCCACGACTAATATTCTTACCACCGAGCACTTGTTATACTGGATTATTCATTGAATTGGAGGAATTAGACTCCTAGACATTTTTTGTTGCGATGACAAAGACATAACCCAATTAGTAAATTGAAATGACTCTCTTTCGTAAGGACAATGGATTTACGAAGCTTGTTTAAATGAATATGCAAAAATTTTCAAGACCATCAACCGGACCATTTTCATGATTCACTGGTTTCGATAACACGATGGATAAGCTCACGAAATAGAAAGCACTATTCAATTATTTAAGGAAGAATGTTTATTTTGCATTCTTCTATCTGTTAAGGACGTGATATTCTAAACCAAAGCGAAATCGAAGAACATTCCACAGTAATGCGAAACTTACTTGCTGATAAAAAAAACCTCGGTAAAGGATTTATCTTAGTAATTAATGGTATGCTGTCTCTCTCAACCAACTTTCTCGTATTTTTGATCTCTTTGACCCAAGATAGCCAAAGTAAGCAAACGGTTGCCGTACTTTCTGGACTCCTTCCCTCCTTCATATTTTTTTAAATGCACCAAGCACGCGATGTCACGCCAAGGAATGTCTCGTTCATTCATCAAGTTATAATGGGCGTTTTTGATGTCACACGAGACCCTTCAACTCCATCTACAAGTATGTTTCTTACATTTGCAGTTTCCGTGCGAAACGTGCTAACTTTTACCCAGTGGCGATATTGCGAGTGTAAATTACAGCTGCCACTTTGTAGATTCAACTGTTCCCGAGTTTTTCAACAACTTTGATACTAACTCGCTATTTAAGTTGTTCAATGTGACATCTCGTGATAAGAAAACTCAAACTAAACGCTGATATCAAATATTTACCTTCCCAATATAATTTATTGTCACGAATGCTTGTTTCAGCTGAGTTTATGATTGATCGGGGGGTTTTCAGAAAGTTGTTCGTTTTCATCTAATAACAGACTTTGAAAAAATGTGATGTTTCGAAATTGTATTCGAAAGGTTCCGATGGGAATAACACAATTCTGTTCCATGGTAGGATCATGCACCCAATACTACAGAAAAAACACAAATAGGCAAGAGATTATATTATTCTGAGTATAAACTTGGTGAACTTGCCTCCAGATTTGTCGGCACTCCCTATTTTCTCCTAAATTTATCTAGTGTAAAATATGCGTGACCGCAGCATGAGAGTGATAGATTCATTCATTTGGAGTAATGTTTACACTTTCGATGAAATTCTTTGCCTGCTGTATTCAAAATGCCTGAAGATAATTTTTGTATAAAGACTGTACCTAGAACATTCTCAGAGAAAATGTCTTCCGGTGAGTACAATCTTGTCCAAGATTATGCGAAAATCATTGTAAATTCTCAAGTCGGCTAGAATCAACCATCCTGCACCGTATAACACTCTTATCTTGCGATACCGCTTATCCAATTTCCTACAGTATTTATTCAGCTCCTCGAATCTGTGTACAAGACCTGTACTGTGCCTGGAAAGCTATTTGACTCAATCACATTTTCTCCAATGGATTCCGATACTAACAATTAGTTTGAACTAATCAAAATGAGATGTATACATCTAAAAAAACTGAATAAAATTCGTGATTTGGTACTTCCTTCATCTTCATTTTTGAGGTTTTCATCATCCATCTTTCGATAGCACCTGCACATACACAAAACTGCTAATCTGAAAAAAGTGTGGATACAATCAAGTAAGCGAATACATCGGTAAGACACCCCTCCTTCTCGTTCAAGGAGCACGGGAGCATATTTTACTCATAAACTTTATAACTGGAAAGCTGCTGAGTCGAATTTCTCGTCAAGGTGTGTAGTGTGCGATAAATGATACCTTTGGAATAGAAGTTCTCCCTAGCGCTCTGCTGAAAAATGCCTTCATCACACTAAAACAGCCTCTACAGCACCCGGAGGCTATGACCCGCAAAATATTACCGGGCGAGGTGTAGAGCACGAGATGGGCATCTTTCACATCCCGTTACGATGGTGTGTACACCATACAGAATATCCTCGCGTTACATTTTAGTTGCAAAGAGTTGGAAGATACCAGGGCTCGTTGAAAGACAAAGACAAAGCTGCAGATCAGACAAGGCGATAGGGTTGTGTCTAAACAAGAGCTGAAGATGCAGAGTTCATCTTTCTCGGTAGCTGTCCGCGTTTTTTCGAGCGTTTTTTTCCGTTACCTTTCAGTGTAACATGTTGATTCTTTTGAGCTAGAGTTTTTGGGTAAGAAAATACTACAGAATTCACTTTCAGGTCTGCTTAGAAGATGAAAGAAATTGTGACGTGGGGTGTCGGTGATGAGTAAAGACTCTCGGAAAATAGATGGAAATATAGATATATTGAATAAATGAGTGGACTGAATATACAGAACTACGTGTAATGAAAGTGAGTGGAATGAGCGATCTGTGGCAACGCGTGCGATTCGAGGCTTAGGGCGTGTCTCCAATTCAAGCGCATGCCATCCCACGGCGCACGACACGGCGCACCGCAGGCACACAGGCTCACGCGCCGATGTTTGTTTTTATTTACAAAGCGCTCCTGTTGACATTTTCCAACTCTTGGATGTTGAGAGAGCATGTTTATATCCAAAAGCGCACTGCATGCACACTTGAAAGTGCAGTGAAGTTCGGCAAAACGTGATCGCGCGATGCGTTCTTCCAGGTATGCATCGGCAATCGGTTTTGCCGACCCGACGACAGGGTGATTGCTCAATGAGTCATGACTTGCAAGGAGGAATCCAGGGGTGCGGTTCACGGATTCGGCTGAAACTCTGGGAATAGTTTCTTTTTGGCATCAATAGACTATATCCAAAGCCGCGCTTGACAACGCTCAAGCATTTTCGAACTGTGAGATATAACCTGTGCATTGTTGTATACCTATATATATCGTTTTTTTAACATGAACCTACATGGGCAATGCTGAAGTCATAGCAAGTAGCTCAAAAACTTTTGAGCGTTGGCAAGCGTGGCTTTGGATTTCGTCTATTGGTGCTAAAAGGAGACTGTTGCCAGAGTTTCAGCCGAATCCGCGACTCGCACCCATGGCGTCCTCTTTGTTGGTACAAAATGCACCCAGAGTCGAAGTCATTGTGCCTTCGCTCATCCTACGTCGACAGATATAGCAAAATTTTACTAGTCCCACTATAGAGTTTACGATTAGTTTGCGTGAGTGCAGAGCTATTTTCCTCAAAGATTCCACGAACATGTAAAAATTCACCTGGAAATGAAAAACTGATGGGCATGGAATGATCTTTCACTGGAAAGACACAATGAATCTCGCTTGATGTGCAAGAAACATTTTTTATCAAAGCAAGGATCGGAATTACACGAAAATTTTCTACATAGCCTTGGATCTCAGCGTCATCGTGATCCTCATAGTCTTCAAGAGTTTCAAAGAATAAAATCGGTCCAGTGTTTCCCTGATAAGGGCCTCGACAGAAAATGTGGATTTGCTCCATTTGCTCTTTTGCGCTTTCGCTCCACCCGTGTATAAGCATAGGCACTCACGGTGCTCGGGAAAGAACGATAGGTTGAACAAAATTGTCACCAAAAACTGAACACGTGGTGATTTAGTACTATGCTCCAGGATCAAAATCCCGTTTCGACCAAAATGAAGCAATCCTCTTTTTTGGAATGCGAGCTTAATTCGTATTTTTACATGTTAATCAAATGGAGCTTTCTTGACCAACATACTTGTCGAGGCAATAACGGCTCCGAAAACCCATAACTTCAATGAATCTCAATATCTTCCAACGTACTTCAATTTATTTTGAAACTTGTTCAAAGACCTCCAAAATGAGCTAACGTGAGCTTTTATCTAACACAGTAGACTTGAGCTATCTCAGGAGTTAAGAGCTCGAAAAGTCTCAAATCGTTAGAAGAGGGAATCTTGGGTATCGATTCAAAATGAGGTTCCTCGACTCTAGTTTGTTGAAATCAAACACACTTCAGATCATCTTGAAGACTTTAGTATGAGCTGTAAAATAAGCTAAAGTACGTTGAAAATAATTGGGATACGTTTGAGTTATGAGCTCCGGGAGCTGTTATGGTCTTGAAAAGTAAAAGTGCTCAACGGATTAAGCTCGCATTTCAAAAAAGGGGATTGCTCCATTTCGGTCGAAACGGGTTTTTGATCCTCGGGCATAGTACTAAATCGCCACGTGTTCAGTTTTTGGTGACAACTTTGTTCAACCCATCGTTCTCTCCCGAGCACCGTGCGCTGTAGTTCGATTGCACGCCACGCACGGACAATGGCGCTACTTTTCCACAAGAAAAAAGGAGCAAATTCGCATCATCTGTCGAGGCTCCAAGTGTGCAAATATTGGTAAGACTACTTATTTGATTGTTTCTTCTAGGCAATTGAATGCACATAGAATAACAGTTTGGGTTGAGATATGCTGATCGTCAAGATTCAGACCGAGTATTTCCACGATCTATTAAAATTTTGGTTCGAAATGAGGGTTGCTGATTGATTGTGACGATTCTTGAGAACGAATATTCAAGAAATATTGACGAGTATCGTGTATTCGTATTCATATGGCCTTTTTCGGAAAACTTATGAAAGAAAATTTAGTTGTGCTACTAGAATCAGGTGAATTTGATATGAATTTTTGTACACATTCTTATGAGAATTGAGGATTAAATTGGGAGAATGCTTATCTTCAAACCGTTTTGACGCATTGATCGAAACCTTGAAGTGCCAGAATAAGAAACATCGAATGAATTAGGATACATATCAAAAATATTGAACAGTATTCTTGGCATTCAACCATTTGGTGTCCAAATCAGAGATTATAAATTGGAAATTGACTGGAGAATGATTCCGAACCTTCAAATAAACCTGGATACTCGTGTTTCCCACTCGAATCTGTCACGGGATCCTATCATAACCATCGGAATCTTGATAGACTTCATGGTCACGGTCATCCAAGATGGAAAACCATCGTAAGTTCTAGCAAAAAAAATGGAGAGAAAAATGGAACGAGACCCGCGAAACCCATTTTGGATTCAACTGTGCTTCAAACTCGATAAGAATCACATTAGGAATCACAAATGAGGATATTTGGGTTTCACAAGGAGCAACCCAACTATAGCCGTTCAAAATTGTGAAAATCTCCAGTTCCTCACACAACACTCTGAAATTGATGTGTGGCAAAGGCTGTTAACATGCTAAGGCAAGTGTGCCTAATATGCCCCCACACCTTTTGTTTTGTTCACAAGCTTTAGCTCACCTCAATATCATTCAACGCATCTTAGCTCGTTTCAAAGATGGTTGCAAAACCTTCAAAATTAGTTAAAGTACGTCTGATTCCAAGAAAATGGAGCCGAGCTATTTTGATTCTTGCGGGGGAAGATTTTTTTCAAGATTTTGACAATGTATTTCTAATATGCCCCCGCCCCCTCCCGCCTATAGACATTTCGCGATTCTGAAGCTCTCGAAAAGCGATATAACCTCACAATTAACATAAAACTATATTTTTAGCATATTTTGCGAGTTAGGGTGCGTTTTGAAGGTTCCATGCGGCTGGATATCGCCAAATACACCTGAAACTAATCTTATCTCGACAAAAAAGTGCTAAAAGTACTTGCGGCAGTGCGCAAAGCCCTCTATATGCGGAAAAAGGGTGGGGGCACATTAGAAACACCGCCCGTTTTTAGTAATGTGGGTGCAGAATCGGCGAGAAATTAAATTTTGAAATTCCTCAAAGGCCGAGTCTACATAAGAGAGCGAGCGCGCACCGAGAGCGCTCTTGCGCTCGCTCTCGCCACTCTGCAACGAAGGTTCAATCATGTTTCAAATTAGTGTGCGAAGACTGAAGGGATAGTCTCGCACCATAGGATCATAGTTCTAACATCAAAGCTAGAAATCATCACGGGGGGAGGGGGTATCAATCCCGCAACTCAAGAAGCCTCCAAAACCGCAAACATGCAAATGCTCGGCCTGGAATTTCTGTTGAGAGCTTATGTCAGATTCGAGGATCGATTACTGCCCCAATAGAATTTTGAGTTCATTAATTTTCTTTCGGGGTGTTGCGATCGATTCTTCTTGCAATCAGAAAATTTTGTCATTAACATCCAGGTTTTATCGCAGGTTTATTTGTTATTCTGGGTTTTGAGATTGATTTTTCTCACGGACACTATTTTCGGTTCTAGTATTCGAGTATTAGCAAGTTTGATTACCTTAGTGAGTTTTGGGATTTACTTTTGGTCGCATTTTGGTTCCCGGCTGGTTTATCGATAGAAGCATCCGGATGTTTGCAATTGTTTGGTTTTTCCTTAGATTTTGGGAATAATTTTCTCAGGCCCAGTTTCCGAGTGTTTGCGTTTTTGGGGGCTTCTTGAGTTTCGAGATTGAGGCCCCCGCCCCCGTGATAATTCATTGCTTTGATGTTAGAATTGTGTTTCTGTAAAACGAGACTACCCCGTCAGTCTTCGTACAAATTTTATAATATAAAAAAACCTGCGCTATTGAGCGACGAGATCATTTGCACCCCGCGAGAGCGCTCTTGGACCCCGCTCGCGCTCTTATGTAGACTCGGCCAAAAGACATTTTAAAGTTGAAACAAAGGCGAAAAAAAATGAACTAGAGTGCGTTTGAATTGATCTCATCAATTCTGTTTGGTGACGTTTTTAGTAACTAACAAAAAAGAAGTGGAAAGTACTAAAAACCACTTTTCCCGTCCTAAAAAATGGGCGTGTCATTTAGGGCCGGTTCAAAACTTTGATTTCCCATATTCCAACGTAACAAACAAAAAGAAATGCGCGGCAAAGTCTGTTCGTACATTTGAGAACTTGAGTGAGGATATATTAGGGAATGGGGGCATATTAGACACACTTACCTTACATCATAATCATGTAGGGTGGGTCGAAGGAGGCACGCTTCACATATAAAAAAGTGTTTCATAGAAATTTTCCAAATCTGATCTAGACAACGTTGCAGCGTGATAGAACAGGCAGCAATTCTTTTTCAGAGCAAATTCTAATTTTGTTTCCGCTACGTAGTAAGTCATGCGTTTGATTTTTTCGATAATGGGTCTGAGGATCGTTCATCAAAGGACAAGGGAATCCCTTGGCGGCCAACTGGGTGTGCTTCTGTTCCTCCCCACCTCCGTAATCTCAAAAGCAAATAGTGCAGCCAGAGTGAAGATGCCCCCAACTAGCCAGCTAGTCAACAGTTTGTCGTCCGTGACCCTTGGGTAATCCTCTGAAGATCGAAAAGTCTGTGAAAATAGAAAACCAACAAACAGGCACAAGGAGAAATTTTAGCGTACGTGCTCAAAGACCTTGTGTATCGTCTTTCTGCAACTAGCCGCCATGGCATCTTCATCACGATGAGCAAATATTTCCAATATTTCTCATTCTCAGTTGAAATACGTCCCACTGTTTTCTTTGGATCGAACGAGAATTGTTTCAAGAGCGTCACGCTCGGTCGCGCGATTACCAAGATATCCAAGTTCCACTCTCAAACTCGATTGGTTTCTCGAGATTTTTCTTTCTTGGAAGGTCCCTCGTGGTTGCGAGTGAAAAAATAGGAATGTTTCCTATTCGCTCCACGTGGGCAGGCATTTCCAGAAGATTTTTCTTAGGATTGGCAATCTTGCGCTGTTGGTATTCCACCAAGAATCCAATTTATTTCTTCGTGATTCTCAGAGGAAATCGCTTCAAGAATCCAGGTATCCAGTTTAATGAATGAAATCTCATAGAATATGACTATTTCATTCGGAATCTATTGCAATTTCTGGTGAGAATCGTATGAAGTGCCCTAATGAAATAGGTATAACGACGAAGAAATCAAACGTACCTGCCCATCAGATTCATATTCTCGCGAGTCTTCCGATGAGATTGAGTCAGCCAAGTTCAGCGCTATCCTCTTACCTTTTGGTTCAAAGTGAGTCAGCAATGTATGAATGTAAAATTTTACATGGAAACGCCTTTCACTGACATACACCGATAATTAAAGTTTTGAAATGAATCTCGTTGTGAGCTGAATATCGGATAACAAGCCGGTAGCTCATGAACAAAGTTTCACTCCCTCTCCTGTGGTTTTCCGCAGTGGAATTACGTCCAGAAAAAGAGAAGCCAATATTCTGCGAACTCATCTCAAAGTTTATTCATCCAATCTCGGAAATTTTGAAACTAATGAAAAACGTAGAAAACTCAAATGAAACCCAAAAAAGTCTCGACACCCTGAAATATTCTGAATAAATATGATAACATTGTGAAACATGTACCGAGATGAAACCAGGCCATTATAACATTTCTTCTACCGCAGCCCGATCACAGATCACTTCGAGAAACTGCATTTCGCAACAGTTACATGGAGCTTGAAACAATCCCATCGAGGATCCCAGTAGGAACTAGCGAATTGCATTATATGAGAACACAGAAAGGATTTCCAAAGTGAAACTTGGATCAATCGGCTAAGTCGAAGCTTAATGCCAAAAGTGCTTCACCGAGTACATTATCACTACTGAGTCTTGCCTCCAAAGAAAGCCTCAACCAGCTAGTATCAAACGGGAAAGACGAAAAAGTGCAAGCGTGGCAGATATCGTATGTATAGCTTGAGCTGGGCTACAAATGGATCCATAGCTTCGGCTGATGTTATAAAACATGCAGGCAAGAGTGCATCGCCGTAAAAAAATTTTATCCGGCGCACGCCACCGTCACATGCCACTTGCTTGCTCGCATGCAAAGCGGTCGCTTTCATACATTGACTTTGCGCAGTATCATATTGTACAACGACGCTTTTGTCATAATTTTAAGCATCATCGTGTGAGCCGATATGGAATATAAAACTTTTTTACATCTTATGAATGCTTATCCTCTTTTAAAAATGATCGTACGGTAGAATATGTATAAAATTTATTGGAAAAATGTATCTCTCAAATTGCGTACATGGAGCTCAATTCTATTCTCGTGATGTATGAAGTTAATTCTAATGTATTTCGTTTATTTGAGGAATGCACTTATGTAATATAAGTTTTATGAGCGGAATCATTATTTAAATGAAGCTTAGGCTTGCTGCATACATGTATACCTCGCTATTTCTCTCTGTCCCTTGTGAAAAGTGGAACAGAGAGTGTACAGCCTGATAATCTCGTGAAATTTTGCCTGAAGCATAATTTCTATGCATTCATGGTACAACACCAAATTAAGCTTTAACTAAATTACATTCTCGGTTCCAGCGGACAGCTGGGAGGTATTAATCTGAATTATGAATTCTATGTACGCTGTCCTCACTCACCTAGATGCGCAGGGGTCGAGGATATTTTCGTAACCAAGGAACTGAGGTTTTCATCTAAGCATGCTGAAAATCTAAATGCGTTTGAATACTCTCTGTGGATTTGCACGACTGTACGGTACATTATAAGAAGTTAAATCGTCTTCTTTTGAGAAACCACGACATTGAGCTCGTATATTAGGCATTGGGGGACTAATTCCCCCACCTCCTCCCATCAATCTCGGAACTCCAACCTGCGCCTCAACGCTGTGGAGACCAAGGTAATCTTTTTCAGTTCCGAGACGGGAACATTGAAGACTTGCGATGCGTGTACTTGCTGGGGTTGAGATAGAGGACGGAGTGTGTGCCCAGTTCAGTGACACTGTCGTGAGATTTGGTGTTTCACTTGACAGTGAATTGACGAGGAAACCGCACATTGATCAAGTAACTGAGGTAGTCAATAGAGCCCTATACGGTCTGCGGTTTTTTAGGGCATGTATTACCAGACCTCTCCGAATTTGCCTAGTTGAGTCCCTGGTTCAACCGCATATAGACTATTGCACGGTCGTGTACCTCGCCGCCACGGACGACACGCGGCAACGGGTACAGCGACTAAGCAATTCATGTGTGAGGTACATTTTTGATCTTAGGAGAGACGAGCACATCACCCCGTTTAGGGAACGTTTGGGTTGTCTACGTACTGATTCGCGGAGAATGTACTTCGCAGCTCTGTTAATGCACAAGATCATGCACTTAGGAGAGCCTGGCTACCTAACTGCGATGTTCACCAGGTACCAATCTGAACGCCCCGCACGGGGTAATATAGAAGAGCAGGTCCTCAAGGTTCCTAGGATGAGACTCGAGTACGAAAGAAGAGCTTTTCAGGTTCAATGTGCGCATTTGTGGAACTGCCTTCATCTGGGTTTCCGGCAAGTCAAGGAAATTTTCCTCTTTGAGAACGCGGTGGGAGAATTTTTACTGGAACAACCTCTTCAGAGGATTGGTTGGGACAGAAAGCAATATTTTTATCTTTAATGGCTTAGGCTTCCCTTTTCTTTAGAAAACTCAGATGTTACCTTTCGTGACGATTCTGTATTCAAATGGGATGTTTCTAATGCCTTGCAGCAAAGCAGCTCTGCCATGTCTCTTTTTGTATATCTCAAGAAGATTAATAACGTTCCTCTTCTTTTTACGGGCACCTCTCGGTGCTATACTCATTTTTGATCAGTCACAAATTGTGATAAATACTATTCCTTGACAGAATATTCCTACATTTTCTAGTGAACTATAATAACATATTTCACATATGTAATTTATATTTTGCCCTCAGGCAAATGAAGGACAATCAATCCATTAACACGTTCACTGCGACGGTAAAAACCGGCATCCTGTACCAGAGTGCGAGAGAGTGCAAACGCGTGATTTCGCACCTATGAAAGTCAAACCTTTTGGAATCTCATCAGTTTGACCTCTATTCACAAGATCCTCATGCGACGGGTCCCACCGGTGGGACCCGCGAAAATTTCTATCGTGCAGAAGGGGATGAAGTGAATGATCGAACTACAAGAATTGATGATCCTAAGATGTAATCTTCAGCTTTTCGGGAGCATTTGTTGATTTCTCTGTACCATTAGGGTGATTTGCTAGCATGGTCCTGGGGTGTGAGTTTTTGTCTTGTACTTATGAACTGCGGAGCGTGATTGTGATCCACGCGAGTATGATCTTCTATCCTCGTGAATCCACGAGACACAGCTCCTTATTCGAGATACTCTTCAACTTCTCTGAATCCAAAAAGGTCCTCATACGTGGAGAGATGAAATGATTGAGAAGATAGGAAGTGCAATTGCGATGTCAATCATTGAGTCGGTTTGTCTCGTGGTCATTTCGCGTCTGAATTTCTGATAACTCGGCTCTATCTCGCTCAAATTACGCGTGTCAGGGCTCATTTTGGAGTTTCTGACATGAGTTCTCGAATGAGCCACAACACATTGTCAAAAATGGTAAAGGACTTGATGATTCCACAATTTACTGTCCATTCTTATGTTATCTATTGAAATTTTTGCGGAAACTGAGTATTTATCGAGTAACTCATACAAATCAAGTCCGATGCTGAAACTGGCGTGCTTACATGTTCTTGGCATCATATTTAATGAGTCAAAACTGCAATACAAGCCATTGTGTATGTCTACGTTGTTTGGTACACACTAGAACCCGAACAAAAACGGGTCCCACTGGTGGGACCCGTCGCAGTGAGCGTAAATCAATCGATCCTCAACGTCTTATTGACATACCCTGAGACGGGAGTTTGAATGAAATATAATTGATGAAATCAGGGCACACAGATAAAAGAAAAATAAAATAGAAAAAAGATGATAAAATACGAGAGAAATCGCTGACGCGAAAAGTTTGAAAATCAAATATCTACCTCAGCTGCGTGACGTTTCGAAAGATAGGATGAATCTCGTTCATTCTAAATGCTCACTAACGTCTACATTGCCTCGAGCTCACGCGGACACCATCCTCTTCAATCCATCCAACACAGAAAGCGAGCGCAGAGGAGCCACGTCACGCGAGATGATTAGAAACTGGATGCATGGTAATATCGCTCGTCGCAGCTCATCCGTTGGAGCTATCACAAGAGGCAAAAGGATCTACGCAGCTGCACAGGCAAGACACGTACATTTCTCTCGCCTGTGGAATGGGCTATTAGCTTGCGCTACAACTTTTCGCCTCGTTCAATCCCGAGGCAAGAATGAATCCAGATCTTTGAGTCTCGCACAGCCTGACAGAGCAGTAGGTATGTACTCAAGCGTAGAAAAGCTGCAGCAGATGCCCTTGGGGTGGCCAGTAAAGGGCGTATCTGAGCTATTTCTCATCTAAAGTTGCTACCGTCCACTACTATGCCATCGGCCAGTAACAGATTGCATGTGTGCAAGCTACTACAAAGCGGCTATAACTGCGTGCAGCAGGCAGCGATGGCTCAAAAGAATTTTTAGACTCGCTCTTGACCCTCTGTTTCGTACGCTCCAAACGCCCTGAAGCTGGACTAGGTATCTACTCTGAGCTTGGAATGTTGAAGCTAGCGACGACGTATGTAATATCCGAGCGCGTAGCTCGCTGACGGAGTTTCGTCCGGCTAACCCGTCTGACCTGTGGTATGCCTTTACTACTGTGCGATACGTAGCTCTCAGTCTGTTCGAAATCCGGTTTGGTGCTGTGGCTGTGCTAATACTTGCTCTAGGCGTGGTCCAGCCGGGGGCTACTGAGCGATTATTTGTCTGCGTGGTGTTGGATTTCGATGCAATGCCTATGTTTCAGCGTGAAGTATGAGCAATAGACAAATTTTTGTGGCAACTTCCATTTTCCAGATTGTCTGTTCGTCATCACAGTTCTGAGTTTTGGAGAGATCGCCGCATGACTAACACATGTTATCGAGGTGTAGTTTTGGGATTCCCATACTATTTATGTGAAGGTAGTCATGGCATTGATTAGTGAATATTCCAGTGATTGCCCGACTGCTATAGAATTGAATAATCACATCTATTCGAGGTAACTCATTGTGCAACTGAAGAATTTAATAATTCCAAGAATAAAAAGTCGTCTCCCACACTTCACCCGATCCATGCCTTTTTTCATCACAAGAATGTCTCCTTGCACTGAAACCAAACATTCTTAATGAAGTAATAATTGCGGCTTATAATAAACAAGTCACTTTGATATTTTACCATACAACCTTTCGACAACTGATTTGTCGCCCTCTTCAATTCCACAAGTTAGAATCAGGTACATCAGTTTCTTATTATCCATTGATCTAATCTTATATTTCATTTGTTATATATATAACATGTATTTATGGACCTAAAGACGACGACAAATTAGTCATCGAAACGTTGTATGATGAAAGACCAAAATGACTCATTCAGCAGCCGCAATTTATTACCTCATTAGAAACAAACACGAGTGCAACCATATGATGATTACTAAGAACTTCTCTCTAGAATTGCACTCATATATTATGTGAAAAAATAAAAGTCAAAAATATTGAGATATCATTCCCACCGAGAATATTTGAAAAAATATCCAATATTGCATCACTTAGAGCAGAGTGCGACTCCATACCATCGTTTTACTTTTATGAAAAATGTATCATATGATGTTGGTCAGGAATTCACTGTGGGCAAGATCCATGATTCAAGCTAATAGACGTTTCACCGTGGGGAAAAAACAAAGAAAAGGCACCATGGAGAAAGATACCCATCTTAATGTCTCCATTTGTCATCCGGGGGGCTGAGAGGTATTCGAGGGCTCGCGATAAAAAAATGGTATTGTAACAATACAAGTAGCTGCATCAGACATCGTAAGCCATTTGCTCTTGCATATGGCTCATAATGACGCAAACATGTCAGTGAGCCAAGATCGTTTTGTTTATCTTGCAGTACAGTGTCATTACGTATCTTTCGCCACTCTGAGGAGCAACTGAATAGTAGATAACGATTTTTCTGGAGTATTCAAAGCCCGAAACAGGTCATGTATTGATATTTTCTCTTGTAATTTGAAACTGAAGATTTTTTTAATATTTTCAAAAGATGGATTTAAGAATAGCTATCGCAAAAACTAAGAATACCCATAAAACTGATCAGGAGTGTACTTTGTGAGCTCAATAAGCACATGTAGTGGGTTGAACTGCCATCGAAAAGACGCTTGTGGTGAGAGGAGGTTTCGGCTCGAACAGTAGGTGACTCATCCAATAATTGGTAATGTCAAGAATTATATTTAAGGATCGGGGCGTGGTATGAATGAATATTAAAAACATGCATTTCTCACGTTTTTCGCGTTTTCCTGGAACGATTCGGAAAATATCGGTTTTTCGGGAAAATTATTCTGTCATTTTTTTGGATCCTGAAAAGATCTACGGGAATGATCATCACATTTTTTCTCGCAAGATGCATTGCTTTGGTGTTATTCTTCGTCAAACTTATCTCCGAATTCGTTCAAGTAAATTAGCTAGAATTATTCATGATAGGTTCGAGCTATTCTTCGGAGATACTTGGATCAACTTCAAACAAAAAAAGGTCACCGGGTAATTTCCCTTAAGTCGTTTTCGAGTAAGAGGACTAGCTAGTTTTCTAATCTTTCACTTTGTGGTTGTTCTTCTTCAGAGATGGAAGTGACAGTACTCGCTATTCTCATAACTCGAGAACGATCAAACTTAGGGAATGATACTAACAGACCATTTTTGTTTGAAATCGACTCAACCGCCTCGAAAAAGTTCTTTGAATCCATTATGAACGATTATAGCTATTTATTCAAGCAAATTCGATTATGACTCCGATGGAGAATAACCCCGAAGGGATGCAGCGAGGAAATGTTGGAAGATCATTTTTGTAGGTATTTCAAAGATTCACAAAAAATTGAGGCGCCAATTTTCCTTGAAAATGAATATTCCTCGACGTATTGCGAGAAAATCTATGGAACGTCAAAATTGCATGAATTTACCATCTTATATACAACCTGATTGTAGAGAACTCGACCAGCCGGGAAATTCCGAAGGTCCGACGCATTGTGAGTTTTGCAAAATTTGTTCGAAGTTATTCGAGTTAATTTAAAAATTTGCGTGGATGTGGAAAATTATCAGATTTTCGTGATCAGGTGAATCAGAAAAAGGATCAGAGGGATTAGTCGCGCGAGGATCACATGTCATCAGCAGAGGGATCAGGTTGTTTTGCTGCCACACACGTGGTCTGGTTCCGAGGTTACGTGTCGGTGCGTCAGTCTCAGTATTCGCAGCCCGAGCGGGTGGTTGTCGGATTTATTGGCGGTGTAGATGGTGAATTGTGCGATCGTCATGCTCTTCGTCGTGTTCCTGGGCCTCGGGGTTACATGGGCCCGTGCTGTTGGTGTTGGTCGCGTAGCCGCGCGGGTGATTTCCTTGGTGTAGAGAGCCAAGCACATTGGGAACGATTTTCAATTTCGGCCGCCACTCTCATTCATCGTGCAACAAGTCGCCTCGTCTGCTGCACCAGGAAGCATTCCTGTTACATATCATGCTTAACCCAGTGGGTGTCAGTCTGCATTTCTTATTCATCTCGTCCGAAGCGATTTGGGGGCAGCGGGCTGCACTGCAGGCTGACTCGGTCGAGTAATCGCATTTTTAGCGAGGGTACAGCCAGTCGTCCACTGGGTGCAAGTCGAGATCCAACAAGCTTTTTGTCACTCGTCATCCCGGTCTGTGTGTGGCATCGAGATCAGACGAGTATTCATTTTCTCAGAGGTCAAGTGATATTTTTCTCTTCAAAATCCGAAGGGAGTGATTCTTTGTTGTATGTTCTGATTTTCAGTTCTTTGCGGCAGTGGAGCTGTATCTCTGAGAAGTTTATTCGGTTTCAATTTGTGTGTGTATGTTCTTGCTGGGTCCAGGTATACTGTCCACATTTACCATCAGATATTGGGCAAACTTGCACATTATTTTAGCGTGAAATCCGAGTATCTTGCTAACAAATCATGATTCATATGGTTTGACAATCTGCCCCTGTACCAATCATCGTTGAGAATTGATTTGGTCCTATACCGATCATCTGCGAGTATCGATCTGGTGCCGTACCAATCCTCGACGAGTGTCGGTGCGGAATCAGAATCACACTTGTCCGAGTACCGGTACAGGATCAGATCGGCACTCGCCAAGTACCAGTATGGGACCACATCGATACTCGCTGAAGACGTTGAGAGACCACATCGACACTCGCCGAGGTCGGTTCCGGGACCAGATCGCCACTCGCCGGGGATCGGTACGAAACCAGATTATCACTCGCTAGGGACCGTTACGGGACTATATCGACACTCGCCGAGGACCGGAATGGTACCCCATCGCCACTCGCCGAGGACTAGTACGAGACCAGATCAAGACTTGCCGAAGACCGGAAGAGAACCAGATCGACACTCACCGAAGACCGGTGCGGGACCAGATCGACACTCGCCGAGGAACGGTCGAGGACCAGATCGACACTCGCTGAGGACCGGTACGGGACTAGATCGACACTCGCCGAGGACGGGTACGGAACCAGATCGACACTCGCCGATGACTGGTATAGGACCACATCGACCCTCAACGATGAACGGTACAGGACCAGATCCTCAAACCATATGAATTAGGATTTGTTAGCACGATATTCCAGATTTTACGCCGAAATAATGAGCAAGTTTGCCCAATACCTGATGGTAACTATAGACAGTATACCTGGACCCAGCAAGAACATACACACACAAATAAAAACCAAATATACTCCTCAGAGATACAGCTTGACTGTCGCAAAGAACTGAAAATCAGAACATACAACAAAGAATCACTTCTTTGGGATTTTGAAGAGGAAAAAAATCACTTGATCTCTGTGACCTCTGAGAAAATGAATACTCATCTGATCTTGATGCCACACACACCGGGATGACGAGTGACGAAAAACTTGTTCAATCTCGAGCTGTGCCCAGCGGACGACTGGCTGGACCCTCGCTAACTATGCGGTCACTCGACCTAGTCAGCTGTGCAATGAAGTCCACTGCCCCCAAATCGCTTCGGACGAGATGAATGAGACATGCAGACTGACATCCACCGGGTTAAGCATGATATGTAACAGGAATGCTTCCTGGTGCAGCAGACGAGGCGACTTGTTGCACGATGAATGAGAGTGGCGGCCAAAATTGAAAATCGTCCCCAACGCGCTCGGCACTCCTACACCAAGGAAATCACCCGCACGGCTACGCGACCAACACCAACAGCACGGGCCCATGTAACCCCGAGGCCCAGGAACACGACGAAGAGCATGACGATCGCACAATTCACCATCTACACCGCCACTAAATCCGATAACCACCTACTCGGGCTGCGAATGCTGAGACTGGCGCACCGACACATAACTTCGGAACCAGATCCACGCGTGTGGCAGCAAAACAAACTGATCCCTCTGTTGATCCCATGTGATCCTCGCGCGACTGGTCCGTCTGATCCCTTTCCTGATTCATCTGATCAAGAAAATCTGATAATTTTCAACATTCGCGCAAAATTCAAATCGACTAGAATAATTTCAAAAAGATTTTGCAAAACTCACAACGCGTCGGACTTCCGGAATTTTCCGTCTGGTTGAGTACTTTACAATCAGGTTGTATACAGGGTGATTCAAAATTAGTGTATTTCCCCGGATGAGGAGAAAATACTTCGAATTTTAGCTGAAATTATTTTTTTCATATTTCTTCCTTTCTTTCCTCTCCTAAATGATGAATGGATTTTGTTGAAATCAGAATCCTTTGAAGGACAGCATTTCCCTCAGAACCCGATTGAGAATCATCAACCTAGTACAAATGCAGGACCAGTCTGAAGCTCATACGGCAATTTGGCGAGAGTTCCACACGATTTGAGTGGTACCGCTACAGTACTAGCGCGGTACTACCAGTTCGAGACTGATAGGGAGCTTCACGACACTTTTCGGAACTTGGATGGTACCACAACAGCTCTAATGCAGCAGTACCACTTCCAGACTGATACTGAACCTTCGCGGCACATTTTTGGGACATGGATGGTACCACAATAGTATCAGCGCAGCGCTACCAGTCTGAAAATCATTCGGTACCTTTGCGACACATTTTAGAAGCTGAGTCGTACCGCGACAGTACTAGTGCACTAGGACCAGTCTAAGGCTGATATGGTAGCTCCACAACACTTTTTGAAACTTGGATGATACCACAGCAGAGCTGGCGCATCAGTATCAGATCGAGACTGATACGGAACATTCGTGAAATTTCTTCGGAACTTGGATGGTACAACAATAGTACTAGCGCAGCAGTACCAGTCCGAGACTGACGTGGTACCTCCGCAACACCTTTTTAAACCTGAATTAATACGCAACAGAACTAGCAAAGTAGGGCCTGTTTAAGACTGATAGAATAGCTCCATAACACTCTTTCGGAACTAGGATGGTACCACAATAGTACTAGCGCAGCAGTACCAGTTCGAGACTTACATGACAGATTCGCGACACCTCTGTGGGACTCAAATGGTACCACAAAAATACTAGCATAGTCGTATCAGTCTTACGAACCAGCCATGCCAATCTTGAACTGATAGTGCCTTAGTACTGTAGCGGGACCACCCAACTACCGGTGAAGTGTCACGAAGGTTTCATATCAGTCTCGAACTGGTACAGATGCACTAGAACCACTGCGGTACCATCCAAATTCCAATACAGTGTCGTGGAGCTCCAGTATCAGTCTCGAACTGATAGTACCACGCTAGTACTGTCACGGCACCACTCAAATCGTGTGGAACTGTCACCAAACTGCCGCATGAGTCTTGGATTGGTCCTGCATTGATACAAGGTTGGTGATACTCAATCGGAGATGGGGGCAATACTTTCCGTCAAAGAATTCTGATCTCAACGAAATCCAGCCACCATCGAGGGGGAAAGAGGGAAAAATTTCAAAAATCATCCAATCTGAAATTCGAAGTACTTTCACCCCATGCGGAGAGATACACTCCACGGCGAGCCGGAAGGGCGAAAAAGGTCAAGTTGCGTGAACGTCAGGAATTCTTCTGGAGTATGTTTCGGGATCACCTCGACATCATTTCCCAAAAGAAACGAAAATATTTCATCGGGGGTTTTTCAAATGAAGTCAACTTCTCCATTATTTGCCGCTTTTTTCGAAATTATGATTTCGCTCCATAGTTCTGTATCGTAAATCCGGCCTCTGGAAATCAGGAGATTGCATGAATTCGACGTGAAAAGGTCTACTTTTTCGAATTACGGAGTCAGAATTAGGCCCAAAAGGTGCCCAGGCCGTTGGAGTCTCAGTAAAGGTGAAGAATCTCGATTTAAATGAATGGATCTCTTGAGAACGACAAAGATTATTTCTGGTCATCATTAATGCGGACCTTTACGTTTTTTCTTGGGAGAATCAAATAAACGTTCATGTATTCTCATCCAACTTCTTGATTTTCCTATCTGAAAAGGGTTTTCGGAGCCCTGAGAGGAACATCCCCTGTGAGCAACTGGCGTACTGGTACTTGAATGTCTTTTTCTCAACAAAAGAAGGTTTGTCAATCTCTTTGATAATTCCAATGTCTATTTGCTACATTCCCTTGTCTCAATTTTATCTTATACACAGAACTCCTTGGTTCCAGCGTCAGTTCCAGCTCTTCAGGGATTATGATTATCGACTGTATCTGGGCGCGAATTGGAATAATAGGAACCAGTGCATTCTGTATGCCCTTAACCAATGACATAGTACGCTTCAACACAGGGCTTGTATGATTAACAGATAAATTTCGACCCTTCCTACGATTACCAGGAACGGTATCCATACATTTCGAGTGAATTTTCCTCAAAAATCGAGGTTCTTCACCTTTACTGAGACTTCAACGGCCTGTGCACCTTTTGGGCCTAGTTCTGACTCCGTAATTCGAAAGATTAGACCTTTCCACGTCGAATTCATGTACTCTCCTGATTTTCAGAGGCCGGAGATGAGATACATAACGGTAGAGCGAAATCATAATTTCGAAAAATGCGGCAAAAAATGAAGAAATCGACTTTATTTGAAAAACCCTCGATGGAATATTTTCGTTTTTGTTGGAAAAGAATGTCGAGGTGATCCCGAGACATACCTCAGAGGAATTCCTGACGTTCATGCAACTTGACCTTTTTCGTCCTTCCGGCTCACCGTGACTCCTTTTGAAACACCCTGTATATGCCACGCCCCAATTTTGGAACAACAGTTCTTGCTAATATCGATTATTAAATGCATCACCCATCGTTTGAGTCTAGAGACGTCCTGTTGTACCGACTTCAGCCACTCAGTAATCGAATTTCGAGGGTAATCCAACATATCAATAGATACTACCTTTTGGTTTAATGTAATAGGAAACAAGATATGCCCATCCACCTTCTCATCTTTGATAGGAATATTGCACTTCACGTGGTTAGTCAATTGATATACAAATGAAGAAAAGAACTTGGTAACTCGCTATACAATGTCTCACCATTCCATGTCTGATGCCGGGTGATACTGACGTGATTTCATTCCAATCTTTCCTATTTGACGGACAACTTCCAAATATATCTTTCCTCGAGAGCCACATGTCTCGTCTGCTTTCAAATGCTTGAATAAGACTCGAAAGTTTTGTCCCGAAGCCTGCATGTTTTGAATACGTTGACATTATAGGAAACGAAAATTTGTGAGGAGTGTCTCATAGTGTGATCAATAGCTTAATTATCAGACTTTGAACTGCAACATGAAACTGTGATTTCTCGCATGCGGAAGACTTGAACCCGAATCCATTCTTCATTCCGTTTGATTATTTGAATAAAACTATTGCCATTTGTTACTAAATTTGAATTCATAGAGTATACGAATGACAAAATAGTGAAGACTCATGTCGTTTCCATTCATGATTACCAAAAAGCCCACCTTACCTTACAGGCAGTCATACTTAGATGATGGATTCAAGAGTTTAGCGCGGCGGGAGATGGTGTAAGATTTTCTGTCTATCGGCACAATCTCAATAAATTGAAATTGGATATCAAAATGAACATATCAAAGTCATCCATCGGCCGCAGGTATCCCATTCACTGCTCCCAGAGGAAGTCTCGCAGGAGAAGCCTCACAATATATCAATGCTAGTCTAATCGAAGATTTTGCTTCTAAGGGAGTTGTTTTGTTGTACCTATATGATTGTACAACAACAACATTGTACCTATATGAGCCTGTCCACGGAACTTTTGACATTCGTGTTACTGCCCAAAGTCTCTGATCGTGTGAACGATACAAGGTCTCGAAACTGACTCCGAAAGGTTTCAACGCCTCTGAATGTGGACGTTATTCGTCGTTTTGTCAGAAGAATCTGGCTCTTCGTAGCACAGTTCACAACCCTCGTTTCTGAGCAATCACTCATGCTACTCGCGTCATTTTCTGGTTTCCTAAGCCTGCTGAGAAAATAACATTGCTTGAAAAATTCTGCCAAAATTCAGTGACTATCTAGACACCTCATATTCTGAGAAAGAATTGGTTTTAGTTGCGTGCCTTTGAAGTAACACTCATGAATGAACCTCGAGTTTGTTACCGAGTTTCCACCAGGAATTCAAATTTCTCGTACTAAGCTCATTGAAAGAATGACATTCCCGATAATCAAATAATCGGAACGGATTTTGATAGCCCAAAACAATACCAATAATATCTCGTTGAGCTCAGGCGCGTACAACCAACTGCATTTCAACGATAGCCTCGGCAAGATGGGTAAGTTCATGCGCCCGCTCGACTGGAAAAGTCAAATTCTAATGGTAGGCAAAGGGAAAGGATGGTACGCTTCTGAAATGTTTTGCCTATATTTTGTCGCATTTTTATGAACAATATCCCACAATTTTCATGTCCTGGCATGAGATGCTATTTGAGTAAAAAGCGTTACCAAGTTTATATCGATAAAATTCATATGTGACCCAGCTCATGAAAGCTCTTCTATGACGTTGCAATCATTCACAAGGATCTTGAAAACAGCCGAATTACGCCAGAGAATCCAGTCTTTCTTTGTAAGTGCCAGTATAGACTCGATTTCAAGAGTTCGTGGAGTATTCTTCAAAATTACTGATGGGGACGGCAACCCGCTGATTGGGAGAACTCAAACGCTTGCGCTTGTCGTACATGGTCAAAGAGTAAGAAAGAAAAGTGAGATACAATAGGTAACTGTGTTTAAACTGACTTGTGCGTATTTTAAGTACGTAGATCTAGATTTTATAGGGTCCACTCAGTGTTTTTTAGATGGCTAAATGTGGTCTTCATTGACACAAGGACTAACATTCTTCCAGAGCAGAGGGCACGTATTTTTTCACCAATTTTAGAGGTCCTAGTGACCAGCGAGATTGTTTCCAGATGCGTGCCGAAAGAAAAAAAATATTGTCCTCCAGCAGCCCAAATATCAAAATTCTGTGGACAGACTTATATATGGGCAATGCTAATCTCCTTGGCTGTAGCTCGGAAACGCTCGAGCGTCAGGGTCTATAATTTCGGATTTCATCTTTTGGCACTAAGAGAAAACTATCTTAGAGTTTCAGCCGAATCCGTGATCTGGATCTGAAACACTCTACTGGTAAAGAGAATTAAACATCAAGAAATATCCTTAGTATAATAATTGTAAGGCTACCCGAACAATTGTAACCACAGTCAATGGGTGTCGTTCGGACTGCTATGGCCTGACTGGAGTAAATATTTTAGGAAACCGATTTTAGGAGAAATATTTTAGAGAATGACATGCACTCTTCCGTGACTCACATCATCCTACTCACACATCCATCCCCGGACGAATGTGGAAATTTGTACGATTCCTCATGCGACTGTAACTTGAGGTTTTATCATCAATTTATTTGATGAGGTATACTTGGAATCAAGAAAAAGTCACTCCTACGTGTGCAAAATCATCTCAATAAAATTGAAATTGTCGAGTTAAAGGAAACGTACATATCTAAAATGACATACGACCATAGAATTGATCCAAACTCAAATCAAAATACCTCCAAAAATGTATCGAACTCATTTTTCAAAATCTCTCATTTCTCATCAGGACGCAAAAAAAATCTCACCAGTTGTTTCTGGCACAACATCCTCAGCAACATGAGTATTAGTCGGGACACGTTGCGCGTGGAATTTGAATATCATTCAACTGCTCTTTCCAAGCCCTCTGGCGCACAACGTATTAGAACTCGGAGACTCGAAAAATATCTGTATTTCAAAACGCGTCACAGCCATATCGAGTTATCCCTGGATACAAATATGTATACGAGTTCGCAAGCTGTGTGTGATGTATAATATGCAGAAAAGGGACTTTTACGACTGTGGACGATCTATCCCAGCATGTATGATAGTAACGGAGCTGGTGGTCGTGGCATGCAGAGGCAAGCGTTGAAATGGTAGCACACGCTTACATTTTGCCGCGTTCATTTTTGCCTCTCGTCGCTTTTACTGTCCAGGCCACGCCGAGACAACACTTCGTGCGGTCGTCATACATTTTCGTAGTCACTGAACTGTCGGCGTATGCCTCTGATGCACTTGTGCCTGACCAGAATCCGGCTTTTTCTCTCATCTCTCATACAGCAGGCACACGCTTCCGAGGTTTTGGTGCTGAGTTGGATTATTCCTTACTCTTTCGCAGGTGTTGGAACTCAGCATTGCATTTCCATGAAGCTGCCTTGCGAAAATATCGTACAAAGAAATTAATTCAAATATCACAGGGTTCTTACCGATTTTATTCTTGGTTTTGGAATGAGTGGGGAGGAGGGTGGAAATAAGGTCTGAAGGTATGAGCGAGGTAGAAATTGGGCAGCAAAGGTCTTGAGTAACATCAATCTGGTCCTCAACTTTCACCTCAGGATATCAATTAAGGAAGTCATTTTGATCAATGACATAAAGCAAATTCTTGCGTGCAACTCAACTCCATTCCCTCAAACGGTATTTCCGTGAATCACAAAAGAGAAAGATGATTTCTTGAACGTAGTCCATTCATTCACACGACAAATTTCAAGGTCTGACATTTTTAGAGGGTTCAAAGGGATTGAAAAGAATGTATCTTTTACTCTTGCCACACGCATCTGGGAATTAGAATGGCTTATGGGTCTTCGAAGTAAGATCCTTGTTCGCTCACATTCATATCCGGTACACATTGCTTCAAATCGCTTGAACCGAGTTGGACCCACCATCACTTTGCCACTATTGAGGCTAGAGCAAATTTGAAAGTGGTGTCCCTGTATATTCCTGTATACTATACTCGAAGCAACACTCCATACGACAACTATTCGGAGGATCACGCAATTTCAGTGAGCACGGTCTTCAATAGGGGTGTTGAAGAGGGAAAAGACACGGTCTGCGGTATCCCAAAGATAGAAACTTTATGACAATCAAGAGCAAGGAATGTCATGAATCTGATCCTATGAATTCGCCTCGTGAGTTCGCAGAGCAAATTATTCTCTAAGATCCGACTTTGAGATCGTCTCAATTGTGTGGACGCTGATTGTTTGCGAACTCGGAGTGCAGTTGTTTACCGTGCTGTGTTCAAAGCGTCAATGCCTTCGTTCATCATCAACTGAAGTGAATCCCAAACTCCAACTTGAAACAGACTATTACAGTAGTCATATTAATTAACTTGACGAAACAAAGCGAGCTGATGCATGCAACTAGATTCTATTCTGCAAGACAGTCTCGCCCGGATCTTGGGATATTCTAACTGTGAAATGTACACACCTAACTGTTCTAGATCCCCTAACAATCTCAAAGATGGAATGTGGACCAATCTCAATGTTTCACTTTATGCTTGTATGCATTGAAGAAGATTTAATCACCGTAAGCAAATCCTATCATTCTTTGAGTAATAGGAGAAACCTAACGAGAACCTAATGTTCAACTTTGATCACTCTTTTGTTCATTTTTTTTTGGCAGACCTGATCAGGATAGCAAAGTCTATCGGAATGACTGGCAGATTAGCAGCTATTATTTTTTAAATTGATGAAAACAAGCCTTATGAGATGGCTCCATAAAATTGGAGCAAACCTATGTTAAAATGGTTGAATTCTATATAATATCTAGACTAGCCAGGTTCGGTGATGGCTCAGTCCTCCGCCCCGACTACCGACTTTCGGGCACGGCCCCCAGCACAAGGCCGGTGCCCACCCCTCGGTGGGGGGTTTTGGGACTCTTTTAGGCTTCCTGAGAGCCCAAAGAGTCTCTCGGGATGATGGATGAGTCTTACGGGCTCGCATTGTTATCGCCCGAGGGCGATCCCAATTTGAGTCCCTAGACTCACCCACTCCCGTGGTGACGGATGGAGATGTGCGGTCTCCTTGCTCCGGCGGGCGGTAACTGGGGCCGGAGGGTCGTCACACCCCAGGGATGAGGCGCCATGCCCCAACCCCCCTTGCGGTTTCCGGGAGAAGTCAAAGCGCCGAGCACCAGTCTCGGAGCCAGTCTTCTCCCTACCGGCTTCGGGCCTAAGCCCGGGTACGGTGTCCCAGTAACTGGGGCCGGAGGGTCGTCACACCCCAGGACATGGTGTCCCCCTTGCGGTAGTACTAGACAGGGAAGTTGGATTTCCGTGACTGCGTGATAATAATGCCGAGGCGAAGCCGAGGCATTGATATCACACTGTCATGGGCATCCTACTTCTCTGCCGAGTGCTGTATACTATTTTTTCTCTTCTCGGCCCGAAAGTACGTCAAGATTTTATTAATTAGTACAAAAATACGTGTTTAACCTCACTCCTCTAGTTGTTTACAATTTTGAAGGGGGTGGGCTGTACAAGCAGACGACCTCACAGCTTTTACTTGCTGCTTTTCCTGCATATACTTGTGATGTGATGAAAGTCGGGCGGACGTAAGAAAAAAATAATAAAGTGAAATGTGTTGTGGGTGAAAGCTGAATGATATATTATCACATGATCCAATTTGGGCCTTGAATTCGATACAAAGATGTGTCCACACCAAGTCATCGTAGCCCTAAGCTCTTGTCTCTGACAATGAGTATTTTGTGTGCCTTGGCAATTTATGTCATGGGGCATTAGAAATCCTGCTCTATAAGTAGTCGGCTTCTGAGAGCTTTCTGTTCAAGCAGCAGTATTTATAAAAGAATACCGCCTGTCAAGTGTACACACAAATCATAAATAAACACATTGATAAACATAACCTCAATAGGTTATGTTTTGCATGCATGTCTCATGCGCTCTCTGCACAGCGAAATAGCGCAGACAGCGAAAGATGCAGTATGAATTGACAGCCAATCAGAGCGCGAGTTGACCCGTGCTGGCAGCAAAAGTCGAGCTTTCGTGACCAAAATGAGGCGCGGAAGGACGTACTTTCGTGCCGGGAGGAGGAAAACACATTTTGCAGAACCTATAGAGTGGGGTAACTTTCCCAAAGTCCGATACCTTTACCGGACTCACTCAAATTCTCGTCGAAATACGAATCTATTTCGTACGTATCAGCTCTGATCGTTCGATACCATAAAGAACAATTTGTTTGCCATTTGAACCTTCATACAGCACCAGATTACTTAGAAATATCACTTTGAAAGGTATGCGGGCGCAGTGCACTCCTCAAGGAAGTTTTATTGACATTTTACGCAAAAATTTCGAGGTACGGAACTTCGAATGTTTCGTAGAATTGTGCTAATTGTTTTACTGCTACTCGATAACTCGTCCTCTATTCGACATTGCAAGGGTGCCGGAGAAGAATGAAACGATTGCACGGTAAATTCTTGATCTCGAATGGATCGAATTCTCTTCGAACTTGGGGTGAATGACCGGTTGTCGGTTACGAGTCACGTGGTAACAAAAATATGATAAGTCGTCGATTAGTCGGAAGCAAAGAGAACCGAGAGTTGAGAACATGATTCGGCTTGCACGATGACCAACTGTCGATCTAATTCTTAACTTTATCGAGTGAACCCATCTTTGTGCCAACGCAGAGAGAGTAAGATTCACCCGAGTACTTCGAGTGGAATTTTCTCTACGAAAGAGCGAAACTCACTCCTCTCGGAGTTGCCACAAAGGGGGGTGGGGGGTTGTCACTCGGGGAGGTTAAGAGAAAAAGCAGTTCCCGTGTTTCCGACCCGTTTCGCCAGAACACTGTGGGACATTATGGGCAATGCTGATCTCAATGCCTGTTTCTCTGGACAGAAGGCCATTTGTCTGAGTTAATCCAGATTCTTCATATTCCAGGTGGTATGAGACTGTGAAGAATTTTTCATGAAATTTGGTGACCCGGACCCTCAGGACTATTCTTGTAACTCAAAATTAGTCAAAAAGTCAAAATAACTAAATAGGCACTGTAAGGGCTGTTTCTGAGAACCCGGAAACAATTGCTTCCGTCTTTTGTACCCGGAAGTTGAGATTCAGGGTCGGGGACTTAGACAGCCGACGGTAAGGTGCTGCGTCGTATTCAATCATTCCAAAAACAACATCAGAATTGCATCATCGCCTTCAATCTCGAAGAAACTTCAAAGCACTTGGTCCACCACAAGATCCGATTCTTCAGAATCCAGCAAGAAAAATTCAATATCTCCACACATGTCAGAAACAGTGACTCCAAGGGTTACGACTTAGAAAAAATTTGTTAAGGCCTATCTTGATGTCAATGGAGTCCAGTGCACTTGACTGAGGATTTTCAGTGTTTTCCATTTTCCTATAATAACAAAGGCTTGTGAGTTACGGATTCACGAATTTATGAATGTATGTATTTACAAATTGACGTATTGAGCGAGGCACATGCCTAGTGTGTCACAGTAGGCATAGCAACCTACATTCACATACAGGTACCTTCGCAGGAATGTCGGTACCCATGTAGAACATACGATTCCATGAATATAAATGATCATGAATAAAATCACTTTGGAAAGGACTTAGGCGGTTAAGCATGGTGAAGTGGACCTTGTCAGGTATGGCCCCGAAAGTATTTTTCCCCACTTTCTAACCCCAAATTTTGACGAAAGCAGAAGTTTGTAGGTCCTAAAGTGACCCCTGTTTTCTACGGCACCCTGGGAATCCTCTAAAAAACCCTCGAAATCGATGTTCTTTCTATCAAATCGCATTCTGATGCATTTCAACGAATCGATCTGAAATTTTTTTCAACATATTCTTGAAACTCCACCAAGTAGAAGAAAGATATGCGCATACTGACAACTTTGGATTTAGGCCCCGAAAAAAATACTTGAATATTGAAAAACGATTTTTCTCATAGAGGTTGGGGATTAGCACGGAATTTGAACATTTCACCGTGTTTGTCAGGTAATTTTACATCGAAAACTGCTTTGAAACATATAACTTTAGGTGGTGGAAAGTAGTCAAAAATGACAATAAACGTTTTTAAAGCAAATTTTGATTCAGTAATTTGCATCTTCTGCGCATGCGCGTCCTTCTACGTCTCTGAATGTATTTTCAATCGATAGCTGATGCAATTTCCCTTGGAATAACCTCTTGAGGAGGTCTATTTGATGCAGTAAAACCTGAGATCTAGCTGGTCCACCATTTGGTGAAGCCATGGCTCCTTCAATGGGCCCGAAAAGTGCGAATTTTGAGTCGGACTGTTTCAAAGATGTAAACATGTGTTTTTGATGTAATTTTTGACGTAGAAACCGAATCCGTGGTCAAATTTTGTTCCAAACCTTCAAGATTTTTGATGATTCTCGAAAAACCGACCGGAGGTTGTACGGCCATTTCCAGCCTTTTTGTACACATTTGAGATGTATGTTGGGTATAGGCAAAGGTTTGGACTTGTCGCGTAGAAGATGCAAGTATGTTTCCCTTTGTATTCCGGCCACCTGAAGATGATGCCGATGATTTCGAGGCTTGGAAATGAGTTTGGAGTCAGATTTGGACTGATGGAGCTATATTTTGTTTTATGATCTCATCAGAGAAAACTGCATCATGCACCTTATATCTCTCTCTCGAGTTATTCCTGTGCCTCAAAACCATCGCGATCGTCTTCAGCTAGTCAAAATACAAAGGAAGACATACTTGCATTCTCTACGCGACAAGTCCAAACCTTTGCCTATACCTAACATACATCTCAAATGTGTAGAAAAAGGCTGGAAATGTCCGTACACCCTCCGGTTTTTTGAGAATCATCAAAAATCTTGAAGGTTCGGAACAAAACTGACCACGGATTCGGTTTCTACGTCAAAGATTACATCGAAAACACATGTTCACATTTTTGAAACAGTCCGACTCAAAATTCGCACTTTTCGGGCCCATTGAAGGAGCCATGGCTTCACGGATTTGATACCTTGGATTTCTTCATTTTCTGGACCAGCTAGATCTCAGGTTTTACTGCATCAAATCGACCTCCGATTGAAAATACTTTCAGAGACGTAGAAGGACGCGCATGCGCAGAAGATGCAAATTACGGAATCAAAATTTGCTTTAAAAACGTTTATTGGCTTTTTTGACCACTTGTCACCACCTAAAGTTATATGTTTCAAAGCAGTTTTCGATGTAAAATTACCTGACAAACACAGTGAAATGTTCAAATTCCGTGCTAATCCCCAACCTCTATGAGAAAAATCATTTTTCAATATTCAAGAATTTTTTTCGGGGCCTAAATCCAAAGTTGTCAGTATGCAAATATCTTTCTTCTATTTGGTGAAGTTTCAAAAATATGTCAAGAAAATTTCAGATTGATTCGTTGAAATGCATCAGAATGCGATTTGGTAGAAGGAACATTGATTTCGTGGGTTTTTTAGAGGATTCCTAGGGTGCCGTAGAAAACAGGGGTCACTTTGGGACCTACAAACCTTTGCTTTCGTCATAATTTGGGGTTAGAAAGTGGGGAAAATACTTTCGGGGCCATACCTGACAAGGTCCAGTTCACCATGCTTAACACTCTAAATCTCTTGGAGGCGAACGCGTCTCTATTGGAGGCGTTTTCGCCTTCATGGTGGAGGCAAAAACGCCTCTAAGAGCCTCCGTTAGAGGCGCTTTCGCCTCTAACAGATTTAGAGTGAACCGCCTAGTCCCTTTGTCATTTTCATTCCGGAAAGACGCGGTACACTAATTCACAGCTGGTGTATCATCAATACTCGAGTCAATACCCCACGGTGATGATCGAACATTACACAGAAAAATCATTCCCGGAGTCATTCTCAAGTTTTGAACATTTGAGGAACTGAGCAGAATAATTCCACATTAAAGATCATTTTTCGTCAAAAATTTCAGTTTTTGGGAACTTGAGACCGACTTCCGGAAAGAATTTTCTTCAGTAGTATATGATTAGTATGATGACGTACTGAAGTTAGAATAGGTTTTTGAATCAATATATCACAACTTTCTGGAATAAAAAAATATCCGAAGCGGTTTTATGTATGATCATACATGACCATGGAGTCCTCGGATTCCATGATCATATATAGTCATGGAATCGTATGTTTTACATGGGTATTTGAAACTAAGAAATGTGAGAACTCTATTCCGAAGGTTTCACGGTATATTTTTTGACTTTTGGCAACATAATATACACAGTACCAAGTCACTCGCACACGATTGCACTAGACAGAAAACTTGTGGGTCTGAGATGTACAAGTAGGAAGAACATAATCTTCTGGCTTGTTTGTCGATGTAAGAACCTATTGCGGCCCCAGTTTCGCGTTTACAGGCCAGGACTTTTATTGAATCCCAAAAAAGTGATTCCTCTATCAACAGCAAGTCTGGTTGCTGTATTTGTGAACTCTATGCTATGATGGTGCATCCTCGTGGTGGTCCAGAGGTTCCCGTTCAGTCCGAATCCATTCCTCCGAATGGACAAAACTTCGAATGACTAAAATTCCGAACCATCCCTCCAAACGCACGGAAACCGACGAATATTTCACAGAATTATTTTTACTCATTAAAATGAAATAAATCGTCGTTAGCATCGAGCTGGACATATCCACCCCATACCACCGTTTACCGATTCTAGGGCAAATCGTCATTCATGAAGCGATGAATTTACGATTGGATCTACTGAAATGATCCATCTTTTCGTGTTGATGGAGGAAATTTTGCAGTGTGCAACGAGCTCCGAGGAATCATCTCCATCTATCGAAAAAGAAAATGTGTGCAAGTTCCAATAGGATGGGTTGATGGATCGAATCAAGAAGTCAAAGCAATTTTTTACATGGATCATTTATTGATTGGTAGTGGTTCACATCATGTGTCTTGTGAGAGTCAGATTATTTAATATTTATTTCCACCATTCACCCTCTGGCAGAAATTTTCTAGTAAACCTTTCCTCAACTGGTTCTTTTCCTGATTGATTTTTCTATAAAAGTCTTTGCAAGCTCTCTCATAAGTGCCTCTGGCGTAAGCCCTCACTGGCTTTGCTTTTGGTAGTTTAACGCTGTGGTGCGATTTATAAATGTTGTATGCTTTGGTCGGTTTGCCCTTACGGTATGATTGTGGCACTTCCACTGGTAGACAAGTTCCTTTTTCTGGAATTTTCTCCGAAGATTCTTCCGTAGGCTCAGGTGGTAGTACTTCAGTTTGGGGTCCACGATTTGGTGTTGACATGTCCACCAGTTGTTTCACGATTCCAGAACTGAGTACCTCAGGCAACATTCCGAAAGTTTTTTGCAAGACTTGCAAGTAGAAGTCGAAGACTTGTTGAAGCACGGGATTGACGGCTCCAGTCCGCATTTCCCTCCATTCATTCTCAAAATCATCCTGTAAAGTTTCGAGGGATGGCTCGAGAGTCGCTGACGGTTCATAGTCTTCTCCAGAATCTGAGAATGACGATGAAAATGAGAACTGAAGTATTGCACAAAAATATTTGTTCAAGTTGATGGGAACGATATATTTTCGTGACGAGTCACTTGAGGAGATATCGAGACTTTCAGTCCGAAGCCCAACTTGAGAGTCCGACCCATGAAACACAGTACGGGGTCATTAAACAATTATCTGTAACTTGTGATCCCAAGTGATTGAACTTTCTTCTCTGTGGCTAAAACTATCTCTCAAATTCTCGTTTATTCCTTCAAGTAGGTATATTCTACTAATAAGAAGAGATTGTCGGATGAAAGAATTCGAGAAACAATTCAAGACATTCCCACTGATTGTGAGTGTAAAGCCGCGACGATGATAAAAAGAGTACAAAATTCACCTGAACCTCCGAATACATAATGATGGTACTTAGGTCGGAACGTGAACTGATCGTGAGTCTAAGAATTGGCCAGATTGTAGAAATTTTCATCGAGAGGTTGAAGAGTTAGGCTTTCAACATGATGACCGAGCACATGAAGAACTTCCCTTGGACGAAATGCGCGAAAGCTCTCTCCTCTCCAAAGAGGAAGTATGATCTCCTTCAACGACTCATGAAAATCGTTCCAAGTATTGAGATTGGATATCACACTCGCGTAATTTTGAGTTGCTGATCTCAGCTAAATGATGAGAGCGTAGTAATATATCACACTTACAGATCTGTGGAGCAGGCGATGTCAGAGAGGCCGCAGCCAAAGACAAGATTAGGCAGATATTGAGTAAAAACTTCATCCTGGCCGAGTGAGCTGACTCAGTTGATTGAACTCTACCCGTACCGGTGATACTTTTATAGTGAAAAATTGGGAATGATAGATCGATGAATCAACATTGGCTCATGTTTGTCAGAGTTCACGCATGATTTTCTATGCCGTGATGATGGAGTTAGATAATCAGCCCATTAGTCAGGTAATGAGAACATGATTGACTAATTAGATGTAATCAATTGATTTTCTGATCGGATGAATATGCAATTGGGTGGCTAAAGAATGACGATTTCCAAATCATTACGCTTAGGGTCACCGATTCTGCCGTTTCGTGTTCATATAGAATTTGTTTTGCTGAAAGTGAGAGATACAATTTTGCGGAAGAGCAAGCACCCCAAATATTTCTTGAAATTGAGGAAAATGATGCAATTCAGACTTTGTCTTTGAAACTAAATATAAACTATGCTGTGCAGAACGTTGTCGTCATCTGAACCATCACAATACCAGCGTCTCAACGGGTGAGGGGTACGATTGAGATAAATGCGTAAAGCGCTATAAAAAAAAATTGATTCGTGACGATGACTGTTAATGTTTCGTTCAAGAATTTAACCTATATTCCCTCAAATTTTTTTGAGGAACCCCGTCGTTACACAGACGCCACCGTCACTCAAAACTTATGTTATTATTTTGAAAGTAAATGGTATCGTTTGCAACCAAGTGATTTCTCACAGAGATTTGAGCAAATATAGGCTTGATACTTGAACAGAATAATTATAGGGATCGATTTAAAAGCAAAGAAATTATGCTCGCGCAGTAAGCTTCTATCTCAATCGCACCCCTGTGCTATTACCGAATTATATATTTCCATGTATTTCGACCTCCTGAACACGATCCCGTTGATTTTACAGAGCTCGAATGCATCACTTCCAAGTCGCGACTAGATGATGCCGGATTTGTCAAAGCCTGTGTATGAATATGAAATGTTTCATACGTAAGATCGAACGGATATCGTCTTCGATGACCCACTCAGTACTTGGATTCAGCTCATCTGTGCTCCATGATTTCAACGGTATTGCGTTCAGAGGGTGTTTCTACACAGAAGATCATGGCGTGGTGAAAATTCAGGCCTATCATGACCCTCTTTTCTCCTACTTATTATTTGAATTAAATTAAGTTTTTTCCGGAAAAATGTTGTTTTTCGCTACGATTCGTATCTCGCAGTTGACAAAGGTCTTACCCATGATTCCTTGAGGCTTGAGCGGATCCCGTTTACGGTTTTTACAGGTAAAAGTGCATGAGACATACTATTCTGCGCGATGATACAAATGTTGAGAACATCTTGCACCTCATTCAATCAGTTTCAAAAACCACGTCGAATTTTTCCTCCGTAATTCTCAAGAAAATCTCTAATGCACTCGCTCCACCACAAGATCTCATCTCTCAGCATCGAGTATCAAAATTACCTTTATTTGGCCCATCCTAATGTATAATATTGCTCTGCAGTCTGGAAAATTCCCCATAGAGCGATTCTTGACAACATCGTGAGTACTGGAATTAACCTATTCACCCACCCACCAAGCCACCCATAACCCATACGACGATCCATCACACTTTACACCCTCCACATAGGCAACCCGGTACGCAAGATGCTGACGGACAAATTTTGGCTGGGCTCTTATTTATTTTAATGTAAAGCGCTCTGTTCGCCTCGTATGCAAAGATGTGTGTTATAGTTTTCCGTGTAACTTCTGGAGTTCCACAGATATTTCAATTAGATGCATTCCCATCGAGTTATGGGGTCCAGACTGTGGAAAATGCCAGAGGATTGGGGAATCCTGGATAAAAATCCTTTGATTGCGCAAACAGGATGCCTCGCATGGAAAAGTGCGTGTGAATGTTTTTGTGTCTTTGAAAGTTTACCAAGAAGTTGATATACCTTTTTTCCTATAAAATGCGTTTTATGTCAGTTATGGGCTGATACCATGGAGAATGAGCCTCTCTGCTGAAGTTTTTTCTCGTATCATACCTAAGGGGCCAACCTAACTCACTCAATCACGTACGCCAATATCCTATAACGACCTACAGATTCATCCCATCAGAGTATCCCATAAGTTGTGATAGGTTATCATATCGACGCCTCTTACGAAGATTAACACCTCTTTTCTTGTGACTGACGAAGATTAACGTTTTTTCGTTGTGAACACGAAGATTAACGGATTCTCCTTAGGTCCACAAAAACTAACGCTTACTCCTTAGGGGCACGAAGATTAACGCATTCTCGTTAAGTCCACGAAGACTAACACTTACTCCTTAGTGGCACGAAGACTAACACTTACTGCTCAACGGCTCATGGAAGTAGCACTTACTCCTGAACGGTATGAAGACTATAACACACTTGCATACGTTCTCATTCAAAGGGACGAAGACATAGTATTTCGTCTTAGGGCCACGAAGAAAAACACATTCTCTTCAGAGGTACGAAAATTAACGCATCCGTAGACTTCATTCATGGAGGGACGGGGACTGTAAGTATTTCGTTTAAGACGAAGCACTTACAATCTCCGTCCCTTCAAGAATGAAGTCTACGAATGTGTTAATTTTCGTGCCGCTAAGGAGAATGTGTTACTTTTCGTGGCCTTAAGACGGAATACTTATAGTCTTCGACCCTTCAAGAAAACAATGCGCCAATGTGTCAATCTTCGTGCAGTTTGAGGAGTAAGTGTTACTCTTCGTGGTCTTAAGCAGTAAGAGATAATCTTCGTGGCGCTGAGGCGTAAGTGTTGATCTTCGTGGCGTACACAGTAAGTGTTAATCTTCGTGGCCGTAACAAAGCAGATTCTAATCTTCGGCTCGATGTAATGACCTTAGTTCGGCTGGGTACATATTCATGTATGATCATAGGGCACTCTTTTTCCTAAGGCATGTGTCAACATACGTGGTAATGGTACTAACAAGGGGGGACCACGGGGTCCGGGTCGCCAATCTTTCCCAAAAATTTTTCACAGTCCGGTACCATCTAGAATATGGAAAATTAAGAATAACTCCGTCAAATGGGCTTCCTGTCCAGAGCTGCAAGCAAAAACGTTAGCATTACCGGTATATCTACGTCACTTTTTAACATGGGCCTATATGAGCAATGCTAATCTCAGTGGTTGTATCATCGGACAGGAGACCCATTTGACGGAGTTACTCAAGATTCTTCATCTTCTCGATAGTACAAAACTGTGAAAACATCTTGGGGGAGATTGGCGACCCGGACCCCGTGGACCCCCTTGTAAGTTCTTATGCACCATGTTCTTATGGTCCTCATGAAAGGTTAAGTGCAAAGATAATTGTGAAACTCCGTGGATATCATGTCGAAGAATAGATTCACTATCGTTACTCAGAGAGATACGAGATCCACCGCATCATTTTTCGCTTGTTTGAATTTCCTTAACAGATGTCGGGTACCATGTAAGGGATGAGTCAGAGTCACGATGCAATCTAATTTAGAGAAAAGCTCAAATCCCTAGTGTTAAATTCACATTCTATGCTTCTAAGGTGAGGACCTCAGGAGAAGTATATCAGTCAAAGAATCCAATGAGTTTTTGTCCTAATCTTTTCTCGATACTCTTTTTACATATTTTGTCTCGAATTTCATTTAGTCTCCAGTTTAATGGAGAATACTGCATTGTTACAAGAGAATACATACTTCGTGGAAATCAGACTCACAAATACCATGCATGTGAGAGAAACTAGTGAGGTTAATGAGTCAATTAAATAACTAGAAGGGATTTATTTCACATGCCTTGAATATTTATCAATCCTTTGTATCATTCCAACTTGCACAGATTGAAAATTCAAATTACAAAGCTCAATGTTTTCTTCCCTGGTTGAATTTCTTGCAGAAACTTTTCAGTAAACCTTTCTTCAACTGGTCCTTTTCCTGATTGATTTTCCTCGAAGAAGCCCTGCAAGCTCTTTTGAAGGTTCCTCTCGCGTAAATTCTCACTGGACTTTTTTTCAGCAGTTGAATTTTGTGATGCCGCGAATAAGCTTTGTATGCATCAGTTGCTATTCCATTCTTACGGTATGAAGCTGGCACTTTCACTTCTTCTTCTTCTTCTTCTTCTACTTCCGGTGACTTGTCAACTGGTGGTGCTGGCTTATCAATTGACGGTGGCTCAGGAATATCTACCTCGGGATTTCCCGTTCCCGATGGTGTTTCAGCTGATCCTGCCATGTTCACCAGTTGATTAATGACTCCAGAATTGAGAACTTGTGGCATCATTCCAAAAGTTCTTTGCAAGACCTCTAAGAAGAATTGGAAGATCTGGTCTAGCACAGGAAGGGTCACGCCGTTCCTTGTTTCTCGCTCCTCAATCGCATAGTATTCCTCTGGCTGTTCAGAAGATATCTCAGTCGTTGTCGGCACATCATTCTCTCCAAAATCTGAAAATGACAATAAATGTGAGAAAAAGTATTTATGTATGACTCATAAATATTGATTCTTCTATAAACGTTGGTTCCAAAGGAAACGAAGAATAACTCCGCGATTTAGAAATAACTTGGGAAAGCGATGGAGAGTGTCTTTCTTCGTCAGTGGTGACGGTAAGAAACTCTCAAGATATTATATGGGCACCTAGCTATCTTGTGGGGGAAGCTTAGACAATGCTCTTGGAAAGCGATAACGAATCTATATTTTGGTCTCGATCAGTGAGCTGAATCGCGGTTTTCTTCAACGATATGCTCCCACGATCATGTCAGAGGTCGATATTGAAAAATTTGAATGTATTTCGATCATTTTTAGTAGCACCTATGTCCCGCGTCTAGTGAAATGATAGTCAACATTTCAGGCTGTAAATTAACCAATGAAACAGTTGAGCTATGGAAATAAATAGAGATCTTTAAGTGATCCGTACACTTTTTTGGATGTTTTTTCTCCAGTACTCGCAAAGTTACACTCAACATACACACACACATACACACACACACACACACACACGCGCGCGCGCGCCAATAGAAGTTCTCTGAACACCGATATAGAAGATTTTTTTCAAAATGATCGACTGATTTATTAAAGTAAATTTTTTCCAAAGTGATTGGACTCATGATTCGTGTAATCTCAAATTGTCACTCGTTCTCATGAGTATCGAGCAAAATTATGGAACTTACCGATTTCCGGGGCGGGCGATGCCAAGGAGGCCACAGCCAAGCCCAATACAAGACAGAGACCAAGTGAGAACTTCATCTTACTCGAGGATACTGACTCGGCACGATGATGTTCGAGTCTCATTTATGCAGCTTTTATAATTTAAAATCAGAAACATCAAGAGAAATCGTTCCGTAAGTTTAATTCACGTTGTATTCGACAGTTTAGTAGCACATTTTTTACACTACATTATTTCTTATCATAACACAACATTAACGCCAACACTCGATTGGCCACAGCAATACATGAGAGATTTTCTCTAAGTCATACATCGTGGGCATAACTGACTCATTTGATAGTCGTGTTCAAATTATATTAATTTCCATCTTTTTAGTGTAGGTCAGCATGAGCAGAAAAGTTGTCAGGTCTGACTCGAAACAAAGAATGATGTATGAGTAGTGACAGGATTTGTATATGCATACAGATGTAAAAAAATGCGTACAGATTCTTACAATGGCATTTAAGGGGATGTAGTACTCTCTTCGGTTATCCGGCGAGCTCATACTAGTAGCTCATTCTAAGTGTAGATGGCGACACGTAGAATGAGCTTCTCAAATGTACTTTTTTGTTGTTGGCAGCACTGATTTTCTCTCGGATTTTCTAGCGCGCGTAGCCCTAAGCGCGCGAGTAGACGACTTGGATACTAGCTTGAACGATTCGAAAATATTCCAGATTTCGTCAAACCATAATGGATCCACCATTTATACCCCTGCATCCTATATATCCACGCTCACAAACGTGGATGATTTGGAAATAAGACAGCATTTTCCCCAAAACGAGATGAATTCAAATATTTATGTAGACGAAAAGGGTATACTCATTTTTCAACGAAAATGGGATTCCTGATCAGTGATTTAGGATTCCTCATCAAAAGCAGAAGATCCATCTATTGAAATTTGCCATCGATGCAAAAAAAATTTTTTTGCCATGAGTTCCAAAATTTATGTTCAGAAACAAGAGTAAATCCAGCGCTTCCTTGGAAAGCAGGTTGATTGACCCAAACAGATCCTCCTTGAGATTCACCGTCTGTCAGTTCCTAAATTCATGTTCAGAAACAAAAGTAGATCCAGAGTTTCCTTGGGAAGCAGGTTGGTTCTCCCATACAGATCCTTTTAGAGATTCACCATCCGTCAATTCCAAAATTCATGTTCAGAAACATGAATGGATCCAGAGCTCGCTTGGAAAGCAGGTTGATTCTCCCAAACAGATCCTCCTTGGTTGTACCATCCGTCAATTCCAAAATTCATCTCCAAATACAAGAATGGATATGGAGCTTCCTTGGAAAGCAGGTTGATCCTCCCAAATAGATAGTCTTCTCCATTTGTATTCATCAGCGTCAATGCAATTCACACATTGGAAAATACACATAAAAGCATGCAAATTCACATGCATAAAAAAAATCCAAGTTCGCACACCAAGTACTCACATGAGCCATTATTGAGAGGAAATAGATTATTCCTCGGACAGCGGGTTGATCCTCCCATATAGATAGTCATCTGCATTCATGTTTATCAACATGAATTGAATTGTGTTATTTGGTAACACGGACATTCATCAAAAAACATTCAATTTTACATGCATAAAAAGATATCCAAGTACGCACACCAAGTACTCACATGAATCATTATTAAGAGGAAATAGATTATTCTTTGGACAGCAGGTTGATCCTTCCATGTAAATAGTCATCTGCGTTCATGTTCATCAACATGAATTGAGTTGTCTTATTTGATAACACATACATTCATTAAAAATCATTCAAATTTACATGCATGAAAAGATATCCGAGTTTGCACACCAAGTACTCACATAAGCAATTATTGAGAGGAAACCAATTATTCTATAGAACAAATTCTAGAGGGCTGTTAGTTTTTGTCTCATGAACTTGAATTATCTTGTCTGGTTCAAGAATTTGGAATTGAAACTAACAATAAGTATAGTCTTGCGTCATCAAGAATCTGGGAAATTGAGGTGACAGATATTCAATTGACCCATGGTCTTTTTCAACAATATATAACATGTCGCTGCAATTGTCTGGTTATAAGAAAGCAAGCAAAATAGTTTCCTATCCATGATATCATTACAATATAAAAGATAATTCAGCTTATTTCTGAAAGTCTAAGGAACTGCTGATCACAATTAAAAATCCAACTCCATGATTCCTCGCCATGAGTACATGCTAATCATGCATCTTGGGAGCTGTGAAAATGGGAAATAGAGTTCTCTAAGAGTTCTAGGTGACTCAGGGGTGATGATTGAACAACTAGAGACCAATAACAAGGTCAGAGGCAATGTTCGAGGTTGATGCTACTTGCGGATTCTGAACCACGATATTCAGCAAGTCAACTAAAATAACTTCTAGACAACTATTCTACTTCATTCCACTTGCATACAATATTCCATATTTTTCACATCATTTTGAATCCAAAAACTCCTCCAAAACTCCTCTCAATGAATATTTGGGGTGATATCTAAGAACTGGCAATCGCAAATGCATGCACTAAGATGGGAAAAACATGATGTAATAAACCATCACTCACGCTACAAATACACAAACAGCAGCTTTCTCTTGGTCTCACTAGCTTCCAAAAGATATCGCACTCCTCCGTCATGACAATTTTTTTATGGTCTAGGACCAAATTTTTGTTATTTCAGAGAATAACAAAGCCGTGTTCAGGAGGTGGCCACGGTAGAAGCCCAGGTACATCCTATTCCACCCGCAGGATACGAGCATTTGCGGTTGCACATTAGCACACTCAGCACAACACAAAACACTCATAGCTATCACTTTTCACACGACCCGGACACTCTCATCTCCACCAGGAAGCCACGATTTCCTCGCAAAACGCCGACTACGAGGATTTGTGGTATACCGAAAAAGCAAGCATGCGAGCAACAGCACACAACAGCACGCGCTTTGCGAACGTCTGCTAGCAGCCGACATCAAAACAAGAGACCACGTCAATGCTGCCAACTTATAAAATGCAGTTCTCAACTTCGCGATACAGAATCTTACTCGCATTACCCCAAACTCGTATTTATAGAACTACGGCTCCAAAACTTATCGAATCAATCCCAAATTTTTCACAGAGTTAGAAGATCCCCGTAGGATTGGTGGAAAGTTCCTCATAGAGCAATCCAGCTCACAGGAGTCTTACACTGTGAGTATAATAGTAGCCTAACCTAAAAGAATTTCGAGATTCGAGACAGTTTTTGACTGACACAGATCTTTCCCAAGGAAATCACTGACTTTCCACCATTTCCACGAGGATCTTCTAACTCTGTGGAAAATTTGGGATCGATTCGATGGATTTTAGAGCCGTAGTTCTTTAAATACGATTTTGGGGTAATTTAGCAGACGAATTTCGGCCGGTATACGCCATCCCCTTAACTGTATGCATCAGTTGTCTTACGAACGTATCAGAAGAACGAATCAGGAGGGTGTAACTTAATTAGCAAAGGAAGATTGCCATCTACCTGGGTGTAAAAGAAGTAGGTTTCAACAAAGACGAAAACGTTTCACCAAACATCAAATCATTTGGATATGAGCACTTATCTTCTGTATACTTATTATTTCGATGTGAAAAATATTTGAGATAAGCGTGAAATCGTAGTGATTGATTTAAGGGTTGAATTTCGGAACTGGAATATTTCCCCAATAATATAGATTTATGAAATTTTGAAAATTTGCACCTCAATGACAAATTCAATTTGGGATCAATGACCCCATGACTATGAAAAAACTCATTATTTTCCCACGAATAATGCTTTTTATTGGCGTGGTAATGGGTAGTCACGATCTTCACCGGTTCAAAGCTGTTGAAAATCAAATTTGCCGTACTCTTGCTCAGTTAAGGCGAGGCCGTAGTCTGCCGCTATATCGGATCAGCCCTAGTAACTTTATGGTGGCACCCCTGCGATCACCAAAGTGATGATCAGCGACAGCAAGCGTGTCACCAGGTGCACCTGCACACTCTAACCTTTGTAAACATGATTGTTGATGTATATGTATGTGTGAACACACACATACACACACAACAACACTGTTTACAAAAGTGGATATATATAGACCTTATATATATAGATATATTGTACCCCTCTCGCATACTGATATTATCAGAGGTCTTGACATTGTGCCCCTCTCACATACATTAGGGGCCTTTGGAAATAATGTGTTTCTATACTTGGAAACCACAGATGTAATTCAGTTGACTTGATGATTAAAATTGAATGAATACATGAACTTTTGGAAAATTAGTATTATCAGAGACCCCAAATTTCAATTTTAGGAATACTTTAGAAAATACAAATTTATCAATTCTCAACTGATCCCAAAATTTGGACATGGGATCATCCCTCTGGAATACAGGAATCTTAGCGGGGATGCTTTGAACTCCAATTCAATATTTCAAGACTGACTTTATCTCTGAAAATGACCCGTATGCGTCATTTTGACCAAGTATTCTAGGATATTGAAACTGGAACATTGACTAGAATCATTAGAATAACCAGAACTGATTCAGAGGCCCAAACAGAACAGTTACACTCAGTATTTGTTCAATACATCTTGAGTACAACAAAATTCATAAACTAACTTTCTAAATTTTGTCCACGAAACCTTTAGAACTCAGGTAATTTCCAACGGATTCAGATAACTGAACATGAAATTATCCCTCTAAAATACAGGGATCTTAGCAAACATGATATGAACTCCAATTCAATATTCCAGACTGACTTTATCTCTCAAAGTGACCCGGATACGTTATTTTTACCAAGTATTGTAGGGTATTGAAATTGGAACCTTGATTAGCATCATTAGAATGATCAGAACTGGTTTACAGGGCCAAACAAAATACTTGCATTCTGTATTTGTTCAATTCATCTTGAGTACAATGAAATTCACAGACTAACTTTCTAAAATTATTTCACAAAACCTTCAGAATTCAACCAAATTTCAACAGATTCAGATAACTGAACATGAAATCATCCCTCTGAAATACAGGGATCTCAGCAGACATGATTTAAACTCCAATTCAATAATCCAAGATTGACTTTATTTCTGAAAATGACCCGGATACGCCATTTTAACCAAGTATTCTAAGATATTGGAAGTGGAACTTTGAATAGAAGAAACTGAATGATCAGAAATGGTTTGGAGGCCCATACAGAACAATTTCACTCTGTATTTCATCAATACATCTTGAGGACAATAAAATTTGCAATATAACTTTCTAAATGTTGATCACAAAATCTCTATAACTCAACCAAGTTTCAACGGATTCAGATAACTGAACATGAAATCATCCCTCTGAAATACAGGGATCTCAGCAGACATGATTTAAACTCCAATTCAATATTCCAAGATTGACTTTATCTCTGAAAATGTCCCGGATACGCCATTTTGACCAAGTATTCTAAGATATTGGAACTAGAACTTTGAATAGAAAAACCTGAATGATCAGAAATGGTTTTCAGGCCCAAACAGAACACTTACATTCTGTCTTAGTTCAATCCATCTTGAATACAATGAAATCCACAAACTAACTTTCTATTTTTTTTCCACAAAACCTTTGGAACTCCAGCCAATTCCAATGGATTCAGATGACTGAACTTGAATTTATCCTTCTAAAATGCAGGGATCCTAGCAGACATGATTTGAACTCCAATTCAATATTCCAAGACTGACGTTATATCTTACAATGAACTGGAGACGTTATTTTTACCAAGTGTTCTAGGATATTGAAACTGGAACCTTAATTAGAATCATTAGAATGATCAGAACTGGATTAGAGGCCCAAACAAAACACTTACATTCTGTATTTGTTCAATCCATCTTGAGTACAATGAAATACACAAACTAACTTTCTATTTTTTCCACAAAACCTTTGGAACTCGAGCCAATTCCAACGGATTCAGATAACTGAATATGAAATTATCCCTCTGAAATGCAGGGATCTTAGCAGACATTATTTGAACTCCAATTCAATATTCCAAAACTAACTTTATCTGTCAAAGTGACCCGGATACGTTATTTTCACCAAGTATTCTAGGGTATTGAAACTGAATACTTGATTAGAATCATCAAAATAATCAGAACTGGATTAGAGGTCCAAACAAAACACTTACATCCTGTATTTGTTCAAGGGCTCGTGCATGCAAATTTGCAAATTTGATGTTGCACTGAGCTCTCTGCCAATAGATGCAAGAAGATGCATGTCGCAGCGGACGGCTATCAGATTCACCAATGCCTGATCGCAGAAATCTCGCGCGACAAAGGACCCGGGTCCGGTCGATGATGACATAATGTCATCACCTGGGCCGTCGCTTTCCACCGGGAAGTCGCGGCTTACAAGTCTCACAACCGCGATCTCATCCGCGATGACAACACACGGGAACGTGCATCATCGAAGCAGACGGTTTTGCTGCTGTCCCGCCTCGCGGCCTCGCGCCCGCTGATCAGTCTGACCACTTTGAAGAAACGAAAAATTATGGCTGTCATCATGTATAACTCATCGCCGTTCTGGATTTATCTCAAGTTTTATAGAGAATTATCAACGAATAAGGGTCTTACTATCATCTACGAACTTGAGAGAATTGCGCTATGGAGTGAAAGTGAGAAAAAACGAGCTGGTCACAAAATTATAGAATGAAGTATAACAGCATGCTTTGTCACAGGAGCAGACGACATCTGTCCAGCGCTTATCATGGAAGTTTCTTTCTCTACTTTTGTGGGATTTCGCTCCATAGCGCAATTCTTACATGCATTTTGTTGACACATACAAAATATGAAGGGATTCGGTTAAGTAAAACTCGAGATATTCACAGAACGGATTCGGGCCAATCTCCCTAGCTTTTTCAAGATGGCCGCGGACTACGGCCTCGCCTTAAGCACGATATTGTGACTTGGTCACCCGAAAAAGTACTAAAATGATTGATCTCAGAAGAAACCCCTACAAAAGTTGACTATTTAGAATCACATAAAATTATTCTGAGGTCCACGATTATGAGCAGTTATTCATCACTTTTAAGTTAGCATTCCTCAATGAATCCGAGACTACCAAGCATTTTAGAATCTTTCCCCGTTCCAAACCTTCACAAGTATGACCACAAATGATGTGTAAGTGGTTGGATTCATTCTGTGATTACAAATCCAAACTTGAGCATACAGAGTAAATGTTCTTATTCGTTTCCGATATACTTGTTTTGCTCTGAATTTTGGCTCATCCTCATATTTTCCAACGTATTTTGGCTCATTTCAAGGATTGTTTTGAAATCTTAGAAATGAATTGGAGTACATAAAATTTTGACCGACTGGAGCCCAGCTGTCTCAGTTTTTGCAAATGAAAGATTTTTCGTGAGTTTCCGAGAGAAAGAGACTAATTTGTTCCCACGTGTATAAGAAGCCTATTTCCTTAAAATTGCATGAGATTTCCATAAAATCGAGATATTCAAGCTCCCAAGCGTCCCAAATGAGTCATAACCAAGCTCATTTCGTAGCTCCTTCACACTTTTTCAAGAAATTAAATGGATGTACTCCCACAGGATGATTAGCAAATCTAGAAAAAGGCTAAAAGGTGAACTGGGCACTCCGCTGTTTATTTAGTGATATGGACATAAATTTGGTCAGGGGTCGAATTCTTCATTTCTACAAGAAGCATGCTGGGGTTGGGACATATAAACAAAAACAAAAAGCTAAGATACATTGGCATTTTTGCATTGATTTTGTTAAGCATAGCTTTGAGTGACTAAAGAAGAAGGAGTCGAAGTCGGAAAAACGATATCTTAGCTCAAAAACCACATAGGCCATTTTTGATTTATCAAAAAAACTGACTTTCTCGTATTCTGATGTAACAAACATGAGAAAAATATGTGGCAAGTTGTGCGAGTCCCCATTTCTCGAGATTTTGAGTGGGGGTGAAGGCACATTTACCGCATTCTCACGCTAGTGAATGTGCTCAAAGAATACTCACTGCCATCAGTTCTTATGGCTCCCAGGTACGCCAACATCCATAGAACCCCACATCAGTCCAAAACATTCCCTTTTCATTGGCAACGTATGAGTTGATACAATGAATCATGATTCGGAAACTGATTGAGCTGGGGCCTCTTGATATAATAGCTTGATGTGTTACTCTACTCACGCACTCGAATCTATTCATATCTCAAGTTAACCCGTCGATCTTTTCCAAGTACCGGATATCTCACTAACATTTGGACGGCTCCGGATCAGAACGGTGTAGGTCAATTTTCTTGTTTTCTGAGAATTTTATCTCAAAATTTTGCGTAATATGGAACATTCGCCGAGTTATTATCCAAAATTTATATTCATCTTGTCATGTAGTTAGTGTGTTTTCACGGCATTCTTCGAATGGAGTGCAATAATTTTCAGCTATTTATACTTTTTACACCTCATTCTGTGATGAAAAATTCGCTGATACCGCTTTGACCTGGCAAATTTTTCCACTTTTTCCGGATCAGAACGGTAGAAGTACGCCATTCCTGAAATATTTGGATGGGAATGAATAACCATAGATTTCCTCCGCCTCTGATAAGGAATTATCGAGGAAGTGTGAGTTTCTACTTGAGAAGGTCGAAACATGTTGAAAAGCTATGAAGTCGTACTGTTTTGGGCGAAGAAAAGTCGAGAAATTTTCTGAATCCAAATAGTATAAATTAAGGGAATGGTTTGACACTTGATGATCACAACCGACTATTTCAGTCAGTCAACCAATATTGTTACTAATTCAGGTCAATTTTCACCAAATTTCAACGTCATCCGACGCAAGATCATAATTAGGATATCATGACTAAGAATATTCTTTGCGATCGATAAAAGTTTATTTGAACGTGGCAATCTAGAGAACAGTTTGTCCAATCAGATAGATCCATAATCTAGTTTTTTGGGGACCATGAAGAGCTGTGAGATCGTACTGGAAAAGTGCAAATTGAAAGACTTTTGATCGATCGACGAATCTAAACTATGACCCAGACTCACTCTCACTGTACAAATCAGAAGGAATGTTGTCAGAATGAGGAATGAGTTCCAGATTAGTTTCAGCTACCTTGGTCTAGGGAGGCTGGTATCTTCACCCACAAGATTCTCTCAAATGAGGTTCACTCAGACCCAGCGAAACAGACAGCCCGATGATTTTTAGAAAGAAGAACGCAAGTTGATGAATTATAACCATATCTGGTAAAGTTGTGAACGAAATACTGCAGTGAAACAGGTGTTCTCTTGGCGTACCATCGGCGAAGTTACTTTTTTGTTAAGGAAAAAGCCTGAAGCCATGATGCAAAATCAAACCTCTCTGCAAACTCAATACCGATTGCTCTCATGACGGCACTTTCTGAGCCATCACTAACTACCGACTTGGTTCTAGCAATTATGATAAGAGATAAAAAGGAAAGACTTCAGGGCTTCTACAAAGATCCCAAACCCGTGGACTGCTACGCCTAGGTTGCTCATTCTCATTGGGCTCTTCTGTACCGAAATGCGTAAAAAAGAAGTGAGCGGACTTTGACCCGCCAACATCCGAATACGATCATTGCGCCAACTTTAGCAATCCTGAATTCTAGTTCCTGGGAGTGACTAACACTTCTGATGAATGGCAAGAGCACGACAGTTAGCCGTGGAAGGAGTAAATGTTATTTTTTCTGGCACGAATGTGGACTTATTATACCGTTTTAATTCGCAAGAAATATTCGAAACTTTCCCCCGGCCAAGAGTGGTTATGGCGTTTGTGCCACTTTAGAATGCATTTTTACTTTCGGGGTTGTCCAAACATGTTTTCATTACTCTAACCTAAAAATGCCGCGTTTAAATAGGATTTTAGGGTTCTCGTAATGAAAAAATATATCCGCACTCCGCTTGCAAGCCCATTTTAGGCACTGGAGAACATGTTTGTCCTAGTGCCCAAAATGGGCTACCGCGCTCAGTACGGAAATATACTATTTCACATGTATTCTCCATCATTCCCCGTCAACAACTCAATTTTCACGATGATGGACTCACACCGTTCTAATTTGGAGCCAACCAATTTTTTACCATGTCGCTGTGGCGGGAACCACCGGTGGGTCATTCTCGTCCTTCTCTGTGTGCGCAAGATTTTCTTCTCATGGGATTTAACATTGCGTGAGACCTACCGGTGGGTCCCTATGCACTCAGCGGCGGAACTACCGTTTTCGGCTTCGCAGCAAACGTGTTGAATGACGTGTCTCCTGAAATGGGTCATATTTCGATTAATATCAAATCTTCAACGAGTCATTAATTCGATAAGATTTCAATTACTGAAGTTCAAACACGGTGTGCAAAACTATAAGGAATAAGATTCTGAGTCATTGCCATTCAAGAATTCGACTAAATTCTCCATTATTTCTGATCGGATGTCGAAGCATGTTCTATCACTCAAAACCATCAATTATACGCACTTCTCCCTTGTAAAGGAGAACTGACGGTCCCATTGGATGCATTAACCTACAAAGAGGCTGAATAATGCAGATTGGAGGTTGCTTGACCGATTTTAATTGAAAAACCATCGTGAGACCATTATCCTTGGATACAGTTATGGATAAGAATTGAGTCAAAACTTCACTGAGATGACGTGCCTCTTACCTCCTTACTGCTCTTGTAAATGAATAGGATTATCGAGCCTCTTTCACTGGTAATCAGGATTCTAGATGACAAACTCTGAGTGGGAGATCTTATTCGAATAAAACTATTCTAATATAATCCTATCAATTTAACTATTAATGTTTCGAAAGATCTACCATTGAGATCTAATCAATCAGTCAACACTTTTAATGGTGCAAGCTAATTCTTTCTCGGCATTGCATCGACTTTCTGAGTAAGAACTAATAAACAACGGCTGTATAATGATCCGCTTGGTGTCTATGAGATTTCTTCAGTAGCAAGTAAGAGATACCAATCTTTTTCCTTTCAACAATAATCATCGTAATAATTGATTATCATCATTGTTCCTCAAATTTCTTGGAATATTTTATCATGTTTCTTCAAAAATCAACAGAACATGAAACTTTATGGTGACAAGACTTTTCTCAAAGTCACTGAGTAGCCCCAATTGGTTCTTTACGAAAGAGTTCGTTAGTTCTTCAGTCATCATCCAACCTCACTTCACAACTGAAATACATATTTTATCCAGTAGAATTCTCATCGCCAAACTCACCCGTCAGGGGTAAATTCTGCAAGCTCACTGCAAGCTCACAGTAGAGTATACAGATATATACATAGATCGCAAAGCTTGAAACCGCAGCTCCAAGCCAAAGCTTGTGATCGTAAAAACATCCGCATGCAAGACTCGACGAGGATATAACATGTGGTGCAGCTCCGTGTCGGATGCACATCGTAGGAATGCTCGAATGCAGCCACAGAGGGAAGGAATATACGCACACAGGGTCTGTCCTTGCTATATACTATATTACCAGCCTTGCAACGTGACTGGGACGCAAGAGCGAGCCCTTTCTAGTTACGTTTACTCCTCCAACTTCATCCCTTTTTCTTTCTTTACTATAACCTGAGTACGTATGTACTAAAGCATGCACACACTCTGTCAACTTCGGTGAAATCCTCCGTGTCGTGGATTTTGGTTTTACGGCGTTGAGACAGTAAGATCTGTGAGCTTTTTATTGGATAGCTCACTCTACTTTGATGCTCCTCGACTTGGAATACTACATTTCTAAATTGTATCGTGATTGGATAAGCAACTCAGAAAAATAGGACATTGATGAATGTGGGTAGTATGGAATCTTACACCATGACGCTAGGTGACTTGACTACGCCGAATAAAATTTTTTTCAAACAAGACTTGCGCAGCCGTCGTACACCGATGTGAAGATACTCTAGTAACCGTTTCTAGGAATTCTCTCGCCTGCTGGAATTTAATCTTTCTTTTTCTTAATATTTCATCTATGTTCAGACGTACTTCCACGTATTGGCTTGTTCGAAAATGCGAAACTGTGTCATACAAAAATGATTATGGGTGGGAACCTTGCCAAAAGGACGTGGATCTTCGATTATCAGAGGCTTGAATTTCTATCGGAAGTACGAGATAGAGGAGAAGCAGAAGATAAAAAAGCCTTGAGAAGAGGAAGACGAAACGCGCTAAACTAATAACAGCTCTTTTATGCTTTTGAACTGTAAGTTGGAAGCCCCGAAATTATCCGAGAAGTCTCGCCGTCCTGTAAGGTTGGATCTCGGTTCCGTATCCTGTGTTCTTTTTCTAGCTTTCTTCAACAAATCATTTGCTTATGGGACTAGGATAACATCATAATATCATCTTGAAAATATGAACGTCGGTGACGCGATGACCCGAGTCGATTGATGACTTTCATGAAACCAAAGATCGTCATCTGAAGAAACTTTTCACCATTCGCTATATCGCTCATGAATTGAAACTCTCCACGCACGCACGTACTTCCTGTGCTTCCAGACCTTCGTTTTCTACTAGATTTTGTTGGGGGGAGGGGTTGTGAGAATTATGCTGAGGCCAAATACGATATGATAAGGTCAATGACAGCACGAACTTTTCAAAGTCAAACACGAATGAGGCACTAGCGATGAGGATTTGGTGATAGAGTTCATCAAGTGTCATTAATTTGGATCAAAAAATATACCTTACGAAGATCTTCATCCTATCATGGAAATTCGATGAGTTATAACAGTCAAGAGATGCATCGATTTAAAGAGCATGACCAAGTAGGATGGTTCATCATAATCATGAGCTATGATGGATCACTAATGATGAGACTTTGTTCACCAAAACTATGGAAATCCCTTCAGTCTGGGCTGGAGAAGATGAAGCATCGAGTATTTTCCTCCCGAAGTCGAAGAAAATCAAGGGAACCCGATTCAAAGTTGTGTTCACATACGTGAAAAAATCGGGAAGATATGTCTTGACAGTCTAGAGATGGAGATTATCCAATTTGTATGTTTTGCAGAAGATATTCAGAAACATTGGAGAAGTGGGCGAAAAAGTACATTTTACACGAAGCTGATGAGATTTAGCGATTGAGTACATAATCATTAGATCGATAGACATTAGTCAGACAGAACTAAAGAAGATTTCATGAGCTTCCGATCCACAGATCCAGAAGTCTCTATACACCCGCCATTACAATGTCAGTCGGACTCTTTATAGAATTCTTACCAAATTATCACACAACTACACGAAATCTTGATATTTTCGTACTCTTCCGTTTATGATTAGAAACTAGCGGTGGTTGCCACTCTCACTGCCGTGCATTCAGCTCGTGGAACATCCCGATGAGTCATGAGTTTCTTAAAGGGACTTTTTAGTTAGAAAATTACACTGATAGAATGTTGACAATTGGCCAACCGATGACATTGAAACTACCGACACATCCATCCATACATCGCACTCAATCCAAACCCATCCCATCCCGTCCCATCCCGCCCATCTTATCGTGTCCCATACCACCCCACCCTATCCCGTCCGTTTTCATTGCATGCTATCCTGTTTTGATCGTCACAATCCATCCCACCCTGCTCTATACTGTCCCATCTTGCCCCATCAAATCCCACGCTTCACTGTACTGTCATGTCCCGACCGATTCCATCCCGCCACGTCCAGTCCCACACCATCCCACCGCAGTCCATCCTATCCTATCCTGCTCCAAACTCATCTTGTCTCTTCCCAGGGCATTTCATCCTCTCCCATGCTGTCTTGTCCTGTCTCATCCCATACTACCTTATTCCGCCCCACCCGATTCCGTTGCGCCACGTTCCATCCAATCCTGACCCATCCTATTCTGTCCCGCCCCACCCCATCCCATTCCATCCAGCCCTATCGCATCCCACCCGATCCTATCCTGTCCCATCCCGCTCCATCCAGTCCCGTCCTGTCATACCTGGTCCCGCCACGTTCTAGCATGTCCCTTCGTATCCCATGCTACACGGAGAAATCGTTCTGCAGTAAAGTATGGCGGGAGAGCACAGATGGCGCGGCAACGCACCGTTCGTGATCTTGCGCAAACATTCATGCCGGGCCACCCCGACAATCCTGCGGCGAGAACACGTTTTGTGTTCCAGCTTCGCATTTGCTGTGAAGCTCTCCGCACGATTGTCGGGGTGGCCCGGCATGGATGTTTGCGCAATATCACGAACGGTGTGCTGCCGCGCCATCTGTGCTCTCCCACCATACTCCACTGCAGAAAAATTTCTCCGTGTATCCTGTTCCGTCCTGTCCCACTCCACCTCACCCCATCTTATCATGTATAGACAAGCGTTATTGCCTCTCCCGCTACCTTTCGTTTGGCTCGTGAACGTTCTTGATAAGTCATAGGTTCCTGAGATACTTTTGCAGCTCAAAAATCATATTTGTCAGATGGTGAATAATGATCGACCAATGGAATCAGAAAGAGGCTTTTCTGAATTTTGGAAAGATGGCATATTGCCACTCAGTGCTTTATCAGTCAATCTCACCCATTACTCGAAGAGCCCCGCGATATGTATTGGCCAGTCCAAACCGAAATTAATCAAATCAGACCTAACTAGATTGAATTTGATTCGACTAGACCGGAATAGATCTAATAGACCAGAATAGGACCAGACCGAACTAAAACTAATCAAACCGAACTAGACGGCAATCACACCATATTAGTACGGCGATTTTAGTGCGGTACTAGTGCAGTGCTAGGGGTAATGGTGAAGTACCAGAACCATCCTAATACCTAATCAGACCGCACAAGACCGAACTAGACCTTATTAGACCGTATTAGACCGAAGTGTATTAGACAAGACTAGACCATCCACCGAGCCACTGGTAATTTCGGCTGCATATCGACCCCCCCCCCCGCCATCACTCATATGGCCATGGCCACCCATTATACCTTACCCCTTCCATGTAGGCAATCCAATACGCGGGATCTGGACAGACAAATTTTGGACTGGCGTTTAATTATCATTAAATTTGAGGGTAACAGTAAGCAAAGTCTGAAGACTTTGTAAACGAAAATACAGACTTGCCATTCGCTTCATTAATCATAATCTTACTCAGGGAACAACCTTATGCACGAGATTGATAGCAATGACCGATTGCAACAATCTTTTCTCGATAATCAGTTACAGAGAACAGTTACATACGGTCGGGCTCATGGAACTTATGACATCACCACCCATTTCAAGTTAAATCGATTGAACGGATTTGGATTTTGAACGCTCGATAGCTCTCGCATGATTGAGATCTAATGAGGTATAATCACATCACAATAATCGAACCAAGTGCCCATTATTCTTGATATTTTTCATTCATATTTGTTTTACAAAACCATTTGATCTTCATATCGAGCAGTTCCATACATAGATTGATTCATTGCAAGGAGAGTTTGGCTATTACAATGATGAATAGATAGTTAAATTTTTGTGGGATCATGAATTCTGAAAAAGTAGAAAGTATACTCGGCAGAAACTACTTTCACAATATTGAGGCATAAGACACAAGGTGCCAGTTCTAAATGGGAGCTTATATGGGCAAATCTCAGGAACTATGCGATTTCGACTTTGCAATTTCGAGAATTCCCAGAAAGGCAGCACACCTCCCATGAACTTTAGTTTGGTCCAAGTAATGCTCAAACAATGATGAAATACTTGCGTAAATCACTTTGGTGCTCCGCCGTGGATTTGTCAGGGAATAGAAGATTTACCCATGTATTTAGATGGGAGCCTCATATTCCCGTCATTCTAATTGGCACATGTGTATGTAAATATATGGCATCCACGGTGTTGGAATAGAGAAAAAAAGATACGTTTAATATTTTACAGTGTCATCTGAAGGTCTGTGGTACAAAATGAAGATGTGCCTCAGCCACCAAAATGCTCATAATTGTAATTTGTCAATACTCACAAGCCTCGCATCACGACCGAGATGAGGCTGTAGTAGGGGTGATTCTCATAGTCATTTCTTGAGGTACAAATATCAGTTTACACGTGATTTCAATCCCAACGGAATCGAAATTTTCGTGTGCTACACGAAAAACGATTTTTCTGACCCCAGTTACGCAAAACTAACTCTTCTCATTTTAAGCCGCATCGTCGTGCGGAATCGAGCACACTATCGTTCTTGGGCTGAATTTGTAGGGTTTCGGATGTAGAATGAGATGTCGTTCCTGCAGATACGAAATATTCACCACCCCGAGTGCTGCATTCATTAGAAGAGCGATACAAGAAAACAAGTCAAATCGGAGTTCGCTCCAACGAATCATCTCCACTCTGACGCATTGATAGGCACAGCCTCGGGCGAAAATGATATGTTTCTATATATTATAATCCATCACACATCCAATTTTCAGACCGATCGGTGAACCACCCCGCCTGTGGCGAGCTAAGGCGTGAGGAAATTACGGCCCTGTTCGGTCGAAAATTGCGATTTTGTCAGGAAGAAACGTCTCCCAGTACTTTTCTATAGCAAGTAATAGACTTCTGAATGATGCAGAACTATTAAATATGAGTGGATCTCCAAAATGATCTAATGCGAGCGGCGGAAAAAACGCGACTGTTCTTCTGACAACGTGAAAATAGGCCTGTTCGGCCAAACCGCATACTTCGTAAAATTTGCCCATATTTTGGCCAATTTTCGAAATCACTTCGCAGTTCACTAATGCAACACCTATGGTTTGTGTTCGCAATGTGATTGATACCCTTCACAATTTTCGGAATTTTGATATTCAAAGAATCACCATCTCAACTCCCGATGTCTTTTTCGCTGCGTAACAAAATGATTGCAAGATCATCTTTGGACTCTTTTTATGGTATTTCCGCATAGTTCGTGCACACTATCAATTGAACTGAGACCGGGCAACTTCGTTTTAACAATTGGGCGATAGAAAAATGTCAAAGAGTGTCTCTCAAAATAGTTGAATGGTGTGCAATACAAAATTAGTATTGATTGTGACGTGGGTGCATGCAAGATAGTACGCAAATTCACACTAAATATCTTTCCTTTAGCAAACTTTTCAAACATTCACACTAGTCAAGTACCCCTTGAACGATTAAAATGACTCCGAACAGACGTTCACTGTCCAGTTTTGAATGGAAATCTTTTGAAATACCGCACAAAAATTGTACAAACCACCCTCTTTCATAACTGTTCCCCAAACTGCAATGAAATTCAAAGCAATTTAGAGCTCCCGTTGTCCATATTATCTCACAAAATATATACTACGACACCGTAACGAGACTCATGAAGCTAAGCTCCGATCTCATCCCTCTGAACGAGACTAAAACGAGTCAGCTCAATCCTTTCAGAAAGTAAGCCGAAAACGTTCTGACATTCATCCACCCTCACTAAAACGCCCCTTAGCAAAATAAAGCCTACCAAAGATGGACACGGTTACACTTTTACCGCAGTAGTACAATTCATGCGAATATAGAACGATACGACCACATGAGTCGAGAATGAATAGCTGCCACAGAATCAAAGCCACTGCATCCCTCGCTCCGTATGAAACAATAACGACGTCGAAATGAGATTTGTCCGCGAGCTCATCTCTCATTCAGTATAGAAACTCGGTATACCCTGTCGTCGACCATATCTATACAGCGTTCACAGAATCTGTTAGAGTTTCCGTACACATTGCGTACGTGCCTGTACGGACGGCTAATTCGAGAGATGGCTGGTTCAAGGATTTATTCCAAGATTTAACGCACACAGAGTATGAGAGAGGTAGAGGAATGAGGTAAAGGTGAAGCTGGACTATATATATGTACGAAGCTACGAGACGTGGACAGTCTGCCGAGCATACAATGGAGTAACGACGAAACGACCGGGGACGTGTATACGAGGGGATAAACTTGCTTGATTTATGCAACGCCACGGTGCAGCTATATACAAATCCAACGACTACGACGACTATCAGTTCAGGTGCATGGCTATGGTCGTAGAGCGGCACCCGCTCGCGCGAATTCCTCGAGAGGAAACTTGCCAAGCTCGTCGCTAGACACGAATTCGAATTTCAGATGTATACTTACTCGACGCGAGACGCTTCGATTTATCGTCTCTTTGGGATGCTTTTTCGTTTAAAACGTTTCTAGCCGGACAAAGAGTCGTCGATCGAGATGATCAGAATTTGAGTTCGGGTAAATCGTACAGTTTGATAGTGATTATCCTGTTGATTTTCTTCCTATGAATCATGGTATCTGATGGCGGTTGACAATGCGTGTTTGAATCGTTTCGACATTGGCTTTCCATGATTAAAGAACCCAAGTCTTCAATCATTCCAAAACATTGCGGCAATTCTGGCTGTCTTTCTCTGAGGTTCCTTCATTTTCATATGAAATGGACCAAAATTTTAAAAAAAGAACAAACTTGCAGAAGGCTCACGAGTGATGAGGCCCCACTTCGGAATGAAAGGACCAGTGCTTCTAGAAGAGTTGAGATCCACCCGCAGCTCATAAACCAATTCGGGATTAATTGATATCAATTCACAAATTCTGAACACGGAACAGAAATATCTCGGGAATTTTTTATTTTCAGTTTATACCAATGAACGAGTACAATCCTAGCTCAATCTGATTAATCACAACTCTGTACCATCACAACTTATTAGGTATGATGAATTTGATCCTTTTTCGTTAACTTGAATCTTCTTCCCTCGGAAGATTTCTACTGAAAGAATTGAAACTGCAAGACACGAGTTTGATGAATTCGGAGCCGAGCAAGGTATACCTTCGGGCTCATGACTAAACATACACATTGTACATGTCGAAAAAGACAGGAGGTCTGGGGAAGAAGCAGCCCCAGACTACTGCATAATTCATTCCCACGAAAGATCGCTACGGCAAATGCCACCGTGTGTGGGATTAGAAATATTCTACTCGATATTCAGCAGTCGCGCAAATAAGGGAGGCGAGAAGGCACACCCTATCACAAGTACCATTGCTAGGAAATCGACAGAAAGCGTCGTACGAGAGGCGAACGTGGCCCTCTTGATTTCAAATTCCATAGTATGTGTATTGCCACTCGTCTCCTGTGCCAGTCTATTTCCAATCTTATTCCCAACAATTCCATTGATCGGACCCGAAATATAATCGGACATCTTGAAAATACATATGCATTGGATATCGACTTCGTCCAATTCGGGGAATGAAGTCAATCATGATTCCAATATTTCTAAATTTTGCAAGTTTTCTCTTGGAATCTGTGTAGAGCTGTCTGGGTCAGCTGAGCTCCCAATGCTTCCACGCGAAATCCGGAGATCTTTCGAAGAATCATGGGTTTAAACTAGCCTTGAAGAGTAGGTTGACAAGTCAGCATGATACTTGGATGGTACGATTTCACCAAGGCTCTGGTCTTAACATTTTTTGGGGTCAAGTAGAGATGTTCACAAATTTACGAGTCAGGCAGGAAGTGAACTTATGAATTGTCCAACTTTTTCTGACGATTTAGGACTAAGAGGTATTTGAATGAGCAGCTGTTAAACACACGGGTGTCTGATCTATGAGTTGTGATTTTCGATCAAGGGTATTTCCAGAAAATGTTTTCCATTATTAAAGTTGTAAACACATCGAAAATCGTAAAAATCTGTAAATGTTGACCACTTTTTACTATAAATATGTCATGACGCCAATTGAGACCAAAAAAAGTTTGGGACTCAAAATCATAAGCACAGACCGCTACAGAATTCGAGAATTACAAGTTCAAAACTTTCCTCAGAAATATTGTGAGGATTATATCCAATTGTAGTGTCTGTCAGGAACTCAATTTCATTCTGGAAGGGTAAGATCCACGCGTTGTATTCACCTACGGCCGATAAAGCACATATCCATCAAAATGCTTTTTCATGAGTATCATTCTGTGACTAGGACTAGGATCAGAATCAAAGTATTAGGTTAGTCCTTCCCTGATCGGGATAACAATCTATTAAGTACGAAATATTTGTGCATCGGAGATTTTTAACAATGTAAAAAAAATGAGGTGTCAGGAAGTTCTCAGAGAAATACAATGGACTCGACTACAAATTCAGGCACGAGAAAGAATAACACTCGATAGCTTCAATCATTTACAATTACTCCAATCCAGAATATCATCTCCTATACATTTCGAATTCCTGCGACTGACAGTGGCAGTTCCAGATACATAGGTCAATATTTACGTGCAAAGCAAACATGATCATCCGATATTAATTAATGCTCAAAGGGAATCGAAGCAATTTCAAGAATCAATAATGCTGAATCAGTTTCTATCTATTCTCGTTTCGTGGAATCCAACTTTGCAATCCCTAATTGAGCCTCCGAGTAGATCCAGTCAAACAGTAAGTCAAAGCTCCAGAGTTAACAAATCAAACAAGACCCTCTCCCCATCCAAAATCTAACAAATCAATCGCCCTAAGCCTTCCAAATCGAAGTCTATCCAAGATTCCAAGATCTACAGGAACACAATCAGATGAACCCGCATATCAACCTTCGCCAACTTGCGAAATTCAGCTGGTCACGACGACATTGTCATCATCTCACCCAGCTATACGCAAAGTAAGACCACGACGCTTCGAACTTCCGGAAACTGACCCATGCATGCAACACGCAAAACCAGGACTCCAATACCCCCGTACACCTTCCAGAGACATAATCAAGTGAAGCAAGAGAGACATCCAGGATGAATGGACGTTCCGTATTGACATATATAGATATAGTCGAAGTACCTACATGGACAAGTACCGCAGAACAGCCGTCCGACGACAACGTGGCCCCGTCGCGAGCTTGCGGCGGCATTCAATTACGCGCGCTTGCACATCATGATCCGGCGACGAACGGATGGATGAACGGGCAGTAGCAGCAGCAGAAGCTCGACGCATGTGGCGATTTGTTGCCCACGATGGGATCCTCTACTGGATATCATGACCTGCGGACGACGCGCCTGGCATTCCGAAAAGGCCCTTCGACGACGTGGCCTCGTATTATGCGTCTAACATGTCTTGTATGATCTCGGATGTATGGGTGTGTACGTTTAAGATTTACAGGGCCGGCATGAGCGCTACTGTCATCCCGAAATTCTAAGGCATTTTGGACTTTTGTGCATTTTTTGGAGTACGGGTACGCTGGTGCTGTAGCATTCAGAATATTTGGTAAGAATTTTTTGATCGAACTCCAAGCCTGCAAATTTGCGGAAATCGAAAGATGATTGCATCGGTCTCAACAGAGGTATTTCTCTTGTCGATAATTTTGAAGAATTTTACGATTAACTCGTAGGATTTTCAGCAATTTTCAGACAGTTTCTCGATTTGGAAAGGAATTCGGTCTCCATTTGACTCAATTCTCACATATGGCTTTAAAAATTGGAATGCTGCACTAATAGATAGATGCATTCTTTTGAATATATACCTCAGAGTTTAACCTGTATATCGCTCTTAGCTTATCTTTCATGCCAGCATGGTGTTACGCGTATAATTCCGGATAAAAAGCCTCTCGCTCTCGGTAACAGGATGAATTTTGCGTGAAAGAGGAGCTTTTTATGGAACGGTTGGTACGCTTGAGCGATATAGCCAGGGCATTTACCGTCCATTTCAAATCTGCGTGCAGAGCGTTCCACAGCATCAGGCTCGATAAATTGGCAGCGTTGAATTAAGTGTCATTCGTTTCATCGTCAGCTTCGTGACGCGCTTGTCCGCTCAATTCACGTCGTTTGCAGCTTGCGCTTGAAGCAATATGTTGCGCACCTGTTCGGATCACGCTTAAAACTCTTGTGCTACATTGTTGTGCTAGTTTACAAATATCAAATGATATTTCATGTATCACGCTCGTGACCGAGTAACTGATGTACGCAATTTTGCGTGAATTCTTTGAAGAGTATTGGTAGACCAAAGAAATAGGAGGGTTTCGATGAACTGTGCTGGCTAAGCAAAGACTGTCAGCTACAATGAAAACTTTATGATTGGGAGCCATGTATCATCGAATTGATGAGAATAAATTCTTACAGTGTCTATTTGCCATTGGGTAAATCGCGTTGATGAAACAAATAATTGAGGTCCTCTCAAAGTCATTAATGGGCTTGATTCCCACGTCTGACCAAACTCGGGATGATCTACTTAAAAAGTCTGGATCTTATTTCGGAGTAGTGGATGTGTATAGACTGTACTGGGGCGTGTTGGGAAGGATAATATCGCCATTGCAGCTCTCAACAAACTTGAATTCAATATGGATCACCGAGTAATTGTGATAGTGAAAATTAACCAAAAAAAGTAGAAGTCAAGTTGACCAGATGCAGTGCACTCTCTCACTCCCACGAACAAGTTGTTTCGAGCAAAAGAGCGATCTCTGAACAACTTTAGAGAAAAAGCATCTGTCTCGACAACAGTGGCCGCGAGTGAAACAAGTAGAAGTTGGTGCAGCTGTTTCTCTTCACAAAGCGGAAATGAGGCAGGTCAAGTGTACGCTTTGTGCCACCCTCAAGCCATCGCTGGATCATCAAAAGTTTATGATTCTTCGTCGGGTCAACCGGAAAAAAATGAAAATTCTACAGCCAACCCATGCCTGTACAAGCACAGGTTCTCTGTATAGGCGTGGTAATTTACGCGCATTTTACGAGGTCGTTTGTTGTTGTATTCCATGACCTTTGCGCTCATGCGTTAGTCGAAATGACCGCTCACACGACTTTTGTGAATGGCAGAACATAAATCTCTCCAACTGTGATGAATATAAAAGTATGAGCAATAATCTGAAATATTTTTCAGTGTAAAAATCTTGGCCTTCAAGGACTTGGAATTTTTTGTACACCCATATCACCACAAAAAAAATTCAACGGTCATCTAGCTGTATCAAATCCTATGATATAGACTGGAACTCCAAAATAACTCACATTTCAATAGTTTCAGATTTATTTATTATCAAAGAAGACATCAATTTCACCAGAAAATGAAAATGTAAATATCCAAACAATATTTCACAATCATTCATCCAATAGTTTTTATGAAACCCTGCTGTGAAATTGAACGATGACCCATTCTTCAACGGAACGAGGTGACTTTGTAAGAAACTAGAACCTATTCATACCTCATCAGTGACATCACTGACAGAGCTATTGACTCAATTCTTCGAAACAGTTAAAGCAACCAAACTCCCATTCGGCTCAGAAACTCGCGTATCTCAAAGCTGCTGGGACTAAGGCCCGAATTTATAGTCGTTGGTGTGGTTGTGGTTATAACCAATGACACCATCTCGCGCCTGTAGTTCCAGCGTTGGTAATGACAACAACCATGACTGTAAATTCGGACCTAAAAATCGTTTGAAATGCCACCATCTTGAGTCCGTGTTATTTTTACGAAAGAGGTTTGAGAGGTGGTCTTACTGGTCTTTCCGCCGACATCTGAAATAAGGTAAGTGTACCCAACTTGCCCCCATTAAGCCATTTTCTTAATAACTTTGGCCCATCTCCATATTTTCCAACGTACCTTAGCTCATTTTAAAGCTTGTCTTAAGACCTTCAGAATAAGTCAAGGTACATTCAATTTGAACCAACTGGAGCCAAACTGTTTTAAATCTCCCAAAAGGTCATTTTTGAGAGCTTACAAAAGTGTGTACCCAACTTGCCCCCATTAAGCCATTTTCCCAACATTTCTGGTCCATCTCAACATTTTCCAACGTATCTTAGCTTATTTTGAAGCTTGTTTAAAGACCTCCAAAATAAACTACGTTCAATTTGGATCAATTGAAGCCGAACTATCTCGATTCTTCCAAAATAAATGATGGAAATCGGCGATAAAGTGTTTCTATCGCCGTGCACGCACATTTGAAGCTTTTCGGCGGTTCGAAACACTATTCCTGACCCATTTTGACGTGCTAAACACGTTCTGAGTGGTAAAAAAAGTCGTTCTGCACGCCCTTTCGAGATAAACATATGGGGGCATGTTAGCATCCTTGTTTACAAATCGTCTCCGTGTTTTGCACATAAAACAACTCCATATTCAAATTTCACAATTTTGAAGAACGGATTTCAAAGGGTTTGAATCAAGGAATCGAGTGCGCTAAGGTACGTTAAGATTGGTTGAACTCAAAAAATTTGGCACTAGTTTTACTGAAGGCGATTCCCTCGGTGCTTTCTTAGCTAAGCAATCACGAAAAATAGAAAATCACTTTCGATTTTCTGGCGAATGCAGAAATGATTCGGGGTCGATGCAAACTACTTACTTTCTCATATTTTAACATAACAAACGTAAAAAAATTTGCCGGGAGGCCAAGGTGTGCCAATTCCCGAGATCGGCATATGGGGGCAAGTTGGGTACAGAGGCAAGTTGGGTACACTTACCTTAGTACAAAGTTTCACTCCCAATGAATTTTGAGACAGTATGAGTTACAAGTGAGTATGAGACAAATTTCGAATAACTACAGTGTGTCAAGACTTTATGAGTTCCACCATCTCAACATACAAACATGCAGCGTCAAAAATGAAGAAATTCGTTTTAAAAAAACATACAATACACAAAGTCTGTAGGTTAACGATGTTCGCCAACGGTCTCAAACGAAGGAAAATTAGTAAGAATGCGCAAAGTTCCACGAAGAGAAGCAAAATAGACGGAGAGTGGCAAATAATAATGAAGCGATCAGCTAAAACGTTCCCAGGATAGACAGAGCAGTGAGGCGCGAATCGTCGGTTTTTACTTTTGGCTCTCTTCATACATATATATCTTGGGACTGCGTAATTGCATGAATTATCGCAAGGCACACGTCGGCAAAGATTATCAGTTTATTACCCTTATAGCTCTCGGGTTTCCCTCATATTTATTCTCTTCGTCGACGTTATATGTACACCTCAGCTCTTTTTCATTCGTGCGAGTACGCCGCATACTACTGCTGTTTGCACTAAACAGCCAGTCTCTCGTGTTCCCAGTCGATAGGCCAATTGGTTGAATAATTTGCTATGTCATGGGTAATCGCGGGCTTCCCGGTTGCTTTCCACGTATTCGATCGATCGATTGGCTAAGCACACAACAAGATATCAGTCGATTGTGTTGGAGTAGAAAATCGGATCAGTGACGGAATACGCGCGCAAATACGAGAAATCTCCATCTGCGAGGATTGATTATGGAACTAATGTTATTCATTAGGAGAGTTCGGTCAATTCTATTAGAAAGAAAAATTTCAAAAAATTTGAGACAAGTTCTGAATCTTGCTAAAGGTATGAAGCTACTTGGATAAGCCCGAGGCAAATCGGAAGTAGGTACCTTGTTCCGAATGACACAAGACAGGTTCTGCGTATCAATAGGCCTGAATAGAAGGATCTAGATTCAGAAAATGTTTTATAATTCAACTCCAGAAGAGACGCCCGTTTTTCCCAGTGAGTGTTCCCCACTGGAAGGGGGGTGGGTCTTGTATTCAAGGGAGAGTTTATTTCCCACATTATTTCATAGGAATCTAAGGCATGCGAGGAAGTCTTATTTCTCGGGCTGTCTCATGATAGATGAAATACGTTGGTAATGTGTGAAATATATTTGGAAAAAGAGGCATAAGATTGGAAGGAAATGAAAAATGACGATAGAGTAGCAGTGCGGGCAGTTTCGTAGAAGCTTCGTCAAATTCAAATTTTGAACCTAGCCTAAAACTGGGAGCTTGATTTCATTTTGGAGAGCATCCTCACATAAACAGCATCAAGAGTCTCGACTCAAAACGTGCTGAAATCCACGAACATAATACTGACTACGATGAATATTCACAGGGAGAAACACGAGAACGGAATAACGATCGCAAATAACTATCTGATCATCTTCAAACTAATTATCACTAGATCAATCTTCCGTAGGAACACGTGAAGGTACCAGGGAAGATCGAAGGAAAAATCATCAAGGATTCAACTAGTTATTATTTCTACCTGAAAGATCCTCTGGGACATCACAACTCATTTCGCATGGTTCTGAATCATCAAAATCAGCCGAGTAATCCTCATATCATTAAGCCAGGAATTCGAACCGAATGATGGTGTTTTGAATTTGCTGATTCTTCAAGATTCACAAGCGATTTGAGCGGGGGAGGAGGAGAGGTGAGGTATTATCATGCGAGCCAACAGTAGGAGACATTTTTTAATGGATATAAATTTTTACAATATTTGCTTGGAGTAGTCAATCTAGGTGGATCATTAGATGGCCAAACATTAGGACACTTTGATTTGTTTCCATATGAATTCTGAAAATTGTTGACCCATTACAGTCGTAAATGGGTAGAAAGGTAAATCCAGAGTGTTGTTTCATGAACTTGGCATGATTTCAACAATATCTATAATTGTTTTTAATAATTGCAAACACTTTCCGGATCGACTTATTCAATCAGCGCACTTTGCAACTATAGTTCCAATCATTTGAGGTCTGTTGCGCCTCAAAACACACGATATTTCTTGAACTATTCAGCAAACTGCAAACGTGCAAGACCACGTGGTTCCTATAATGCAGCAAAGATAACTCAGGAGCGCAGTTGTCCAAATCATTAAATAAATATCATGAGTTTTGAGACGCGGCAAAGCTCAATTGATTGGAAATTTTATTGCAAAGCGCGCTGACTCAATGATTTGATCCAAAATGTGTTTGGAAACACTCAAAAATCAGGAATTTTGGATCTTACGTAGTGTTTTATTTTATCCGTGTGAATAAAATCAAACACTACGGACTTGTCTTATGCTAATGATATTTTGAGACATTACGAGCCACCTGCGTATGAACACAGAGTTTATAGTAGGAGTCACCTTAAAAGAGCCTGTATCAGATACTTTATACGGGCGTTTTGGATAGAAAGATACGGCTTCAAGGAAAATCTTTTGGGTCGTTTCTGCATGAATGTGTACAGGAGATCGATGAAAGTATTGAGTGCCATCACTCTCTTCATCATATTTGAGACATATATAATTTGCAGCTCGATGCAGATGTGAAATGTATGTGGGCCAATTCGGAGCATTTCGACGAATGCCTGCACCACGGGGGTTTGGAGAAAATCCATAACATCTTTTTTCCGTTAGTACTATGTTAATATAGTACAAAAAAATTTTTTTGGGATTTTTTTTCCAAGGCCCCCGTGAGCCCTGGGGTCTATGAAAGGTCCTTCTTAGGCCCCTTTTTAGCCTATTTCTGAAAAATCATAACTCCTACTAGGATCAACTTTTTTGGACGTACCTTGGCGCATTTTCTTTCTCAAGACTGGTACTTTTGAGGAAAAATTGTCCATGGTCGATACTTAAGCCTAGCAACTTCTAGGAGCTATTTGCTGAGAGCACATTTTAGCGATTTTTGGGCTTGCTTCAAAGTGATGTAACTCCCACTAGACATGAGATAATCGACTTTTACAAGTGGTCATTTTGAAGGTCTTGAGAAAACCTACAATTCGACCACTGGGAAAAGTCGATTACTGTGATTTCTCTAGGAGTTACAGTCATTACAAGCTGAGCAAATTCGTAAAATTTCCAAACTTTGAGCTCAATTTAGAAAAATCGTTTTCTTCCTTCGACCCCAAACCTGTGCGACTATGTTTTTCGATACAAATACTACCAATAAGAACAATAATCTGGGTTGGATATTGAATTGCCGATTTTATTCAGCCAATTTGAAACACCCTTTTTTGACTTTTTGCTCAAAATGACCTCAAAGGTATGGCTCGCATATGCTTATATCAGAACTAATGTGCACCAATCTGTGTGGGATTACTCCCCAATGTGCCCCCAAATAAGTGTGAAATCTTCCGCAGTCGAGCTTTGAGCTAGATGCGAGCAGTCGGTCCTATTTCACGAGTTGACGCAGGCGAGTGCGAGTGGGATTTCACTCATTCTAGCTCACAAATGAGATGAGCGGCTAAAGTAGGGATACGAACATGACTTTCAGACTCAAAATGATCATCTAAATACGTTCTCATGGTCGATTTGGCTTTTATTCAACGTCTGAAGCCACTCCATCGAAAAAGATGAAACTAAAGCGTTTTCTAGTTTCTGAGCAAGTATCAATATTTTGGAGCCAAACTGACCCCGGAATCGTGTTTAGATGATCATTTTGAGTAAAAAGCTATGTTCGTATCACTATTTTAGCCGCTTATCTCATTTGTGAGCTAGAATGAGTGAAATCCCACTCGCACTCGCCTGCGTCCAAATAGACGGAATAATGCCCATTTTCAACTCGTGAAATAGAACCGCCTGCTCGCATCTAGCTCAAAGCTCGACTCCGGAAGTTTTCACACATATTTGAGGGTTCATTGGGGAGTAATCCCACACAGATTGGTGCACATTAGTTCAGATGGAAGCTTATGCGAGCCATACCTTTGAGGTCATTTTGAACAAAAAGTCAAAAAAGGGTGTTTTAAATTGGCTGAATAAAATCGGCAATTCAATATACCACCCAGGTCATTGTCACTAATTGGTAGTATTTGTATCGAGAAACATAGTCGCACAGGTTTGGGGTCGAAGGAACAGAAACGATTTTTTTGAATTGAGCTCAAAGTTTGGAATTTTTACGAATTTGCTCAGCTTGTAATGACTGTAACTCCTAGAGAAATCACAGTAATCGACTTTCACCAGTGGTCAAATTGTAAGTTCTTTCAAAACCTTCAAAATTAATACTTGTAAAAGTCGATTATCTCATGTCTAGTGGGAGCTACGTCACTATGAAACAAGCCCAACAATCGCTAAAATGTGCTCTCAGCAAATAGCTCCTAGAAGTTGCTAGGCTTAAGTGCCGACCACGAACAATTTTTTTCTCAAAAGGACTAGTCTTAAGGAAGAGAATGCGCTTAGGTACGTCCAAAAATGTTGATTCTAGTCGGAGTTATGATTTTTCAGGAATAGGCTGAAAAGGGGCCTAAAGAGGACCTTTCATAGGCCCCAGGGCCCACGGGGGCCTTAGAAAAAATCCAAAAAAAATTTTTATGGATTTTTTTCAGACCCCCCCTGGTGCAAGCATTCGTCGAAATGCTTCGAAATGGCCCATGTACAATGACCTCCTTGGATGTATATTAAATGATTATGAGTGGAATAAATAATTTTCCACGCGACTTTTGCATACCTGAATTCAATATCTACTGCGATAACTTTGGCTAGAGATATGTAATTTTTTAATTGGAACATTAAATCGATGTAATGAATTAGTTATATGCAAATTATACCGATAAGTTAGATCTCATCGATATTTTGACTCTATCGCTCGATTTGATGAAATTACATTTTTGAATGAAATTATCGTTTTTCTCGAGCCACTCATAATCGTTTTTTTTATTTTTGTTTGGATTTTTCAATTTTTTATTGAAGGATTGACCGAGAGATGAAAAAAGATTGGCACAAGAGATGAGAGAAGGCTTCCCCGAGCGAGTGAATACGCAATCGCCTCGGTGGTCTAATTGGTTAGGGCGCCGGTCCGGAGTACTGGAGATTGCGAGATTCAAGTCCCGCCCGAGGAAGAATTTTTTCATCTCTCGGTCAATTTTTCAATAAAAAATTGAAAAATCCAAAAAGAAAATTTCTTCGTGATGCAGCCACTACGAAAGTGGAGCCTCGAAGGTCACAGTTTGACATTTGTCAAACTGTGATCGCCAACTGAGCGCGACGATTATAAGTGGCTCGAAAAAAACAATAAATTCATTCATTAAATGTAATTTCATCAAATCAAGCGATAGAGTCAAAATATCGATGAGATCTACCTTATTGGTGTAATTTGCATATTTGAATGGTCATGGTTCCTTGATTGACCGCATCGAAAGAATGGCACAAGATATGAGAGAAGGCTTCTTCGAGCGAGTGAATACGCAATGGCCTCGGTGGTCTAATTGGTTAAGGCGCCGCACTATAGTTGTGGGGCCTCAAGAGTGCCGGAAAATCCGCTTCACTCGAATTCTTGAGCTATCGAGATGAAACAAAATGGATTTTCTTCGTAATTTCCTAAGCTACAAGATGTGCCTACCTGTTTTTTACTTAAATGCGAAAGGGTGGAGGGGGGAGTAGTTGAATGGAAAAAAAAAAAATTAACACGGATTTTACCGAAAAATGAACTTGGGGTGTCCGGGGCATGAGTCCTACTGCCACCTGGGAAACACTTGATAGACATTCTTTGCGCGCATACCTAGAGTTTCAGCCCAACCCCGGGTCCGGGAACAAGTGCTGGGATCTCTGAGGATGAATTTTCGTCATAATGGAGTGCCAAAATGTAGGAATTTCACCAAAATCACGGTTTTGAGGTAGTTTGCGGTTCTGCTGCCATGTTGAGAATACTTGTGGTGTATTACGTCATTGACTAACAAGATTTTAAGCTCAATCCCACGTCTAGGAATTGGTGCTGACAGCTTTGAGATCTATTATTAGCTCGAACTGTCCCTTGGGCACTGCCAACATCGCTATATGACAGTTTCTAGGTAGGATTTTGATATGCTGCCAAGTCGGAAACGGTTCAGTCATATTCTGGATATGGTCAACAGAAGTTCAAGCCCAACCCAGATGCAAGGAATTGGTGCCAAAAATTTCTAGATCGATTTTATGAAAAAATTGACACTATTTCGGTACGAATCTGATTGAAGATGATTCATTTTTGACGAGATTTTGACTTGCTGCCGAATTTGCGAAGATTCTATCACATTTTGATTTGGATGAACAAATTTTCTAACTCAATTCCGAGTCTTGGAACAAGTGCTGGGATCTCTGAGGACGAATTTTCGTCATAATGGAGTGCCAAAATGTAGGAATTTCACCAAAATCACAGTTTTGAGGTAGTTTGCGGTTCTGCTGCCATGTTAAGAATACTTGTGGTGTATTACGTCATTGACCAACAAGATTTTAAGCTCAATCCCACGTCTAGGAATTGGTGCTGACAGCTTTGAGATCTATCATTAGCTCGAACTGTCCCTTGGGCACTGCCAACATCGCTATATGACAGTTTCTAGGTAGGATTTTGATATGCTGCCAAGTCGGAAATGGTTTAATCATATTCTGGATATGGTTGACAGGAGTTTAAGCCCAACCCCGATGCAAGGAATTGGTGCCAGAAATTTCTAGATCGATTTTATGAAAAAATTGACCCTATTTCGGTACGAATCTGATTGAAGATGATTCATTTTTGACGAGATTTTGACTTGCTGCCGAATTTGCGAAGATTCTATCACATTTTGATTTGGATGAACGAATTTTCTAACTCAATCCCGAGTCTTGGAATACGTGCTGGGATCCTGGACACCAACTTTTAATCATGATCGAATGCCAAACTGTGAGAATTTCACCAAAATCACGGTTTTGAGGTAGTTTGCGGTTCTGCTGCCATGTTGAGAATACTTGTGGTGTATTACGTCATTGACTAACAAGATTTTGAGCTCAATCCCACGTCTAGGAATTGGTGCTGACAGCTTTGAGATCTATTATTAGCTCGAACTGTCCCTTGGGCACTGCCAACATCGCTATATGACAGTTTCTAGGTAGGATTTTGATATGCTGCCAAGTCGGAAACGGTTTAATCATATCCTGGATATCGTTGACAGAAGTTTGAGCCCAACCCCGATGCAAGGAATTGGTGCCAGAAATTTCTGGATCGGTTTTATGCAAAAATTGACCCTAATTCAGTTCAAATCTGATCCAAGATGGTTCATTTTTGACGAGATTTTGACTTGCTGCCAAGTTTGCGAAAATTCTATCACATCTTGATTTAGATGAACAAATTTTCTAACTCAACCCCGAGTCATGGAATACGTGCTGGGATCCTGGACACCAACTTTTGTTCATAATCGAATGCCAAACTGTGAGAATTTCACCAAAATCACGGTTTTGAGGTAGTTTGCGGTTCTGCTGCCATGTTGAGAATACTTGTGGTGTAATACGTCATTGACTAACAAGATTTTAAGCTCAATCCCACGTCTAGGAATTGGTGCTGACAGCTTTGAGGTCTATGATTAGCTCGAACTGTCCCTTTGGCACTGCCAACATCGCTATATGACAGTTTCTAGGTAGGATTTTGATATGCTGCCAAGTCGGAAACAGTTTAATCATATTCTGGATATCGTTGACAGAAGTTTAAGCCCGACCCCGATGCAAGGAATTGGTGCCAGAAATTTCTAGATAAAGTTTATGCGAGAATTGACACGGGTTCGGTCGAAATTCGATTGAAAATGACTGATTCTAGATAAGAATTCCATATGCTGCCAACTTGCAAACTATTCTATGACCTTCTAGAATGAGTGAGCTCCATTCTAACCTGAATTTCGATTCTCGGGATCGGTGCCAAGAAATCTAAGATTCATTCTAAGCGGAAATTTACACGAGTTCGGTCGAAATTCGATTGGAAATGCCCGATTCCAGATGAGGATTCGATATGCTGCCAACTTAAAAACTATTACATGACATCCTGGGATGAGTAAACTACATTTTGAGCTAAATTCCGATCCTGGATATCGGTGCCAGGGGCTCGCGCATGCACTCCATGCAAAATTTGACGCGTCTTTGATTGAAAAATTATTGAAAATGCTGGATTCTAAATGAGATTCAGATATGCTGCCAACTGAGGAACTATTTCATAACATTCTGGGATGGGTGATCAACATTTTGAAGTGAATCCCGTTTTCGAAATCGGGTGCCAAGAAATCTGAGACGCGACTCATGCAAAATTTGACGCGACTTCGACTAAAAAATTATTGGAAATGCTGGATTCTAGATGATATTCCGATATGCTGCCAACTTAGAAACTACTTCATAACATTCTGGGATGAGTGAGCTATATTTTGAACTGTATCTCCATCCCGAAGTCTGGTGCCAAGAAATCTGAGACGCGAATCATGCAAAATTTGACGCGACTTCGATTAAAAAATTATTGGAAATGCTGGATTCTAGATGATATTCCGATATGCTGCCAACTCAAAAACTATTCCATAACATTCTGGGATGAGTGAGCTACAATTTAAACTGAATCTCTATCACGGAATCGGCTGCCAAGGAATTTGAGACGCGATTCATGCCAAAATTGACACGATTTCTATTTAAATATGATTGGACATGGTGGATTCTAGATAAGATTTTGATATGCTGCCAACTTAGAAACTATTCCATAACATTCTGGGATGAGTGAGCTACAATTTAAACTGAATCTCTATCACGGAATCGGGTGCCAAGAAATTTCAGACGCGATTCATGCCAAAATTGGACACGATTTCTAATTAAATATGATTGAACATGGTGGATTCTAGATGAGATTTTGATATGCTGCCAACTTAGAAACTATTCCATAACATTCTGGGATGAGTGAGCAACATTTTGAAGTGAATCTCGATTCCGGAATCGGGTGCCAAAAAATCTGAGACGCGATTCGTGCAAAATTTGACACGATTCCGATCAAAAAATTATTGAAAATGCTGGATTCTGGATGAGTATCCGATGTGCTGCCAACTTAGAAACTATTCCATAACATTCTGGGATGAGTGAGCAACATTTTGGAGTGAATCCCGATTCCGGAATCGGGTGCCAAGAAATTTAAGACGCGATTCATGCCAAAATTTGACACGATTTCGATTCAAATATGATTGAAAATGGTGGATTCTAGATGAGATCTTGATATGCTGCTAACTTAGAAACTATTCCATAACGTTCTGGGATGAGTGAGCAACATTTTGAAGTGAATCCCGATTCCGGAATCGGGTGCCAAGAAATCTGAAACGCGAATCGTGCAAAATTTGACACGATTCCGATCAAAAAATTATTGAAAATGCTGGATTCTGGACGAGTATCCGATGTGCTGCCAACTTAGAAACTATTCCATAACATTCTGGGATGAGTGAGCTACATTTTAAACTGATTCTCTATCACGGAATCGGGTGCCAAGAAATTTGAGACGCGATTCATGCCAAAATTTGACACGATTTCGATTTAAATATGATTGAAAATGGTGGATTCTAGATGAGATTTTGATATGCTGCCAACTTAGAAACTATTCCATAACATTCTGGGATGAGTGAGCAACATTTTGAAGTGAATCCCGATTCCGGAATCGGGTGCCAAGAAATCTGAGACGCGATTCGTGCAAAGTTTGACACGATTCCGATCAAAAAATTATTGTAAATGCTGGATTCTGGACGAGTATTCGATATGCTGCCAACTTAGAAACTATTCCATAACATTCTGGGATGAGTGAGCAACATTTTGAAGTGAATCCCGATTCCGGAATCGGGTGCCAAGAAATTTGAGACGCGATTCATGCCAAAATTTGACACGATTTCGATTCAAATATGATTGAAAATGGTGGATTCTTGATAAGATTCCAATATGCTGCTCAAACTATCATATGACATTCTGTGTGGGGTGAGCTACATTTTTAGCTGAAATCCCATATGGGAATTGGTGCCAGATAATCCCGGATTCATCCTTCTTGATGAATGACATGATATCAGTTAAGATATGATCGAGATTGTTCCGCTCTAGATGGGAATCAGGTATGCTGACAACTTGGAAACCATCTCACGACAACCTGGGACAAGTTAGCCCAATTCGGAGCCTAATCTCGATCCTCGGAATCCGTGCAAAAAAATTTAAAACCAATTTTTAGCGAAAAATCACATGAGATCCGTTCAAATCTGATCGAAAATGTTACTGATAGATTTGTGTTCTATTTGCTGCAAACTAAAGAATAGTCCGCTCTGTCTCTCTGATGAATAAAAGAGATCAAAATTGTGAGGGAACATGCATATTTCACAACTCGGGTTCCTCTTTATTCCCAGTTTCACTTTAATAAATTCCAGTCCGTGAACAGTTATGTACAAAAGAGATGAGATGCGCCAAAAATGAAGTACTTTCAGGAATCGAAGGATAGAAAATCAGACGATAGTCATCCATTTGTAACATATTGTGATAAATGACAAGGATAGTCATACGCCCGTTCATCCAGACTTCCACTCATCCATTCGTTCAGCCATCCAGTCAATCGTTTCTCGGCCATCGACGACTCTCGATCAATATGAAACACCTATAAATTATTTACAATTCGTGCAATAGAGCTCACGCTTCTCTGATGTCCCGAATGACTTTCTTGACTTGCAAATCTCCATTATTCCTCCAGAAAATCGGGATCACAATATTTTCGATCATGGCGAGACGAATGAAAAATCATCATCGATTGGGTAACACTCCCTCCGGACATGAATCAAATGAGAAAAACGCAACAGTTAATGACAAGGTCATAAGCATTCATGGACTAGACAATTCAGTAAGCATGGGTCACTCCGTATGAATTGCCAATACTCAAGGGGAAACAATATGATCTGATATTAGTCAAAATCTATCCAGCCTTGGTCATTTTCTCCGTCTTCTCCTTCTTCGTCATCAGTGCTATCATCGGTATCGACATCATCACCGCAGAGACTTTCATCGTCACTATCATCGCACTCAGTTGCATCGTCATGTTTCTGTTCGTTGCAATCGTGATCAGGTGGTCGAATTACATCTGTGACACTCTCATCGCTACCTTCCACGCTATCCACAGTCGGGTCAGTTCGTTCCAGAATGAGCAACATCATCTCATCAGTCAATGGAGTTTTCTTATCCTTCTTCACCTTCCTCATCATCGACAGTCGTGGGTCAGAATTCAGGAGTAGGCGATGGAATACGTCTATATTAGTAGAAACTCTGGAAATAATTCACGGTCGATTATTCTCTCGTTGTCTCATGTTTCAGAATAGTGCGTGTCGTATAGTGAGGATTCTCCTTCTGTATGTGTCATGGCCAAAAGATGTAAGGTGTATAATTTGCAGTACCTATTAAGTACCACCATCCCCCATATCAATTGAATTCAGTTTTACGTTCCAACCATTGAATTCGATAGTGGATATCACAAAAGAGTCGTTTCGTAGAGAGTTTGTTTTTGCCTGAAGTACATACAAGGTTTCAAATTCTCTTGCGGACAAACCTCTGATGTTTTATTATTATACAATGACCTATAATCGACCTCACAACAACAAAAACGGCAACGTGAATCTTCTAGAGATCAATTCAATACATTCCCCCGAAATTGTTTGTCGCTAACGCGAGTGATGATATTATCTAACATGCAGTACAGGCGAACCCCGTTATTCGCGGATTCCGTACTCGCGGATGACCCGTATCCGCTGATGATGAAAAGATACCGTTTCTCGATATTCGCGGATGGAATCACTCGTATTCGCGGATCGTGCAACGCGTAGAAAAATTTCAAGAATTTTCTGTTCTCAACCCTGACAATACACAAACGCCAAATCTCGGCAACACATGTGACAACATTCAATCGACTGACTATTCTCAAACATAAACATCAATAACCTATTTTGGCTCAAAATTTCTGTGAAAGGATGGCTCCCACTACTCCAAAATCAACCCCAGTATCGAAAAAATCTGGTTTCAAGAGAGAAAAGAAAGTAATGAATTTGGAACAAAAGATTTTATTTTGTTATGGTTGTACATTTTTGAGAAAAATATACTTGTCATGGAACGTATACCCCTCTTTCCCACTTGACCAACGCTTCCGTATTCGCGGATTCGGTATTCGCGGAAGTTTTCTGGAACGCATCCCCCGCGAATAACGTGGTTCGCCTGTAGTTAGATTTCCTTGGAATTGTAGTTTCCAAGCATACGATGGAAAATTGTATATTGAAAAAGTCGTTTCAATCATTTTTGAATGTAGGTCGTTAGCATATTAGTATTTGGTACACATGGTGGAGATAACTCCAAGTGATTGTTATATATTGGTAGGGATTTCCACACCTGTCACATCTTCTCGCTCTGTGGTTTCTGTAGGCTTTAAGAACTTTGTGGCTGCTCTCAAGCGGTTCTTCCGAGTACAAACCCACAGCTGGATCAAACTTCCTCAAGAATAGGTACCCGTGGGTAAGTAGTATATGTAGAGTTGTAGGCATATAATACCAGCTGCAAAGTCTGACGAATCCTCTTGCGGTTTCTATGCAATATTGACGAAATGCCCCAATATTCACATCCAGTCCACAAGAAATGACCCCCAGGATTGTTGAAATTCTTATTAGCAGGGTGATGTCAAATCCTATGAAATGAATGACTAATTAGATCCCTGTTCCATATTATGCACCTAATCCATTCAAAGAAAATACGAGGCCCTATGCTTCATACTTCAACTATAATTCATGCATTATATGAATCTTGCATACAGATAGACGACCAGATACACTAATGGCAACCTTTTCATCGCGCATTACTCTTATCTCAAGTCAAGTCTTGCGAATACCAGGATAGATAATATCTCCTGAAAAATTGTCAGGATGAAGTCGAGCCTTAGAATCTCACTCACACAACACAACGCACAGAATATTATTATGCAGTAGATATATTTTTGGAAATCGTGATAGGAATCGATCTGAATGTGGTGATTCATGGTAACGACGCGACTGCAGGAGAACGAATCCTCAGTCACGAATGCCTGCATTTTTATTTATGTCGTCGACTCTCATTGTAGTTCGTTGGATCACTACATAAATATATTATTTTGATACACTGTGCGTCTAAATTAACTTTTCCACAATTTGCCAACTTTTACTCACACCTTATCAGAAAGTACTAGTTCGATCCACGGGGTAAAATATGATTTTCGCATCCTTGTAAAATTCTCGACCCTCGCCTACGGCTCGGGCCGGAAACGCATTGCTCGGATGTGCGAACGAGGTGCATATTTTAATTATTTTTTTTTTATTTATTAATATATACGGGCAGTACTGCCCTCATTTCAGTGTTGCACAAATTAGTACAATATAGAAAATATCTTTATATCTAAAATATTTATACATATACGATTATTATAACTAGGGTGCAAGGATAATTCGAATAATCAATTTTGGTGAATTATTCTAACTCACGTGTTAGGATATCATAAAGATTATAATGTTGCTCACTCATCCCAGAATGTTATGGAATAGTTTCCAAGTTGGCAGCATATCAAAATCTCATCTAGAATCCACCATTTTCAATCATATTTGAATCGAAATCGTGTCAAATTTTGGCATGAATCGCATCTTAAATTTCTTGGCACCCGATTCCGGAATCGGGATTCACTTCAAAATGTTGCTCACTCATCCCAGAATGTTATGGAATAGTTTCTAAGTTGGCAGCACATCGGATACTCGTCCAGAATCCAGCATTTTCAATAATTTTTTGATACGGAATCGTGTCAAATTTTGCACGAATCATGTCTCAGATTCCTTGGCACCCGATTCCGGAATCGGGATTCACTTCAAAATGTTGCTCACTCATCCCAGAATGTTATGGAATAGTTTCTAAGTCGGCAGCATATCAAAATCTCATCTAGAATCCACCATGTTCAATCATATTTAAATAGAAATCGTGTCCAATTTTGGCATGAATCGCGTCTGAAATTCCTTGGCAGCCGATTCCGTGATAGAGATTCAGTTTAAATTGTAGCTCACTCATCCCAGAATGTTATGGAATAGTTTCTAAGTTGGCAGCATATCAAAATCTTATCTAGAATCCACCATGTCCAATCATATTTGAATAGAAATCGTGTCAAATTTTGGCATGAATCGCGTCTCAAATTCCTTGGCATCCGATTCCGTGATAGAGATTCAGTTTAAATTGTAGCTCACTCATCCCAGAATGTTATGGAATAGTTTTTGAGTTGGCAGCATATCGGAATATCATCTAGAATCCAGCATTTCCAATAATTCTTTAATCGAAGTCGCGTCAAATTTTGCATGATTCGCGTCTCAGATTTCTTGGCACCAGACTTCGGGATGGAGATACAGTTCAAAATATAGCTCACTCATCCCAGAATGTTATGGAGTAGTTTCTGAGTTGGCAGCATATCGGAATATCATCTAGAATTCAGCATTTCCAATAATTTTTTAGTCGAAGTCGCGTCAAATTTTGCATGAATCGCGTCTCAGATTTCTTGGCACCCGATTTCGAGAACGGGATTCACTTCAAAATGTTGCTCACTCATGCCAGAATGTTATGAAATAGTTCCTCAGTTGGCAGCATATCTGAATCTCATTTAGAATCCAGCATTTTCAATAATTTTTCAATCAAAGACGCGTCAAATTTTGCATGGAGTGCATGCGCGAGCCCCTGGCACCGATATCCAGGATCGGAATTTAGCTCACAATGTAGTTCACTCATCCCAGGATGTCATGTAATAGTTTTTAAGTTGGCAGCATATCGAATCCTCATCTGGAATCGGGCATTTCCAATCGAATTTCGACCGAACTCGTGTAAATTTCCGCTTAGAATGAATCTTAGATTTCTTGGCACCGATCCCGAGAATCGAGATTCAGGTTAGAATGGAGCTCACTCATTCTAGAAGGTCATAGAATAGTTTGCAAGTTGGCAGCATATGGAATTCTTATCTAGAATCAGTCATTTTCAATCGAATTTCGACCGAACCCGTGTCAATTCTCGCATGAACTTTATCTAGAAATTTCTGGCACCAATTCCTTGCATCGGGGTCGGGCTTAAACTTCTGTCAACGATATCCAGAATATGATTAAACTGTTTCCGACTTGGCAGCATATCAAAATCCTACCTAGAAACTGTCATATAGCGATGTTGGCAGTGCCAAAGGGACAGTTCGAGCTAATCATAGACCTCAAAGCTGTCAGCACCAATTCTTAGACGTGGGATTGAGCTTAAAATCTTGTTAGTCAATGACGTATTACACCACAAGTATTCTCAACATGGCAGCAGAACCGCAAACTACCTCAAAACCGTGATTTTGGTGAAATTCTCACAGTTTGGCATTCGATTATGAACAAAAGTTGGTGTCCAGGATCCCAGCACGTATTCCATGACTCGGGGTTGAGTTAGAAAATTTGTTCATCCAAATCAAGATGTGATAGAATTTTCGCAAACTTGGCAGCAAGTCAAAATCTCGTCAAAAATGAACCATCTTGGATCAGATTTGAACTGAATTAGGGTCAATTTTTGCATAAAACCGATCCAGAAATTTCTGGCACCAATTCCTTGCATCGGGGTTGGGCTTAAACTTCTGTCAACGATATCCAGAATATGATTAAACCGTTTCCGACTTGGCAGCATATCAAAATCCTACCTAGAAACTGTCATATAGCGATGTTGGCAGTGCCCAAGGGACAGTTCGAGCTAATAATAGATCTCAAAGCTGTCAGCACCAATTCCTAGACGTGGGATTGAGCTCAAAATCTTGTTAGTCAATGACGTAATACACCACAAGTATTCTCAACATGGCAGCAGAACCGCAAACTACCTCAAAACCGTGATTTTGGTGAAATTCTCACAGTTTGGCATTCGATCATGATTAAAAGTTGGTGTCCAGGATCCCAGCACGTATTCCAAGACTCGGGATTGAGTTAGAAAATTCGTTCATCCAAATCAAAATGTGATAGAATCTTCGCAAATTCGGCAGCAAGTCAAAATCTCGTCAAAAATGAATCATCTTCAATCAGATTCGTACCGAAATAGGGTCAATTTTTTCATAAAATCGATCTAGAAATTTCTGGCACCAATTCCTTGCATCGGGGTTGGGCTTAAACTCCTGTCAACCATATCCAGAATATGATTAAACCGTTTCCGACTTGGCAGCATATCAAAATCCTACCTAGAAACTGTCATATAGCGATGTTGCCAGTGCCCAAGGGACAGTTCGAGCTAATGATAGATCTCAAAGCTGTCAGCACCAATTCCTAGACGTGGGATTGAGCTTAAAATCTTGTTAGTCAATGACGTAATACACCACAAGTATTCTTAACATGGCAGCAGAACCGCAAACTACCTCAAAACTGTGATTTTGGTGAAATTCCTACATTTTGGCACTCCATTATGACGAAAATTCGTCCTCAGAGATCCCAGCACTTGTTCCAAGACTCGGGATTGAGTTAGAAAATTCGTTCATCCAAATCAAAATGTGATAGAATCTTCGCAAATTCGGCAGCAGGTCAAAATCTCGTCAAAAATGAATCATCTTCAATCAGATTCGTACCGAAATAGTGTCAATTTTTTCATAAAATCGATCTAGAAATTTCTGGCACCAATTCCTTGCATCGGGGTTGGGCTTGAACTTCTGTCGACCATATCCAAAATATGACTAAACCGTTTCCGACTTGGCAGCATATCAAAATCCTACCTAGAAACTGTCATATAGCGATGTTGGCAGTGCCCAAGGGACAGTTCGAGCTAATAATAGATCTCAAAGCTGTCAGCACCAATTCCTAGACGTGGGATTGAGCTTAAAATCTTGTTAGTCAATGACGTAATACACCACAAGTATTCTCAACATGGCAGCAGAACCGCAAACTACCTCAAAACCGTGATTTTGGTGAAATTCCTACATTTTGGCACTCCATTATGACGAAAATTCATCCTCAGAGATCCCAGCACTTGTTCCCGGACCCGGGGTTGGGCTGAAACTCTAGGTATGCGCGCAAAGAATGTCTATCAAGTGTTTCCCAGGTGGCAGTAGGACTCATGCCCCGGACACCCCAAGTTCATTTTTCGGTAAAATCCGTGTTAATATTTTTTTTTCCATTCAACTACTCCCCCCTCCACCCTTTCGCATTTAAGTAAAAAACAGGTAGGCACATCTTGTAGCTTAGGAAATTACGAAGAAAATCCATTTTGTTTCATCTCGATAGCTCAAGAATTCGAGTGAAGCGGATTTCCCGGCACTCTTGAGTCCCCACAACTATAGTGCGCCGGTCGTGAGTACCGTAGATTGCGAGGTTCAAGTCCCGCCCGAGAAAGAATTTTTTCATCTCTCGGTCAATCTTTCAATAAAAAATTGAAAAATGCAAAAAAATAAAAAATTCCGTCGTAATGCAGCCACTATGAAAGTGGAGCCTCGAAGGTCGCAGTTTGACATTTGTCAAACTGTGATCGCCACCTGAGCACGACGATTATGAGTGGCTCGAGAAAAACGATAAATTCATTCATTAAATGTAATAAATTAGTATCGTACAACTTTGCGCACAGAATTGCAATAAAATTCATTCTCGCATACGAGTAATGGGTTTCCAATCCGAGACACAGGCGAGGGTTAGGATCATCGTGAAGGTACAAAGAAGGTTTTCCTCCCATGTATCGAAGTTCATTCATTCATAAACTGTTAATAGAATACTGTGCGCAAAATACATATCTATGATGCACAATAGAATAGAATAGAATAGAATACCCTCTTTATTTGCCCTTGGGCAAAAAAACGAATATCAATCATTTATACAATGCATGTACATATACTTATCCGAAAAATAACATTTGGTCAAGGATATATTGTCACAGTTGTGACTAGTCATTTGAAACAGAAATAGACATTGAATTATTTAATAAACATATGAAATCGTCAATGACAGGGGAATTACATGAAAACCAGGTCACTGGAAAGTCTCGAACTAGCACGGCATTCAACAGATAATAGTGCTCTCAAAGATTAAAAAAGTGCCCAGTGTCCGCATTAATCGTTATAGGGGAGAGGGTTTTCAAAAATTCTCTCACCACTCCTTTGAACAGAGAGACTTCTTTTACTTGCCGAAAACCCAGAGGGAGGAAGTTCCAAAAGCGTGCGCATTGACTTTGGAAAGATCTTAGTCCATAGTCGAGACACATTCTCGGAACTTCGAGTTCCTGTGTTCCTGCCTCACCACGCTGGGGGCACTCGGATTGGTACCTGGTGAACATGGCAGCGAGGTAGCCAGGTTTACCCATGTGCGATCTTGTGCATCAGAAGAGCTGTGAAGTACATTTCCCGCGAATCAGGACGCAACCAATCGAAGCGCTCCCTGTATGGGGTGATATGTTCGCTCTTCTTAATTCCGAAGATGTATCGCACACATGAATTACTCAGTCTCTGTACCCGCATCCTCAGTTCGTCATTGGCTTCTAGGTACATGACTGTACAGTAGTCTAGGTATGGTTGGACTAGGGTCTCGACAAGTCGAATACGGAGTGTCTCGGTAGTAAATGCCCTCATAAACCGCAAACCATGCAGGGACTTATTCACTTTCTTTGTGACTTGATTTATGTACGGTATCCACGATAATTCACTGTCTAATGTCACACCGAGACTCACGACAGTGTCACTGAACTGGACAAAAACTCCCTCCTGTAACTCAACCCCTGGTAAGTCCGTTCTCTTGAGATCTGCAATGTTCCTGTCAGATATAAAGAATACTGCTCTGGTTTTACCAGCGTTGAGACGTAAGCCGGGGCTCTGAGCCCATCCTGCAACAAGTCGTCCGATTCCTCCTAGCCGAACTAGTCCTTCTCTGATTTTCTCTTTCTCAACTTGGAGATAGATTTGAAGGTCATCTTCATGGAAGAGATGATTTACCGACTTCCCATGAAGCAAATCAGGTAGGTCATTGACATACAGGGTAAAGAGTAGAGGCCCGAGAACAGATCCCTGTAGAACACCCAGGTTGGTTGTGAGCCAAGCAGAACTTCCATTTTCCGTTGTGACAATTTGGGCGTGATTCTGTAAATATGATTTGATCCACAGTAGAGCTGATCTCGAGAAACCGAGATGTCTGAGTTTGTTCAGTAGCTTCGATGGTGAGATTGTGTCAAAAGCCTTGCTAAAGTCAAACAGTAGCAACAAGGTGATGTTTTTCCTGTCGATTCCGACTCTGATGTCATCAGTCAACTTCAACAAGGCTGTCTGAGTGCTATGATGTTACTTGAAACCAGTTTGGAAGCCATCCAACAAATCTTTACTTTTGAGATACTCCGTGATTTGGTCGTGTGTAATCTCCTCCAGAACTTTGGATAAGAAGCACAGCAGTGCAATAAGACGGAAGTTCGTGACCGAAAATGGGGCTGCAGTCTTTTTTAAGGCAACAAGCTGTGCTTGTTTCCAGGTTTCGGCGAAAGTGCTGTGAGCGAAGGAAGAGTTGAGAATGTGTACAATGAGATCACTTAAGGCCTGAAGGAAGAGCCTTCGCGATCACGCTTTGGGGTACCCCGTCTGTCCCACGAACCTGCGAGGAGAAATATTTCATAGCAAGGACTACTTCACTAAAATTTGTAGGCTTAAATTTAAACCCATCCTCTAAGGCTGACATTATTTCATCCATTGCTTATTCAATATTTTTGTCAGATGAAACGGAGACCCCCGCAAAGTGAGTATTCAGCTCGTCCGGTGGGAATCCATGAAGCTCCCTCTCCTTGCTCTTCGGCAAGAAGCCAAGGTTACGCATTTCCTTCCATATGTTCTTGTTCGGATCAAGAGCGTCTGAAAGATGGCATTGGAGGAAGGAAGTACGCTCTTGTTCTCAGCGCATGTCGACCTCTTCACTGAGCCGGGAATACTCATTTTGAAGCTCAGAGCACTTGCGTCAGTTGCGCTGATTACGCTCCCAACGCTGTCGCGCCGCATCTCGGTTCCCAATGAGCATTTTCGACTTTGGACTAATCCAAGGAGCATCACCTTTGCGAGGAAAAACTGTCTTTTCACAATTTTCCGATGTTTGGGTGCCTACAAAATTGCGAAAAATAACTTTCGCGCCTCGCACATGAGGTTCCTCGCTTCCGAGCGATCATTTCAACCCTCGCCTCCGGCTCGGGCCGAAATCCGATCGCTCAGAAGCGAACTACAACCTCATGAACTCGGTGCGAAATATACTATTTCGGGAGCTATTTCATCGATGACTTTCTTCAAATTTTCATTAAGGCATTTTACTGCGTCTTTCAAGCTAGTTTGCGTATGTTGCAGAACTGTCCAATCACAGTGAAGCAGGCGATCATTCTGTTGAAGTATCTCGAGCCTGCGAATATTCGATGGAAATTCAGCAGTTGAAACACGGTGTGATGACCCGCGATTTCCCCTCGATGTTACGCGAGTGACATCATTTAAATTCCATTGGCACGGGGCAGCTGCACGGAGAGACCTGGATCAGGTAAAATTAGGGAGTGTGACTATGGTGCCAGCGCGAAAGAGCGGGAGCCAATAGAAAGGGCGGAGCGACGACGGGTATTACGTGGCCACTCGACCTTTTCTTTGGCAGTTCTACCTTTCTCTGTGGCGCACTCGGGCAGCTTATAATTTTTCTCGAGTCACCCAAGATTTTCATGAGTCATTCTTGGACGCTCGATGTTTCTCGCGCGCAACCATGGATGGTCTCAAGCATTGATCTTGAGGCGATGCGGTTGCCGTGCACGCTGAACTTTGGTCACAAAAATCTCAAAACCTTTTCCAATTTGGGCTAAGCAACGAGTCATCCAGGCTTTATTATCATCCAACTTGGCCTGGATAACTCTTATTTCAGCCAAAATTGGAAAAGATTTCGAGATGATTGGCATAACCAATCCTCACGTACCTTAGTCCTTAGCTCATTTTTTTTGTTCTTGTCCCAACCTCAAAATCTATTTTGGAGAATTGCAAGATTCAATTCCTAACTAATACTAATCGCATATCACCAAAAAAAGTTACCAAACTGTTCCTGATTTGCCCCCATAGTCTTTTTTTGAAACGTGGGGGGAAATTAGGAACACACTGTCAAAAACTCGCAAAAAATTTTCTTATACAAAAATTGAGATAGCTCGGTTCCAATTTGTCGAAATCAAACGCATCTCATTTTGAGGGTCGTGAGACAAGCTTTAAAATGCGCCAAGATGCGTCGAGAAATGTTGAGATGAGCCAAAACTATGAGCAAAACAAAAACAGTGGGGGCAAATTAAGCACATGTGCACTTACCTGATGAACATCCTCAAACATGCGCGTGCATTCACGCACTCACACATTTCCGTTCACAAAAATCTCGAAATCTTCTCCAATCTTGGCTGAAATAAGAGTTATCCAGGCCAAGTTGGATGATAATGAAACCTGGATAACTCATCGTTTAGCCCAAATTGGAAAAGGTTTTGAGATTTTTTTGAACAGAGTTCAGCGTGCACGGCGACCGCATCGGCTCAAGATCAATGCCTGAGACGATCCATGGTCGTTTGCAAAAAACACCAAGCGTCCAAGAATGACTCACGAAAATCTTGGGTGACTCGAGAAAAATGCTAAGCTGTCCGAGCGCGCCACAGAGAAAGATAGAGCTGCCAAAGAAAAGGTCGCGGTCAAAAGAAGTCGCGGCGCAGCTTGCTCTCAAAAATATCACGCGGGATTTTTCACCCCAACGAGCCTCTCATTTTGGAGGACTGTAGGAGGCTGCAGTTCAGAGTTTCAAGTATCATCTGAAACGTGTGGTCGGAGATACAGCCTCACTTTAGAGGAGTATACGACCCTGGGTAGTCAAATCGAAGCTTGCCTAAACTCTCGGCCTCTTTGCCCTTTGAGTACTGATGGGAACGATTTGAATGCTTTGACCCCAGGCCATTTTTTGATTGGGCGCGCGGTCACGGCATTGCTCGAACCATTTGATGACGCTGACTTACACTCTTCTCCTCGGTGCAGGTAGAGGCAAATTCAAAGGATGCGCAACAATTTTTGGGATCGTTGGCGCAAAGAAGTGATGCATCACCTTCAACAACGTGGTAAATGGCTCAACGTCCAGGACCAAATCAACGTCGGAGATCTGGTGCTCATAAAAGACAAACTGACACCTCCAACCAAGTGGCCTATGGCTCGTGCAGTCGCCGTCCACCCTGGCAAAGATGGGTTAACTCGTGTGGTCGATAAGAAGACCGCCACCACCGTCTATCGCCGAGCCTTGTGCAAGCTCATCAAGTTACCAGTCGACCCAGATGACCAGGATGGTCACTAGTATCATATATGTTCAAGAGATCCAGTCAACTTTATCGCCAACTGAAAAATAATGGTTTGAGTCCGTGTACTTTCGACAGCCATCACACAATTCCCTCGTTTTACACCCGCAAAATTAGCCAAAGCACTTGCGTCGTATCCGTCAAATAATTTTGCAATTTCTTCGTAGAATTATCAAAATCACACAAGTCGAGTATTAGCCCTTGGCCTATTCTCAATATGCTGCGCAAGATGAAAGATGAAGCCTCGTATTCATTTTTATATTTTTTCTAACTTAGAATCGTTTGAGGAATGCAACTTTTTGGTGATGAACTTTTCCCCCTTCCATCCATAAATATTCAGAACTGTGATTTTGGCTCGGCAGACTAAAAGCTCTATTGAGCAACATTTGAATGATGTGAGTTCGTAGATTTTTGCTGTGCTATATGCACCTTGGGTTTGTTGATCATCCAGAATTTGTATCTTTTCTGTTTTCAAATTATTTTTGCTGGTAGATCCAGACCTAAATGTTCATCCAGTAGTATGATCATTTCACGATCGCCAGCAAGTCATATGACAATGAAGTGATTTTTTGATTTAATTAGTCATTTTTCGATTGATTAGCTTTAAATTTGACTGATTTCACAAAGGGACTAGGCGGTTAAGTATAGTGAAGTGGACCTTGTCAGATATGGCCCCGAAAATGTTTTTCCCCACTTTCTAACACCAAATGATGGGGGAAACAAAGGTTTGTAGGTCCCAAAGTCGCCCCTGTTTTTTACAACACCCCAGAAACCCTCTAAAAAATGCTAAAAATCGATGTTCCTTATATCAAATCGCATTCTGACGCATTTCAACGAATCGATCTGAAAATTTTTTGACATACTCTCGAAATGTGGTCGATCATGTAGGAAATATTTTCATTTTGACAACTCTCGATTGAGGCCCCAAAAAAAATTCTTCAAAACTTCAAAGTCAATTTTCTCATGTAAATTGGAAAGAACTATGTTAGAAAACCTTTGCATCGTGTTTATCAGGTTATTTTGCATCGAAAAGGGGTATTTTTAGAATTTTTTAGGTGGTGGAACATGGTCAAAAGTGCAAAAAATCGTTTTCAAAGCAAATTTTAATTCAGTAATTTGCATTCTCTGCGCATGCGCGTCCTCCTACGTCTCTGAAAGTATTCTCAACCGATAGCTGATGCAATTTCCTTCAAAATGACCCCTTGAGGAAGTCGATTTGATGCAGTGAAACCTGAGATCTAGCTGGTCCAAAAAATGAAGAAATCCAAGGTACCAAATCCGTGAAGCCGTGGCTCCTTCAATGGGCCCGAAAAGTGCGAATTTTGAGTCGGACTGTTTCAAAGATGTGAACATGTGTTTTCGATGTAATTTTTGACGTAGAAACCGAATCCGTGGTCAGTTTTGTTCCAATCCTTCAAGATTTTTGATGACACTCAAAAAACCGACCGGGGGGTGTACGGCCATTTACATCCTTTTTCCACACATTTGTGATGTGTGTTGGATATAGGCAAAGGTTTGAACTTGTCGCGTAAAAGATGCAAGTATGTTTTTCTTTGTATTTTGACCAGCTGAAGACGATAGCGATGGTTTCGAGGCTTGGGAATGAGTTGGGAGTCAGATTTGGGCTGATGGAGCTATATTTTGTTTTATGATCTCATCAGAGAAAACTGCATCATGCACCTTATATCTCTCTCTCGAGTTATTTCTGTGCCTCAAAACCATCGGCATCATCATCAGCTGGTCAAAATACAAAGGAAAACGTACGTGCATCCTCTATGCGACAAGTTCAAACCTTTGACTATACTCATCATACATCTCAAATGTGTAGAAGAAGGCTGGAAATGGCCGTACACCCCCCGGTCGGTTTTTTGAGTGTCATCAAAAATCTTGAAGGATTGGAACAAAACTGACCACGGATTCGGTTTCTACGTCAAAAATTACATCGAAAACACATGTTCACATCTTTGAAACAGTCCGACTCAAAATTCGCACTTTTCGGGCCCATTGAAGGAGCCACGGCTTCACGGATTTGGTACCTTGGATTTCTTCATTTTTTGGACCAGCTAGATCTCAGGTTTCACTGCATCAAATCGACTTCCTCAAGGGGTCATTTTGAAGGAAATTGCATCAGCTATCGGTTGAGAATACTTTCAGAGACGTAGGAGGACGCGCATGCGCAGAAGATGCAAATTACTGAATTGAAATTTGCTTTGAAAACGATTTTTTGCACTTTTGACCATGTTCCACCACCTAAAAAATTCTAAAAATACCCCTTTTCGATGCAAAATGACCTGATAAACACGATGCAAAGGTTTTCTAACATAGTTCTTTCCAATTTACATGAGAAAATTGACTTTGAAGTTTTGAAGAATTTTTTTTGGGGCCTCAATCGAGAGTTGTCAAAATGAAAATATTTCCTACATGATCGACCACATTTCGAGAGTATGTCAAAAAATTTTCAGATCGATTCGTTGAAATGCGTCAGAATGCGATTTGATATAAGGAACATCAATTTTTAGCGTTTTTTAGAGGGTTTCTGGGGTGCTGTAAAAAACAGGGGCGACTTTGGGACCTACAAACCTTTACTTCCCCCATCATTTGGTATTAGAAAGTGGGAAAAAATACTTCCGGGGCCATATCTGACAAGGTCCACTTCACCATGCTTAACCGCCTAGTCCCTTAGTTATTGAGTTGGATGTGCACCATAGAATCATTCATTTGAGAATGTTGAAATCTTGTTCGTATATACTTTTTCGATTTTGTCATCGAGCTGTCGGTAAAATTCAAATCCCTTCCTGCTTTGTGGAATTAATTATTCAAATTGAGATTCTCGATTGACAATTTAGAACTCTTTATTTGATTCAATTTCTGTCATTTCGTTATTATCAAATCGAATTGTTCGCACGCTCTATGAGGCTGACTACCGCGACCCCTATCGAGTCTTCCATATTTTTTCGAATGCAAATTCTAGTTGTCAAATCTGATTTGCTTGGTATGATCAAGCAAAGGGGGCGGAATGTTGAAGTATCTCGAGCCTGCGAATATTCGAGGGAAATTAAGCAGTTGGAGCACGATACGATGACCCGCGATTTCCCCTCGATGTCACGCGAGTGTCATCTTTTAAATTTCATTGGCCGAATTGGCATCTGATGATTTTGTCATCCGCCCTACTCTTCTCTGCGAGTCCCTCTCGTAGCTCGAAATTCGGCAGTTAGCCACAGTCCGGCAAGCAGCAAACATCAGCTGTGCTGCTTGCATACACATTTGAATATTCACCGCACCGGCTCCATCCTCACGACCGCGTCTTCACGGTCCCTTAATTTTCCGCGCCGTTCCCACACTCGCGCCTTAATCTTTTCCACATTAAGGCGAGGGGATAGGGCCGCGCCATATTGAATCGGCCCTAGTGACATGGTGGCACCCCTGATGTCACCAAGTCTCTGAGCGTTTAAACTCGTGATCAGCGGGGGTCGCCACCCCACCCAACCATACCTAATATCTGTGTCCGAGTGTGTCATGTTGGTTTATGTGTATGTCGTGTAATCACTCGTGATCATCATAACTAAGTATCATCATATATGCATGCAATACAGTGTCCATGTGCATACATGTAATTGAATGAAGTAGAATGAACAAACTCAAATTTGATCTTGCTCAGTGATTACTCAAAATCATCCAGATATGCACATCAAAGACTGTATTTGAGCCTTTTTTCAGGTTATAGTTTATGACTAACAAGTATAGATTCTATGAGTTGAGTGGAATCATTACATTCATCAGATATGAACCAAAAATCCACACACAACAACCATGGTTGTTGTAACAGCCATGTTTGCAAACTTTATATTTTTACAACTCATCTTTAGTATAGTGAAGTTTTTCAACTTTTAATTCTCTGGTCACACAAAACTTCATAATTCAAGCACATTTCAACAGATCCAGATGAGTGAACATGCAATCATCCCTCTAAAATATAAGGATCTTGATAATATGATTTGGATCTCAAAGCATCATTCCAAGATTGAGTTTACCTGTGAAAGTGACCCGGAAGCGCCATTTCGCCCAAGTATTTTGGGGTATTCAAATTCAATCCTTGAGTAGAATGATGGGACAGATCAGGATTGAACCCAAGGCCCACACACAACAACCACATTCTGTATCTTTACAGTACATCTAGAATATTATGAAATTTTTAGTTCAACTTTTCAATTTTTGGTAACAAGAACTTCAGAACTCTACCAAATTTCAACGGATCCAGATGAATAAACATGCAATCATCCCTCTAGAGTCTAGGGATCTCAGTATGTATGATTTGGATCTCAATGCACTATTCCAAGATAGACTTTACCTCTGAAAGTGACCCGGATGCGCCATTCTGCCCAAGTATTTTGGGGTATTCAAATTCAAACCTTGAGTAGAATTATGGAATTGATCAGGATTGAACCCAAGGTCGCACACAACAACCACATTCTGTATCTTTACAGTACATCTAGAATATTATGAAATTTTTAGTTCAACTTTTCAATTTTTGGTAACGAAAACTTCAGAACTTTACCAAATTTCAACGGATCCAGATGAATGAACATGCAATCATCCCTCTAAAGTCTAGGGATCTCCGTATGTATGATTCGAATCTCAATGCACTATTCCAAGATAGACTTTACCTCTGAAAGTGACCCGGATGCGCCATTTTGCCCGAATATTTTGGGGTATTCAAATTCAAACCTTGAGTAGAATGATGGAATTGATCAGGATTGAACCCAAGGCCGCACACAACAACCACATTCTGTATCTTTACAGTACATCTAGAATATTATGAATTTTTAGTTCAACTTTTCAATTTTTGGTAACAAAAACTTCAGAACTCCACCAAATTTCAACGGATCCAGATGAATAAACATGCAATCATCCCTCTAAAGTCTGGGGATCTCGGTATGTATGACTTGGATCTCAATGCACTATTCCAAGGTAGACTTCACCTCTGAAAGTGACCCGGATGCGCCATTTTGACCAAGTATTTTGAGATGTTCAAGATGGAACCTTGAATAGAATAACTGAATTGATCAGAAATTATCCAAAGGCCCACACACAATAATGACATTCTGTATTGTCCCAATACATCTTCAGTGTAATAAAAAATTCTTTAGTCTACTTCCTAAATCTTGGTCACAAAAACTTCAGAACTCAGCCAAATATCTACGTATTTGAATAACTCAACATGCAATCATCCCTCTGAAGTACAAAGATTTGAGCAGACATGCTCTGAATTTCAACGCAGTATTCCAGTATTTACTCCATCTTTGGGAATGACCCGAATACGCCATTCTAATCAAATGTTTCCAGATGTTTAAGTTGGAATCTTGAATAAAATGATTAGAATAGTCAGAAATGATCCAGAGACCGAAAATATCAAATCTTCCCTATACAAACCAGAGAATCTAGAACCATTTGTTGATGTTCCAGTGATGAGTTTCAGTCTGTGTCAGTGTTTCAAATCAATCTTTCCTTACCTTGATTTCTTCAACGAAAGAGGTTCCTGATAATACAACTGCTAGCTCCATTCGTCAAAGTTTATTTGAGAAAATTTTGTTGTTCACCTAGGGTAAAAAATCCAACTATAACCACCCAAAGGTTCGATTTTCATTAGTAAAAAGCCCGTGAATCTGCCGAATCTGCCTCCATGTCTCTGACTTGCAGTACTGGTGTCTCGAAACAGTAGCAAAAGAACTTGATGCTCGCGCTCATACTCGCGAATGTAAACAAACACCCTTCAGCTGACGCTCTGACGCTCACATAGCAGGCTGGCCACCCATAGAACTCATCGAGAACCAAGCGGGTACCATCGCATTCGCTGCCGTTCAGGATTTATCTAAAGTTTTACGACGAGTTTCATCCAAAGGAGGCATTTATCATAATCTTCAGATCCAAAAGAAGAGCGCTACGTAGCAAAGTTTCCGATAAGTTGTGTGATCGCGTTGCGTGGGATCGATTTCGGCACTGACTGGCCACGTAGGAGCAGACGACTTTGGAAGCACAATTTGCAAAAATAACTTTTCAGCATAAAATATGACTTTTGGCAATGTAGCGCTCTTTAGAGAGGGATTTGATATACACATATCAATTTCCAGACAATTTGGTTTATTATAAATTGATATATTCTCCAAACGGATTCTGGGTCTCATCCCTAGCAAATCCAATATGGCGCAGCCCTATCCCCTCGCCTTAATGTAATACACTTTAAAAGAGAATATATTCTCCGTTTATTTTATCAGCATAAAATCAGTGGGTGGTCATTCAGTGAAACCTCACCACGCTTCCACATCCTCTAAATATCCAGCACAAGTGATCCACATGCAGGGCTCCAAGGTTCTATTGGAACACCCTGTCCCATCACATTCAGTTGCTCCGGTGTGATATTGCGGAAATTCCGACATTTGAAAGAGTCTTTTGGAGGAGCAGGGGTAAAAACATTAATAGTAACATCTATGACCCCGTGCCTGTCGAAACTGTGCAAGTGTTCTGTTTTGGTAGTCGGTAATGCTGTCATTGTCATCTGTATAAATATGGTCTATCCATGTGTGGGAAGAATCTGAGGAATGGTGGTGAGTCGCGCCATGCTGAACAATCTGTAGGGACAGTTCTTCCGTCAGTTCAGTCAGCGCTTTTGTTTCAAGATGAGTCGTATTTAACAGGTTCGCGTTCAGATGCCCCATGATGATGTTATGGCTGTTTTCTCCACACAATCGGCGTGGCGAGCTGAAAAGCGCGCCGTCCTTTTGTAATGCTATTCAAGGAGGTCTATATATTACTTCAACTAGGATTGGAGTAGAATTGCCCTGCTGTACGCTACACTCTCTCAGCATCAATCAGCTATTATATAGCTGGAATATCAGCTATTACTCCCATGGGACGTCAAACTGCTGATCAAATCAGCGAACACAAAAATCACGCTTAAATCGATAATTCTGATGGAATAATTCCACAAATCCGTGTTCTAATATCGACATGAACACATTAACGACTTTTCCAGACCAAGTCACGACGAACTAAGGCGTATTCGTTCGATATTTACTCATTTTGTGCCACGGGAGGCCCTATATAGCTGATTATAATCAGCTATAAATCAGTGATTGTAGCTGAAAATCAGCTAATGTAGCTGAAATTCAGCTACAGTAGCTATTCGTGTCAGTAAAAAACCGTTCACTGAAGAATCAGCTTATAATAGCTGATTCAGTCGGCTAACACAGCTGGAATCTCAGCTAATATAGCTGATTTTTCAGCTAAACGATATTCGTGTTGTGCCGTATACACTATACAGTGTCGAGATCAGCATCGGATCGAAGAAAGATATATTGAGAAGGAGCCTAATATAACGACAACATAAGTATATGGAGATCGAGAGATCTTTATTTCCTGCTCGGAAGGTGAGGTCGAGGCGTATAACGTCCTATGGGAAGGATGAGTTTCAGCGCCTCCGAGCGGTGGAAAGCGGCATGGCAGGCCGCTTTTTTACGGCACGCACATGGCCCACTTTTGATCCAGGTGCCCCACTTTCGATCTAGGTGGCCCACTTTCGATAAGGTGGCTCACTTACGATACAGGTGGCTCACTTTCGATCAAGGTGGCCCACTTTCGATCCAAGTGGCTCACTTTCGATCTACGTGGCCCACTTTTGATACAGGTGGCTCACCTACGATACAGGTGGCCCACTTTCGATCCAGATGGCCCACTTTCGATCTAGGTGGCCCACTTTCGATCGAGGTGGCCCACTTTCGATCTAGGTGGCCCACTTTTGATCAAGGTGGCCCACTTTCGATCCAAGTGGCTCACTTTCGATCTACGTGGCCCACTTTTGATACAGGTGGCTCACCTACGATACAGGTGGCCCACTTTCGATCCAGATGGCCCACTTTCGATCTAGGTGGCCCACTTTCGATCAAGGTGGCCCACTTTTGATCCAGGTGGCTCACTTACGATACAGGTGGCCCACTTTCGATACAGGTGGCTCACTTACGATACAGGTGGCCCACTTTCGATCCAGGTGGCCCACTTTCGATCTAGGTGGCCCACTTTCGATACAGGTGGCTCACTTACGATACATGTGGCCCACTTTCGATCCAGGTGGCCCACTTTCGATCTAGGTGGCCCACTTTCGATACAGGTGGCTCACTTACGATACATGTGGCCCACTTTCGATCCAGGTGGCTCACTTTCGATCTAGGTGGCCCACTTTCGATACAGGTGGCCCACTTTTGACGCACTACTTGGAACTTAAAAGTCGGGTAATCAAATGGATCCCACTGCACTGCACGAACGATTCTAATACTAGAGCCAAAAATTTATCACGTGACACCCAGTGCGCAGGGAAAAACATTCCCGAACGGTGTATATCATCGTTCATAACCCTGAGTATTAGCTGATTCAATCAGTGAAAATCCGTTCACGTTAGATGACGAAATCAGCTATCACTAGCTGATCTTCAGCTACCCTAGCTGATTCGCGCTGAGAGAGCAGAATAGAAATTCAGGAACACCAGGTTTTCCTGGCCCATTTGTATTGAACGAGACCAAATGTTTGACGTTGAAGTCATTTCGTACATACAAGACAACCCCACCCCCGTCTCTGTTCTGGTCTTGTCCGCACAAGACTGTCATATACGTTCTCATCTAGCTTATACACAGCCACCACAAAAACATGATAAGAAGGTTCGTTTGTAAGAAACAGGCGGAGGTGCTCGATTCTTTTCGTCAAAGAATTGAGATTGACGAAGCCCGCCTCCGAGGAACTACCGCACCCACGTGGCTCTCGGGAAGACGGAGCTGGTCATGGGGTTTTCACAGGATCTGCTGTAGAAGTGTCACCCGACTCTAGAATGAAGGGAGTATTCTGGATGCTTTCCGAGGCTTTGCTGTTTTGCCTCGGGACTGATTTACTCGCTGTTTGTATAAAATGCAGATCAACTAAGGACTCGAACGCATGTGCCCGCTCACCATTTCTTCGCCTTACCTAGAAACGTCCACAGCTGTACCACACAAATCTGAAGCTTAGCCCCCGCGCCGAAGGCCTCAGACGCAAATATTCCTTGTATTTATCACGGGGAAGCATTTCATCAACGGGGATTCTCCTGTCAGGGTGATGACAGATAAAACGCTACGCCACGATTTTGCACCACGCCGCGACGCAATGTCGCACGCCATGACCCAAAAATTCATTCAAGCGAACTCGACCATTGATGGACTGGATTCATTGTTACAGTATCAGTCGTAGATTATGAAAATGAATCAAATCCATCTATGGTTCGCTGGAATGAATTTTTGGGTCATGGCGCGCGACATTGCGTCGCGGCGTGGCGCAAAATCGTGGCGTAACGCTTTATCTGTAATCACCCTCAGGCACAAGAACTTTGGTGAGGGGGCTCAGCAAGACTCAATATCGTGAGCCGTGAAGTAGTCATACGTGAGCAAGCGCTTGGCTCGAATGACGTCGCGGACCATACGGCTACTCGGGAGTTGTACTACAGGATGGTAATGTGCGAGATTTAGATGGAGGTTGTGAAGAAGATCTCTTATCTACATTCCCACCCACGCGCGGGGGTTGCAGGACGCGAAAATTGACAATGTCCTTTTTTTTAGCGAAGGATGAATAGTTTTTAGTACTGCGTAAGCGATATTACATACTTCCTCGGGCGAGGCAGAAGTTTCATCTTTCAGAACACCCTTGATTTTCAATTCAGAGTACTCATCGCCGTGATACACGTCCTGTTTACCAGCACGCGAGTGGCATGCTGATTTGGGTTCACTTTGCGGAACTAAATATGAGGATTTCTGCGCACACTGAGCAGCACAAACATTAATACACTCGTTAGACTCAGTATTATACAAGGCACCCTGGATCTTGGTCAAGATTTCATTCAAGTTATCAACTGGTCTTTCATCGTAGAATTTTGCTCCAAAATCAACCATCGATCGACACGTAGCTCCTCCAGCTTGGAGTTACGCTCTGCTAAGAGCATTCCGAGAGATGACACGCACGCCAGTAGCTCCTCATTCAGCTCACTCACTGCTGGTGTGGGAGGCGAAGATGTTCATGTGTGTGACAATGTATCAAAGTGGCAATTCAAGACAAGGGTGTGAGACAAGACAAGGTTGCGTGTATCAAATTATACTTCTTTTGATGAACTGTGAATGACTGTTGATGAATTGAGCGCGAAGTACACTTTCACGCACAGTGTATTGAAAATTTTCACTTTCCGAAAAAAAGCCCGCTTGTTCTCAAACCAAGAGAATAAGTGTGAACTCACACAGGTATTTCGACTGATTGCCTAGATATACATATGGGTATAATCGCGATAACTTACACATTTTGTGTCCAAAAATTAAGAAATTGAATTGTGAGTCCACGCCTGTTTGAGTCGACTTTTTCATTTCTTTTCGCATATTGAACGATAGTATGTGATGAAACCTATACAGAAAGTTTTTAGGAAAGTTTTAGGATGGTATATGTGATTCTCACGTGTATAAGACATAGGAAACTAACGTTCGCGGAAGTGCACGGAACTAACATTCGCGGTTTTTCACGTTTTGTCCTCTAGCAAAGAATCCTGACTGCATGGGATCATATGATTTCGAAATTCGTGTTTAGATGGTTGATTTGAGTCAGACACGCTTTTCTCTGGACCACCTAATTTTATTTATCCGTCTTTTTCGTGCTATTATGAGTATCACAGGGAACAGTTTTTGAATGCTCGGAACTGACATTTCGTCTCAAGGGGGGCATGCAGTAGCCGTGCAGCACGGCCGTAAAGTTCTATTCACTTACTATGTAGAAATTTTATATGGTACAAAGTTTGAGATGAGTTGTCTAGTTATTGTTGTTGTCCGATTTATTCTCGACAACTCAATGTTCAGCCCAAATCATTGAATTATTGCAGAAAAGTGGGACCCACTGGGCGCCTGAGACATCCCAACCTATAATATACACACATTTTTGTTCCAAAAATTCTCGAATTCTTTTGCCATTTGAGCTAAACGACGAGTTGAGCCATTCAAGTTGGATGATAACAAGTGTGGCATAACTCGTCGTTTAGCCCAAATCGCAAGAGAATTCGAGAATTCTTGGAACAAAATTTAGCTTGCACGGCTACCGCATGGCCTTAAAATCGCTCGCAAAAATAAGAGTCGACATAGAAACTTTTCTTTGTAGATTTCATATATTCCCACCATACTTTAGTGGAAAAAATTGTTCTCGCACAGATAAAATGACTTTTAGTGCGATAACATGGTATGCACGGAACTGACAGAGTTAATTACATGGCCAATTTTCGACTACGAATGCACATGCAGCACTCAAAACTTTGAAAGTGGACCTTTTCTCGCACCGGGATTCGATTATCTGAACAATTTCCTTGAAATTTCGTCCACTACAAAGTGGCCTAGACTTGATTTAGCATACGCTGTGGGCATTTTAAATAAATATCTTATTTTTAGTGAAAATCCCATTACAAGATTGAGGCACATTGCTTGGGGACTAAACTACGAGTTCTGGTTATAATACCTATGAAAAATGATTGGTTTAACATTTTACTTTAAGGAAAAAATTTGAGCATACCCTTAACGACTCTTACTGCGACGCTAGTGCTGGAGGTATAAGTCGATCTCCAAATGTAACAATGCATGGAACATGGAACTGACATTTCGACCCTCAATCTTTTGAAATAAAAAAGAGGAGTGAAAAGATCGATCTGGAAATTCATTCCCGAATGCATTAATAGAATACATCTAGGAAAATTTGATTGGAGTGATTTGGAGCTTGCTTGTCAAAATGCAAGGTCATAACCTGTTCCGGGTGAGTTATCGCGATAATACTCATACATACCCGACGCAAACTCAAAACTTATCCAAAAAAGTACAATGTCGCACATGAGAATACTTCAAGATTCCCACAGCTTGGGTCATCCACGCAGCGATATCTGTTTCTCATTTGCCGGACCGGAAGCGCCTTTAATCCTTCATTAATTTCGGTATGACATAGCGCTACCGGCTTATGGATTTAGCCGCGGGGAGATGATAGCGATAGCGAAAGCTCGGGAAACGCTTGCGCGGGGTTTTTCTTCATCGCCTTTGTGCCCTGCTGCTACCACGACTTTTTCCCCCTTGCTCACAGTAGGCAGAGCAGGGAGTATAAGTAACTATATATACTGTAGAGTCTGGCTGCTCTATTTGGATCTTGCACTTCTCAGAGCAGCAGCGACGGCGACACCGTAATTAGCAGTCAAGCTATACGAGTTGCTCTTCTATAAACACAAGTGCTTTGTAAACTAGTCCTGCAACTTGCACCCCCTCGACCTCGCTCCCAGTACACGGTGACTGTCACCCTGGTTGCTTCTTTTTTTTTCTTCCATAGTGTCGACACTTGTTTGATCTTTTCTAAGTTCACGTTAAAGATAGAGATAGAGTGAGATGAGCTCGATGAGCACCGAGACCAAGTTTGAGAAAACTGCAACATGCACGTTCATCACAGAGTAAAAGAAAGAGTCTTAAAAGTCAACTGCTGTTTTAGTAAGTTCATGACTGACGAGAGACTTTTCCTTGACGTTTACTTTAATATCAACTCTACCAACGATTTTACAAAGACTGACGAGTCACATGTGTAAACGGAAAGCCTTAATGACGCCTTTATAGGAGCAATTTCTCTTTCCTGGCATTGTTTATGAGTCATTCTTTTTATTGTCACCAGGTTTTTGGTCGATAGTCAACGATAGGTTCTGTAACTTTAGGTACATGTTATACATGATGAAAGAAGATGAAAAACATAGTTTATAGGTCCCAAAATTCATCCGTGCGGGCTTGACGCGCTATTTTCGTTTTTAAAATTTGCAACAAAATCGACTTTGATTGATTTTTTACGGATGTAAGACCCATTGAAAAATTTCTTTTAAATACATATTTCGACGTAAAAAAAGCTGAATTTTACGAAAAAAATACTTTCAAATGTGGGAAAGGCCAACATAACTTCAAAAAAGTAGTTTATCTGCATAAAAACGTTTTTTTGGCCCTTCAGTCAGATTTTATCTCGAATTCAATATTTTTATCGGATTTCTCGTCAAATTTTACGTCAAAAGCCATTCTTAAAAAGTTGGGACTCGGATGGCATTGGCCGCTATAATTGCAACCTTAGAAACAGGGTCATAAAGATAGTGCTGAATTACGTGGTTTTGGAGGGAGACTTATTCCACTGAACAACGAAATAGGGCTAGTGCATTGACCGGACAATGACTTTTTTGTGTATTTTTTGACGTAGAAACCGAATCCGAAACCAGTTTTGCACCTAGCTATCAGGGATTTTTTCAAATCGCGAAATAGTGAGCTTCTACAAAACTGCGTTTTCAGCGTTTTTTGCAGATTTTGTAGATATATGATTTAGATGGTGCAACGTTGCAGCGGGCTTTGAGCGTACTTGAGTTATGATTTCTCACGTATTTTGGTCTGCTGAACACGATGGCAGTACTCTAAGAAAGCTAGGATGTGTTCGAGACCAGTCGTAAAGATGATTCTTCGAGTTGCTATCAGCAAAATTTGCCTGATTTTGCAATAAATCTCCAAACGCTCACGAATTCGATCAGAAACATACTTTCACAACTCATGAGGGCGTGTTTTCTTCGTTTTCATGTACACAGCGAGGAAAAGTTATTTTCAATAGCCCAAGAACGGATGGGACCAGTATGCATGTACTATTCTGAAAGACGCGTTCTGAGCATTATCTGGAAAAGGCTCAAGCCTCCTCGTGATGAGTCAAACCGTGAGTTCTTTCCCCTACGTCCCTCGGAGACTGTTGTCTGCGTAGTTCTGTTGTGTAACCATGACACGATATCTGGAATTTCAGAGATCTATACTTTGGTAATATCAAGTGAACCTCGATATATCATTAAGATCCTGTCAATCATGTTTACATTGTATTCCATCCCAAGCTTATGTGGGCAGTTCAATAGTTCCATTCCGAAAGCAACTGGATCTAAGCATCTGGAGTTAGATACACCATTTAGGTGTAATTGAAAGGGGATCATTTGGATAATCTCAAAGGTACATGGGTGATTATGAGATAACTTAGGTATTTCGAGGGCAAAAACTGCGGGGGTCGGGACTTGGACCAAAAATTGACTAGTGGAAATATAGCTGCAATCTGACTGCTCATAGGTGTTTTTCAATCTATCTGACACCCAAAAACAATTCCCAGTTGGACACAAACTTTAGTAAATCTACGTGAAAGTTATGAGCAATTTTCGATATATTTTTGCCACGGTAAGGACAGCCACGGTAAGGACATTGTACACATCTTGGCATGGGAAGTGATCTCAAAGGCGTAGATCAAAACGAATCGTTTTTTCCGAATAGATGGCCCATTTTTACGGTGAGAGTAGACTGTAAAAAAATTTCTGGACCTTGACGTTGCATAGTGTTTGAGAGCCAGTGACCACGGTAAGGACAATTCTTATTTTGCAACGGAAAAATTGTCCATAAATCATCGCGTGGGAAGCTGTTCACGTAATTCATCACTCCGCTGGTGGTGATATTTTGTTCTTTGGGGTATTAGGAATCAATCACCGCCATTCTAGAGCCGTTTCAAGCGATTCGCTGACCCGGAGTCGAATTATCGAGAAGCATTCGAAAAATTTGCAAAATTCCAGGACAGAATGTCGGCTGTGTTTTGACTATTTTGAAGTGAGACTCGATACTCGATTTGTACATGATATCACCTTTTTATAACCCAACTTTGATATTTGAGCGGTACAGAACCGAAATTGAACGAATATCTCGGTAAACTACACGATTGGAATGTGTAACTCCAGTTTAGGACATGCCACGGTAAGGACATTTTGACCACTTTTGGTAAGCTCAGGTCCACATTAAACTTATATCCGCTCCTGGAACTATTGGGACATCTTCATTTCAATAGATTACACCAGATATCATCGTTAGACTCATCATATTTGGTCATTTAATATGAATGCGAGGTCAGGACATCAAATGCATAAGTTATCTCAGAATCACCCACATACGTTAGACAAGAGAACTCGAAATTTGACTCACCGTGAGGAGGCATGAGCTCACTTTAAAAAAATGCTTCAACCTTTTTTGTTGTGAAATCTGTACGATGGCCTAGTCTATGTTTGGGATATTGCAAATATTTCTTCCTCGTTGTATACATGAAAACGAAGAAAATACGCCCTCGTGAGTTGTGAAAGTGTGTTTCTGGTCGAGTTCGTGAGCGTTTGGAGATTTATTGCAAGATCAGGCAAATTTTGCTGATAGCAACTCGAAAAATCATCTTTACGACTGGTCTCGAACACATCCTAGCTTTCTTAGAGTACTGTCGTCGTGTTCAGCAGGCCAAAATACGTGAGAAATCATAATTCAAGTACGCTCAAAGCCCGCTGCAACGTTGCACCATCTAAATCATATATCTACAAAATCTGCAAAAAACGCTGAAAACGCAGTTTTGTAGAAGCTCACTATTTCGCGATTTGAAAAAATCCCTGATAGCTAGGTGCAAAACTGGTTTCGGATTCGGTTTCTACGTCAAAAAATACACAAAAAAGTCATTGTCCGGTCAATGCACTAGCCCTATTTCGTTGTCCAGTGGAATAAGTCTCCCTCCAAAACCACGTAATTCAGCACTATCTTTATGACCCTGTTTCTAAGGTTGCAATTATAGCGGCCAATCCCATTCGAGTCTCAACTTTTCAAGAATGGTTTTTGACGTAAAATTTGACGAGAAATCCGATAAAAATATCGAATTTGAGATAAAATCTGACTGAAGGGCCAAAAAAACGTTTCTATGCAGAAAAGCTACTTTTTTGAGGTTATGTTGACCTTTTCCAGATTTGAAAGTATTTTTTCCGTAAAATTCAGCTTTTTTTACGTCGAAATATTTATTTTAAAAAAATTTTTCAATGGGTCTTACATCCTTAAAAAATCAATCAAAAAATGGAAAAGTCGGTTTTTTTGTAAATTTTAAAATCGAAAATAGCGCGTCAAGCCCGCACGGATGAATTTTGGGACTTAAAAACTATGCTTTTCATCTTCTTTCATCATGCTGATGTTGACGGTGTTGCTGGTACTTTCGGTGTTGCTGGTGTTGCTGTTGTTGCCGGTGCTGCTGGTGATGGATTTTGACTTTTCCGTACGGATTGGGCTACTTAGTTGATTTGATGAGCCGATCAGTTGTTCTAAGATCCAATCAGTCAAGAGACTGATTCACAAAGATCAGAGTCTTTGGAGACTCTGGTCTAATTTCGATGCCTTTTGAATATGTTCGAAATCATACTCCCACGAAAGCAACGAGAAATCTTCATCCACTAGTAGTCTGCCACCATTTTGAATTCTTTATTCTCATCTTTATCAATTCTCTCTCCATTGCGCAATCCTGACAAGTATTATATTGATACAACAAAATCTCAGGTGATTTGGTTCAGTAAAACTCGAGATATTTCCAGAACGGATTCCAGTCCAACTCTCTATCCAGCATGGCAGCTGACTACGGCCTCAAATTGGACAATTTTCCCCCAATTCCAGAGAGATAGGAACCCTTATTCGTATTCAGCATTCTTGTAGACATAAAGTGGAACCTTTTCGAGCGAGTAGGAGGTCCGTAGTCACGCAACTGTCATTTCGGGCAAATTTCCGCTCGCCTATTGATCTGCCAAGTTTACTATCTTTTATAGCTTATCACGTGGTATTCGAAAGTGGTTTAGCATAAAGTTAGCAGTTCCCCATTTGTATTCTACTCCCGCCGAAACGTTAATCAACCCGGATTCTCGGCCGAAAAAAGGTTCTAAGTGACTTCACAGATGTTCATTCTTATTCGTCTACGGAAAACTGTGTCAAAATTTGTTTACGCGATCCAACAATTCCACCCGTGGCTCACTACACATCAACCATTTCATAACTTCCATATTCATAACCACATCCACGAGTAAATTTTCAACCCCTCAATTCAAAGCAGCGTACCACGTGCAGTGCAAAGTTTGTTCAGTCGGCCACTCTGAACCAACTAGACTGTCGGCTGGTAACCAAGAGGTCGCCTGTTGAAACGCCTATCACAGCGGAACACTTTAGAGAGGGTTCTTTACGATTCCAAACTATTATCACATTTAGAATGTACTGGAATATTTCCATACTTCGAGGGAAATTTGTTTGTTAAATACGTTCGAATAAGCTTTCTACTGACCCCAGTGGTTTTTCATCAGAACCGCCGGTTTTCGAGAAGTTCCATATTAACACGTTCACTATGGAGGCTAAAATCAGTGATCCTTCCCCAGGTTCAGCCGGGCCTACCGGTGGGTCCGCTCAATGTTATTTCCCATGACGCTAAAATTTCCAGCACCGGGAAAAGGACACGCGGGCCCCGCCGGTTGGCCCCGCCGCAAAGACCGTGTTAAGATGCTTCAGAGAATGAGCCGAGGGGATGAATATGTTCGGCATTTTCAGACGGGCTTGTAGAGATAGAGCGTTATGGAAAAAAGTTCCTTCGGATCCTCATACTTTGGAGGTCGGCATTGAGCAAAACGAATCGACGGAAATACCTCTCACGTCGTAGATCAAAAACTTTCGATCGTTGATGTTTATATTTTTTATATCAATTTTTGATACTGAAAGAACATTCCCTGTGGGACAAGTAACGGTAGGTTACCGTTAGTAGACGGTAATACAAAGAGACCTTACAACTGTAGAACAGCTGTAAGTTGCTGTAAATTACAGTCAAGCTTCTAACCTTGTCTAACCTATACTAAATATCAATTATAATGTCACCAATGTCACTCGTGTTAGCTACTCCAAGTTTGTTATGTAAAACTGACTTATTTCACAAAGTCCAGAAAATTCTATACAAAAAAGTTCTTACATGTCAATATTTAGGTTGGGTGGTTGGTTGCGCGCAAGTGTGAGTGTGACTTATGTCGTCTGCCAGACTCTTGTTGTGCCACAGATATGAGTATAATGTGAGACTTTCCATATGCTTACGAAGCCAGGTAGAAATTTATGAAAACTTCCAGGTGCTACGGAGTTTCAGAAACAGGATGAATCGAAAAGTTCTATGTTTTTCATCATTCAATGTTGGGAGAGACTTTTTGATCATTGATTGATATCATAATAGTGGCCTTCAATGAGAAGTGACATCAGGGTTATATGTATACATAAGTTAATTAAAGTTTCTAGCTTCAAGTTTTATTTGATAATATATGTATCAAAATTGATGGATCTTGTAAAATCGTCCAGGTCCAAGCTTTGATCCACTATTCCTTGGATGAGGTTGGGGGTTAAGGCCACGTGGCCGTAGCTGTAAATTACAGTAGACTTACAGCTGTAACCACTCCTAAGCTTTGTACTTTGGTTACAGTTAACTTACAAGGGTAAGCTGTGAAATACAACTGTTTTACCTCCAGGAACCCCGATAACTTTCCCACAGGGATCTGCACAGTTTCAAGAAAATTCGTGATCCCGATATGAGAAACTCTCCTGGTAAGTTATACTTATGGAAATTTAAGTCAGTCTTGAGACTTTTGGTGAAATTTTGTGATGTTCATATTTCCATGAACAAAGAATATTCGTGTTTATAGAATAGTATAGGAAGGCCATGAAAACTCTCCAAAACTCACGAAAAAAGCCGTGAACTTTCGGGAAAGTTTTTCGTGTAACGTTATGGTACTTCATATTGACATCGTATTGTCAAGAATACCTACTTCAGATATACGCATATAAGGTAAGTGTGCCTAATATGCCCCCACTCAAGTTCTCAAATGTACGCACCCGCAGACCTTGCCACGCATTTTTTTCATGTTTGTTACGTTAAAATATGAGAGAATAAACGTTTTGGACCGATCCTACATGATCCGCGCCTTTCTTAGAACACAAAAACTGGTTTCGCTACTTTCGACTTCTTTTTTGTTAGTCATTAAAAGTTATGCCAGACAAAATTGATGGAATCAATTTCAATGTGCCTTAGCTCGATTTCTTTGTCTTTGTCCCAACTTTAAAATGCTCTTTGCAAAATTCGATTTCTAACCGATTCTACGCTCACATTACTCAAAAAAGGCCAGTGTTCCTAATATGCCCCATGTTTTTTTTCAAACTCGTTGTTCACTCCATCAGAACACATCAATCTAACTATAAAAATTCACAAGAGGGTAAAAAAAGCTGGAAAATAAGCTAAAGTACATCTCATTTGGGGGTCTGGGAGCCGAGATATCCTGATTTTACGAAAAACCCGTATAATCTCATGGAAATAGGCCTCTTTTCCACGTGGGGGCATATTAGGAACACACTGTCGGAAATTCGCAAAAAATCAATTCTTGCAAAAATTGAGATAGCTCAGCTCCGATTCATTGATATCATACTTACTTCAACTCATTTCAAAGGTCTCGAAACAAGCTTCAAAATGAGCTAAAGTACGTTGGGAAATATTGAGGTGAGCCAAAACTATGAGCAAAACAAAAGTAGTGGGGGCATACTAGGCACACTTACCTTGTATATACGCATACATATATAGATATAATACGTTCGTTGCTAGCGAATTCATCAACTTCTGACGGGCTCAGTTGATAAAAAACACATGAAATTTACAAACTTGCAGTGTCTCAGTTCAGGATTCCATGCTACAAAATCTTCTTAATTTTGCAGAAATTCTCTATGCGAATTTCACGAATGAGAGCGGTTTGTTGATTCAGAGTTACTGGAGTGACTCGAAGGATCGGAATTTACCTGGAGGTTACTATTTAGGTATACCATCACGCATTCTCAACGGTTGCGTCAATCTCATTTATAGGGCATCCTGAAATTTATGTATGAATAATGTTGGTAATTGATGAGTTCTTCTTGTCGAATTGGATACGAAACTCTGGAATTCCTTGTGAGTGATAGTTGACCACTTCACTATGACCCCATTCTCGATTTTTACTCTTAAACTTGCGGTAAAACGTCACTCAATTTGCAATCTCATCAAACTTTGCTTGTTCATTCATCAGAAATTGATGTTTCGATATGATTTCACAGATTCAAATGATTCGTGGGTATTGATTGAACCTAATTGTAATCACACTCGATTATAAAGAATCAATCGTCAGCCTAATGTATTGATAAAGCATTAAGAAATCGGGAAGTTGAATCATCATTTATGATGAAATGAGTAAATTAATACTCAACTGATGAGCACAGATGTTTTCCATCGAATGAAGTAAAACAACTCGAAACAATCATCGGATTAATTCATAATGGCCCAATACTAGATCATCAAAAAGTCATTGATAGTCCCATTAAGCTATCTGAAATATCCACGATAGTTGATGAGATACCCTGCCCACTCAAATCGTATCGGTTCAACTCCCAATTCAACGAAATGGATGTAATAAGCTCCAGGGTGCGCTGACTGAGCAAAATGGATCAGAAAACTCACAGCTGGTACCACATTTGCCAAAGCGCCGGTCCTGGAAAAATAAAGAGTATACAAGTTGTGCGATGAATTGTGAGGGCAATTAGGGCCACAAAGCTCGCAGCTTCGGGGATAAAGCTAGGGAATTCGTTAAAAGTTGCGCCGCGTCCGCATCCCTCGGAGCGTTGATCCGAACTTGATGCACTTCCAAGGGTTTTTTACTTGTACAATTGTTTAGACTCTCTGGCGCGTAAGGCAAGAAAGAGGGGGTGGTAGAAAGAGATAAGTCTCCGTAGAGGCGTGCGCAACCTCTCCACATGAGTTGCCCTTATTCCTTCGCGTTCGTCATCTCCTGCTCAGTATATACCTTATACCCATCCCCACCCATCACTTGGTTCGTACTCGTTTCCTGGTGTGCTAGAAAGCGACGTGCTTGCGCTCGAGAATCGAGGGATTTGTGGCTTAACCGAGAAACGCTTGGGCTATAGCTGGTTGTGAACGCCAGACGTGAATCGCGAGTAAACGGCCCTAGAGAGTGCCACCACAACTGCGACGTGGACATCAGCTCAGCCTCTAGAACTTTTTTCCTCTCGATGCACTTCTTCTTGGAGCCCATTCTTCTCTTTTCTTCGATTTCTTGTAGGATGTTATCTTGAACATCATCTTTCTGATCTTGAATCTTATCTTGAGCCATCATTGATTTTGACTGTTTCGTTTTCCGTCATCGGCCCTAAGGTGCTATCAGAGTCAAATTGGTCACTATGAGTAACATTTATTCTATTTGAAACTAAGGCTGGTTCTACATAGGATGCGCTCAGTGCGTGAGCGTACGCGCATACGCTCGCATTCGAAGCAGTTAATGCTGGGTATTTCATGAAGCAGCCTTACCAATCGTTTTCTACTCAGAATTGCCACAACTGGAGACTTGATTGACGATTGGTCGGCCCCGTATGACATTATCGAGCCAAAAAATCAAGTTCCTTCATGTTTATCCATAAACAAATGGAAACAAATATTAGCTGTGGCCACGCGAGCCTTTCCAGAAGAAATCCAGGTTGAGCAACATTTTCACAATTCAGTATCCGGATTGGTGACCACTCATCTTTCTCTGTCCTATTTCTTGATCCCAAACTAAGTTATAGTCTTCGAAAACTAATATGCTTAATCTAGATTCCTTCCCAAAAAGGCTCGCGAGGTCGCCGCTGCTAGTTTTCCCTATTTGCTTAGGGAAAAACACTGAGGAAATGGTCTTTTTGACTCAAAAATGCCACCCGGAGGCCAGCATCAATCATTCCGTGGGTCCCGTGTTATACCCATAATGGGAGAGCGGGTAAACTCGCTTGCGAGATGATCTCGGCAGACTCAAGAGTGCCAAAACTGTTGTTTTTTCTGTTTGTTCACGAAAAGATATGAAGAGACTGGATTGTCTGACTCAATAATGTCTTTAGGGGCTCACCAATTACCAACCAACTTGTCACCTGTGGAAATTACGAGTAGAAGATGGCTGGTGAGGCTGCTTCACCAAGTTTTCTAAATTAGACCCTCTGAGCTCAAGCGTACGCGCATACGCTCTTGCGCTGGGCGCATCTTATGTAGAATCAGTTTAAGAGTCGCCTGAATTTCAATTTCTTACCCAGGTAAGTTTGCGGTATCTAGGTACAGTTTTACGGAGGGTTCGACAAGGCCGATAAAAAAAACACTCATGAAAATTTCTATCAATACAGTCCCAGAATCGAACTCTGGCTCTCTACATGGAATTCCAAGGCTTCGTCTACGCGGTTACCATGTAGACGAGGCGTTGAAAAAAACATGAGCATGTTTCTTCTTAATCCATTTGAGGAAAGACATGGTTATGTTTTTTCTAAAATGGATTGAAAATGGATTTAGTTACAACAGCTGTTAGAGATGTTCGTTCAACCAAAATGTTTGAAATGCATCTGAAGAAATGATGCATGATAGGCAGTTCCATGAATGATTTGCAATACTTCAACTTGTGCATCTTCCTTCTCTTGTTTTCTTCCAAAAAATCAGAATTTATATACTGTACATGACAAAAATTTTCTCTCTTAAATTAGAATTCTCAATCAAATCGAAAAGCGTAGAAATTTTCTCGAAATATAATTCTGATTGGAAGAAGCTGGAGTTATTACAAAGAGTTAATTGCAAGTCGGCAGCGCCATGTTTGACCTTGATGTCACATCCCAATAGTGCTTCGTCTTGGGCGATGGAGTCCGCAAGTATACTTTTGCGTGAGTAATGAACGAGAGAATTAGGGAGGTAACTTCTCCTTCGAGAGACATCTGCAAACATTTTTCGCGCAACCTGCACAAAATCCACCCGGTTCAACCATCTCACTTTGATACTTGATCAGACAATGCAATGGTCAAATGTTCTAAAAATGAAGAAAAATGTCACTCGCTCACATTGATTGTGGTGACTCATGACAAGAATACGACAAGAGATGAATTGGCGAGTCCAATCTTGTAATTTTTCACAGCCATGGAAGAATAAAGTGTCAGATATTTGATGCACTTTGCACAAGCACATACAATGTGCATATGCTCTAACACTATGACGTCGAATGATGGTGCGTAAATAAGTAAGAGTTAAAAAGAATTTTTAAAATACACTCTTATATAAACTACGTCTTACTTTTATTTTTTCCCTAGTGCTCTGATTAAATTTTTGTCACTCCTCATTCACTATCAGCATGCTACGAGTAAATTGCAAAACTCAGATGTGACACGGTATGTATTCTGAACACCCACTACTAAGCACATCCAAAAATCAAATGAACGACTAGCCGGAAGTGAATCATTGGAAGTCCCGTAACATTACCAAAATTACTAGATCTAGGACGGAGAAAACACCAACTCGGTGAAGTAGAATAAAAGTGTATAATACAAATGAAGTGACTCGCCGTAGAATGCAAAGTTTCCTTCAGCATAAAATGTGGTATTGCGAAACAATGTCAATATCAACTTCCAAAGTAAACCTGGGAAACTTGAGCTCTTTCAAAATGTTGTGGTCAAATCACTTGATTTCGGAGATGGATGGAGATTTCTAATCAACTCTGTCGCAGTCTGCAACAGTTTCATAAATCCCAGCGAGCTCGATGAGTGGTGACACTTCCGGTCCCGCAGTATAGAGTAGTATGCATACGGTAAACCGGATCTAAAATGATCCGGTTTACTAGACGTTACTAGTGTAAGAACTTTGGACTCGGTGAAGTGCAATAAAAGCGTTTAATAATAATAACAATAATAATAAGAATATGTGACGCCATACATTGCACTTGATATATGGGCAGTAAGGTGGACGGAACGGTGAACCAGATCTAATACGTTTGATGAGGGCAGTAACGCGAACTGGACGGTGGACCGGATTTAAAATGTTCACTAGATTTTTCTAGTGTGAAAACTGTGAGCTCGGTGAAGTGGAATAAGAGCGTTTGAAAGATATCAATTAACACGTTCGCTGCGAAGGCTGAAATCGATCATTTTTCCGCAGGTGCGGCAGGGCCCACCGGTGGGCCTCGCTCAATGTTATTTCCCTTAAGGCCAAAATTCTCAGCACTGGGGGAAAGACACGCGGGGTCCACCGGTGGGCCCCGCCGCAGCGAATGTGTTAACATAGTCGAGTTTGCGTCAGTTTTCTAAGTTAATATTTTAGGCAACATGATAGTTGACTTGCAGGGTAAACGATATCCGAAACTGAACAGCATCAGCAATACTTCATATAGATTGAAATTGAAAAAATACAGCTAGAAATGAAGGTGGTAGATTATAACATAGGAATATGCATTGGCTGAGTTTATCATGTGAAAAACCAGTTAGGGTCCAGCGATGGAGAGTAGAGACCTTCATGTAGGATTCTGTGATTCCAGTCATTGACATCACGCTTAAAAAATTCCACCAGAAAAAATTTTTTCATTGCGTCTAATCAATCTACTTCAGATTCAATAACATCCGGGAACTTAGGGAGTATAGATGCTTTGATCTGAAATTTTCCCAGGCTGTTGAATTTACTTTGACCAAGAGTAATATCTTTTCAAGGTCCCTCTCCAGCCTTCTTGGAACTACATCCAATCCAAGTCTCACGAATTTCTCAGCTAAATAGCTAGGAATACTGGTGGGAATAATTTATAGGCTCAATAAGAGGATAGGATGGTAAATAGTTGGTTTTAATGAGCATATTGTAAACCCACTACAGTCGTAAATGGGCGAAACTAATGATGCTGATAATGTCTTACGATGTTACGAGCCACCTGCGTGTGAACGATGTGTTTCAAGACCTTGTGAATTATATTTCCAGATCCCGCACTCAATTAATACGCAGATTCGATCCATATAAGCGAAGCCGATTTCTGACAAACACAATCCCGAGTTCGGCTATTCGAACAAGATGAAGTCGTTACTCAGTCTCTGCCTCGTTTCGTGCCTGTTTGTGACCTCACTAGCATCAATTGTCCCGCAGATTAGTAAGTAAAGTTTTTGGGGCTAATGAAAACAAGATAGTAATAACCTTACAGTGTGAATCGCATCAATTCCTAATTAGCGGATCCATCGCATTCATTTGGGTAGGAACTGTACAACCTACTCATTTCCGTACCCAAGAAACGTTGGACTAAAGCGCACTGAAAGTTATTTGCACTTTTCTCAGATTTTCTCGCGATTTGGTCTCAACGACGAAGAGAAAAATACTTATATTCATCCAAGTTGGATTCGTCCTCTCGCCGTCTAGCCCAAATCGCGCGTAAGAGTATCGGACAAAAGGGTGAATAACCTCCAGCGTGTCAGGTGCACGGTGGTTTCTCCCAAGTTCAAAATTTGACTCATTCTACCTGACGATCCTTTCGATTCAACTCGATAAAATGAAAATTTCTGGCAAAATTATTCGAAATTTCCTGGTATCCCTGTGGCAACATCGATCATCTCTTGAATCTATTCATGCAACAATCATATTGACTTCATTGACACATCGTCCGCAAAGGTTCCTCTCTCCCTTGGAGTTTCCACTCTCACTCGCAGTTTTCCAAGAAATAGCATACGAGAAATGGTAACAGAATTTGGATCTTACATCCTCGTAGCATTTCCGACTTGCGGATCGGGCTAGAACAAGTAATTCGAGATGCTACATCCAACTTTTGAAGCCTTGCATTGTAATAAACTATTTCGGCCATAGTTGTGTGATTATCATGTCATTCGTGGATTTGATGAATATCTCACAGAAATCTTCCATCGATTATTCGCAGATGCTGAAGATGAGACTACATCAATTGAGCTCACAACAGCCTCAGCAGCTGAGGATTCAACAGAGATGGATTTGTTTATGCATGCGATGGGGGAACGAGAGCCACGCGCCGAAGGGGGCAACAGGCTTTTAGATACAATCTTCAAATTTTTCTTGGACGTTCTGCAACATACTTTCGGTCAGATACCACCCCTGCTCAACAGCGAAGTCGTCAAAAGTTTGACGGACATGGCAGAAGGTAAGGCAACACCTGATCCAATACCAGATGAGAAAGAGACGACATCGCAGGAAACAGACGAGGGAGGAAAACTACCAGTTGACGCACCACCAATCGATACAGAAGGCCCGGTGGAGGTACCAACACCATACCGTAGAGGAAAACCCAATGCTGCATACTATGCTCACCAGAATGGGCGTCAAGTTAGACTCGTTGGTCGTCCAATGCCTAGGGTTTACGGCAAGAGCCAACTCAGAAAACATTGTATCGAATACCTTAGGAAGGGAATACTCAAACGTCAGGACCCCTTCAAGATAAATCTTGTGGGTCGTATGTGCATGAATGTGTACAGGAAATCAAAAAAGCATTGAAAGTAATCGAATTTGAAGTTGTTGACTGGGCCGTCATAGTTCATCTTAAGCCCACATCAAGAGATACAGAATAGGACCAAATTGTCACAGGAAGTTCCCTTCACAATTCTTGGAACATACATTTAAACTATTCATTCCTAGTGGGATCGTTTGAATTAGGAAGAGGGAAGTGAAGTAAATATAAGAATAGCTTGAAACGAATGGAGTTTACGGCCCGTTTCATCTTTTTAGGCTCTCGCATAACACATCGAGTTAGTAACTTGATAGATACCCGAATATGTAGTCATCGCGATGACTATTCTCGCAACTTGCAGATATTGGCTTATTGATGAAGTGTCCAGAATCATCCAGCTCAGTGCCCTAGTTAACGCTCAATCAAGGAAAATAATAAAAATTCCTCTGATCAACCCAGTTCTTGGAAAGTGATTTGATCCCCATTACACATGTTCAATAATATAATGAAACATTATCTGCGACGTTGAATTCAATAAGTTACCGCAAAGATAACACTAGACAACAAAATTTCGGAACAGATATAATGCATTGACCAAACAATGATTTCCTTACGTATTTTTCGACACAGAAACCGAATCCGTAAGATCTGCTCCTACACGTCAGAATGTTTTTTAATTGCAGAATACGGTGTGTCCGACCTGATTTTGAATGAAATTTTCAGCTTCGGTCCTAGAAATTATGGACTCTAATTCTGTATGATTCAGATATCACATTCCTCGAAAATGAAAATCTTCCGCCGAGCCGTATCTGAGGAATGTCAATTGGAACTTTTTTGGAAATTTTGGTTTCGACATTTTTTAAAAATTTCTATTGGCTGTGGATTTCGTCATGAAATTATCAATCGTGATAACTGAAGCTCGTTTTTCTATCAGGAGGAAGCCTCTGGTTTTCCTGAAAATCCCTAAGCACTAACCGAAATCCTCATCCGAGTGAATTCCACGTTAAGAATCGACATGATTCGTATCGTGAGGTGGGTTTATTCCAAGATAGTATTAGGAGGCCGTATGATAGTTGAGCCCGCGGTCAGTTTTGACCCGTCGAAAAATAGCTAGTTGAGCCCGCGGTCAAATTGCTAGTTGAGCCCGCTGTCCTTCCTAGAAAATTCAAATCACCTCCGATGTTCGGATATTCTAACCGCCAGGCTCACAAACTGTATCATAGACTATGCAACATTCATCTGCCACAAGTTGAGTTTTGTATATGAATGCAGAAGGAAATATATGGTTGGAAATGCATTTTATTATAGGTAAAAAGATCATCAATATGGAAATATTGTCAAATTAGTCCCATGTATGGGCTCTATCACAGATAAAAATATATCAATAGACAGTCAGCTGAGATCATAAAGGATCATGTCTAAGTCTTAAACATTTTAATTTAGCCGTAATGCCTTGAAACATTTTTGACAAAAATGTGTCGGCTGATGAACTGGTCTCTATATTGAGTAATATTGTCATTCAAATATATACATCTTCGTTTGAATGCTGGATCCTCATTGGTACGCATCTTATTCGCACTTCGACACTTGATTTCGGTTTCTGCTTGGAAACCCATCAACACTTCGAGAGAGACGTAAATATTTGGGTGTGGGCTATTGAATGATTCGTTATATTTGGAATGGAAAGCCTCACATGCGTTGGTTGTATGTTCGGAATCAGCTGTATTGGAAGCCCACATGTGTGGAGGATATTTTGCTTCCTCGTCGATATAAGTATCAGTCAAATAATCGCAAAAGGGCTGGATAATAGGTGTTACATTAGGCATGAAATCTTCCGCAAAAGAATTTCCAACTTCTTCAGGTTCAAGAAACATCAACCCAAAACACCATCGCAGCAGGGAACCACTTTCCGACTCTCTATCTTTGTAAATGTTGACAAGACCTGAAAAAAATAACAACAGGCCGTACAGAAATGTGAATTTTGATATTGTTTTTCAAGTACGTGAATCATCCAAGAGTCGTTCGTTATAGGTGATGAAAGTGATGACAATTTTGGGGAGTTGGATATCATGTTGTAAACTAATAGTATTCGTCTTACCCAAGGCCTGTATTTTTCTCAACCACGACTGGCTCAGATGAAAACGGCAAGTTACAATTTGTGTTAGAGGCAGTTTTGATTCAATCGCAAGATGAATCGCCTCCTCCAAGTCGACAACGAACTTATCAGGAAGGAACGATTCATCGAATTCAGCAGCTTTTTCTTCAACGTGTTGTAACATCATCGCATACGTTTTCTTCTCTTTATTGGGCAGCAAGCAAAAGAGTAACGGAATGAAATTACCCTTCTTGAACCCATGAATGGTGAACATTTGGTAAAAAAACTTAGGGCAATAGGTGAAAGTTCCATCACCAAGTACGACTCGTACATCAGAGCACAGAAATTTGAGGTTTTCAATTGTTCCAAATATCACTATCTTGTTCTCTTGATCGTTAACGAGAAGAAAATTGCTGCCATCGACTGTTTCTATTCTCATTGCATCAATGGCATCTTGTACTTCTTCAATGTCCTGGGGGAGCCGTGGTCGTTGTGATCGACGAATAACGTAAATGCTCTTGCGGATAGACGTCAAATCGTCTCGAATTAGATCCTGCCGCACAAACATTGGAACTTTCTGAATTTCGCTCCTTAACAATTTTGAAGGTCGAACGCTTGAGTCTTCAGTGGCCTTCCTTTTTGCTCTATTTGATACATATTGCCGTGCCAAATTCTCGTCAGCATCGTGGTTATGCACACCGGTCACTTCACTCACATTTTCACCGCTTTCATCTGTTAAGATTGACACTGTACACTTATTGTTAGTACACCTCCATTTCTGTCCTTTCTTTGTTAACCTAGCTTTCTTGAATTTAAATCGATCGATAACTCTGAGTGCTTTGCCTTTCTCACTGATCATCGAATACATCTCTGAAACGCAATTTTCCATCGTTGATTCTACGACAGCCAGCCGCAAAGTGTAATGTAAATCTGTAATATAATTAGAGCTGCGTGCACACGACTGAGCAACATTCGAAATTGTCCATGTGAGTAGAGCGAGTACATTTAATTTAGCAAAAGTCCGCAGAAGTGTGTACTCTCATGATTTGTTGACAAAATCGGTGCGTTGAACCTGCTTCCAAGAAGGACAGGGGATTATCGAGCGGGCTCAACTCGCTCTCGAAATATCGGTTTCGCGGGCTCAACTAGCAGTCTTTTCTGACCGCGGGCTCAACTCGACTAGTGCCTATTAGGAATATGGCATCAAATGATAGATATTGATGATTTGAGGATATTTATGTTTTGGGAAACCCATTGAAGTCGATGAATGATTTCTGAAAATTTAAGAATGGCGTGATTATTCGAATACACTTCTTTAACGTATCCATCAAATCTTCGGGAAAAAGTCGATGGCCTTCGCGTGTGATGTTTCCAGGAGTGCAATGTAACTTTAGGAAGTACGGGTCACCGAATTCTATACATGGATGCTAATGTGAGCACACACTGCTCGGAGACGTGTGTCCTCGTAGTGTTCGTTTGACCTCAAAACTTTATGGTTTTCCCTGAAAATAATGGAACCATGATGAGTCGACTCGACTGTTTGATCACTCCAGAAACCTACTTCTCTGTTTTTCATGTCACATAATTCCTCAATGTGAGGGAGAACTTCATGAATTTTCGGAGTGACGCTCAGGTTTAGGTACATGGAACTCTGGCAGAATTTTACAATGTAGACTTTGTAGATTAAGTTGAGATTCTGTCTGAAATAGGGATCCACAACTTTTTCAAAATCCAAGAATATTTTCACCTACCTCACCAATCTCAGGTTTGATTGGGACCGCAAGTTAACATTTTTTAAAAATCTAAGAGTCTTACAAGAATTTCCTTCGAACGCTGGGCTGACATATGTCATCTCTCACTCAACATTGCACTTCTTGATCCATACTGTGGATTCATATTCAAACTCACAGTGCATATGTTACAGAAGGTGTGTACATAGTGTAACCGGGGGGTAGCAAAAAAATTGTAAACTTCATTCGTGCATTTCAAATTTTTTGTAAACCCTCGTGGTTTTTGTAACTCTTCAGAAAAGTAGGGCATTTTAGTGTAACGCTAGACGTGTAATAATCAGTCATCTTCTGCTGTTTAGTTTCGCGTACGCGAGGCTCGACCTCGCGCGCGCGAGAATCTCTATTCGGCAGCGTGCTGATTCGCGTACGTGAATACAGGGATCCCTCGCGTACGCGAGTCATCATTACATTTGCGTACGCGAGTCTCGGATAGCTCGCGCACGCGAGGGATCCCTGTATTCGCGTACGCGAATCAGCACGCTGCCGAATAGAGATTCTCGCGCGCGCGAGGTCCAGCCTCGCGTACGCGAAACTAAATAGCAGAAGATGACTAATTATTACACGTCTAGCGTTACACTCAAATGCCATACTTTGCTGAAGAGTGACAAAAACCACGAGGGTTTACAAAAAATTTGAAATGCACGAATGAAGTTTACAATTTTTTTGCTACCTCCCGGTTACACTATGTACACACCTTCTGTAACATATTGTATAAGTGTATATCTTAGTACTCACCCCGCCCGGCACAAGATGGAATTGAGGTGGTTGTATGAGTTCCACGAATGTTTTGTTAGGCTAATACTTCGAAAGTGATATTCTTCATCATAATGTTTATCCACAAAATCCAAACGTATAATGATCACAATCATTCTCCCGTTAAGAGATGGCATCTGACGTGACAGTACACATACGAAATAACTCGCATATCGTCAGTATTTTGATTCTCTATTCCGAAGGAATTGTGACGATTCCCCGTAAGATTTACTTTTGAATACTGTATCAGCGTTTTTGGATACTTTTTCGGGGATTCAAGTAGAGCAAGAGGCATTCTTTGATAAGAAAATATGATTGAGCCTTAACGATTGGTGTTTGAATGACGTAATCCACATTCAAGGAAAATTTTTGAAGAATTTCGAATCCAGTAGTTCCATGAAAGGTCCAATTGACATTCCTAAGATTCCGACTTCAATGGGTCCCCCAGAATATGAATATCTTCAAAATAACTATAGCTATCAATTAAATGAAAATTCCAGGTGAGTCTATTCATTTCGCTAAAATGAATGGAAAGTGATCCTATTCCACGGAAATCTCTTTTAATCTCACTGACTAATCTGTGGAGTTTTCGTGAAGTGGAATGTGTCGCTGACAGATCCAGCAGAGAGTGCCCCATTGTATTTCAAACTAAGGCTCGATCTACATAGGATGCGCTCAGCGCGTGAGCGTACGCGCATACGCTTGCGCTCAAAGCATTCAATGCAGGGATTTTCATGAAGCAGCCTTACCAGTCGTTTTCCACTGAAAATTTCCTCAAGGGAAGAGTTGGTTGATGATTGCTGGCCCCGAGTGACATTATCGAGACAACAAATCAAGTTTCTCCGTGTTATTCCATGAACAAATAGGGAAAAACATCAAGGTTGGCCGGGCGAGCCTTTCCGGAAAGAAATGTAGGTTGAGCAACATTGTTACGATTCAGTATCCGGATTGGTGACCGCTCATTTTGCTTTTGCTTAGTTCCTGATGCCAAACAGAGTTACAGTCTTTGCAAACTAAGACGGCTGGTCACCAATCCGGATACTGAATCGTGGGACTGTTACTCAACCTATATTTTTTCCGGAAAAGGCTCGTGGTACCACCATTGCTGGTTTATGCTATTTGTTCACGAAAAAACATGAAGAAAACTTCTTTTCTGACCCAAAGATGTCACACGGAGACCGCCATCATTCAATGTCATGGGTCCCGTATTTAACCGATAATGAAAGAGCGGGTAGTTCTTAGGGTGGTCAACGCTGATGTTTTGCTTTGATTGGTTGACGAAAAACTTGGAGAAACTTGATTTTTGGCTCGATAATGTCACTCGGAGTCTACCAATCATCAAACAACTTATCCCTTGGGGGAATCCTGTGTAGAGTATAACTGGTAAGGCTGCTTCATGGAATTCCCTGCATTAAGGGCATGCAGTAGCCGTGCAGCCCGGCCGTAAAGTTCCATTCTCCACTTATGTGAACACTTTTATGTTACAAAGTTTGAGATGAGTTGTCTAGTTATTGCTATTGTCCGATTTATTCTCGACAACTCAATGTTCTGCCCAAATCATGAGATTATTGCAGAAAAGTGGGACCCACTGGGCGCCTGGGACATCCTAACCTATAATATATACACATTTTTGTTCCAAGAATTCTCTAATTCTTTTGCGATTTGAGCTAAACGACGAGTTGAGCCATTCAAGTTAGATGATAACAATTGTGGCATAACTCGTCGTTTATTCTAAATCGCAAGAGAATTCGAGAATTCTTGGAACAAAATTTAGCTTCCACGGCTACCGCATGGCCTTAAGTGCTCTCTGCGCGAGCGTATGCGCGTACGCTCATACGCTGAGCGCATCCTATGTAGAACGAGCCTAAGGCTGGTTCTACATAGGATGCGCTCAGTGCGTGAGAGTACGCGCATACGCTCGCATTCGAAGCAGTTAATGCTAAATATTTCATGAAGCAGCCTTACCAATCGTTTTCTACTCAGAATTGCCACAACTGGAGACTTGATTGACGATTGGTCGGACCCGTATGACATTATCGAGCCAAAAAATCAAGTTCCTTCATGTTTATCCATAAACAAATGGAGAGAAATATTAGCTGTGGCCACGCGAGCCTTTTCAGAAGAAATCCAGGTTGAGCAACATTTTCACAATTCAGTATCCGGATTGGTGACTACTCATCTTTCTCTGTCCTATTTCTTGATCCCAAACGAAGTTATAGTCTTCGAAAACTAATACGGGTGGTCACTAATCAGGATACTAAATCGCGGAATTATTGCTCAACCTGGATTCCTTCCCAAAAAGGCTCGCGAGGTCGCCGCTGCTAGTTTTCCCTATTTGCTTAGGAAAAAACACTAAGGAAATTGTCTTTTTGGCTCAAAAATGCCACCCGGAGGCCAGCATCAATCATTCCGTGGGTCCCGTGTTATACCCATAATGGGAGAGCGGGTAAACTCGCTTGCTAGATGATCTCGGCAGACTCGAGAGTGCCAAAACTGTTGTTTTTTTCTGTTTGTTCACGAAAAGATATGAAGAGACTGGATTGTCTGACTCAGTAATGTCTTTAGGGGCTCACCAATTACCAACCAACTTGTCACCTGTGGAAATTACGAGTAGAAGACGGCTGGTGAGGCTGCTTCACCAAGTTTTCTAAATTAGACCCTCTGAGCTCAAGCGTACGCGCATACGCTCTTGCGCTGGGCGCATCTTATGTAGAATCAGTTTAAGAGTCGCCTGAATTCCAATTTCTTACCCAGGTAAGTTTGCGGTATCTAGGTACAGTTTTACGGAGGGTTCGACAAAGCCGATAGAAAAAACACTTATGGAAATTTCTATCAATACAGTCCCAGAATCGAACTCTGGCTCTCTACATGGAATTCCAAGGCTTCGTCTACGCGGTGACCATGTAGACGAGGCGTTGGAAAAAACATGAGCATGTTTCTTCTTAATCCATTTGAGAAAAAACATGGTTATGTTTTTTCTAAAATGAATTAAAAATGGATTGAGTTACAACAGCTGTTAGAGATGTTTGTTCAACCAAAATGTTTGAAATGCATCTGAAGAAATGATGCATGATAGGCAATTCCATGAATGATCTGCAATACTTCAACTTGTGCATCTTCCTTCTCTTGTTTTCTTCCAAAAAATCAGAATTTATATACTGTACATGACAAAAATTTTCTCTCTTAAATTAGAATTCTCAATCAAATCGAAAAGCGTAGAAATTTCCTCGAAATTGGATTCTGATTGGAAGAAGCTGGAGTTATTACAAAGAGTTAATTGCAAGTCGGCAGCGCCATGTTTGACCTTGATGTCACATCCCAATAGTGCTTCGTCTTGGGCGATGGAGTCCGCAAGTATACTTTTGCGTGAGTAATGAACGAGAGAATTAGGGAGGTAACTTCTCCTTCGAGAGACATCTGCAAACATTTTTCGCGCAACCTGCACAAAATCCACCCGGTTCAACCATCTCACTTTGATACTTGATCAGACAATGCAATGGTCAAATGTTCTAAAAATGAAGAAAAATGTCACTCGCTCACATTGATTGTGGTGACTCATGACAAGAATACGACAAGAGATGAATTGGCGAGTCCAATCTTATAATTTTTCACAGCCATGGAAGAATAAAGTGTCAGATATTTGATGCACTTTGCACAAGCACATACAATGTGCATATGCTCTAACACTATGACGTCGAATGATGGTGGGTAAATAAGTAAGAGTTAAAAAGAATTTTCATAATACACTCTTATATAAACTACGTCTTATTTTTATTTTTTCCCTAGTGCTCTGATTGAATTTTTGTCACTCCTCATTCACTATCATCATGCTACGAGTAAATTGCAAAACTCAGATGTGACACGGTATGTATTCTGAACACCCACTACTAAGCACATCCAAAAATCAAATGAACGACTAGCCGGAAATGAATCATTGGAAGTCACGTAACATTACCAAAATTACTAGATCTAGGACGGAGAAAACACCAATTCGGTGAAGTAGAATAAAAGTGTATAATACAAATGAAGTGACTCGCCGTAGGATGCAAAGTTTCCTTCAGCATAAAATGTGGTATCGCGAAACAATGTCAATATCAACTTCCAAAGTAAACCTGGGAAATTTGAGCTCTTTCAAAATGTTGTGTTCAAATCGCTTGATTTCGGAGATGGATGGAGATTTCTAATCAACTCTGTCGCAGTCTGCAACAGTTTCATAAATCCAAGCGAGCTCGATGAGTGGTGACACTTCCGGTCCCGCAGTATAGAGTAGTATGCATACGGTAAACCGGATCTAAAATGATCCGGTTTACTAGACGTTACTAGTGTAAGAACTTTGGACTCGGTGAAGTGCAATAAAAGCGTTTAATAATAATAACAATAATAATAAGAATATGTGACGCCATACATTGCACTTGATATATGGGCAGTAAGGTGGACGGAACGGTGAACCAGATCTAATACGTTTGATGAGGGCAGTAACGCGAACTGGACGGTGGACCGGATTTAAAATGTTCACTAGATGTTTCTAGTGTGAAAACTGTGAGCTCGGTGAACTGGAATAAGAGCGTTTAAAAAATATCAATTAACACGTTCGCTGCGAAGGCTGAAATCGATGATCTTTCCGCAGGTGCGGCAGGGCCCACCGGTGGGACCCGCTCGATGTTATTTCCCATAAGGCCAAAATTCTCAGCACTGGGGGAAAAACACGCGGGGCCCACCGGTGGGCCCCGCCGCAGCAAATGTGTTAACATAATCGAGTTTGCTTCAGTTTTCTAAGTTAATATTTTAGGCAACATGATAGTTGACTTGCAGGGTAAACGATATCCGAAACTGAACAGCATCAGCAATACTTCATATAGATTGAAATTGAAAGAATACAGCTAGAAATGGAGGTGGTAGATTATAACATAGGAATATGCATTGGCTGAGTTTATCATGTAAAAAGCAAGTTAGGGTCCAGCGATGGAGAGTAGAGACCTTCATGTAGGATTCTGTGATTCCAGTCATTGACATCACGCTTAAAAAATTCCACCAGAAAAAATTTTTTCATTGCGTCTAACCAATCTACTTCAAATTCAATAACATCCGGGGACTTAGGGAGTATATATGCTTTGATCTGAAATTTTCCCAGGCTGTTGAATTTACTTTGACCAAGAGTAATATCTTTTCAAGGTCCCTCTCCAGCCTTCTTGGAACTACATCCAATCCAAGTCTCACGAATTTCTCAGCTAAATAGCTAGGAATACTGGTGGGAATAATTTACAGGCTCAATAAGAGGATAGGATGATAAATAGTTTGTTTTAATGAGCATATTGCAAACCCACTACAGTCGTAAATGGGTGAAACTAATGATGCTGATAATGTCTTACGATGTTACGAGCCACCTGCGTGTGAACGATGTGTTTCAAGACCTTGTGAATTATATTTCCAGATCCCGCACTCAATTAATACGCAGATTCGATCCATATAAGCGAAGCCGATTTCTGACAAACACAATCCCGAGTTCGGCTATTCGAACAAGATGAAGTCGTTACTCAGTCTCTGCCTCGTTTCGTGCCTGTTTGTGACCTCACTAGCATCAATTGTCCCGCAGATTAGTAAGTAAAGTTTTTGGGGCTAATGAAAACAAGATAGTAATAACCTTACAGTGTGAATCACATCAATTCCTAATTAGCGGATCCATCGCATTCATTTGGGTAGGAACTGTACAACCTACTCATTTCCGTACCCAAGAAACGTTGGACTAAAGCACACTGAAAGTTATTTGCACTTTTCTCAGATTTTCTCGCGATTTGGTCTCAACGACGAAGAGAAAAATACTTATATTCATCCAAGTTGGATTCGTCCTCTCGCCGTCTAGCCCAAATCGCGCGTAAGAGTATCGGACAAAAGGGTGAATAACCTCCAGCGTGTCAGGTGCACGGTGGTTTCTCCCAAGTTCAAAATTTGACTCATTCTGTCTGACGGTCCTTTCGATTCAACTCGATAAAATGAAAATTTCTGGCAAAATTATTCGAAACCTCCTGGTATCCCTGTGGCAACATCGATCATCTCTTGAATCTATTCATGCAACAATCATATTGACTTCATTGACACATCGTCCGCAAAGGTTCCTCTCTCCCTTGGAGTTTCCACTCTCACTCGCAGTTTTCCAAGAAATAGCATACGAGAAATGGTAACAGAATTTGGATCTTACATCCTCGTAGCATTTCCGTTTCGCGGATCGGGCTAGAACAAGTAATTCGAGATGCTACATCCAACTTTTGAAGCCTTGTATTGTAATAAACTATTTCGGCCATAGTGGTGTGATTATCATGTCATTCGTGGATTTGATGAATATCTGACAGAAATCTTCCATCGATTATTTGCAGATGCTGAAGATGAGACTACATCAATTGAGCTCACAACAGCCTCAGCAGCTGAGGATTCAACAGAGATGGATTTGTTTATGCATGCGATGGGGGAACGAGAGCCACGCACCGGAGCGGGCAACGGGCTTTTAGATATAATCTTCAAATTTTGCTTGGACGTTCTGCAACATACTTTCGGTCGGATACCACCCATGCTCAACAGCGAAGTCGTCAAAAGTTTGACGGACATGGCAGAAGGTAAGGCAACACCTGATCCAATACCAGATGAGAAAGAGACGACACCGCAGGAAACAGACGAGGGAGGAAAACTACCAGTTGACGCACCACCAATCGATACAGAAGGCCCGGTGGAGGTACCAACACCATACCGTAGAGGAAAACCCAATGCTGCATACTATGCTTACCAGGATGGGCATAAAGTTAGACTCGTTGGTCGTCCAATGCCTAGGATTTACGCAAACAGCAAACTCAGAAAACATTGTATCGAATACCTTAGGAAGGGAATACTCAAACGTCAGGACCGCTTCAAGATAAATCTTGTAGGTCGTATGTGCATGAATGTGTACAGGAAATCAAAAAAGCATTGAAAGTAATCGAATTTGAAGTTGTTGACTGGGCCGTCATAGTTCATTTTAAGCCCACATCAAGAGATACAGAATAGGACCAAATTGTCACAGGAGGTTCCCTTCACAATTCTTGGAACATACATTTAAACCATTCATTTCTAGTGGGATCGTTTGAATTAGGAAGAGGGAAGTGAAGTAATTATGAGAATAGCTTGAAACGAATGGAGTTTACGGCCCGTTTCATCTTTTTAGGCTCTCGCATAACACAACGAGTTAGTAACTTGATAGATACCCGAATATGTAGTAATCGCGATGACTATTCTCGAAACTTGCAGATATTGGCTTATTGATGAAGTGTCCAGAATCATCCAGCTCAGTGCCCTAGTTAACGCTTAATCAAGGAAAATAATAAAAATTCCTCTGATCAACCCAGTTCTTGGAAAGTGATTTGATTCCCATTACACATGTTCAATAATATAATGAAACATTATCTGCGACGTTGAATTCAATAAGTTACCGCAAAGATAACACTAGACAACAAAATTTCGGAACAGATATAATGCATTGACCAGACAATGATTTCCTTACGTTATTTTTCGACACAGAAACCGAATCCGTAAGATCTGCTCCTACCCGTCAGGATGTTTTTTAATTGCAGAATACGGTGTGTCTGACCTGATTTTGAATGAAATTTTCAGCTTCGGTCCTAGAAATTATGGACTCTAATTCTGTATGATTCAGATATCACATTCCTCGAAAATGAAAATCTTCCGCCGAGCCGTATCTGAGAAATGTCAATTGGAACTTTTTTGGAAATTTTGGTTTTGACATTTTTTAAAAATTTCTATTGGCTGTGGATTTCGTCATGAAATTATCAATCGTGATAACTGAAGCTCGTTTTTTTATCAGGAAAGCCTCTGGTTTTCCTGAAAATCCCTAAGCACTAACCGAAATCCTCATCCGAGTGAATTCCACGTTAAGAATCGACATGATTCGTATCGTGAGGTGGGTTTATTCCAAGATAGTATTAGGAATATGGCATCAAATGATAGATATTGATGGTTTGAGGATATTTATGTTTTGGGAAACCCATTGAAGTCGATGAATGATTTCTGACAATTTAAGAATGGCGTGATTATTCAAATACACTTCTTTAACGTATCCATCAAATCTTCGGGAAAAAGTCGATGGCCTTCGCGTGTGATGTTTCCAGGAGTGCAATGTAACTTTAGGAAGTACGGATCACCGAATTCTATACATTGATGCTAATGTGAGCACACACTGCTTGGAGACGTGTGTCCTCGTATAGTTCGTTTGACTTCAAAACTTTATGGTTTTCCCTGAAAATCATGGAACCATGATGATTCGACTCGACTGTTTGATCACTCCAGAAACCTACTTCTCTGTTTTTCATGTCACAGAATTCCTCAATGTGATGAAGAACTTCATGAATTTTCGGAGTGACGCTCAGGTTTAGGTACATGGAACTCTGGCAGAATTTTACAATGTAGACTTTGTAGATCAAGTTGAGATTCTGTCTGAAATAGGGATCCACAACTTTTTCAAAATCCAAGAATATTTTCACCTACCTCATCAATCTCAGGTTTGATTGGGACCGCAAGTTAACATTTTTTAAAAATCTAAGAGTCTTACAAGAATTTCCTTCGAACGCTGGGCTGACATATGTCATCTCTCACTCAACATTGCACTTCTTGATCCATACTGTGGATTCATATTCAAACTCACAGTGCATATAATTGTATATCTTAGTAATCACACCGCCCGGCACAAGATGGAATTGAGGTGGTCGTACGAGTTCCACGAATGTTTTGTTAGGCTAATACTTCGAAAGTGATATTCTTCATCATAATGTTTATCCACAAAATCCAAACGTATAATGATCACAATCATTCTCCCGTTAAGAGATGGCATCTGACGTGACAGTACACATACGAAATAACTCACATATCGTCAGTATTTTGATTCTCTATTCCGAAGGAATTGTGACGATTCCCCGTAAGATTTACTTTTGAATACTGTATCAGCGTTTTTGGATACTTTTTCGGGGATTCAAGTAGAGCTAGAGGCATTCTTTGATAAGAAAATATGATTGAGCCTTGACGATTGGTGTTTGAATGACGTAATCCACATTCAAGGAAAATTTTTGAAGAATTTCGAATCCAGTAGTTCCATGGAAGGTCCAATTGACATTCCTAAGATTCCGACTTCAATGGGTCCCCCGGAATATGAATATCTTCAAAATAACTATAGCTATCAATTAAATGAAAATTCCAGGTGAGTCTATTCATTTCGCTAAAATGAATGGAAACTGATCCTATTCCACGGAAGTTACTTTTAATCTTACTGACTAATCTGTGGAGTTTTCGTGAAGTGGAATGTGTCGCTGACTGATCCAGCAGAGAGTGCCCCATTGTGATTTCAAACCTTTCACCTCACGTTGTGCAAGATGTTAATCAATCTTACAAGGGGAGTCCAAGGGGTTCGGGAGCTGGATCTGGCTGAAACTCTGGGAATCATCTCTTTTTGGCACCAAAAAATGATACCCAAAGCCGCAGTGTCTAACGCTCAAGTATTTTCGAGCTACAGACCACAACCCATGCATTACAGTTTATCTATATATGTGGGAAAATGGTATATATAGATAGACAGATATACTGTAATTCATGGGTTGTGGCCTGTAGCTCGGAAACGCTTGAGCGTTAGGGTGATGACAGACAACCCTCCACGACGCGATTCTCATGCCATTTCACGACACGACACCTCCCGACACGACACGTAATTTATTCCGATGAAGCCAACCACCGATGGATTTGATAGAACCAGTCATGGGTTGTGAAAGTAAATCCAATCCATCGATAGTTGGGTTCACCACAATGAATTATGTGTCGTGTCGAGTGGTGTCGTGTCGTGAAATGGCATGAGAATCGCGTCGTGGCGGGTTGTCTGTCATCACCCTTAGACTCTGCGGCTTTGGGTATCATCTTTTGGTGCCAAAAGAAGATGATTCCCAGAGTTTCAGCCAGATCCAGCTCCCGAACCCCTTGGACTCCCCTTGTTAGACTTTTAGGCCCTATACCAAAGCTTTATACATTTGTTGACTTTGCAATAAGATAAGCCTCTAATATCCACGTATAATGAATAACGAACATAATACGCAAGCTCCGTCCTTTAAATTAGTTCCTCAATTGCAGGGGAACATTCATATCATAACACACACCATGCGAAAGCACAAATTATGATCACGGTTAGGTGAGGAACTTTGGCTGAATTTGAATTATTCAAATAACGAGGCGAGGAGATATCTCTGCGTCTTCATTAGTGGTAATGATCGTGAGTCGCGGGAAAGGAAACATCGTGATTTGTATTCAGGGCTCGCCCGCGCCCAGGGTCTAATACTCGCTAGCGCGCACGTGCGCTTCAGTGCACCCATATACTCTTACCATGAAACTTGTGTGTGTAAAACAGGTTCATCGAATCCATCCCTTTGCGACGCCAAAGCCGTTCGAGCATCGTACATACATTGCTCAATGCGAGGCATCATAAATTCATACGGATCGGATGTATAATGAGGACAACCGATCCAATAAAGTATGCTCGGGGTTGGCTTGAGACCTTCTCTTTTGCATGCCTGGCTGGTTTTATCTGTACTTTCTTCATCTGGCAGACTCATAGTCAAATTAATGAGTGTAGGAAGAGACGGTGGAATTAAACTGATGCTGAAAGCTCAGATCGATTATTTTAGTCACGATAGACTTTGATTCGAGGTATCAAAATTGCTCAATAGAAATGAAAACATTCCGTATAAAATGTGAAAGACGTATTATTAGAAAGATGTAGTGAACATGTGAAGAGATATACTTGCTGAATGTGCAAAAAAGAGATGTCAAAGGAAATTTTAAAAATAAGCGGCCCAAATCCTGTAGATATACCAAATTTCAATTTCAAATGAGGTAAGTGTACCCAAAATGCCCTGTAAAAGTGGTGCCCAGTAGTTTTGTAATTTAGCGCATTCCATTCTTTTTTCCAGCGTTCCAATCCCTTGTTCAAATTTGCAAATTTGGGATTTGGGGCGATTCTGAGAACGAAATACGAGGATTGTTTGTAAAGCATGAAGGCTCAGTCGGGAGTGTACCCAACATTCCTCCATATATTTTTATCTCGACAGTGTTTGCAGTATGACCATTTTTACCACTCAGAGCGTGTTTATCGCGTCAAAATGAGTTATCAGGATCGATGGAAAAGCTCTCAATTTTTGGTAATCTTCTTCATCAGCATTGCGATTCCCGATTTATTCCTCAATCTATAAAAGTAAAATTCCCAATCACTCCCAGACTCAATGACACCGAGCTACTTGAATTCTTAGCCAAGGGATCTACTCGAACAAAAGAGGGGCGGAAATGATCCATGGCCACTTCATAATCCCTCTCATCAGGCATGTAGGTGACGGTACCCTGCAGGCCTTTAATTAAGAGCTCTTGAGCTTGCACAAGGACTAGCTCTGGTTTTTTTATCAGGCTGCCTCGCACACGCAGAACCACGACAGCGTACTGCTACTCTTACTGGTCAGCTTTTCGTGGTCAAATCTCACTGATCATACCTCACACAGGATACAGTCTGAAATTGTATATTACCATCAGTGCAAGCTCGCTATTCCTATTCGACGCGCAACGTTGACGAAAGAGCAAGATATTCTCCTATTACCCAAGCTCACAGGAAACTAAAGGAAATCTTGCTGCAAATTTCTCCCGATTAAACGAACACTGACGCGACGACGAGATAAGCATCCGAGCAGCTAACGTTTTATGTATTTCTTCCGCCACTTATACATACACCAGTGCAACGTCTGTCCGTGGGGTGGCATGATACAACGCTGCAATTCTGTGCTTTGGGTCTCGTTTGTCGACTTTTGCTTGAGCTGACGCTTTTTAGCAAGAAAAGTAGAGAGGGGCCGAGAAGCACGCAAACATTTGCTATGCTTCACTTGCTGATTCGCGCTTTTGCGTATATTTTTAGTTAAAGTGACTCAATTCAGCAGCGCGTCGACTCTCATCTACATTTTTGGGCTTCTTTCTTTTCTGCCACGCTGTGTACCACTCGTTTGAGAGAGTGAAAAATCAAGTTCGGAGCTTCGCTCGGTCTTGGACGCGCTAAATTATACTTTTCTCCCTCGTTTCCTCGTCGAGTGGCGTGCTCTTCTCCCGAGAGAACAAGATTCTTCGTGTGTTTTCTGTCCATTTTATCCCCGGGGCAAATTCTTGCTTGAATCAACAAGAATAACAGTTGTATGCTGAAAGCTCAAGACTGCTCGACTTGCTGAGGCATGATAATAGCTGAATAAATACAATTCATCTCCAATTAAAAATACAGACTCTTTTCGCTGCATTATGTCTCGATCTTTGTCGTACGTAATGTCCGTCTTTGAAATGCTCCATCTTCTCACATTGGTAACTCTATCGCAACTGCACGGAATGATAGAAGCCAAACTGTGGCTCACATGCGAATGAGAGTTGATTCCACTTGCTATGAAAATTCGTTGTCTGGTCAGCAAATGGTCCCTAACAATCGATTCTCATACTTTGATCGCCCACATATGATGTTTTTTTGACAAGTTTATCATTCATATTCATACTATAAACTAGTCACATTATAGAACAAAGAAGAAGAAGTTGGTATAAATAATTAGTCTCTAATATTTTTTTTTTCCGGTTCCGAACCTTCAGATGATTCTGCTATGAAGAATATCTCACTGATTTTGATTGTTTTTCTTTCACTCGGTAAGTCTCTATGAGATGCAATGGGTACGTTGCTCAATTGTTTGAAGCATGATGAGTTTCAATATGGCACTTACTACTCCATTCTTCCGAACAACGGATACAACAATCGAAAATTGAAACCAAATCACTACAAGAAGAAATCCTTAGTCTCAGATTGATTTAGTGCTTAGAGCAAGATACAAGAAATCCAAGATGGAAAATCTTCACAAAGAGCAAGCGCTGCATCTGAAGCGGGATTTGATCCTACAGCAAGCATTATTTATGTCTGAACTTTGGGACTCTCAGTCTCACCGATGCGTGATTGTTATGGTCAATAATCTATAGGTTAGATGATACTTACTTCTAGATCCGCGAGTGATGGAAAAAGAATTGCATCTATCTCTCAAAATAGATTCACAGTCGAGATCCCTACGACTCAAGGACACCCGCAAGTCACGATTATACACAAAATGATTTGTACTACGATTGACAATGCAATTTTAAATGTTTTGATAGCAAAATATAGCTCGTGCATCATAAGGTGTTGGAGCTTCTAAGGATAAGATAAGATTTGCCTCATTCTCAGACGATGAACATTCATTGAATGCAAATGATCTTGATATCACGCTGTTTCCCTGAAACGAAGTGAAGTAGCTGTTCTTTGATCTGATGGTTAGACTCATAACGACTTTAAGGTGCAACAGTAAGACACTACGGCAATCTGAGAGTAAGGATTTCTTTTTGAAGTGACGGTGATTTGTCGCAAAATCAATTCATGTACAGTCTCTTTTTTCGTTTCAAGGTAGAAAATATGGTAGACAGGTAAAGAATGTTACGCGTTGAAATCATCCCACCTATGATAATCTCTCTCCGTGGTATGAAGACTACTCCCACGATCAAGAAAGCACCTGAAAGCAAAATGTCTCAAATGAATCCTCACTGAATATCTGCAATTCCTCATTTATGTGACAAGCTACTTATCATCAGTAATCAATTTCAACATCATATCCTTTCTTCAGGAAGTGCAATGCTACAGAATTCCTGAGCCCATGCTTTTGGGCAATCATTGATCTTTTCATTTTCTCGATCGGTAAGTACTGTGCTTCAGTTTGCAAAAAGGGCCCTAACATCAACAACCAGTATAATATTTCAGAATTACGATTCATACTTGTCACGGAAAGCCACCACTCCTCGTATATAAGGTCCTGGCATTCAACGCCAGCGAAGGCCTGTAATCGAATCTTCGCCTACACTAATGCAAATGTCCATGAGAGTCCTTTTTATAGATTGCGATGGTTCAAAACCCACACAAAACTGCAATTTCCGCAAAGTAAATTTGTAACAAGATTGAAAATTCATTAATGGGAAAGAACTCGACACAGATTCCGTATCCACAAGCGCCCAATGAAACAGCTCAAGAAAGCTTATATTCGACCAGACGATTTCGCCTGAGATTAAAGTAGAATGTGCCAAAAACACAGATCTAATCTCGAACTGAGTGAGATTGTGTGATTGTTTGCATCGTATTCTATACTCACGATATTCGTAGAACTTTTTCTTCGGGCGCGCATGATGGACTTCTCTCTATTTGGCCCCATTCCCTAAGTCAATTTCAAATCTCGCTTCCCGACGAGTTTTCCGCGGTTCGCAAACCAAATTTCAATTTCATTCAACTCGATCCACAGATGTCATGCCGACGTCTCGCAATAGCTCTTGCGTACCACACGCACCATACATATACTATATCGGTCACACACACGCCGCGCAAGTGGATTTGAAAATAACCGAACGAGCAGAGAGGCATCGTTAAGCGTTTGACTCGGTTTGACTATTAATAGTGCAACTTGGGTGTATCTTTATCGTGCGCCCGCGCGCAACGTCGTCGACACCTCCTACTCTTTTCGGTGAAAAGTCTCTCTTGTGAAAATTTGCCAACAGTTTGTTTGCAATGTTACGATGGACAACATGTAAGTTTCGCATCTGCGGAACTCATCTCCAACCATTGAGCCTTTGTAGCTCATCTTCAAACTCATCCAAGACACCTATCAAAGTCACGGTCAGTGAATTAGGATTCACAATAAAAGAATCGAATCTTCATCGGAATAGCCCATCCATATACTTCGTGCCAGTTTCGCTCCGTCTAGGAGACTGAAAGGTACTAGTGCGCGATCGGTCCAGATTAGGAGAAGCACGGATGTATGTTTCCAAACAACTAACTGGAAATTTGCATCGCTGGAATGAAGATAGTGTGACATGATTCTGCGGAGAACCGAAGAAAGGCAAAACGGCAATAATATCGCGGATTCTAAATAAAGAGCACGGATGAAGTGCATAGCGGTTGACTCACTCGTACCGCCACAGCGGTCGTGTATCCTAGCATGAGTGCAAGTGAGCGCGAGAAATATGGTCGAGCGCACGAGCTCCCGGACAACACATCCGCAATCGGCCGATGGCCCGCGAGCTCCGCGGTGCCACCATCAGCCGCAGCGGTCCGACACTCGACCGAACCAAATTCAACAACTAACTGTGGAACGGAGCATAGCGGCAAGCTCCGGCCATCGCTTCTCTTTGTTTGGATGGCTCCGAAGGCGCAATTCCATTTCAAGTGTTGCTCCTGAAACCAGACGTCCACGACATAAACTTTTTCGAGGAAGAACGAAGCGCCGGTCATCAACGAGCTCCAGTTCCTCGTCCAGCAGCGTCAATACATCATACAGTACAGCAACTGTCAAAAGTTTTGCTTTTCATGTTCCCGTCCACTGCGTTGGTGATTCTGGGAATGTCAACATCTTGCTCGAGCGTCAGGATCCAAGTGACCGAACAGTCGGACCCTTTGCTCCGGGTGCCATCAAACTCGTAGAGAATAGGAGAAGATATGGCGCTTCGAGCTCTGCATCAAACACGTGTACTCTACCAAGTGCCTTCTTGCACAGACAAGACATCCAAACGAGATACTCATTGTTGCCGGTCAACACTAGTTCTTTCATCTCGTTCGACAGTATACCCGTGGTTGATAGTCGACCAAGAGTCTTTGCCTTGCAAACTCGTGTCAACCGTGAAGAATCAATAGGCACATCAGACTCGTCTCTATCCAGTGCCGTCAGACGAGTTCATGTGAGAGGCAAAAGGAGAGCACCAGAACCCCCGTTGAAACAAATCATCAACATCCATGTAGCAGCTGGATCGAGCGGTGGCGTCAACATCACTAGCAAACCAGCCGCTAGAGGGCGTCGAAAACGAAGACCAGCTCCAAAGCCTCCAGGTATCTCTGAGACTGGATTGTCCAGTAATCGGGATACCCTATCTTCTGAAACGTCAACCGGTATGGATACGCTCAAATCAGACCGCGACCATCAAACAATCAGCAACGATACCCTAGTGCTCCGTAGAGGAGTTTTGTTGGCCAAGAAACATCTCGACAGCCCGACTAAATTCGATTCCAAGACACCAGTAACATCGACCTGTGATTCTGATGTTGATAAGATAGTGAACGATAATCCAACGACTCCTATTACCAATGTTCAAGAACTTGGGACCTTAATACTTCGACCCTGGTACAAACGTAACGTTCTGGTAGAACAGCCCACTCTTTCACGAGATCCACTCACCAACTCACGTAAAGGCGGCAGTGATTTTCTACGACGTCTTCCTCCACTCACAGACACAGAAAGGGAGGATGCGAATAAGACTTTAATTTTAGCAACATCTCCTCCATCAACCTCATTTCCCTTCGAAGGTTCACTATCGAGACTAAACTTTTTCCAACGCAGTGATCGGCACCAAAATGATGATAAGAAAAAGGAAAGCAAGCGCAAGTCTGGGGTCTCCATTTTGACCAACATCAGTGAACTAGATAGAGAGGCAGCAGCTATCGTTCAACAAGAACAGGCAAGAAATAGAGCTTCCATGATCTTGCAAGCTGCTAAAATGGATGAAGACTTTGAGAGGAGAATGAGAGCTAATGAAAAAATCATTCAGGAGATAGTTAATTCTTCGCTCGAAAGTTCGCCACGTAAGAGCACAAAAGCTTTGATATCTAAATTCAATGCCTTAGGTAATTTGACCAAGTCCAGTGTCAATAACAATTTCTTCAGCAAGAGTAATAACTCGTCACCAAAAACGAAACCTAAGAGGTTCAGTCAAGATTGCAGCAGCAATGGGTTTAGAGGTTGTAAGGAAGGACAACTTAATGGAAGGAGTCATCAGTATCCATCTTCGCAAGAGTCATACCCTAACAAAGATTCAGCATCCATATTCTCAGAGATAATCATACCAGGGAAGCCAACAATAACAACAGCACATGCAAAACCGACTACGAATCACATTCCTTGCTCAACGGCAGCAAGTGCAAGTAGAGGCTCCAATGATACCAACACGATATTTGAAAAAGCTTTGGTCTCAGAATTAGATGATGTAGCTATAGGAATTGCAAAATTGAGACGTGAGCTCGATGATAGACCTCGAATGATTGAAGAAGCAATGACCAACCAAGCAAAAGCTAATGAAAATGACGAAAAAGAGACACCCATTGTTGTGAACAAATTGAGAACCAGTAAAGAGAAAGAATTCGTAAATTTCGACCGTGAGTTCAATAAAATTTTTGGAGAAATTAACCGGCAACTTCAAAGAAATAATCTAGGTGTTAATCAAACTCAAGACAGAAACGAAAAAATCCCCACTCCACCGGAACGTGTCACTTCATTATCAAGCACCATAACCATTGCGGACAAAATTGACAGTCCTAAAAAAAATACTGCTCTAAATTCCCAATTATCAGCAACTGCCATTGAGTCTAGTACGAATGAACTAAAGTCCATCTTGGATCAGGAAAAAAGGAATAAAAATGGTTTGAAAGTCAATGATGCCTTATCTACCTCAGAATCAGAGTACTCTGTGAGAAAAAAATTGGTGGACAAGGACTCGAAAACTCACAAGCAAATTGGCGATGGGAAAATTCATGAAGCGGTCATCAAGCCATCCACGAGTGTTCAATTCACGCAAGACGAGAAGCCTTTGCGGAAAATCTCGACCAAAGTCTCTTCAGGAGTACAGACTAATGGAAACGTGCGTAGGGTAGTCGGCGAGCCAGGTCCACATGTCCGATTAAAAGAGAATAATGTACTCCCACAGGCAAATCGATCCACCGGAGACACCCATCAGCTGATCAAAGCGGACGAATCTGAGGCAGTAACCCACAAGAAGCTAGTTGAGCAGTTTCCTGAAAACACTTACACTAATGTAATGGAGAGATCTCTGTACGCTAATGCTAAAGTTGCCCCCGTGGCTTCATGTAAAGTAGCACCAGACAGACACGGGCAAAGTTACTCGTCTTCTTCCAGGGCGAAGATTGATTTACGAGCAAAAGATAGTGGCCTCGCTTCAGCTTCATCGCCGTTAGTGTGCGCAGCAAGAAATAACGATTCAGAAACAACTTATGGAACAGCTGGTGGAGGTATGGATATTCTGAAATCTATTAATCATTGATACGAAATTGGGTATTCAGCGCCTGGAAGTAAAACCATAAGATCATGCAAAGCGAAAAATTTTTCGTGAGCTTAATAAAATGAAAATCCAGGAGATTTCAATTTTCCACACACGAGATTTAAAATTTTAAAATTTTGCAGAAAAGTTATTCCTAAGATTGGAGTTGATTCCGATATCAATGGGTCGTAAATTTTAGAATTCATGGCATTTTCAAGGGAACATAAGATTGCAATTCTGGTTTGGATTTCTCGTAAGATTATGGTTGGTCGAGGTGTTTTGATGTCTTAGCTTTTTTCAAAAGAAATCAAACTCAAGTTATCTTCTTAGTCCCAAGTAATTGCCCTTAATTCACTCAATAGGAGCAATAATGTCCTCAGTTTCATACCGTACAAATTATCTAAACTGAATTGGAGATTTGAGACCTAAGAAACTGAGAATACATACTTGGAATGCTTCTCAGCGGAATGTCTAATTAGACTGTGTCTTCTTAGGGTGGTTTTTCCCACTATCTCATATTTCACAACCCTCAATGAGAATGCTAATCGATTACAGATTACGAAGATGAGAAGGAGAAATATTTGAACACAATGGCTGTGAACCGATTACTCAGGAAGCTAGAGGCAGCCATTGCCGCAGGGAATCATCAGCAAGCAGCCCGGCTTGCTCGAGAACTAGCTCAATTGAAAATTCATTGTTCGGTCGTAAGACAGAGGTCTCACGGTACGAAACTACTCAGACTCAATCTTTACATTGAAGACAGGCAAGCACATCAAGGCCCTATACCTCTGAGGGTAAGATTGCTCATTCTCGAAAATTATTTCATAACTTATATTTTACGACAATGATGATGAATATTCGGCTTACTGATTTGATTTCTGACTCCTTTAGCTACCAATGAATATGTCAGTAGCACAACTGAAAGCTAAAGTTCAAATTGAATTCGATATACCAGCGAATGTTCAACGTTGGATAATTGGTAAAAATCTAGTCCATAATGACGAATTGACTTTGGATGAGCTCCAGGCTTTAAATGATTCGCCCGTATTCTTATACTTGATTACTGCAAAAGGTATCAACTTCTACTTGATACTGGAAATTCATGCAATATTCACCTTCATCTCTGAAACCTTGATTCAAAAATGCAGATACAAAGGAGAAACCAAAAGTCGAAGATGATCAAAAAAGTCTCGACCTTAACTCTGACGGACTAGAGGAACCTAAACAGAATGAAGATTGTGGTGATGCGCAAGAAACCCATGCAATCGAAGCCAAAATCCAACGAGCAATCGATAATCATGATGAAGAAATCGTTGCTGAAGCAAATATCGATTGTGGCCCTCCTGAGGTAATCAAACCTGAAGGATCCTAGGAATTTAAATTCTTTGTAGCGTCGTAGATGCGTTTTTATATTTCAAGGAATCCTCGTGGACTAATGAAACATTGATATTCCTGATGAATCTTTCCAACGATGAGTCTTCTTCAACTTAAGAATCAACCGAACATACATGCATATTTTCTAGACAAGTTCGTGGGTTGCTCCTATGATTACAGAATATAAGTTTGAGTCTCGGTTCGAGTGCGTATTGCATACATCGATGAGAAAAAATGTATATAAAGTGAATCGAAGACAAAAACTTGTGAAAGCATGCACTACTCGAATAGTCACACTACTTTATTAGTTTCCAAAGTACACAATCATACGATAAAAGTTGAAATTTTTTCCATGAAATTTCACAACTTTTAGGTGCAAGAGAATCCTCTTTCGCAAGAAGAAAAGCTGCAAAGATATGAAGAATTGATCTCCTTGGAAAATTGTGATGTTATTTCTACAACAGAGCCCTTTGAATGTCCCGTTTGCTTCATGATCTACGGCCCCGACGAAGGTATAATTCTGCGAGACTGCTTACATACATTTTGCAGGTAATTCACCTTCAGTAACACGAGGGAAGACCACCCTATGAATCTAAAATCTCTATCTCTAACGGGTGCATGCACAACGTGGTCCTCGTGATTTATTATTCATGCGACAAAGGACTGTGTGGATTAGTTATAAATCTTGAAGGATTGTGATAAGGAAGGGCAGGCAAGTAGAGAATGATAACGCTAGTGAGGATTTGGGGAGTTTCTTCAGAACGGATGGTTTTTCGTGCTTTCAAATGCTCGATTGAGAATACTTCCATCATAATCAACAAGCAAGAAGTATTTGCTATTTGCCTTTCTGGTTGTAGTGAATTGAGGGCAGGGTACGAATAAGCTCAAAACTTTTTCACCGATGGAAGTGCTATACGAGTCCTCAAATATCACTGATTTTATCCGGAAATGTAGGCATTTTACTGAAGATCTATTGCGTGATTACTTTGTAACTGTTTGTATAATTAATTTCTCGCAGTACCGCGAATTGATTTGTTGTACGACCAAAAAGTGTTATAGCCAGGCGAGAGCAATACCAATTTTGTCACTATGACAAGCCATCGAAATGATTTGGCATCTAGTATATTTCTACCAAAATAAATAACAATAGCCCATATATTTCAAATACTTTGATACTCAATGGAATCACAGTCACATTACGATTATTTTACCAGGAAAGCCATCTAATTTTTGCACGTAATCATAGCGGTGAAGGATTATCATGATCCAAAGACCTTTTAGGTTATTTAACGGCAATAACAAATCATAATGCCGTGTTAACAATCCAGTATTGGTCTGACAGCAATACCACGTCACATTGCAATGCAACCATACTGTTCGAACTGCAATATTCTGTTCTCACTGTCAGTGGATATGTCGACAAATCACTAGTTTCTCATGAATGTGAAGTTCATTTCTAATCCAAAGTATCTTTCCAGGTCTTGTGTGGCTAATGTAGTGCGATACTGCGAGGAGGCTGAGGTAAAATGTCCCTATCGTGATGCCGAATACACATGCGAGTCAACTCTGCAGGAGCGTGAAATCAAAGCTGTGAGTAAAATGTTCCTGTTTCCTGAAAGCAAGTATTCAACCTCTATAATTTCAGATAAGATGAGAGTACCCAAAAAGTCTACTGGACTATCTTCCAGCTTACTTCAGCTCATTTTAAAGTTCGTTTCAAGGACTTCGAAATAAACTAAGATAGATGCAATTTCGATCAACCAGAGCTGAGCTATCGCGACTTTCCCAAAAGTGATTTTTCGCGAGTTCGCAAAAGAGCCGTGTACTCAACACGCCCCCATCCTTTCCAAACAATGTAAATCCATGATGAAGGGTATAAAATCGATTCGTCTCCGTGAAAATGCATTTAGAGCTCTTGCATCGGTCCAAATCATTAATTCTGGGTCTTTTTGACGTGATGAACGCGTTTTGACTGATTAAAAAAGATCATACTGCAAACCCTGCCGAGTTAACAGTATGGAGGCATATTGGGTATACGCCAATTTTGTCCTTCATGTTTTACAGGCGATCGACCTATTTCGTTCATTAAATCGCTCCAATCCAAGATTTGCAAAAACCAAGAATGGATTCCAAAAGTCTTGAAAGAAAAGGAATCGAGTGCGCTAAAGATCGTTAAGATTGGTCTTACCAAATAATTTTGGCACCGGTATCACTAAACGCAATTTCGTTGGCGATTTTGTGGCCATGCAAAAGCGGCGGAAGATTCGAATCTTTCTTTCAATTTTCTGGAAACCGCAGAAATGATTTGTGGTTGGTCCAAACCTCTTACTTTCTCATATTCTAATGTAACGAACGAAAAAAAAATTTGCAGTAAGGTCAAAGAGTGCCCATTCTTAAGATTGACATGTTAGGTACAGAGAGCATGTCGAGCACACTTAGCTTAGATGATCGAGATCCCTAGTGTCAAATGGGTAAGGCAATCATTGCGTTATTTCAGCTTGTTCCGGCAGAGGTATATCAGCAGCACCTGGCGAAATCTATAACCCAGGCGGAGAACAGCGCGGGCAAAAATGCGTTCCATTGCAAAACGCCGGACTGCGCGGGTTGGTGCATCTACGACGACGACGTCAACAATTTCTTCTGTCCTGTCTGCAAAGCAAACAACTGTCTCACTTGTCAGGTAAAAGCTTTGGCACTTCTTGAAGATCTATATACCACAAATTGTGAACGATTTAGATACACTAGTATGAGTTCACTTTCGGTGAATGAATTTCACGCCTCCCTCCGGTGAGTTCTTTCGGCGTGAGTATCGGATATCCTCGTTCTGATTTCATCTTGAATCGATCTCGAAAAAAATCATCAAAACCTAAGAATGCGTTAATTCATTTGATGATACTGATCACCATTTTACTATTGTCAAGATGAGAAGATCATTCTTCCCGGCGACCCTGTTGCATGCCCAATGTTCAACATTCTTCATTACTCGTTGATGCAAGAATTTTTCTCTAAAATTGACACTTTAGAGTCCCTAAATCAGCAATTTTGAGCAATTAGAGCTATAAAATATACAATTATCTCGCTTCATAAGAACTGTTTATATTCTCAACGTCAATACGATGATTTTGAGCCTAACTGGAATATTCAATGACCGAGACCACACTCACCGAACAACATTTTCCCTCGGATCTGACACAATTCAAAAATTTTATAATTTTCTAAGTCGAACAAAGAAAGCAGTAGGTTTCTCATGGTAAGCATTCAATAAGAGTAACAGGAACAACAGTATCTGAAAGATGGGCGGAGAAACCAACCACAATTTTGACCATATTGGCTCGTTATTCCAGGCTATTCACACTGGAAGGAATTGTCGACAGTACCAAGAAGAATTAAAATTTCCCAAGGATGCCGACCATGAATCAAGACGAACCGCAGCAATGCTAGAAGAAATGGTCGAGAAAGGTGAAGCTCTACCATGTCCCACTTGCGCCGTCGTCTTGATGAAGAAATGGGGCTGCGACTGGCTTCGGTGCTCGATGTGCAAGACTGAAATTTGTTGGGTGACAAGAGGTCCACGATGGGGTTCAGCAGTGAGTGCAAGCAACCTTATTAATTGTGATAGATTGATAGAAACCATAGTTCATTATATCAAAGGCTTAATACTTAATTTTTTCATTCTGCTTTCAGGGCAAGGGCGATATCTCGGGAGGATGCAAATGTGGTGAAAATGGCGTGAAATGCCATCCAAAGTGCAACTATTGCCACTAACAATCATCAATTTTAAATGATAACGGACTTTGAGAGTGAGCAAGAGTATTCAGACTAGCAACAGATCGACTCATTTTATACTAATTAGATATTGAATCCGTATTGAAACAAAATCATTCATTATTATAATGTACTTGTCACTGGGCAGCAAAATTCCAGGTACATATTTGTATTTTTGATCCACATCTTCACTTCTATTCGCCCTTTCATTTGCTCAAAAAACTATGAACCACTGTCCCATTTGTATCGATTTTCTTGTAAATTAGTACATAGAGATTATTAAATCGACTTAATAATTTCCGAATCCTACATTCATGCAATTTGTTCATTGATACTCGTCGATCACGCACGCTACACTGGATGGGTCGTTTTGAGATTCTACCTTGAGATATCAAGTCGTCGTTCAAAAGTAGTTCCGAAAGGGAAATCACTAATCAGACATCTCACGCTTGAACATACGCACTCTCAAAATTCCTTGTATTGACAAAAGATAGAATCTTCCAAATATTAATTTCTTTTCGTGTCTGCTTTCAAATGAATTCTCTTCGGATGTCAAACGCCAAAGGGTGAAACTTTGTTCGATGTCAAACATTCATATCCTTCTCATAACATGGAACCATGATAAATCTCAATGAAACGCGATGCTAAACTGAATATAAGAACAAAATTACAAGCTTATCTATTGGATGACCCTTTTTAATCATGATATCAACTCACTCTACGTATTTTGCCGACTCGGAATTTTCAATCTGTTCTACACTCTCGACTAGATTTTGAATCTTTGACTCAATTTCGGGATTGGGAATTTCATCTTGACGTCAATAAACCTAAATAGTACATTCCGCACAGAGTTAATGAGGCTGTAGCTCGCTTCTGAGCGATTTCGGCTGAGTCGCAGACTAAGGTCGAAATGATCGCTCGGAAGCGGAGAACCTCATAAACGTGGCGTGAATACTATTTTTTGCAGCTTGGTAAACAACACAAGTATAAGAAAATTGCAAAAAACGTATCATATGATTGATTCTATATAAGGATAGAGATCAAGTGAATCGCTGAAAACCACGCTGATTGTTTCCTCTGCCCTAAAATAAGAGTCCATCAGTTCATCAGCTGTTTCCTCCCTCTCGAGACTGTGGACATTCCCAGCCATGAATATACTGTTGAAAATTTTGAGCTGTTCTGGAGGACTCGCGTATTAGGATATTGCTTCCTGCTGAAAATAGTTCTCGTAGGACCTGCAGCTGGGAAAATTTTTAATCTTGATAGTTGCAAGATTTGGCATCAGAGACGTGCAGCATACAAATTTGGATCAAATTCGACAATTTTCGGAGGAATAATGGTCGAAATTTTTATGCTGCACGTCCAAATTTCGTAAATATCAAGATTAAAAATTTTCCCAGGGCCAGGTCCCACGGATTTATTTTCAGCAAGGCTATAAAAAGGAACAAGACAACCAGCGGTCTATTTTGATTGTGGCGGGGAAGGAAAAAAATATCTATTTTTGCAACCAATAGCTTGTAAGATGAGTCCAAAGTCGGATTTGGGAAGCATGTAAGTTTGTGTAAGTTGCAGTACTTATTGACGTGGCGAAAATGAGCCAAAATCCATTGGTGCTTCAATGCCACGAGACATAAGTCAATAATACGGGCATATTCATGATAGTCATCCATGTAAGTGGGTTATTTCAATTAGATCGCGAATTCAGCTAGGTGGGGAAGCCGAGATTTTCAGCCTGAGGCCGAATAAACGCCAATTTTCTGCTTTCACCCGAGACTAAAACTCGAGTTCCCGCTATTGACTATTTGGCGTCCCCATCCGTAATTTTTGAGAATCCGCCATCTGGGATCATATTCCAGCTATTAGAATCGAATCCGCTACTTGAACGTATTTTAAAAAGTCCAAAAATCGTGGTTCTCAGCCGCCTTTCCACTTTTTTCGCTCTACAGCTCAAACAGTACGGTAAACCCGTCATGGTTTCGGTTTTTTTTACCTTACATACCTTTCGGACTCGGGAATAAACATTTCTAACAACTACCCAAAATCAGTATTTATACAAATACTCGTTTTGGGAGAAGAACTACCCGTTCGTGTTAAACTACCCGCCTAGAATAAACCCTGCTCATAAGAAAATCCACTTCATGCAAATCATCAACTCTCTAAGCTGGATCATGAAAATTGCTCTTGCAGTTTTCGATCTAATAATAATATTTTCTTGTGTAAAAGAGGTATTCTAATATTAGAGCAAAAGCTATTCGGTATAATACATGCTAAATTATCCCAAAAATGGCTAAATAAGCATAATGGTATATTCTATGAAAATGATTGTATACATACATCATTTTTCAATAATTACAACAGGTAAAAATATAAATTTCTTGGACGAATTCGCGGAATCGAGGATTCCATGCTGACGCGAATGGAAAATCAAGATAGCGTTGTAGGTAGTTGAATTAAAGACGTTCCTGGCGCGAGAAAGTGGCTAAACTCGGTACAACACGGCGTTTGTGAATTCAAACGATAGGTAATTCACTCAATAATTGATATTAACTAGGATTATTGTTTAAAAATTAGGGCGCGGTATAAATATACAATAGAAACATGCATTTATTGACCTTTTTCTCGGTTTTTCCAAAATAAGTCGGAAAATATCAAATATTCGTGAAAATGAGTGGAGAGATAGCGCCGCTTGTAGATCTTTGAAAGATCTACAAAATACATCTGAACACTTTTCCTCACAAATTGCAACCCTTTGATGTTATTCCTCATCAAAGTAAAAATTGAATTTGTTTAAACAAATTCGCTGAAATTGTTTATAGCGTGCTCAAACTATTTTTCTAAGATAATTCAGTGAATTTGGAGCAAAAAAGATCACTATGTATTTTTCCCTAAACTTGATTGTTTTCGAGTAATGGGAATGGCCAATTCCGTGACTTACCCTCAATGCGGCGCGCCGCGGCGCTTTCATGAATGCACTTAGGGCTGCAAGTCGCGGGATTGGCCATTCCCATTACTCGAAAACAATCAAGTGTAGGAAAAAATATCTAGAGATCTTTTTTGCTCCAAATTCACTGAATTATCTTAGAAAAATAGTTTGAGCCCATAAACAATTTCAGCGAATTTGTTTAAACAAACTCGATTTTGACTATAGCTTTGATGAGGAGTAACTTCAAAGTGTTGCAGTTTGGAAAAAAGTTTTGATCAATTTTGTAGATGTTTCAGAGATCTACAAAAAGTTATTCTACAAATTTTTTCAAAAAATTGATATTTTCCGATTTATTGTAGAAAAACCGAGAAAAAGGTCGAAAAAATGCATGTTTTTATTGTATATGAATACCGCGCCCCAATTTTTAAACAATAATTCTTGTTAATATCGATTATTGAAGGTATTACCTATCGTTTGAACCCACAAACGTCATGTTCTGAGTTTAGCTCACTTTAGTGATCGAATTTCGAGGGTAATTTAACTAATACCTTTATATTCTGCAGTCTTTCAGTGAGTATATATATATGGTTCACACACGTATACTCACTCACACATATCAATTCACGAGCATCCATTCGATACGACACACGTAAGCTTCGGTCGGAGCAATAAGTCTCTCTCGGTACACTCTAAATTTTCCAGTAAAAGGGAGTGAAATAACTGTCGTCTCCAAATTAAAAAAGAAAGAACCTAGATAACAAGCTTGGGCAAAGATGAAGTGGTTTCAGGGTAGTATGGCTGAAGCTGTTACGACGTCCAAAGCGAAGAAAGCTGTATTCGTTGTCTTCGTAGAAGGTTTGTTGATCAATTTGAAGGTTAAGTAATTCTTCGTGACGTGCAAAATTATTGATACTCTCGCTCAGATTTTTGGGCTCTCGCATGAAATAGAGCTTCTGTCCGTTGATTGCCTACGCACGATTTCACGATACCAAACATTTTCGATTTCAGGCAAAGATGATGCTTCTCAGAAGGTTGCTGAAACTATGGACTCCACCGAGGTCTCGTCGCGGCTTGAAACAGAGAAATTCATTGCTGTAAAGTTGCAGAGTGACACAGAAAACTACACATACTTCGCTCAAATTTGTAAGTCTTATTTGCCTCCTACCTGTCGTGCTTGCTTGATTCTTGCTCTCGTCAGTTCAGACAAGTTCTTGACCATCTGGATAATGTTTCATTTCAGATCATATAGTTCCTGTTCCATCGATATTTTTTATTGGAATAAATGGCCTTCCTCTAGAAGTTATTGGCAATCCCCTTTCTTCATCTGAGTTAGCTTCTAAAATTGATTCTATACTGTCCAAAGCAAATGAACCTGAACAGGCTTCATCTAATTTGATTGGTGCAGAACAAGCTGAAAGCAATGCCAACTCTGTACCAAACCCTAGTCAGATTTCTGACCACTCAAATGGCAATGTCACAAGCGAGGGACCAGTTACACAAACTGGAGATGATGGATCAGATGTATCTCAGGAAGTAAGACAGAAATGGGAATGACACCATGGTTAGAACCATTAGACACTTAAATGAAACTCATTTCATTTTTTACTGTAGGAAAAGATCAAACGTGCCAGGATTCTCATTGAACAGCAGAACAAGAAGAGACAGGAGGAAGAAGAACGCAAAGAAAGAGAAAGAGAGCTTCAAAGAAGAAAAATGGGACAGGACATACAAAAAATACGACAAATGCAACAAGAAAAAGAAATAAAAGAAGCTCATCAAGAAAGATTAAGAGAAAAAGCTGCAGAAAAAGCTGCTCGAGATAAGGTCTTAAAACAAATTGCAGAAGACAAGGCAGAACGCAAGCGCAGACAGGAAAAATTATTGCAACAGGTTTGTTCTTCTTGACTTTGAATTCGCTTGTGAATAGAATACTGAATCATTTCCAATCATGATTGAATTTTGATCAGCTACTCCAAGCTCGTTACAATTTTGAGCATTCTACCATTTCCTTCTGTATTGCTTGATCAGAAATGAGTTCAGTATAACATGACTGGTAGATGACTTATCACTTACTGCAACTAATTATGTAGGAACAGGGTGTACAACAACCAAAACCTGGAGCAGAAAACAAAGCTCAGGCAAAGCCTGTACCAACTGGTGACTTATCAAAGACACGAATTCAATTTAAACTACCTACTGGAAATAACATAACTGGAACCTTTGAGTCATCAAGTACTCTAGGCTCATTACGATCATATGTCATAGAAAAAGCACAACCAACGTTTCAATTTTCTATGTCATCATTTTTCCCTCGGAAAGATTTTACCACAGCTGATGAAAGTAAAACACTTCTGGAGCTTGACTTGGCCCCATCGGCAGTTATTTTGATATTAGCCGCTAGAACTGTGAGCCAAATTTTTTTACATTATTCAATTTTTTCGCTAAATATTTAATTAAAATATAAGACAAAACCGTTTGTTGCAGAGTAATCCCGCGTCTGTCTTGAAATCATCTGATGGTGCTGGGATGGTTTCTCATTTTTTTTGGACACTCTTCGCTCCAGTTGTCAGTATATATAATTACATAGTAGGATATTTTGGTGGCAGACCTCGAACAGGTGGAAATGGAAGCAACAGCAATGACCAAGATCCTGGATCGTCCATGGCTAGTAATGCAAACGCAGCATTTGGCCGAATGGCCAACGTAGGAATGAGGTTGGTTCACTCCTCAAATTCCTTTCTCAATACAAGTAAAATTTCTATCTCTCTACCATGTTTTGAGATGAATTTTATTTGTAGAAGACTTGGCAGCCAAGGAACTAGCAAGATAAGGGCCCGTGGAAACATTCATACTTTACATTCCGGCAACAATGACGACGATGAGAACAACACGTGGAATGGAAATTCTACGCAACAAATGTAAAATACAACTCAATGAAATTGAAGTATAATTCTCAGAGTTTACAATAGTAGAAAATGCAAAGTGAGTAGCTTCTATCTTATGTTTGATATTGAATGTATATTTCGCGTGGGGTTTTCCCATCTCATTTGATTATTTTACCATTAAAACGTGATAATAGCCATTGGTAATCGTTTTAATAGAAGTGATGGTCTAAATGACTGATATTTTATTGATAGTTGATGAATTATTCTCGCGTGTTATTGTTGCGATTTCCTGCATGGGCCAAATTTGTCCATCAATTACGTTAGTCATTGTAACGATCAGGGTAATGGATGAACTAAATTTGTTCCATTGTAGAATTATATGTATAGTATGTATTATATTTATTGACTAGATTTGAGCAAGAGTGAAAAAACTTTATTGAAAACCATTTAGGTGCTTCTTCACCCTTATAGATATTAGAGAAACTATGCACCAGTCAGATGACAGACGGAACGTATTTAGAGCTCGTATCGGTTATTTCTAGTTTATAAATGTAATGAAACTTCGTACTTTTTTGCATGATTCTTTCTCTGTTCTTTCAAGACTCGACCGGTCGTGTCAATAGTGTATTTTCTTTTTTGATGTAAATGTACATTGCAGTTCTTCATGATTATAACAATAAAAACCAAATTTGTAATTACATTATCTATTCTTCTGAAAAGTCATACCTATAGAGACCATTTTTAAACGATTATCAGTCAAGAAGATTGTGTGAGAAGCAGTTTAAGGGTGAAAGAAGCGTGACTGACGTTTGTAATTAGACAAAAACAAGTGAGCTCTCATCATGACACGATCTCCTTGCTCACGAGACTCGAAATAATAGAGGGCAGAAGGAAAATGTTCGTTCCGATTGGAGCTGAAAACTATTGAGTTCTACATGAATATTGCCTTGCAGAATTATCGAGATTAGAAACGATTTGTGGATAATTCAGATGTCCACGTTGGCATTATGGACGTGGTTTTGATATCCCTATAGAACATCGAAAAAATTTAGAATATCATGACAGTTTTTTTGGAAATGAGTAATACCGCGGTGACTTCTATGACTTATTTCGCTTCATTGATAATTGGTTTCTATCTATTTTCAAGGCTTATAAAATGACTCAAAAGTTCGATTTGCATTAACCACTAATGATTTTTAACTAACCTTATTGATCAAAAGCCGCAGCATATTCATAAAACAGTAAGATACTCCATCTCATATCTCCATTCCTAAGTAAATCTTAGTTGCGAAGCAAGTTGCTAAAGAACTTTTCTTTCGTGAAAGATTCGTGCCTTAGAAATTCGAGTGCTAAGAATGGCAAATCGAATGTTTCCTCCAGTTTGACTTGACCTAAAATTTCAAAAGTGTAACCGATCACATCTCGTTACATTTGAAAATTTTCGATACCCTTGCTCATCCGATTGCTTATTTCTAAATTCTTGGCCTCTCGAAATCCAACATAGATATTTCTGCAAAAAACCTAAAAAGTATCTGTTTAGTTGAGAATGAAGATGACGAGCGAATATAGTCACAATTTTATTTCGTCAAAAAACCACGGCATAATTTTGACTTCCAAATCCCTGCTCTTTCATCTTTGCTTGCTAACGTCTAATTTCTAACTGGCAGAAAGGTAAAGCTATTGCTAAATATCCAATTAACCCTTACAGGTACACATTTTTCCTTGACGAATTTTAACTCAATTCCAATTCCTATTGAGAATGGCCATATTAATTACTAGTTTCCACAACTTTTTTAAAAAAAAAATTTTTCGTCATGGTTCAACCTGTATCTTTTGAAGAAAAAGTTCGGGAAAGTGATCTGATCACGATATCATGCTTGAATCAGAGCTCAATGATTCCCAAAAAGAATTTTTAAATTTGATTGTGGCATTTCTGTTTAATCGTCATTTAAATATACTCCGAGCGCAAATTTAGGTGGTCGCTATAGTGACCACCATACCGTACAGGGTTGAATAAGTAATAAACGGTCAACTTTGACGTCGTAAATCCGAATCATACACTTTGCGAAAGGGTTGAATGTTCACTGAGTTCTTGAATGGTTATATTCATCCACGATCTGGATGTTTTGGGGCATGGAGATAAGATTTACCCAAGCGTCATGAGAGCAAAATATTCCCTGTTCCTCAAATAAGCCTGGCGAGCAAGGCGCTTAGTGTATTTTTCGTAAAAAGGTGATCAAACATCAATTTCCCGTCCAAACCGGCAGCGCACTTCTAACCGACGCGATAGTGACATTATGCTGAGGAATAATTTGAACGAATTCCAACATTTTTCAACCCTCTGAAATGAACTGTGCTGTGATACGTTTCGTGTGCAGAGTTTGTCTTGATTTTTGCCGTGCCGAGTCGAGCTGTAACAGTCCGCAATATTTCAAATTCTAGATACCCAAATTCGATGTACCTTGGATCATTCTGCTAGCTGCTCAAGTCGGGTCGAATCTTTCAATCTCGTGCGGGGCATAGTTTCCAAGATGAAGGTAAAAATATCATGGAATGATGAGATTTGTTGAGTGGAAGTTATTTGCTAATGACTTTTTGAGTAGCGAAAATAAGAAAAGATTATAAGGATAATTAGACAATCATCTTTTGAAAGAATTGCGCGGTTTTGGGAGCGTATGTACTAGTAAAAGAATGACTTCGACATTTTCTATCGATCAAAATCTCTCATGTCGCACCATGAAATGTGGTAATTTGGGTCTGGTGGGATAAAGTGGGGTTTTCTAACTATGACAGTTCATTATCAAACATCCTGCGAGTCCTCGCGCATTTTAGAGTAGAGAAGAAGCTCTCGGAAGAAGCTTCACGAAACTTTATTATACGAATAAGAGTCCATTTAAATAACAGAGTGGGCCAGTTCATCCCATCTACATCTAATATCTTTTAAATGTCTCTGGAGGACTGTAATGCTGTGGCACATTCTTACTTTCAGAGTTCTAATGAATAATGCCCGATTAGTAACCGATACATGATCGTTTTTGGTGTTAACATGGGACCATTCCCAAATTTCTATAGGCAAACCCATGGCTTCGAGTCCCTAAGACCCTTCTGGCTCGTAATTTATTGGATCATACTCAGAGTATGAGGACTTTCCGGTGAACGGCTTCTTGAACTGCGCTAATCCCTCTAAATTCTCGTAAATTTCGTCAAAATCATCTCGAAAAAAGTTTGAAATTGGTTAAAAGTTTAAGAACTCTGCGTTTCGAGACATCCTGATGTTGTTTACTACTCTGATCAGAAAACACACTAACATCGAAATGCGATCTAAGTCAAAGCAATGCAGACTCGGCCAACGAATGTATAAAAGAGCACGAGAGCAAGAAACCATTGATGAAACAGAGTCAGCTTCCTGCTTCATTCATCGAGCTGTGAGAGATCTGATGGTGAGAATAAAGAAAGAAGTGTAAGTATATCGCTTGCAAGGCAAAGGAGGTACTTATTTAGCCTCTGGTCATAACTGAAATTCACAAGCGCGCACTCACAATTCGAGATATATCGAACGCACGCAACCATACCATAAGGGCTCTTGTAGGTCGTGCGACGGGGTGAAAATACGCGTGCGTGACGTGCAGGGGGGAAAATAAGGTTGCGGGGGCCACCAATAGCCGCCACCACCACCACCATATACATATAATTCCGTCCCTTCGCATATGCCCACTAAATGTATTTTTACTCTCGGAGCTGGCCGGCTGCAGCGTGTCGCGCACATACACGCATATGTATTAGCCCGCCATATGGGGGCTTCTCTATGTACGTATACACCCATTGAGCCATATATTTTTTATTGAGAGTACGATATATATGTATAACTTAGTGTGTGTCAGCGTGGAGAATAAGCAGACTCGCCCCCTTCAGACTTACTTCATCATCAGAGCCCCACAGTTGATGCAGTACATCCGCAGCAGTCAGTCTGAGCCGTCGCTGTATAACCGATCACTGATGTGATGATGTGAGAGCGACTCCCTCGAAGTAAAAGAGTGCAGCTGCCGTTTTCAAAATTCATTTTGAATTGCAGAATTTAACGGTGCAGTCTCTACGTCGACGCTCGAATTATTCTCGAAGATAGTGACCATTTTTTCGAAAAACAATTTGAAGCTTGTTGAGTTCTGTGTGCATTTCATATGGCAGTGAAAAAAATTTTGAAGAAAACAGTCTGCGGCACCAGTGATTGATTCAAATTACCCGTACGTATATAACAAGAACATGATTCTTAGACATACATTTTATTGCGATAGGGAGCTTGTTGGTGAGTGCTGGAAGATTTTAGGGGGAGGGGGGTGTACTTATGCGGGTGCACGGCTTCCTTTTCACACCCGCATTTGTTTCTACACTGACAAAAAAATCTCCGCTTGGGGCCCGCCAAAGCCGAGGTATAACGCCTCCAAAGTAAAATGCTCACTCTCATGTACTATGTAACTGATTGTTTTTAATAGATTATAGATATTGGAAAAAGCCAGGGAGTGAATCTCAAAATGAATTTGAAGAGTATAAAGTTAATACAAATAGAGTTGTTTCCCAGAATTCGCATTTGGATCGATAATCACGCCATCAGTAATTGATTACTTATTTTTGAATTTCGTGGACTAAATTTAGATCGATTTTAGATCACAGAATGGTCATAAATTGCATATAACAGCTGTAAAATCACAAATTCACATAAATCCCTTTGGAATTGGAATATAACCAGCCTTGATTTTCCAGATTACCCTACACTAACATTTATTGGTATTTTTACGAGTTAGAGATCTAATCGGTAGTAAGCTGCTTCCGTTCAAGTCTATCTCCTTAGAAGTGTATACATATGCCTATAAGCTGGAAAGAGATGTGCGATGTAGATAAATCATTCAATCAAAATTGCTGGTTAACTACAAAACTTTCTATAGCATCTCTTTGCTTTGAAAGTAACACTTTAGTAATGGAGCTAATCAGGACTATTCTAGCATTGAAATACGTTATATTGTTTTCAAAAATTCTATCAATGACTTGAAAGAATAGAACCATGTATGAATGATCTTCAATCGCGTTTAGAGAATGAATTTTTACTGCAATATGATATCATTTCCTTCATAATCTGCAAACGCTCCTTTCGCCCACTATCGTACAAATTACATTTTACTAGTTCTCGGTTTGCTCAAAAATGAACGATTCAAGCTATCGAATATTAGGGCTGCCATAGTCTTTGATTTCGGCAACTACTTTTTTCGCAAATGTAATTGGTTCCCTTTCTTCTTTCAATGGTGTTTTGGATAGACCGGAATAGACGAACGTTCTGCGAAGTCATTTCAATTTTACAAGGATAAAGAGTGTTCGCAATTTCAACAATTTCTCAGTATTTATCTTAACGTCGCTCGCCAATTGAGATAAATAAATCAAGTTATACTCACAGTTTACTATCACTTTCATACACCATATTCACGTTCATCTTTAAAACTAAAGAACTTGGTAATTGGTTGAATTATCAATTCTGGACAATGAAGCTACTTGTCAATTGCAGGTACTCATCGTTAGAAAATTACTTTCATCTTTTTTCTTCTTCTCAATCTAGAAATTACGCTCATTCCAACTAGCAAAATGTCCAAAAACTCAATATCCACTCTTTACACAGATTCAACTCAAAATCGATCGGCTTCAATCATCGGAACAAAATGATTCCCGACAACGAAGATCAATGCCCAGCATCACGGACCTCATCCAACCCAGTATCATCTGTCACCATTGGTCCATTCATTCAAGAAAAATATCACCACCATGGAGAGCACAGTTCGCCACCGATACAGTCATTAAATTCACAACATAAACAACGAGAGCAGCTGAAACAGCGAGAACAAAATCAGCAATACGAGCAGCTGCAGCAAGATGAAACGGCTTGGAGTAAATATCAGCGTTTTACCGAGTCCATGAAATCACGAGGGCAGATTTTTGACCGCAAACTCCTACTTGAAGCCATGTTTCGTGGCAGCGATTTAGTTTACAGTGCCTCCTGATAATGAATTATGATCTCGTGCCGATTTAGAGCTTGAAAAGATTATCTCTCTATTCAAAATCTGACTCGAATGGCCTGCTTACAAGTTTACGTGTAGAAGACTCGAATTGCATAAGGCCCTTGATGTATTTGGATTGCTGGATCGCTCAATCCAAATACAAGGGCCTTATGCGGTTCGAGTCGTCTACACCATTATCTCTCTATATTTAACTAGTCATGTGGCACTTTTTGCGACACAATTTAGAGTACCAAATCTTCGAGTAAGATTACATTTGAGATTTTGAGTTTTATATGATCTTAATAAGCGGGTTGAGTGCCATGAACATAATTTAAGAAGCAATTTTTTTTTTTTTTTTTGAGGCCTTTTAAGACTAAAATAATAGAGAAGCTATATTATCGGTGGTGCGAACACACTATAGGATGAGTGCAAAATTCTCTGTTACGATATCGACGATTATTACTAGACGATGAAATTTTAAAGAAAGTAGAATATGTAGAAATTATTTAGATTGATTTGTTTTGTAGATGAATGAGTATTATTTGAGTTTGTCGTATGGATTATGATAATTTGAATAGATATTTTTTTAGAGGTTGATTACTCACCTCGATATCCGTCAATCAGGGATGTCGAAAAAATTTTCTAAGGCCCAGTTTGATGAGCCAACGCAGAAATACAAATCAACCTCCAAACTATTGTTCGTGGAAATTATCAATAGACGGCAATGGAATGATACCAGTGTACTCATTTTATTCTTACTGAATATTACCAAAGTTGCCATGTCATTTTACATTAAATGATAGGTGATATCTGTACGACAACACAGAAATAATTTTACATGAATAATCATAGCTGATACCTCAATTATATCTTTGATAGAAATACCTTGAACCAATAATAAACTGTCTGAAATAGTGAGGAAATGTTGACTTTTTTATTCGATTGGAACGCAGATAGCAGATAGTCTTCTAGGTTTTAATTCCAAAGAGCCAACGACGATCACTAAACATTACAGCAACGGTCGAATTCTGCAAGCGACCATTCCAAAGATAATTTTGGTTTCCTGGACATCGATTGGGATAGTTTCATAGTCCGAAAAATTATGCACCCATGTGTCTTCTCCAACACTAAAAATTCTGTCAAACGGGTTGACAGAAGGATTTGTGGATCATTTCCTGGCAAGGAATATCGTTACAAAAATGTCATCAAGATGAATTTCTGAAAAAAGAATTTTCCTCTTAGGGCAATGAAAGCGCTCGATTTATTTGAAAAAGATGAAGTCAGGCTACACGAAATAGAGTGGAATCAGAACTGAGATGATATTTCCACAATTTCAAACAAAGACCGAGAGAAGAGAGCTTTACTTACTTCAACGCAAACTTGACTCGAGAGCTTGAAGTTTGTTCGAGTGCAAAGTTTTCTCAAGCTAAGATTGCTAACGTTTCTTACGGTGCTCGTGCTCGAAGTTGCTGCGACAAACCTCACAAGTGCTGATTGGACATGTGAGAAGCAGCTTTAATGAATCAAGATAGGGGATGATGAAGGAAGAATTTTATTGCTTCCAATGGAGAAAACGTCATCATCGTGCCATTCTCGCTGCGCGAGACTGGCTCAAAAGGCATGTATGTACCTCGTGCCGCAATCGCGGCTTTCCATGACTCGGGCTGCAAACAAGTTTGCAGCCCTCGTCATGGAAATTCCGCGATTGCGGCACTCGGGTACATAATCTGGTATTCCTCCGCTTTCAGCAGTAAAGTATCTTTTTGCCACCCCCGATGAGGGAAAACACGCTCCCATTTGAAAGTACATACATTGGGAGAACAATGGAAAGTATTTTTTCTCCTTCGGCAGGGCGACAACGTTACGTACCTCTTTTCGAAAACGCGTCTTATTTCACAACTCGACGCAGAAAATCTCCCGTTATCTGCGGTTACTCGATTTGCGTCACCCCTTGTTACACGCGGGGTAAGCCGCGTTATCCGCTTATCTACATTGTCCGTGACTGGTCTAAAATGAATTTATTTCTATTCAATCCTACTCGTGACGAATCATGTGTAAACTCAAAAAATATCCGCACTTCATGTGGTAGGTTTGATACTCTTGTTTCCTATTGCTTTATACAGTAACTTCCAAAATCGATGGAACATCCACAGTCTCACTAAATATATGATCACTCCGGCCTACTTGGTTGTACGAGAATTTTAAAGACAAAGTCTTGAAGGTCACAAAAAAAATCTATCAATTCATGTGTTTCACATTTTTAAAAGTGTTTTTTAAGTAGCCGTGATCGGTATTGAAAATCTACAATAAATTTTCTTCAGTGAATCACCTACAACTTTGACGGGAGTTATCGAATACCAAAAATACTCACGGGATTTCAAAACCTACAATATCTTTATTTCAAAGTTCCCTCGATGAACTTCGCTGTCACGAGCTTGGCGAGAAAACTTTCTATGGAGATACCGAGGCTGGCACCTGCGTGTCTTTTTGTCTCGCTCTATTCTAGTGCAAAAACTCGTCAAAAAAGTATTGCACCACATGATTTTCACGTAAAATGATCTCATTTTTCAGAATAATCCATCAGATTTTGTCTCAAATGTGATCTTTAGGGACATAACATGAAATCAATTCTTACAAAAATCAATATTCCGTTGTTACCTCAAATTTAAGGAAGTATCTGATGGAATATCCTGAAAAAGGGGGTCATCTTACGCCAAATTCATGTGGCGCAATATTTTTTTGATGAATTTTTGAACTGGAATAGAGCAAGACGAAACAAAACAGGTCCCAGCTTCGGTATCTCCAGAAGGGTCCCTGTAATACAGAATTTTCTCTCCAAGCTCATTACTCGGACAGAGAAGGTCGTAGAGGGAACTTTAAGATATCACACAATTCTTGGGATTTGATTACTTTCGCCAAAGTTGTAGGTAATCCACAGAAGAAGATTTTCTTTCAGATTTTCGACATCAACCACGGCCACTCAAAAAGTACTTAAAGAATATTTGAAACACATATGTGTTGATTCATATGAATGAATAGATTTTTTGTGATCTTCGAGACCTTCATTCCAAAATCCTCGTACAATCAAGTAGGTTATAGAGCAATGACGGAATAAGTAAGTTAATTTTGGAAGGTACTATAATTGAAGGATGACATTTTCTCATTTGTTCAAAGCTGGAAGGGAGTCTCTCCAATGACGAGACTAAGCAGTCATTCAATTTCAAATCGATTGTCGAGAACTATGATTATGATCCCGCTTAAACTACGAGTCGTAGTCCAAACTGCAAAGGCAATGGTTCGTGATCCAATCGTGACCCGGAGTTCGATTTACATTTTCTTAATAATATTGAGGTAAGAATTCAAAAGAAACTCCATAGAGACTCCCGGAGCCGAGAAAAGTAGTCAAAGATAACAAACTTTTTTTGAGAAACAGGTTGGGCCCTCGTGTTACAAAGTTCCGTAACTTTTATCCCTTGTACACAACTTTTATATATAACGTTAATAATTTTGATGTACGAATCGTCGTATCAAAATTACGCACAAAGTGCAATTTTTCTCGTGATTCGCGCAGGTGGTCAAACGCACTAAGCAATATTTTTTATGAAGTCAAAAGTTTGGGCTTGCCTCCTAGAGAAAGATCTTATAAAGTTGATCATGTAAAATTGAATTGAGTGGTCTTGAAGAGCACGTACAATATTTCGTCAACTTCCTTATTTACAATATAACTTAACATCTAATCAGAACTTGTATCTCAATATTTGGCTGCTTAATCCACGGGAAAGTTTTTGGAGCAATAGGCAATGGACTATGAATTTCTACTGCGGTATGCATGCAAAGTCGCTCTGCAGCAAATACTGAGACCTGTTCATTCCTCCGAGTTCTACGGGATGAAATGTATTCTCACAAGCTTGATTAATATTTTTTGAATGGCTAAATCATTTCACGTTAGATTCATGATAGCTCACGGATAAAGTTTCGTGGAAAACCAAGATCCTAAAGATATAGGCCTTCAAAAGAGCCTTCTAGTTCGTGAAAAATTAGGTTCTGCAGGCCATATCATGTTTCGTGATCTTTCAGGAATATAGTCGTCGCAAAAGAAGGTTACAAGAGAATTACTGGGAACAATTTCAATAATTAATTTCGTTCAGCATTTTCTCATCTATCAATGCACGGTTCGAGTACAAGTGTTGATCAAGAAAGAAAATCAAATCAGAAGTCCTTTGAACATGGTCCCAAAAATAGATCACGAGATCCCAATTCTTTTAGTGACTGCAGATTATGTATACAATTGAAGAACTCTCCCCAGAAGGTACGAGCATAGATAAAAAATAGCATAAATACTTCATCACAAGTTCAGAACAAAATCAATGGGCGGCAAGATTCCTAGTGATTTGTCTCATCGTTTTGGTTGAGCAATGATTGTATGAGATTTAGATGCATCTTTTCCTCTAGTTTGAAGACATGCTACTGTGTTTTTATGTTTACTTCAAAAGCAATAATCCAAAAGATTTGAGTGGGAGCCAACTGCAAGACTTTCATCTTGCAGAAAGGGTTAGTGAAAGTAGCATGGCTGCTGTCATTGTCAATCAATTGTCTCACTTTATTGTTTCAATGTACAATTCCATCCGCAAGATCAACATGTGTATGTATATTAAATAACGATATAAAGTTATCACACAACAGATCATCCTCATCCACAACTTTTAGATGATCATCATTGTCTAAAACTCATTCTACAATTCATTTCATTTCTCACGCGAATTTCATTTTTAAGCAATCGCTTCTTATGATTTACACAATAGAATACATGATACGGTATTTACTCCTGATCAAATCAGAATGAATTCCGAGTATATCAAGTAAGTCTCATTCTTACAGCGGGCTTAAACTGCATAATACTTCTAAATTCCCCTAGTACGCTTCTATGTACATACCTAGATCACACAGAACTTTAACGAGGAAAATCGATATGTCCGTCATCGTTACACTTGAATAAGTACGAAACCTAACGCGATACATCAATCTCTGTACGGTACTTTGTCTAATGCGCCATTTGAAATCAGACATTGCATCAAAGTTAAATTTTTCAAACCAGGAATCCAGTGGCGCGAAATGAGATTTACATTTCTATAGCCCTCGTAAATTGTTCAGCAGGCATTAATTCTTTCATTTTTCATACCAGTGTATGGCTCAAGATTTTTGAGAACCATAACAGCTCAGATATCCCGGATTGACCTGGTTTCCAGACGTCACGTGATTACATGATATGATGCTACCTTTCTCTTCACAAATAAAATATTTTCAAGCCACCCTAGCTCGAAATTCCATTGAACAACTGATCGCAAGCATAAACACTGAGAACAAGGTATACATTTCTCAACCGATAGAAGTTTCACGAGATTTTAATTCAAAATTGAAATTTCATAATGCCATTCACTTACACCGTTATACTTTTTCAAACGTAACTTTGGATCACGAATAACAAACTAAAAAACTATTATAGTATGGAAAATTGATTAAAAATATACGGCACGTTTGGCTAGACTCAGTATTTATATGTATATTAGAGACAGTCACGTAATTAAGCATAACAACAACAAAAACTGACGTGATTTACTTATATATCTGTACATTGACTTTGAATCGAGTATCCTTATTAACCAAATGAGTTTTGATTAGAATCTCATTTAACTCGGAAGAATTCCTAATCGACATTGTGCTCTTGTAGTTTGAGTTGCCAAACTGAAGAACACCGTATTAAAAGTAATTGAAACTGTAATTACAGATAAAAGCGCACAATAATAGTACATATCAAAAAGGTCATCAACATATTCGAGTAAGCTTGATGCTTGGGCATATAATCGACACAATATCACCTGATCAGTTGAATGAGAAAAGGCAATGCATATGATTCTCGTGCTCCGGTATAACTTGCGTTGAAAGATCATGAACATGCAACTCTTAAATCATGCATTGCACGAAAAGTATACTCATATTTCACGCAACGCTGTAATTACTCATCATACAGTATTGCACGAATTGAATAAAAGAAATTATTGCTGCATGGTCAAAAAAAATAACTAAACTTTTCAATTGCCGACGATCCCATGGATTTATCATAGAGAACTGCCACGGGAACATCGCCATCATCGAATCTCAAGATGGCATGACATCAAGTTCGAGCACACTCTGCGTTCCCATCAATTCCTCGCTTTTTGGATTGACAAAGGAATTTTTTCTGAAAATGCGTTCCTCGCTAGCCATCATTGCGTTGACAGCAGCCGAATGTCTGGGTAATGTCGCGATTGGGTTCACCTCTTTGATTCTTCCAGTTTTTTCCGTTCGGTCAATGTCTCGGGCAGATTCCGAGTTGAGTCTTGGCTTATTATTGCGATTGTTTACTGCTGACTGGTTATTGGAAGTCGATATTTCCTTCTTTTTACCTTCATCACAATAATTCAGCATTGTTTGCATTGAGACAGTATTACGTCTCTCGTTGTATAGTGAGCGAGGATTCAAAGGTACTTCACACGTTGAACCACCGAAGCGATCTCCATTTTTGAACGGTAAAACGCAGTCTGGAGGTAATGTAGGTGGACTACCATGATGCTCATGCGGAACTGCTACAACATTATAATCCGATGATATGCTCTCAGTCACGCGCTTTTCAATCTTTATCTCCGTCACCTAAAACCATGTCAAGAACTTAGTAAATTGATTATGATCCAGTAGTGTAGGCTAAATTAAAAATTGATGCGGTGGTCGTCCACCCTGGGTGATTCAAACTACTTTGTAATTGCTGATCGATTGAAGTCTTGTAAACATTGAAGGTGATCAATTGGACCGCAATAGCGATTTACTCGAGAATAACAAGATGATTCGAGACTATTTTTGTCGGACAATAATAATGATAAGTCATAAGATTAATCGATTTGTCAAAAACTCACCTGGTTTTGTCGAATCAATAGATCAGGTGCAGCCTCGGGCAATGGCTCTTGAGATAGAATAGGCCAATCATTCGCATTGCTCATATCCCTTTCGAAGGCCAAGAACTTTTTGCGGGACTTGTCGATGTTATGGAGTCTCTTCCTCAGTTTGGTAAATACAAGGTACTCAATAAATAAGTACTCTACAACCATAGCTACGAGGAAATTGACCAATCCATATGCCACAAGGATGAGCCTAAACTGCTTATCGTCTGGTAATTCGAGCTCGAACCATCCGGCAAGACGATCAAAAGGTGAGACCGAAAGATAAGCTGAGAATACACTCAGCAATATGAAAGATGCTGTTCAAGAGAGAGAAAATGTTCATCATTCTATTATGTAGATTTTCGAGAATTACCAAGAATGATCATAATAATGGGAGATATTTTCCAAGAATAATATTAGGAGGTAATTAGAAAGCAGGGTTTGACGGGAAACTGACTTTTGAATTTCGGTTCATTTCGGATCGGGGGGTCAAACTTCTGTGATAATTTTGAAATTGATCTCCATTCACCTTGAACGCACAGCAGCAAAATTATCGGTTACATCTCCAAAACCGTCACAGAACTTGACACCCCCTTTCCCCGGTCCGAGATGAAGCGAAATTCAAAAATCAGTTTCGCGTCAAACCCTGATAGAAATAGAAAAATGCTCAATTTGAAATGCTTGAGATTCCCTAGGAATTTTGGAATGTGAAAGCCACGCGGTCCATAAGTAGATCCAAGTAAGAGTCTTACCTAAGAGTCCGTAATTAGTCCAAATAGCTTTCCTGTAGGGTCGTCCTTTTGAAAACACCACGGCAAGTATGATGTACTGTATTGAACTGACGATGAATATGGTATAATTTTCTAAGCACCTGACATCATCCTTGTCGTCTGGACGAGGAACGAACGGCTTGAACCACTCCATTTGACGTAAATTCATCAAGCTTAAGTACTGGAATATGCCTACAATGATGATTTGAGCTACAAGGCTCAAAATCGGTGTAACACTGATCAAACTTGTCAGTGGTGGTGTCTTGTGCAAAGGACCTTCGTAAGCTTTGGTCTTGCCAAAGAAAAAAGCAAAAATTGAAATAATGAAGAGATCGATGTACAAGAATTCGATATCTGTTAGGTTCGATTCAATACTGTAGAGTAGCATGACTGATACGAATTGAGTGAGTGAATAAGCTGCCATGTACTTGAAAATTCCGAAAGAGGTGACAAGAGCCGCACGGCCTTCGCGAATTACTGTCAAGACGCATGAAATATTGGTCTCGCGACTTGTGAAGGGCGAAGCGACGGATGATTCTGTGTCAGATAGCGAGATGCCAGTGTGAGCAGCTTTTAAAGCTCCGCAGTCATTTGCGCCATCGCCTACCATTGCTGAAATATAGAAATTTGTATTGAATTGCAATATGACGGACTATTTGTTTGATAGCTGCAGACAATATTGGTAAATACACACCGACATAGTAACCAAGAGCTTGAAGTTCTTGAACGAGCTGCTGCTTTTGATCAGGTGACATTCTAGCGAATATTGTTCCTCGCGTAGTTAGCTTAGGTATCAACTCTGGATAATATTGTTTCACCAAAGCCCAGGTTTTCCCAGTCATAGAGAATACATAGTCATTTTTCCGCGGTCCATTCTTCCCTTTTTCCATTCGCTGAATGCTACACGAAGATTAATTGTTACGATTAGGACTTACTAAAATTAAATAACAAGACAATAACCATTAGATACTTACTCATCGGACAAATAGTTGGTTACAGAATCACCCCGATGGTTACTGAAGACGCCTCCACTCTCGACAGTTTCTAGACTGACAATGCTGTTAATGTCCGTCATCTCACTGATATCTCCTGCAGTTGGCGAGGAGTGAGCCTGACTATTCTGCGTATAGCTTCTGGTAAAGTACATTTGGGGTTTGGTCTGATTCTGTTGCACAACGGCAGCAACTGCAATTACTGGGACTCCAGGCTTCACGATATCGCAGTCTCGAGCAACCGACAGAGCTGTGAGCATATTATCACCGGTGACCATGACGACTTTGATCGCAGCCTCGTTGAGGGCTGCGATGACGGGCATAGTCTCAGGTTTCAAACGATTCTCCAGAATCACAAATGCCAGGAAATTGAGCTCCGTCTCTGCAACCTCACGCGTTATACGTTGCACCTTGGCGTACGAAAGACGTTTTAATGACTTGTGCGCCAGAGCTATCACGCGGTAACCTTCAGAGGTATACTCTTGCAGGACACTATTGAAGTCATGGGGAACTAGAAGAAAAAGTTTCAATTTAGTTTTCATAGTAGCACGGATTCATCAACCTTGTGTTTCGGAAGGAGAGAAATCATAACTGTACTTTTGATCTTTCAAAAACTCGCTTTTAACCGGAAGTCTCTACCAATCTTCAACAAGCTTGAAAACCCATCTGGACCACATACAAACTATAAATGACGTGAGAAATTTTCAAAAGAAATGTTGAATGAATAAATAGTATTAGAGATTGAAAAGAAATTATTCAAATTACTCACTCGATTCTGGTTTGGAAAGACTCAGAATCATCTCCGGACTTCCCTTGCAGTAGAGGTCGTAATGATCAGCGCCGAGAGTTCTGGTGATTACGCTCATACGTTGCAGGCTAGAGGTGAAAGGAAATTGACGAACAATACCGATTTCCACACCATCGCCGCCGTTCAGTTGATCATCCATTCCCAAATTTTCCGTGACGTCTTGTCCAAGCTCATCGTTATTGTGCGACGGCGTTGTCGATGTCAGAATCGCTTTCAAATTAGCCGATTTTGGAGGTCTAACAATTGTAGGGAAGAGCATAGAGAACTTGGAAGTATCGGAAACATTAGGCTCCTCTAGAGTCCAGCCAGTGGACTCAAACATTTTGAGATCCAGAGGATCGCCTATAAGCTGACCATCTATGATAGTGATCGAGTGACAAGTCACCATGCCAATCAGAACTTCGTTCAAAGGTAAAATCGATATATCCTTTGAGGGTAGTTGAAATTTCTTCATGGTAACCGCCACCACACCCCACATATCCAGACCATCCTCGGTGAGAGTGCCGGTCTTGTCAAAACAGACACAGTCGATTGAGCCGGAGACATTGATTGCTCTAGGGCTCGTGCAGAAGATCTTCAATTTTTCCAGCCGATTTTGAGCAACTGTTGGAGAGAAGGAATTGCAATATTTCTGGTACGAAAATGAACATGAGTGTGAGTCTGTCAGTATGAAATTGATTGGGATGTTTGCGATGTAAAAAAGCTGTTGACGAAAGTGAGATACAAGTATGATCATTTTAATCATTGAAAACAGTTGCCCGGAAAATCTAAACACGAGAACCCGGAGCAAAATTTCAAGCAGTGTTTTCAAGACACTTAGATGTAAAGGAATATATCAAACATCATTCTTGATGAAAAGGGTAATAAAAGCTTTGGAGATAATCCATACTATCGGGACCTTATCGCGAGACGGGCAAATCAAGAGCTAAGCAAACCGGCATCTACAATAGACATTACGTAATATTACGGCTTGATATGAATGATTCATCGAGTAAAAAATACTAAATTACCTAATCGACCGACAGTCATAGCTGCAGGAAGAGCGGGCGGAACAACAATCGTGATAAGATCTAGGGCTTCGACAATTATGTCCTCAAGTTCCACGCCACGCATACTTTTGCTGACAATTGTGTAGATAACACCAATGCTTGCGATGCAGCCCAGAAGTTCCACAAATTTGTACGAGTCCTGCTCAAATTTGAAGTCTACCGGCGGTGGGTACATGATGGAACGAACAAGGCCACCTTTGCTCGTATTGAACCCTGTGCGAATAACCACTGCAAGAACCTGTTCACAGAATAGAAGTTGATCAACTCAAATGTTTTTGGTGGCCGGAATATGAGCAAAAAAAATCATTTGGAACGCTGAGGGAGCTCAAAACTAAGTTCACATGGACGGAAGATAAGGCTTCATATGCTGTCTCTTATGAAATATAGTGCCAAAAAATGTGAGGCTCGAAGCAATAAGAAAAGCTTCAAGAACCAGAAAATCACAATTCCGTGCTGATAAACGATATTGCTAGTGATATTAGTTTGAAACTCATCTACATATAAATCCATCACGAGAGCTAGCAGCATATACGCCTTTAGGCAAAAATTTCACGCACCTTTTCGCCACCAAAGTATCTGGTTTGAAGGACACGTGTACCACAAAAGAGAGTGTGTCTAGCATGCTCCTTGCTATCGTAGATGACATCACACGTGGCAGGTAAAGGCGTCTTGGTCACAGGGACTGACTCGCCCGTGAGCATGGACTCGTTAAGGATGCAGTTGCCAGTGAGAAGAACCGCGTCGCAGGGCATTACGCATCCGTACGACGGGATCACGAGAATGTCACCGGGAACGAGGCATTTTGCTGAAACCTGAGCCGTCGCGCCACTAGTTTTGTCTCGTAAGACGGTTGCCACGTCTGACGAGGTCACAGTGGAACGTAAATTGCGCTGATTCTGCAATAAACATCAAGAGTCCAGACTTCATCAAGGATTTTTGAATTCGTTCATCAATTTCATTTAGGTGGCGGGATTGACGAACTTGAACGATATGCCGCGTAATCGTTCTACTGTTATCGAGTAAAAAGGAGGGATATTCTTACAAATTGAGATTGAAATAGAATATCGAGTCACGAAACCATTTACTATCGCGAGCTCTGTACAATCAGAAACACATGTTTGGCATTCAAAACACGTTTTCCTCGTGAAAATGAGATGATAAGTGATGAAGTCAAAATTGAGAAAGATGTTTCAATATTTTTATAATCCCATATTGGGCCCTAGTTTGTGATCTGGTGAATTCTTTGTATTGGCAAAGATTTGTCAGAACTTTTCAAGATTTATCCCACGCTTTGGAAGAAAATGATCACAGATCATTGAGATTCGGTGTTGTCCTACGGATTGTATCCTGTGCGTGAATGCTTAGAATGAAAAATATTTACTTGAGGCGATAAATGGTTACTCTCCCTATCGCTGAGTTTTTTCGTAAATATGAAACTCTCATTTTGGACACTTACCCTTCGTGTTTGTAGTACGGCCATGACAATTCCACAACCAGACATGCCAAGAATGACCATTGCGTAGTAGACATAGTTATCGTACATCCACAAACAGAAACTGAGCAACTGGAAGACGTAAAAGGGATTGAGGACTTCGAGAGCAAGCAGGGTAAAGAAGCCTTTGACCGGTACTATTATTTCGTTGAGTCCGTAAACTCCACTTCTCATGCTCTGTTGTGCTCCCGTGAGGCCCGGCATTTGGTGTAACTGAGAGCACAATACACCTGTGTCGAGACCACGCAGCTTCAGGTACTCGCATCTCTCCGCGTCCCAAACGTATATCAACTTTTTGCAAGTAAAAGTGTAGATCCATTGTACTTCTAGATATCAAAAAGAGCACAAAAAGATGAAATTGATTTGTGGATATCAATTATATATGGGTAGTCAGTATTCAATCACACGATAAGCCGTACTGAAAGATTGAAGACAAAACGACTCAAACCGAAAAAAACGAGATCAATGAAAAAACATGCCAGAATTCACTCTCTACAATTTCAATATTCTCAACCCGATCGAGAATTATTTCACAGTGAAATTCATTCATAGGCTAAAATTGTCAAACAACGTCTCAAAATTTAAGTTAGCATACGCCGCTTCATTAGAGATGTGGAACAATATCGCTCGCCGATACCAAGAGTGTAACAAACTCTCATTGCATAATTTCAGGAACATTCGTGAAAAACAGGCCAGCTCCCAGATCAACATCAACGCTCAAGAAGAAACCGAATAGCAACCAATCCAGATTTTCACCCATTCACTTAAAGAATAAGAGAAGACGTCCACTACAATTAATCATCACAACCTGTCTGAATGAATGAGTTGCGGTCAAATTCACCTTTAAATAGACCTCCAGACAGGTGAAGGGAGAGTGGCAAAGGTCCTTTTTCTTGATCCTGTTCTGGTTCAATTGTTACTGCGCTCTGTGTTTCGGATCGCGAATCATTCAACTTGGCAGGTGATTTTTCTGCTTCCACATTAGCATCTTCTTGAGATTTTTCCCTATGTTTAGAAAACAAGGCACTATATTTACCAATCATAAGATTAAACTCATTTTAACTAAACCGTTTGATTATGTAACAGAAACATTTTATGGACTGTAATAACGAATTATCAGTTCATTATCACGGTTGAGACTGAAGAGTTATACAACTTCAAACTCAGTCACAGGGAGAAAGTTTGAACACTCACGATGTAGAATAGGGAATGAAATCGATCGTGACTATTGTTAAACTGAGAGTACTTACCAAATTTTCTGAGCGTTGATGATCTTGATTTTCTTGACGTGATAACTAGTGTGTTTCCCTTGGAATTTCTCTAGCAACAGAACAGTATCAGCTTGCTCAAGAGAGCATCTGGAGTGGGTGGCTAATAACATGAGATGTGGCACCCAATGAAAAATAAGTCTTAATGTCCCACCCGAAATGACTATCAGGAACCATGTTATGGCAGTGAATGCTGAATTTCTTCTATACCTAAATTATTATAGACAAATTAATACATCATTCATCAATATCATACTGTTGAAAATGGTTGGACTACACAGATTATAAATCATCATCATTTTGAAATCAGGAAGAATTGGGTAGTATTGTGAAAAGCAACTCCTACTATAATAATTCTTGGAATAAAGATAAAAAATGATACTCAAAGCTTACACTACATTAATTAAGTTGAAAGATCGAGTCTTACCCATAGATTTCCATCTGGTCTTCTTCACCAGGATTGACATAATCCACTCCATTTTTCAAATGAGTGAGACCATCACCTCTGGTCCCTGAAAATAATGATTATAAAATTATGGCAAGTCCCTAACTAATATGTAGAATTTGGAATTTGAAACAAGGGAAGACTAATCAAGTTGGTTGTATAAAGGATCCAAATTATTCGCTCATTTGTTTTGTATCAAGTGGACTTTAACATGAGATAATGTGCAATATTGATCTTGTTTTGGATGTCTCACCCTCAAGGAGTTCAGCTTTTTGCTCTTGCTGCTGTTCTACACTTTGTAGATTTGTTCGAGTTCCAAATACACTGTAATTACTTTTGGTGAAATTCAGGGTAAGCTTATTCGGCGTGGCTGGCATCTCTGACTAATTGTTTCTATACTTCTTATTTTCTAACTATTATCATACAGACTTGATATATGCAGGGATTAATATGAATAGATAGATTCATACACCCACCAACAATTTAGTTGAATGTATTAATGCAACAAACTAATATCTTTGGCTCAATTTCTAAAATGCTAATTATATACACAGCATATAGTTTTCACCAAAGTCCAATGAATGATTACATGTCAAATGCTCTGAACTTAGGCGATGAGCAGAAAGCGGAGTAAACCTAAGCTCTTCTGCTACCGATACCAGTCAAGGGTCATCTTGAAGTCTCTTTGTATGAGTCTTTTGAATGTCAGTACTATTTTATAGCTCTGCATTTGACAGGAGCTACTGCTATCGCTCTGAATTGCGTGTGGTGGAGCTGGTGTCTTGTCAGTCACCAGGATCAGCAAGTTTCCTCCACCCAATGCCTGAGTCTACAACTGCACAGTCAAATTTGTTCATGCCTTGCAACAATCTTTGTGCTGGTGAATCCTCAAATTCACTTTCTGAGAAGATACTTTGACCCAGAAGGAAGACACTCGCAAATGGAAGTTGATCAGCTGTTCAAACATTAAAATATTTAGTTTCAAGGTCTACCCTACTTTAGTAGAATTTTTTGGCCAAATATTAGCTCATAAAGTCAATGTGTTGCTTCCAAGTGAAAATGAATTAGCGAATCGAAAATAAAAATTAAACTCTTGACAAAAATGAAAATTAGTGTACAATATGAATGTAAATGTTGCAAGTATTGGAAAATGTATTTGGTGTCTAACTTGAGGAAATTGCTGGATACATGAACTTCATAGTAAGTTAACTTGTGATTTGTGTGTGAATATGGAAGTGAAAGAGAGATGAATTGAGCAATCTTTGGTCAATAATCATGAAAAAAGTAAAGAATGACAAATACCCTTGCAGAATCGAAGACCAAGATTCAGGCCTGAAGCAACTGAACTGGTACACGCAGACTCCTTGATAATGTAGCTGCTGAGTCTCAAATACATTACGGGCTATGAGGGAAATTACTGAAGTACGCGGCTGCCAAATAAAACGGCTTGCCGGAGAAACGAAATCAAATTGATAGTCCACTTGACGCACTCCGAGTGGTTTGCGTGCACGCACTGTGATAAACGTCAATTGAGCAGAAGCTGCTTCTCAATTTCTTGTCTTTTCTCACTGTCTCTCTCAAATTACACTGATGCGATCAGCGTGTGGCGCTGGGTCAATGAAAACGAGGCACAGATATATAACGCTACTTGCGGGATATTCTTGCGAGGCAAGCGAAAAAATGCGAAAAAGACGACGACGATTACAAGTTCTTGAGTATCGAACTGATGACTCAGACGATTCGCTTAGGAACAGCAGCCATACCCGCCACGGGACTTCTAAGGACACAAAATTCCATAGCAGCGTGGTCGATCATTCCTAAAGATATTTTTTGCATTCTGACTGTCTCAGCAGCTGTGGTCAAATTATTTCCAAATCTTTTCAGGCCAAGTTAAAATTTCCAAAACATCGATAATCTAGAAATGCGTGGGTGGCTCGGTCCAAATGGCGATGAAAACTCGATGAGGGGGCTGCGTGGATGACGATGATGGAAGTGCACGTGCGCAAATTATGTCACCTTGCTCCGGTTCGGATGCAACATGCAAGTAAGCTCAAGCCTTGGACACACTCTTGGCACGAATTTTAATCACTCGCGTATTCGATACACTGCAAAATGGCGATGAGCCTCGGAGAAGAGGCGAGCTACAACTGAAACAAACTGAAGGAGCAATGCCCAGTGGGAGAGCCAGCAGCTATATGCGAAACTCCCAGTGAATCGATCGATGAGCTTGTTTGGTTTGAAGTGCTGGTGCTGCGCTCCGAGCAGACGAAATCCAACGCTGGAAATGCTGGAATTGAATTGGAATTCTGGATGGCTAACCTATATATAGGTAAGTAGCTGCTTTTTCGTTTTTCGTATGCAGATGAATGATGCAAAATTTTTGCCAATAAGTATACGAAATGCTTCGACTTTATGTGCAAAACTATCAGTCGCGAGACTCTTAGAGCCTGTACGCAGCTATTTTGCGACGAAGACGATGAGAGGAACACTGGTTCAACAGCGTCGCACGCTCACGCACGCTCGCGAGCACTAACGCCGCGATAAACTTTGAAAGCACGCTCACAAACTCCCGTCCGTCACACCGATGGGTCACAAGCTTCATCGAGCTTTACACTTATAATATTGTGCGCATTTTGCAGAAAAATTTCAGGTAACGTGATTCGTGACGCGTGCACGACTGCTACGTACGCTAATTTATTGCAGACTTTCAAAATGAAAATGATGAATGAGGAGATCCCTGTGAGCTTAAAAATTGAGAGAGGGATGATGACGTTCGAAGAGACTGGTGAGCGGGGATGAAGTTTCTTATTTCGCTTCGCATATTCAATTTCGTTTCAAGTTCACGGCTCGTATCCTATACTATGAGTGTCGATTACACAAAGATCTATAATAATGGATTACTGATTATGTCTACTTATAGCCTTCGTGTGATGGATTGTCGCTCCGACAAAATTCTTATCTTATCTTCGGGGAATGAAAAGTTCTACAGGGATGAATTGCTTTTTCGAAAAAGTTTGAATAATAACTTGGTGACATCATAGTAGTCGTTACTCCCCAACGGGAAGTATTAATGAACAGTTAAGTTAATTATTATGGTGGACGAAAAAATGTGGATTTTTTTCATTTTGAAAATCAGCTGAGTATTAGGTATCACCTAAACAAAAGGAGCTGTTGAAATGGTCCAATAAATATTTTCCAGGTTGCAAGAACGAGCAAATCATTTTTCTTTGGTGGATGACAACTATTTGCTCTTTTTAGGTGCTTTTTAGTGATAACCTTTCTCAATGTTGAAAATTGTTGGTGTTGACAGCGTGGAAGTTGGAATTCACTGGCCACATTTTCCGTACCGCAAACTGACAAAAGTGACAAAGTCATCCGACAAAACCCGGTGGTAATTTCCAACCTGTTTTCAACACAGTGAAACCAGCGTTGGGCAAAACCCACTGGGAAGCAATACGACAGCTATAAAAATTGCATGTAAAAATTCGCTCTGAATTGTGTTGCTTTCCAGTGGGTTTTGCCCAACCACGAGTGAAACGCGCTCGTTGCAACCGCATGCACTAGCTGCCACAATCCCGATCGGTGGAATCCGCAATTTTTATTTTTCAATATCTAATTATTTGCTCGAAGAATATTCACAATAACATCCAGTCCTTCCTGGCAATTTACTTCGATAAAAAGATGATCAATCAGGCAAAAATGAATTTACTGCCATAAAGATAAGTTTGCTCCCTTAGGACCGAAATAGAATTCCGAAAAAACGGCATCACAGTGATCGTGATATAGACATGCGACAGTCAATTTCATCGACACTCTTCTCGAAAAGTCAATATTAATTATTCCACTAGATTATCACGGTATACCTTCCTAAAAATACCTTGGAATTCGTCAAGATAGTGATTCAGATCTATTATGAAAAAATTAACGGATTAGATTGAATCATCAAAATTCTATATTCAGTTAATGGATATTGGTCTGGAGGGTATTGATACTTCATTTTTCCCTATAAGACTCTCCGCTAATAATTTTCCATCAAAATCGACTCGCTGGCTATAATTTTGACTCAATCCATTCTGTTATTTTTTTAAAATGGTAGATCTGATCATTATTTTGACGTATTTGGAGCTCTTTAGCATGTACAATGTAACCTGTCACCGAGAAATCACTCTTTCAAAGGCATGTCTGGTAAGAAGCTAGGATGTACTCCAAACTACGGAGATATAAGTATAACAGAAACCACCAGTGCATTATTTAATCACCAGTTTTTGAAGATACAATTTTTTGGCGAATCTCGTAACTCGTGAAAATAACCTCAAGCCCGGCTCGATTTCTCATAATTCTCGACGTAAATTATAGCTAACATGAACGGATTCTACCTGAACATACTGTGCGAGATACTGCGAAATTATGCAAACCTCTCTAAACCCGTTGGAGTGAAATTTCACTCCAAAGGAGTGAAATTTGACTCAAAGCTATGAGTCAGTTTCGTGCGCACCGAACTGGAGTGATTCATCACTCCAAGCTGGAGTCAAATTTCACTCCAACGTGAGTCAATTATCACTCTTAGGATTGAGTCAAATAATTCAAAGCCAAAGTTTTAAACATTCTAGATATTGCTATAAAAAAATTGTATCACGGCGTGCACACATATTTCAACTGATTTCTTGGTAATTGTAATTATTAATATTCTATGAAAATTGTGTTCAACGTAAAATTTTGGCATTTGTGTTCGGCTCGATGGGGATTTGAACCCGCACCCTCTTGATAGCCAGGCAAGTGTCTTAACCATGAGACCAAATGTGACTTTGTTAAGTCACAGTCAAGAAAGCCTATGTACGGTTGTGAACGGTCGATACAAGTTTTTAAATATATCCGAGAAGTATTTCGGAGGTAAGCTCGGAATAGAGCAGCATGATTCAACACTTTAAACGATTTCTACTTTCTTCATAAAAGTCCAGCAAGTCATTCTGGGATTATACCCTAACCTATAAAAATCTATTTCACTCAATGTGAGGAGTCAATTTTCACTCTTCTTGGAGTGAAAATTGACTCAAGCTTGGAGCAAATGTAATATTTCTGTGGTTTCACTCCCTATGAGTCAGATTTTCACTCCAATGTGAGTCATTCTCGGTCATTCCGAGAATCACTCCAAGCTTTGAGTCAAAATTTCACTCCAACAGTTTTAGAGAGTAGCTATCTTTACTATATTCTCGCTCGTTTTCGACTTCATCAGTTTCTATTACGATTGATTAAGACCTTTGAGAAGAAATGGAGATATCACAATTTTGCTTCAAAAATAAAAACTCCACGTTCTATACTGTGATGAGTCATGACATCTCAATATTATTAGTCACCACTTTGTTTGCAATCGTTTGAACGCATTTCATGATAAACGCAATCCATCGTCGCAAATATCTATCAAATGGATATCTGCACACGGTCAGATCTGCTATCGTTTCCATGCATCGTATAAGGTGTATAACAACATCAAACAAGAAAAACAAACGGTGGATCGCCTCTTGCAAGTATATAACGCTTACAATCCACGTGTCCTGCAAATTGCACACGACTTCTTTCGCTTCGCTTCAAGCCAACTTGGCAATAATTATCATCCGTTTGTCTCTGTTTGATGACCACAATAAAATGTATTATTGTGGTGAGGCTGGCGTATGCAAAAACACAGCATCAGAGACACATCATCAGGTTGTACAGATATGTACCACTTATTAAGTCTACGTCAATGGAACACGGCGTCACTACTTTCGGGCGCCAATATATATTCGTAATAACGGTATAGAGTCACGATCATTACAGGTTTATTATCACAAATTAATTCAACATTTCAATGATGTGCAAAGTTTTGTTTGGTTCGCACTCGCGGGGTGGATATGCAACTTTGCCATTACCATGGACTTGATTCTTCAGTAAGCTTGGGAGCTAACACTCGATAAGCGCTCTTATCTTTCCTCCGTGTTATTCTTATGGAAGAGATTCAGGACTCGGCCATATTGCTTTTTTCTGCCATCTAAAATAACACGCATGTTAGTTCCCAATAGAGGCTAGTTCATTCCGAGCGCGCTCTCTCTCTCTCTCTCTCTCTCTCTCTCTCTCTCTTTCCTTCGATCCAAGTTCTCCCTCACATCAGAAATCCCTCACCTACGCCAATCAGAGAGAGGGTCCAAGAGAAAACAGCTCACATATCATACTCGTCGCACAGAAGCCCTTAATCAATCTTTTACTATCCGTGCATCGTTTCTTCTGAATAAACTTCCACCTCTTGATTTTGACATGAGCCTAGATGGCTTGAAGAAATGTTTGCCGAATTATCTCTTGACCCGAGACCGTAACGGCTGGTTCGAACGCGCCAACCGCAAGGGCCTATTGATGCCGTACCTCAATCTCTCATACATCATGTCCTTCAACATCCTTCATGAGACTTACCGGAGTTTTATCGACATGAAAATCGTAGGGGAGCTCTCAACGTTAAAGTATTATTGCCTAATCTTTGTTCAAGTGTGGAGGGAGAAAAATGTATACTGCACTGATTTGTTAATTCTTTATCCTGAATTTGTTAAGGCACCTTTCAAACACTCCCACAGTTTGTTATTGCTCAGTTTCAACTTCATTTCTCGTTTTTATCTAAGTTATTATTATTTTTGCATTATGCTATGTATTTCAATTTGGGGCAAGTCCAACCCCCCGTCCACAATGAATAAATAAATAAATCAATCAATCTCTCTCTGGTTTTCCACAGGGTTCCGTTCTCGGACCACTACTCTTCAGTTTGTACGTCAATGACTTGCCCGGATTACTGGACGGAAAGTCGGTAGATCATCTCTTCTACGCTGATGACCTTCAAATTTATCTCCAAGTGGAGAAAAATAAGATCAGGGAGGGAATCGCTCGACTGGGAGAAGTAGGACGACTGGTTGCCGATTGAGCTGCGGGCTCCGGCCTGCGTCTCAACGCTGGTAAAACTAAGGCAATCTTTTTCTCCTCTGAGAGGAACATCATCGTCCTGGACTACTGCACGGTCGTATATCTTGACGCCAGAGACGAACAGCGGCAACGGATACGAAGACTGAGCAATTCATGAGTGAGATACATTTTTGATCTTAGGAGAGACGAGCACATCACTTCGTTTACGGAGCGTTTGGGTTGGTTACGTACTGATTCGCGGAGAATGTACTTCGCAGCTCTGTTAATGCATAGGATCATGCATCTTGGAGAACCTGGCTACCTAGCTGCGATGTTTACCAGGTACCAATCTGAACATCCCGCGCGTGGTGATGCGGAAGAGCGAGTACTCAAGGTTCCCAATATGAGGCTTGAGTATGGAAGAAGAGCTTTCCAGGTTCAATGTGCTCATTTGTGGAACTTTCTCCCTTCGGTTATTCGGCAGATACTTGAAAGAATTCATTCTATTGCAACCCTCCCGGAGGATTGACGTGCGAAAGAGACAATATTTCAATCTTTGATACGTCTGAGCTCTTTTCTTTGGTACTTCATTTTTCTCCTTTTTAGATTGAACTGTTAAGTATTTGTGACCTTTTGTCACTAGACTGAAGTACTCTGTGATATGTAATTGGGCTCCTGACTTTCAAAAAACTGTTTAAATTCTAGTTTATTCACATCTTTGTGGATTTGTCGCGCACTCTGTGCAATCTGACTAGTCACGAATTGTGATATATGTACGATAAATCCTTGACCAAATATATACGATTCTATAATATAAGTATTTCCGACGCGCGTCATATGTAATCACATGCAATTGGATTTTTTTTGTCTATGGACGAATAAAAAGGAATCAATCAATCAATCAATCAATCAATCAATCTCTCTCTCAAAGTGCCTAAAATGAGACTGGAGTATGGACGAAGATCTTTCCAAGTCCAGTGTGCTCATTTTTGGAACTTTCTCCCACTGGGCATTCGGCAGATTCAGAAAATTTCATTTTTCAAGCAGGCTCTGAAAGAATTCATCTCATCACAGCCCTCTCAGAGGATTGACGTGGACAAGAATCAATATTTTAATCTTTGATACGTCCGGGCTCTTTTCTTCGGTTTTTCATTTTTATTCACGTTAGATTGCCATATTAGGCATCCTTCTGTCACTAGACTGAAGTACTCTGTGATATGTAATTGGGCTCCTAACTTTTGAAACTTTCTAATTTCTATTTTTCTTCGCATTTTTGTGGAATTACTGCGCATTCTGTGCAAACTGACTAGTCACGAATTGCGATATACGTATGATCAATCCTTGACCAAATAGATATGACTTTATAATATATGTATTTTAAACGCGCAACATATGTAACCATATGCAATTTGATATTTTTTTTTGTCTACGGGCGAATAAAAAGGAATCAATCAATCAATCTCTATTAGCCTATACGCAGAAGATCGTGGACAATCATCTTATCTCCAATGAGGAAGAGCATTTTTGACAACTTTCTGGAAAAACTTGAAACATCATTTCGCAGCATTTGTATGGGCATGCATGAGATCCGAGTGCCGATTGAATAAATCCACTAGAGGTTCTGACTGGAAATTTTTTTACTCTAGTGCTGGATTCAATGAATATCGCTACGAACCACTGATTTGCAGTACATTTTTACTGACTCGCAGTAAAATACACTGCGAATCAGTGTTTGGGAGCGATTTCCACTTATTCCGACTGTCTATTCATCAGTTGTCTCGTCCTTACGAAATCGAAAGGCTTACTTGAAGATGCTTGAGCGACAACAATTATAGTGATAAAAGTATCAGATCGATGGAGTCAGAACTAGAACAGTCGATATGGCAAGTGATCGATAAGCACTTCAAATATTGTCCCTGACAATGTCAACATAATACCTAACGTACATGTCTAATCAACTGGGATCAGTATATTCTGTGACGCAGACATTGTCTTTTTTCCTTTTTTTTTTTTCAATCATTGAGGCCTAATGAAAATAGCTCCATCCTGATGCCACATGTGTGATCAATAAGTAAATATTTTGCTATCCGACTGGACAGCTATAGGCATTCCTGAATATTTCAAACTTTACCGTCGATGAAGCAAAAATAAATCTTCCACATCCTTGCCAGTAGTATTTTTTCCCTATGATTGGGGTGCGAAGAACATCACTCCACATCAAAACAAAATTCATCAGTTTTCTATTTTTGGATCTCAAAGAGCTATAATTGAGCCGTAAGCATATTATATGTTAATACATAGATCTTAGTACCCAATTACAGTTTGTTTACACAGTACAAATGAATCATGAAAGAGCTCCAAATATCCTTCCACAGCACGAACGATACACTTTTTTATGATCACACAATCACGTGACGACGTCCTGTTGTTTTCTTGTTTGCTGTGCAACATTAATTGATCTGCATGCACGTATAAGCATTGCAATTTTCAAGATTGGCAAAACATACCCGGAGACTGTGCAATTATGGCCCGATGAAATGAGCAACTCTTGTGACATCTTATGGAAAATTGACGCATTTGTGAGAATGCCAAGAAGACTAGCAAAAAAGATTTATGTTAGTAGGCGCGCGTCAGTAATTTCGACCAAAATGAAAACGATAATGAAAAACCCCCATTGAACATGATAAATTATTGATTATTCCATGAATTTTCTCTATGATCCGAATTCATTGAAAATGATATTGTTAGAAGACATAAAATTCATGAGAGCAAACGAGAAAGATTTTCGTATACGTGTCATGGAATACTCCGAAGAAGCCGGCTTTTTCGACATATCCCCAATTGCCTATTTCCAGCTTGGTTATATGTGGAATATCAATATTTGAGAAGGTCTCGGAATCCATCAGAAGAGTAAAAATGATGAAAAAATTTGATAAAAACTCCAAATTGCTGAATCATTTATATAATTCAAAATTATTAACACTTGCCGTGTAGGTGACAAACTATAGCTCAGTCCGAATCAGAGTCGCCAGAGTAATCTAAATTTTCAGTGCATTTCTGCGATCTCATATCAACCGGTAAAGAGATACAAACAATGTAACAAAAATCCAGAAACTCCATCTTTTTCTGTTGTTTATGTCATTTTCGAAGTGATTCTTCTTCACATACTTAATAACTTCGAGAGTATTTGAATGAAGAAATTGAATGAATTATCTAGTTCGTGAATTATTTTACTAAATGACGATTTGCAGGAACCAAATCAATGCAATAAAGTCAGATGCACGACTTTTTTCAAACATTAGAAAAACCCTTGTAGAAGGTTATTTAACTCTTTACCCTTTAACATCAAAACGAAAAGTACTTCCCTGCAGTGATTGCTAGAATGTTGCGAGCTAATTTGGCGAGCACTTTCAATAATTCTTAGAACAGCTTTTATCGAATTTTCAAAAAATTTCCAACAAGCGTTTAAGATTTTCCCGACCTAAAAAAAACGAATTACTCCTTTCAACCATTACTTCAATTTGAAAATTGGCGACAAAATCCGTTAGGGTCACGCTCGTGTTTGGCCAAAATATGAATAGCGATTTTTATCTATATTTCTGATGATTCGTGAGGACGAAAAAAATTATTTTTGTATATGACGCTGAAACTTGCGATCTCCTCTTTTTACCCTCAATATGACGCAAGTGAATCTTGGAGATGATTCCAACTTCACAAAATTAAATCCAAAATGATGACTTGCTAGAGTGTATCGATGTTTTCATGGCAGAAGGCTTGGGTAAACTCTCAATGTGTAAAGGATACGCCAATGTCCATCCATGTACCAAACCATGTGCCATCTTTCTGGTACTGATTGATAAGATAGGTATTTTCAGGCCTCCCGGGCGTCTCTCAGAAAAGTGTGTGTCCCATGGAAGTATAGCCTCAGAGCTTGCGAGTCAGATTGTGAGACACTTTCTTTAGTTTTGATAGGGCAAAATTTGACCCTCTAAAAATTAGAAGATGTAATGTTGTGCAACTCAACATGGAACCCTCCTGCACAAGTCTCGAGTAGCTTCAGAGCTTCAGTAGAATAGCTTTGACAAGGAATCACATGCTAAGCACGTATCATTCGGACTAGACTGATAATTATGATGACTCCATTGTTGAAATGAATCTTTGCAATCAAATTATCAGAGACCTGCGTAGCTCATGTGTTTTCTCATTATAACCATCACGGTGGTCCAAAAGCCCGAAAAAGATCGACTAAAATGACCAAAAAAACAACCGAGCACCCTATCATTTTCCCTGCATTTTCTCACTAAAGAATCCATTCTTACCAAAGGCGGATCTGCTTCCGTATTGAAGTGTGGCAGTGGATTAATTTTCGCATTGGAACTGATGTAATTTCAGCCTAATTTTACCCCATCCGATATACACTGTGAGTAGTTTGTGAGAAGAGCTGGACCAAACTGGTTACAGTTTTAACCACACCCACTAGTTTTAACTGATGATCAACCAACTGGTTGCAGTTCTGGTGGTAACCAACCACTGGTTGCCTACCAAATTCAAGCACAGGTTGAAATATTTCCCACGACAAACATGTGCTTCGGGTTAGGGATAATTATGGGACCCATCACATACACTACCGCTCATAAATTCGTGAGCGGTGAACGCACGTTCCGCCTCATTTCGAGAAGCGATATCTCAGACTCTATGCATTGTTAGAAAATTCTGAAAAAAGCATCTCAAAGCACAAAAAAAATGCTAACTTTCCAGTGGTTTCGATGATCTCTATCGTTCTTCTCGAAGGTACTAGATGCTGGCCAAAAATTAGAAATCTACGAAAAATTCCACTTCCATGGATACACCTGCAGTTCTGCTGCAAATAAAGATACAGCAATTCTGCAAACGGCATCTTGTAAAGCAGAAAAATTGCTATGTATAACTATTTTTTGATTATTCATTCCGTTCCGCGTGTGAGAACATACCAGCTGTCAAAACACCCGAAATGATAGTTTTTCAACGGAATCGGGATGGAAAACGGCAAAAACCATCATTTTGGGTGTTTTGACAGCTCGTACGTTCTCGCACGTGGAACCTGAAAAATAATCAAAAGATGACTACACATAGCATTTTTTCTGCTCTACAAGATGCCGTTTGCAGAATTGCCGTATCTTTATTTGCAGCAAAACTGCAGGTGTATCAATGGAAGTAGACATTTTCGTAGATTTCGAATTTTTGGCCAGCATCTAGTACCTTCGAGAAAAACGATAGAGATCATCGAAACCACTGGAAAGTTAGCATTTTCTCTGCTCTCCAAGATGCCTTTTTCAGAATTGTTCTACAATGCATAGAGTCTGAGATATCGCTTCTCGAAGTGAGGTGGAACGTGCGTTCACCGTTTACGAATTTATGAGCGGTAGTGTAGGTAAATGGTGATATCCGGACGGAATTTTTTTGTCAGAAGAAGACATTTCTTCGTATCTTTCCATGACCAAATAAAAAGAAATAACGGTGGCGTCCACGCGAGCTTATTCAGTCAAAAATCCAGGTTGAGCAACGTTTTCGTGATTTAGTATCCGGATTGGTGGCTGCCAGTCTCTATTTGCAAAGCCTATGACTTGTTTCAGATCAAGAACTGCAAACTATAGAACGGGTGGTCACCAATCCGCGTACTGAATCGCGAAAACGTTTCTGGCCCTCATTTGCCCAAAAAGGCTCTTAGCTGTTGCACCGGTGTTCATTTTTATTTGTTCGTGAAAAGACATGAAGAAATTTTATTTTTAGACCCAAAAGTTCCATCCGGAGACCACCACCTACCAGTTTCATGAGTCCCATATTCATCATCCCATATTCGTTGTGGGACAAAACAGTGGTTGCGGACTTGGTAGGCAAGCAGCGGTTTCCACCAAAAGACAATAAATTGTTTGCAGCGAGGTTTGCAGCTTCTCCCCCAAGTTCTCACAAGTGTACAAAATGAGCCAAGATACGTTGAAAGACAGTGAGGTGTGTGAGAATTAAAAGCATCAGCAGACCAGATGCCTCTCACAAGCTAAAATTAGGCTAGAATTACATGTGTCCCAATGAGAAAAACCAATCCACTACCGCACTCCACTGCCGAAGCAGCTCCAATGTCAGTAAAAAATGGATTCTTTAGTGAAAAAATGCAAGAAAAATCATAGCGTGCTCGGTTTTTTTCGACATTTTAATCCATCCTTGTCGGGCTTTAGGACTACCTTGTTCAGCCTTAGCCGTGCACGTATAACTCTGTTCATAATAAGAGTTTTGATATAACAACGAAATAGCCAGTACAGCTGATGTGACAACTTCAATGAGTCAGCATCTAGATAATACGCCGAATAAGCATGTCATCCAAATTTCACCAGCCGCAGGGATTTCAGGACTCGTAATCTCAAGATTTAGAGATACTTTAAATTCCGGCTCATGATCATTAATCATATATGCGAATCGCACGTTGTCAAAATTTTCTCTTATCGAACAGTCAACTCGCGTATACCTACATGTTGCTATCGAAAAGTTTCACAATAATACTGGATTTCGCAATAACACAACACTCACCGTCCATGATATCCATGATGAGGCTGGGTTCTGTGCAAACTCTTCGTTACACCAGGTCTTGCACCAAGCGTAGCACTTCGTCTTCAGATTATTCTAAGGATCTTTTGAAAAACCTTCAAACTTCGCTGTCTCCAAAAGAACTTCACTCCAAAACAAAATTGATAGTCTGACAGCAGATAGGAGCGTGGCCCGCGCGGCGTTCGATACTTGAACCAGTTAGTTTAGTATTATTTATTCAAGTATCACGTGTGGGGCCCGCCGCCGCGCGGGGCCTGTCAAGCGTTGCGCCCACCGTCGTCGTATGCTCGAACCATCTCTACTGGTGGATCTGCAACTCCAAGAACCAAACACCAGCAGCACCACGACGACAATGAAGAAGAAGAACAAGACGAAGAAGACTCCTCACTTGAACTAGACGATGACATCCTTAAATGTTTATCCCCTTTTCAAATATTGACCCTTTGGATCTGAACTTGAATAATTCTTCCTATAGCTGCTCTGACGCTTGACCCTCAGAGATGACAACCGGCTGGCTCAATGTGATGATAGCGGGGCGCCCGTGAGCTTCACTCTGTAAAGTGTATGAAAATGATTTTCAAATGATTTTCCTCGTTCAAGGTTTGGAGGGTCCGTGCTGACACGTGTAACGGCAGCACAACTGATACGATTATATAGAAATACACGGAGAGCAGAGATGATTGAGGAATTTCGATCGAGCGGCGGCGCTTAGCTCCAAATGATGATGATGATGATGATGATAGTATAATTGAGACTTGCGGGCAGTTTTATTCGAATTGACTGAAGAGAGCTGTTATGAGTAGTTTGGAGGAACTACTTCTTGATACTAACAGCGTTAAACAGAATAATCTGTGATAGAGGTTCTCAGCAGGAGGAATTCCTCGAGATTCACACTTGTTAATTAATTGGCATCTCTTATCTTGGTTTTCAATTATCTGACTATAATACCATTGATAAGAGAAATCGTGATCTAAATCAGACGCTTGTAGAAAGATGTCTTTGTAATCCATCTTGGGATTTCTGATATCAGATATTCGGGATGTGAATTTCTGGATTTTAACTTGAGGCTTTGGTTCTCATGGCGATGAAAAGAAGAAAAACCAATAATCCGACTTGTCTACATTTTCAATTATTTCAAGCAATGTGCAATCACACAGTCTATTTCGAGTGAAATATGTTGCCTATTCTCAACATGATTCAGATTTTTTTAAATTTCATGAGCTATACCGGCGCTTGAGAGCAGAATCCAGAAATGACGCCATAGAAACTCAACGATCGTTATTAGAAGCGGGAAAGAATTGTTCAAAAATGATTCGAAGGCACGCGAATAAATCAGTCTTTCATGTCAATTTGTCAAAAGTATAAGCTTGTTTTGAGCATACTTATTTACCTCGGATTGGATGAGGTTTTGACAGAGAATGATTCTCACACCGCGATATAGAAACCAGAATTGAGGTATAAAGAATAATTTGGAATACTTTGGTCTAGAGATTTTCTCTTCGCTTTGAATTTTAACACGTCCACTACGATGGGTCCCATCGGCGGATTCCACAATTTTTAATTCCCCGCCCTTTCACAACTCGTACATGGTTAAAAAAGATCTTCCTGGTAACGGTTTGACATGGAGACTCACTTCGCCTAGAACGTAAATAACGATTCAAAAAATTGGTCCCTTCCAAAAATGTTTTCGGAAAAATACAAAATTCTAGTCCACAGCCGGAATAAAGTTACCGAAAACCGATTTTGCAGTGAACATGGTAACAAATCTACAGCATATCTCCCCATTCGTTGAATCTGAAAAAATTACTTTACGTATTTTAGGCTTATTATAGATAAACTTTGAGAGCAGGTATTCAAGAACGTTCCAATTGTACGATAAGATATTTAATCAACTTATTCAAAGTTTCAAGGCTAGATACCAGAAGAAGAACAATGTATCCTGATTGTGTAAGTAGATCAATTTGTTATTCACTCTAACTCGGCAACGGTAATTCAACAATAATTTTTATAATAACTATACTTGACGTTCGAAACAACTTTCAATTTTCTGTTTAAATCCTTAATTATTGAAATTTTGTCTTCAAACTTTTTGTTAGTTGCAATAAGTCACAAATTATGGCGCTATCAAATGAACAAAATTCTCAATCACAATCGAGCACTGTATATCGTTGCACAAATACACTAAAAAAATTATCATTCTATGAGTTCTTGACTTTTGAGCACAAATACCAAAAGCTAACAAATAAATTCAATTATTTTTGTGAGTCGTTGCTGTAGCTTGAGCTATTTCCAACAATCAATACATGGTATTGTTTGATGATGACTTATCCAAACTTTTCCTATCTGGAAAATATTTTTCAGCCTACTATCGTCATGAAAATGCAAACAAAATTTGTTGATCAAAGATAAGATGCGTTTATCATACATTAATCTACAGACACGTGGTGGTGAGTTCTGTCCATACATTCATTGGTATCTCAAAATTATCCATCAATTGCTGCCGAGCAAATGTTTCAACGACAAAAGCAAAGAAAAAGAGTTTCAGAATGATTCATGCTCTTACTTCGAGGAACTACTTTTGCATGGTGGACAATTGAAAACTAATCGAGATACTTATGGGAGATTCTGAATCAGAATGCTATAACTCACGATTGAATTCTGTAAAAGTTGCCCTCGTATTAGATTGAGGGTTGTTGCATGTTGCATCGGTAATCACCTTCTAGAGGAATGCTAACCCATGTAAAACATACGATTCCATGAACATATATGATCATACATAAAACCGCTTCAAATATTTTTTTTATTCCAGAAAGTTGTGATATATTGATTCAAACCTATTCTAACACCAATCCGCCATGCTACTGACCATATACTACTCAAAAAAAATTCTTTCCGGGAGTCGGTCTCAGGTTCCCAAAAACAATTTTTGATGAAGAATGATATTCAATGTGGATTTGTTCTGATCAGTTCTTCAAATGTTTAAAACCTGATAATGAGTCCGGGGAAGGTTTTTCTGAGTAATGTCCGATCATCATCGTGAAGTATTAATGTTACACCAGCTATAAATGAGTGTATCCTGTCATTTCGCAATGAAAATGACCAATTCTCAAAACGATTTCATTCATGATCATATATGACCATAGAATCCTCGGATTCCATGATCATACATGTTCATGGAATCTTATATGTTCTATATGAGAAGGGCGCGTCTGAACGGAGAGGCCCATTCTTATCATACCGAAATAGTTTTTTTCGGAAAATAGTGATCTACATAGTTACAGTATCCAACATATTAACTCAATCATATGGAAATCCAAAATTTACCAATAACCGTTTTAATCTGGAACCGTTCATATTTTTCAAGGGTTCGAGATTGGAAATTCAATCGCTTCAAGGAATGTACCACGAAAGATTTGTCAGAAGATGTAACAGAACCATGTATAAAAATAAATATCTGTTACTACCATATAAAAATTTTAATTTGAATCTCTGAATATGATTTTTAGGTTCTCGTGTTATAAAATGTTCCATGAAACTGCGTGCAAATCTATAGTTTTGTTATGATCAGGACTTAAAATACTCGCTCCGCTCGTGTCACAATCAGTCTTCCGTACGAAACTACCCGTATACATGCAGAGTCATGAACTACTATTCCTTTGCCGAAATGACGTAGGATAAGTCTGACACTCATAAGAGAGATCAGAGTTCAACTTAAAATTTGAATGAAAAGAGAAATGATATCGTAATTTATCTCAATTTGGTACACAATCTTCAGCCATCTGATTGGAGTGAAACTCAGCGGATTATGGTTTCTAATACATGATAAGAAATAATATCTCCAAGGTTTTTGACTTCAATCATAACCACATTTTTTACGTAATCTCGAAGTATTTTACTCTTCAAAACGTACCCGAGTACTTGGAAAACTAAATTCCACTCAAGTTGTACTTTTAAATTAGATTACTTCTATCGTATTCTTCATGAATTCTCCCGTGGATTCCGAAATTCATGAATAAGGACATGAAAATTATCTTCAAAAATCTATAACCAAAGGATTGACATCGCTAACACTAACATTCCAAAATTTTGGAAGGTACTTCAGAAACCATAAAAAAAAATTACCGCTCGATCTGAATTCCTCTAATCTTGTTCATCCAACTACTACTATACAAAAGAAAATAGTGCCATCTGAGAAATTATACTCACCGAGCTGTCCAAAAAGCGTTGTCAACTGCACCATGCGATAACGAGCTTGCGCATCCACTGATGCGAAGCGTGCTCACCAAATAGTCACGAGGCTTGTTTGAGGTATACCGCACTCGATGCCACGAGCTCGTCACTAATACTAACTGAGTTTACAAGTTAACCTAATTTGAAAACTAGACAAACTCTTTGGCCAGTAGCAGCTCGATCGACAAGTGCATGAGCCACTAAAATCGTACATCAAAATGGAAAAAAAAAGAAAAAAATTATCAAAAAATTGTCGCGAATCGGTATAACAAGCAGAATTCAGAGCCGTATAGCCGGCAGCTCAGCCGCGGCCCCACTAAATACTGGATCGGCCCACCGATTTAGAGCGAGTGTCTCAATGGCAGCTGTGCCGATCGACTACACAGCGATATATAGATTCCCTTTCTTTATACCCACCATATTATACTCGATCCCCGATCGACGTTTACGACGAATATAATAGCTGGTTGACTACGAGTAAAGAATGATCGACAGTAGCTATCCTCTCAACGGATCGCATCTCTTTCTCTCTCTATCTCTTTCTCTTTTTCTTTACCACCGACTCTTTTATCTCATCTCCCGATACGACAACAACCGCACATGACAAGCCACCGTGCGCTAATATGCTCGATTGACCGATAATAGCCAATGTAAGTATGTATACTGGTTTGCGCTGCTGCAGATTGTTGAGCAATTTTGCCCGGCGAACCTTGCATGCGAAAAAGCTAGTATATATATAGAGAAAGAGGTGAAAGCTTTTTTATACGTGGAATTTTTTTTGCAAACTCTTATAGGAGTTTAGCGAGTTACAGGCCAGCGGTGTTTTGCAGGAATCTTGCAATGCGGTAAATACTGGAACGATTTTGTTGCGATCGTGTGATGTCGTCGTCAAGCTTGCTGTAATGTTTGTATATATGTGAGGATACTTATTAGATGGTTGTGAGCGTGGCGCCACAAATTGAGCAACTGAAAAGCGGTCAGCGGAAAATTTAGCTAGGTGCGTAGTTTAGTGGGAGGTAGGGTATTATAATTCGTAATCAGCTCGTAATTTGTATTAGGTATGTCTGTTGAAGAGACGGAAACTATACGCTCACTTGTCGTTGTTGATGGATTCAAATTGTGCTAAGGAAGGCTCTATTGAAAAATTTCTCATCTGTTTCTGAATTTGGATGCAGTCACCAAGGTTAGATTGAAAATTGTGAGGTTGATTGCTTCGTATCGGCACTCCAATTCTAAAGTGAATTGACACCCAAAAACTAGTCTATACTGTTTTCGCACGGTTCTAAATGATCATATAACTAGCGCTATTGCCTCGCTTGCTACCACTCCTTCGGCTCGTAGATGTTTTTGATAAGTCAGAGGCTCTTGCAATGCTTTTGCAGGTCTGACCTGATATTTGTGAATTGAGGGGTAATGATCAATCGATGAAGGTATGCATTAGATTACGGTTTCTTATGAAGTTCGTCGATGTAGAAGATGACATTTGTTGAACTATGGTGTCACCAACAGTTACAACCATCCAACAACCTGTACGGCCAGCCACTGACGCCGACCATCAACTGACCCACCTCCCGAAACTCCGCGCCCTCGCCCATAAACCACACGATCACATATTACATTTTAGCCAGCACAGACCAGCCCAGTCTAAATCAGACCATCCCAAACCGTTCCAGATCATTTCAAGACTCTTCCAGACAGAACCACATCATCGTACCAGACCGTCCTAAATCGTCCGAAACTGTACCAAACCGTATCAGAAAGTCCAAGATCGTACCAGACCACTCCAGACCATACCAGACCATCCGTGGCCTCACTAGGACATCCCAGAACATACTAGACTGTCCCATCCTGTCTTGAACTATGTCGGATCGTTTCAAATCATTTCAAATGATCCTTAACAAACCAGAACGTCTCAGATCGTCCCAGACCGTACCAGGCCATTCCAGACCATACCAGACTGCACCAAAATGTCCCGGTTTGGACCAGACAGTCCCAAATTGTACGGGAAAGTTCCAGTCTGTACCAGAAGACTGTTCCAGACCGTTCCACACCATCGCAAACCATCCCGTACACCGTAGCAGAGTGTCCCAGATCATACTAGACCGTTTCGGCCCGTCCCAGACTGTACCAGACCGCTTCAGGTCGTGCTATACCGTACCAAGAATTACCATATCGTATCAAGCCGGACCAGATCGTTTCAAACGATTCCAGAAAGTTTCAGACCTCTCCAGACCATCCTAAACCATCCCCGACCATCTCAGTCAGTTCTGAACCATTTCAGGCTATACCAGACCACCCCGTACTGTACCGGAACGCACCAGATCGTACTAGATCGTCCTAGACCATTCGAAAACGTCCCAAGTCATATTAGATCCTTCCAGCTCATACCAGACCGTGCCAAATCGTACCAAGATTGTACCACGACCGTAGCAGATGGTTTCAGACCACTTCAGACCACTGCAGATTGTACCAAACCGTTCTAGACCTTGCCAGGCCGTCCCAGACCGCTCCAAACCCTACTACAGTGTCTCAGGTCGTAACAAACCGTCCTAGAATATTCCAGACAGTGCTAAGCCGTTCCAGACAGTAGTAGAACGTCCCAGATCATACGAGACCATTTCAAGCTATTCCAGACCGTACCGCAGACCATCCATTAACCTGGCCACCATAAGGGGGCGTCCGTAAACTGCGTATGGGAGAATCTTCTTCAGTTTTTTGACCCCTCCCTGCGCCCTTGTATTTGAGCGTAAGATAATGGCATAAGATTTGAGTGACCCTCCCCCCTTATTCCTCTTCATCCTTGAAAATTGTTTTTACGAGATATATGTAATCACTGTATTCATATTGTTTTTCACTATAGGCAGAGTAAATCGTTTATCTATCTATCTATCATTCTATCTATCTATCCCCCTGTCATCTTACGTAATCACCAAATTCTCCCCAAGCCCAAATTTTGAGCTTTAAAATTTTAACGAAATACATTTAAATACATTCACCAGTATCATCCAGGCGAATGCTACAAAATAATACTCTTAGATAGGATCGGGTGGTCAATTACTGATGAACATTCAATCTTTGTAAGCATAGATGGAGAAGAACAGGGTGAGATAATTCAAAATCACTCACAATCAGTCATCGGAGTTTGCGTCGACTTTTCAATACAATCAGTGGCTGACATGCTTTCAAATTTATTAACTATCAATCTCTTGTCACGTGGCTAACGAAGACTATTTTTCGATACCATAGAAGGTTTCGCGATTCTTAAAAAACTGGGGAAAAACTTTTGCCGCATCCCGCACGACGTATCCTGCTTTGCCGCACGAACATCATTTTTAACATGGAAAACCCTATACTGACGATTGCGCCCTCCCAGCCCTCCGTGTCCCTGAGATCACTATGACTTTTCATGGCTCCTTTTAGAGCTGATAAAATATTAAACTACGTTATTTCCACTTAAAATTTTACGAGGAACACGATGAAATTGTCAGTTCTGAATTCCAAAGTGACTCCGACGTCATATTGGCGATTCTTTTGAAATATCATCAATATTACGCCGGGGTCAATTTGAAACTCAAAGCTGACAGTTTCACCGTGTTCCTCGTGAAATTTTACGTGAAAATGATGAATTATGATAATTTTTCAGCTTCTAAAAGGAGCCATGAACAATCATAGCGATCTCGGAGACACGGAAGGTTGGGAGGACGAAATTTTCAATATGGGGTTTTCCATATTGAAAATGATGTTCTTGTGGCAAAGCAAGATACGTCGGACAGGGCCCCGGAAAAAGTTTTTTCCCATTTTTTTTATCTTAAAGATCGAAAATCGACGATGGTATCGTGGAGAATCGATAGTTGTGAAATAATTCACACCCTGATATGCATACACAGTCCAATCATCTTGACTAGAATAGGTTTCTTCTGTTCGTTCTCAAATATTGCAGGCATTGAATGATGATACGGTATTCAGATTATATCAGTTTTTTCATATAGTTTCATTTTGCCACGATGAATGGTGAAACCACCTACGTCAAGTGGCTTGTTGTCCCCCCCCCCCTCCACAGTAAGGATTTGTGAGGATTTTGGGGACTCCCCCCCCCCAAAAAAACCCTTATGAACGTCCCCTAACTCACTCACCAACCTGTGCATGACCCATACGGACATCCATTACAGTTCGCTTCTCCCACGTGGGCGACGTGATACGTGGGATCCGGTCGGTTAGGTTTTCCGAAAGCCCGTAATTTTCTACCATTCAACCCGTCAACTTCTGGATGGATCGTATTAAGACGCAGCGCTAAGGATGAGTAGTATGATCAAGGGACTCATATATTCTGGCAATAGAGACGGGTACCGTCAACCGGGGTAACTTTGGAACAGGTGGGGGGGGGTAGCTTTGGAACAACCCATGAAAGAGTGGTTATCACGCGCAGTTGACTAGGCAGATGATTCTGAGACCTTAATACCGGTTCTCTCCACTTAGGACAAGCGTAAACAATGTTTTGCATTGGCGCGAGGTCCTCCATCAGCTATTGATCCGTTTATAAGCTGACTTCTTCAGAAGTATGTTTTCGACCCAGCAAACAATCTCTTGGAAAAAGTGGTCTGGTTCCGACTTTAGCAGGTCGAATTCAAGGTAGCTGAGCTAGATTACACTTGACTGTACACGTGTACACATATCTGGACGAAACCAGTGTTACATTAAAGTATCCTTAGCTATAGGTTCAATTTTGTAGAGTGAAAAAAATACATACTTGTCAAAGTATGTATTTTTTTGTCAGAAACCGGACGGGGTAACTTTGGAACACTTGTTCATGTACTCTCAATTATCTCCCAATTTCTATATCATCATCAAATCCTACTTACTTCAGTAGTCGTTGATGAGAGCTTCAAAATGAGCCAAAGAGCGTCTCATTTCGACCTACGGAAGCCGAGTTATGGCAGTTTTTGTCAGGAACCGACTGTGAAGGTATTTTCCTCCTCGAGAGTTACCCGCGACGCGGGCAGTGAAGTATGCTGAAGGTGTCTATGCTCGATTATAGAAGTTAAATTCAATCAAATGGAATTTTCCAATAGGTCAATGGAAAACTAAGACACTCAGCTTTCGATTACTGATAGTGAAAACCGATTGCGCGACCTATTTAACAATTAACTGACGAATGAATAATGACAACAATTTCTGTTCCAAAGTTACCCCAATCCGTGTTTAATCTTAGAACACGACTTTCGGCGCTCATTGCTCCAACCAGAGATGTCCAAATATACCTTATGAACACCGCAATCGAAAGCTGAAACTGTAAGCTCTCGATTGATCACAATGCACTTCTGATGTAAGATGTGCAAATTTCGCGGGGTTTAAGGAAAAAATGCAATTTTTATTACAAAGTTACCCCGGTTGACGGTATTTAAATATCTATTACGCAGACTCATAGGGTTCTAAAATCTAATATGACGACATGTTTAACGAAGAACATTCCCAAGGCCTCAACGAGATTTCCTTCTAACACCTGACCAATCCTGAATCTCATTATAAAAATCTCAAAGGCACGCGCTTTTTGAACCCTTTTTCCTGAATTGTGATACTTTCAAGTGATAATCTGTAAGGGTTGGTACAGTAGAATCTCGCCAACTCGAAACTCCCTAACTCGAAAAAAAATACATGTAAAACCACGAACTCTCTAAGTCGAATTCAAACTTGCTCACAAAAACTCTCTAACTCGAAAATTCTGACGTAAACTCCTCAACTCGAACTTTTGTCAGATCGCAAATCTAATGTTATGATCGTGTCAGTGATTCGTTGACTACCGCGATGGCTCAATTGAAGCGTAAACTACATACACATATTGAGGAAGGCGACAACGGAGATTCTAATTTTGATGAGATTGTGGGTTCCTGCGATTCCCGCTAAATTCCCTGTACTCTAAGGTCATAGATTGACAGAGTTTTAAAGATTGGATCTGAAGTATTTACAAATTTAGCTTTACAATTTCACAATTTTAGGAAACAATGTTGATTCTTTGAAATTGGAGTCTTTACGTCTAACAAAAATGAGTGACTCCATTACGTAATCATTTCTTGCATTCATTGTTCTATTTACTTGTTTGAAAATACTATCCATCTCTTCACTTTTGGTTCACTGAATGATGCATTATTCTCAATTTTTTTATGGTATGATTTGATGATATGACTTACAAGGACAGGTCCAACCTCGCGGGTCCTGGATTCGTCCCAAACTCTGGGAATTATCTTTTCTTGGTGAGAGATGAAGCTACCTCAAAGAATTCAGTCCCATGGGCCTCCGATCCTGAGATATAGCTGTGGAGATTACCATTGACAATACCGGCCCATGTCAAAAAGGCACACACATATATAGATATACTCCCAATGCTAATCTTTCTAGCTGTATCTTCGGACAGCAGGCCCATGGGATTAAATCCTTTGAGATACCTTCATTTTTCACCAGGATTGGATGATCTCCAAAGTTTGTGTCGAATCCAGAACCCGCAAGGTTGAACCTCTCCTTGTTAGCTGTAAATTGGGTTCAAAATACATGCTCTCTGAACCCAATTATTGATGAGTCATTCTAGTAGCCTGCCTAATTCACGAGCTAACTCAACAACTCCCTCACTCACACTTTTTCCGAGTTTCTTCAAATCCGAGTTAGAGGGTCCCTACTGTATTCTTTCCTTGTGATCACAATAATCAGGAAGTTGTCTCGAGATATCAGATTTTTGCCATTCTTCCTGTCCTCCTCAATACAAAATGATATCAATCTCGAATGCTGATTTCATCAAGAAAGAATATGAGTACAAACTATGTTGACGAGACATTCCCAGCAAGAAATTGAATGGATTCCCAGGAATTAATCAATTCCAAATACTGAACTATCTAGTGTCTTTTATTGTGTAATTAATAATCAACAATATCTTTCTTATAAAAATCATGCAAATTCTCTCGTAAAATTTGAACATAAATCCAATCAGCCGATGACTCTCATTGGTGTATAAAAAAAAAAGGAATCTCTCATACCATTGACTTTTCATTGTGATCTCGTGTCATAGGTAACAAATTCACGAAATTTGGATAGAGTTTATTTATGGAACATATTTCTAAAAAGTCGATCTGGTCTGACTGAGAAATTTTGTCTACGTTCATTCCAGTAACTGAGTCATTTGTGTTTTTTTATACGTAACAATTTTATAAAAGAGGTATTTCTGTCTGTGTGTCAAATGTAAAATGCGACCATCATTCATGACAAGAATAGGTATACATAAGTATTATAATGGATTTATATCGTACATATCTGTTCTAAGATCTCATAGACGAATATATGTTAATTGCATTCTAATGAGGGGTTTTTGTGAAGAAGAAAAATTATATGAATATATTCCAAGAGAAAGTTTGAAATATCTACAGTGATCAATGTCTTTGAAGTTTAAAATTTTGGGTGGAGTAATTTATGAGATTCGGAATTATCCAACTGTAACTCCGTATAACCAAGAGTTCTAACTTTCACATGGATTCATTATTGATTGTTATAAGAGAATGAAATCACTGCATCATACAGAGTAATTATATAACATAGGTATAAACTCTGCGATACACCTCAATTTCTCAGTTTTCTCCATATCAAGTGATCTAGCAAACCAATTGTATGTATTGCTACAAAGTGAATTTTGGACGGAACCGATGGAATTGCTTGTGCTTTAAGTACAAGCGAAGGAGCTCAAGCTGCTGCTCATATTATTTCAAAATGGCATTGTCTCATATCTCGCCAGCTGCATTCGGTGAACTGACACGTTCAAGTTCTTCATTAACAGTTCACCCCGACTAAAAATTCTCTCCTGGCTCTGCGAGCTCATCAAACTTCATTCCATCACGATAAATGCTTCCACCATCACAGTCGTCTACTCAATATTTTCATCGAATTGAAAATTCCACTCGAGTAGACGTAAAGCTCAACAAATCAATTTTCCCAATGAACCATCTAGAAATCCTTCTCATTCTTTTTGCTCTTGTCAATTAGCACATTGTCATGGTAACTGATTTCCTGACCGGCAAGGGCCGGATGCAAATAGTGACTCTCTACGTCAATTTTTTCCTTAACGGCATCATCAGCGTCTAGAACCAGCGAATGATGGGGTCCATTCCGATGCAGCATCGCTGCGACCCTCAATTGACCTTCTTGTAACGATGGTACTTCCTCATCGTCAGGATCCTTCGGAGCAATAGCCGGGAGTTCTGGTGGTGGTGTCAGAGTCGTAGAGGTACTCGTAGATTCCGAGTTACTCAAATTCAATTGAAGGTCGTCTTCGGGTTCCAGAGCAACTTGGGCATCTGTTTCGATGCTCTCCTGTTGTTGGTCCTGGTGATGGTGGTGGTGATGCTGATTCCTGTCTTCATCGGTCTCGACATTTTCTTGAGGTTCACTCTCGATTTCTTGGTCATCTTCATCATTGGGATTGACTACACCAGCTCCTGCTTCTTCGTTATCGTTGACCTCGTCGTCATCGTTCGGTCGATTCAGTTGCTCGTGATTTTCGTGATTCTGATGGTGCTGGGACGATGGGTTCAGCTGGTCTGAAGTTTGTTGTTGCTGCTGCTGTTGCTCTTCCTGATTGCTGTATTTGCGCAAAAGATCGCTCAATTTGTTCAACAGTTCCTCAGCTCCTGAGTACTCGCTCGCTGAAAGCATAATTTGAAGAATCATTTGTAAGTTTTACTCGGGAATCATCAATGTGGGTTTCAGAGGAGTCGCGTTTTGGGCCCAAGTGACTGGTGAATATACTCGTATTCATGACTTGGATGAACGGTACACATGATCTATGCAGATGCCCTAAGTTATCGGTCCAACATTTTGATTGCATTAATTTACAGCACGGGTAGAAATGGTGAGCATTTTTTGGACAAAAACTGGCTAAGTCACATTGTTACCCATCGCTACTATAGCTATATGTATATATTGCATAGAAGGCCAAAAAAGGGTCTCATTTCTACCAGGGAGGTGATATCATCAGTTTGCTCATTTATATTCTCTGCAGACCTATTATACATGCATTGAGGCCATCTGTTGAATTTTGGGTCATCAATTCAGCGATATTCATGATCAAGTGCTTTTCTTAACCTTCTACATTTTTTGAATCTTGTATCTGATTCGATAAGATTTGTCGTACATCTGATTGTACCATTCTCTTCTTGAAAAGTTGTTATCTGACAAGTTCTATTTCAACGTGGGAGCCCCTATCAGCGAGGACACTTGTTAATGTATACTTGAAAAAGATCTAAAAGATCACAAGTCTAATCTTGGCACATCATCGATTGTCACATCATCTGACAAACAAGAAAAATTGAGAATGAGTCGACAACTGGCAATTTTTAATTCTACATGAATTTCACTTTTTCTGGAGACAAGAATTTTGCTGCATCATCCCAGCATCGAAACATTTTTGACGATATCAACCAGAATCGGTGCTATTTTATTGTGGTCATCCACTCAAAATTATTTCTTCATTTATTTTTCTCGAACACATTATCAGCTGAGATCTTGTTTTCATTATACCCAGAGCGTTTTTAATTATCCACAGGTCTAGTCTGTTACCAGCCATCGGTAAGATGCTCACTATGTTGAATTGAAACAACTACAACGGATGTTGATGATTACTTCCAAAATCTATCAATCTCTTTATCTCGTTGAATATTGTATGGGATTTTATATAGTTTGAAAGATACAATCACACGATCGAATGTTCTGGAACTGATCTGCACTGATGATAGATGAAATCTTTCTGATACAGTTATAACACAATATTTGTCCTCGCTTGTTTTCACTTATAGAAGTAACGATCATATCTTAGATGTAGATTGTGATTTCAAATACTTAATTACTTGGTAATGGTGCGTTGAAGCATTTTCACGAAATATAAATTGATGTCTTTCATTCAAACTTTCAGAAATAATCAACTTCAAAACTTGAGAAGGATTGAGAAAAGATTCCCAAGCCATAGGTATGGTGCTTGATGAAAACTCGTGAGGTTTCTTCAAATTAAAACGACTCGAATCATCCTAGAACCTTGATATCTCGAGTCCTTACAATTAAGCTTGGAGCAGAACTGAAAAGTGACCAGTGAGAGTAGTCTTCCATATAGTTGATGCTGATTGAGAAAAATTCCCTGACTTGATTTTCATCTGCTAAATCCACGATGTCTTACGACAAACAAGAAGATATTCAAAATGAGAATCATATCGAACGGCCATCCGTCGTGAGGGAATCTTGACTTTCTTCAATTATGCTTCTTAGTAAGAATTCGCTATCGGCTACGCAAATTCCGTGATTCCTGCACATGTTGTATATGATATTGAATCACCACGTGTTTCTACGATCGTAGCAATTAAGTTCTGGTCCAATGGAACAAGTGATTTCCATTAGGATTAGAGATCTTTCCCTAACGAAGAACCTTAAAACTCATATCTTCTATCAAAACTGAATATTCTCTTGAACTGAGAAACTCAGGATTCTAGTGATATTCGTGGGCTTAAAAATCCACACTTCGATAGAATTCATTATTCTGATTTATCTCATTTGCTCCGTTGTACTAATTCCGGATCATATTCCTGAACGCATGACTAACAAGGTGCCTCTGACTAACAAGAGGAGGACCAGGATCATGAATCTTATCCAATTTTTTTTTACAATTTTGTATCACCCAGTATATGAAGAATTCAGAGTAGCTCCGTCAAATGGGCCTTCTATTTAGAGCTACAAGCAAAAACGTTAGCATTGCTAGTATATCTATTTACATGACTTTTTAACACAGGCCTATACGGACGATGGTAATGTCATAGGCTGTAGCTTCGAACAGGAAACCTATTTGACAGAGTAACTCTGCATTCTTCATATTCTAGGCGGTACAAAATGGTGAAAAGAATTTGGACTAGTTTAGTGATCCGGACACCTGGTCTTCTCCTTCTAAGTGATGACTGAATTGAGATGGCTTAAAATGCTCAAAATACAAATCAGATTCTGGAAAATGACAATTGATCATTCTTCGTTCACCATTTTTCTTCACTCTTTAGACTTTGCTTTATTACAGTGTTAAGATTTCTGAAGCGATAAAATACTGTAATGACTACCGAGGAGTGCATTTTTACCAATTTCTCTTTAATACACATATATCTAAGGTGACAGTACCTAGATCCTTTGGGATTCTTCACGATTTGGTTGTTCCTAAAAACCTTCAATTTTTATTCTATCATTTTCTCAAGATACGGTAGAGACAAATGCAATTTCTCCCATCTTATGTCCTGCATTACAAAGACTTCCTTCAGAGTTGATACGATGAGAAACAAATCGTAAAACGCGTCACCTTTGCACACAACGTGTGTAGTTTCCGAGCGAAAATTTTGAATTTTGCTTCACACAACATCAAACTCCAAATTGTCAATGGGAGATGATTGGTTAAGATAAAAGCATTGGAGATCAGCAATTTGACCCAGCATGACCTGGTATTTCCACTTTGATCGCCATTTAATGAATGAAAGCTATTGCATCGCGATTAGTTGTTCCTCATATTAGCCTGACGATACGCTATTGATCAGTCAAAAAATCTGCAGAGCATGAAACGCGCTATCGCGCAGGTGACGATGGGGCCAAATTCCGTCAAATGATACCTCACCGTATCTTATATAATTCTATGCAAAATATGGATGACTTCCATTTCAGCACTGAATGAACTCATGTAGAGAATTCGAGTGGAATTCCGTGGGATACCGAAAATCGCATGTTATCGGGATATTGTATTCCAGGTAACTCTTGATTTCTGGAGTTGATTTGGTTGCACGCGTAGACGCGGGTTGCAGAGAAGTTTCGAGATTTTGAATAAAATTAAGTGGCTCAAAGCCATCTCGAAGTTCTTGTAAATTGATCAATGAGGACCAGGGTGAGTGAAATTATTCACTCGTTGCAAAAATATACTTTATTTATTTTGCGACGTTTCGTCAGCTAATGCACCGACCTCATCAGGCTTAGGTATCTAGCCGACGAAACGTCGCAAAATAAACAAAGTATATTTTTGCAAAGAGTGAATCATTTCACTCACCCTGGTCCTCATTGATCAATTTACAAGAACTTCGAGGTTCAATAAGAGAGGACAAATCAAATTGCTGCCATCGGCTCAAAGCAATGTTAAGGGACATATGTATATAGAGTTTGAAGAATTTGTTCGATGGAGATAACATATCTCACAGTTAAAATGCTGTTCCAACATCGATGTGAGAGCAGTCAGCAAATCCCGAAAACAATGTTAGTCCTTTAAGCACGACGATCTCATGAGGTTTACGAGTGCAAATTTTTCGGCCCCAATATTTGGTTCAGCAAGGGAAATAAAGTTACTTGATTTTTTTACTTCGACCCGGAGGCTAAGCGGCCCTGTGGCATCAAAACCATTTTTGCATCTATTCGTGTTTATTTTCGAGGCATATAGTAGAAACTGGCAACGTTCGAATATGGAGATTTTCATGCCTGCTTTTTCATGGTTTCATGCAATTAGATTATCGGTGCTCCTCCACGCGATTACTCTACGCGAAATCGTTTATTGGCTGTGGTCATTTTCCACGGGACTGTTTGGCCCAATTTACAACTTACTTGATTTTTTTCACCATGTGGAAAGGTAGGCTACTGGAAGAAAAAACGAAGCAAACTGATCGACTCTTGGCGCGTGAAGCTTTTTAAAACCTTGCTCCAAATGTTCGCTCATTGAATAGGACTTATATATACGATCAAATTCCACGACTAAATAATCATAAGTATGCCAGTGGTCTCACCGAGCTTCTCCAGCTTCTCGAGCTTCTGCAAGCTCTGCAGTTTGGCCAACTTGTCAGCTCCCAGGGCTGGATCGTTGATCTGCTTGAAAAGCTGCAAAAATCGCTCGTGAGCACCTGGCCCATTAGGCGCACCCTCGCCCTGCTGATAATTTCTGCTTGCATTCAAATTCGGATTCAGTAACAGATCAGGGGTTTCTTGTGACTGGCGCCCCATTTCAGACTCTGATGCAGCTATCTCAACCATTTTCTCCCCAACAACGTTCGGCGACGCCGCCGAGGACGATGTCGGTAACGAGAGTTGCGTCGGGGCATCAGACCCCTCGCCGCCTCTGGCACCAAATTCGGCTTCCCTAATATCTGTCTCGTTGCTCGGATAGCTATTGATAATGCTGGGGTTAGTAGTGGTACTGCTGGTTGTAGGGTCCTCAAAGCTCGTCTCGTTGAAATGTTCGACGATCTGCGGCGCCAACGATGAGGACGAGGGATCCTCGATCGTCTCGGCGGACGAAGAGGCGGAGGAGGACCCAGGCGCCGTCGGGGCTGCTCCTGATGTTGGGTGAGACTGAGTTGTTGTTGGCGTTGGCATTGGTGGCGGCAGGCTAGTTGGCGCCGACGCCTGGTGTAACTGCTCGAAAATCTGCTGCTGCTGATGTTGTTGCTCTTGATGAGGTGCTGTTGGAGAAGCCTGGGGTACCGGAACAGGTGGTATTGCTAAGGATGCGATCAGACTGTTCAGGTCGGGCTTTATACGAGACGACTCGGCGCAAGAGCTACACGAACAGTTGGTTATTATCTGCACCTTCTTCTGCATCGTCGTTGGGTTATCGTCTTTGTCTTTGCAGTCCAGAGTTACCTGTGGTCAGAGAATCACAAATTTAGATTTAGGAGGGTAGGCCTCGTGTGTCGATACTTTTAAATGGGAGCAATTGCCATGAAATCGATTCTCGATCAGCATGGAAGGGATTCTACAGAGGTGAGTGGTTTTTTTGGGACCAAAATTGAGGAAATGGAGATTTAAAAATTAACGAAGCCCTGTCTCTAGAAGCACGATCCTGTGTGAACAATCTGCTAACAGATATGAATCATACATAAGATGAGTTTTTGCAAGATCTGTGACCAGTGTATCTGACGACTATCGAACATGCAAAAACTTTCTACAAAAATTAGATTTATGTTTTTTATCTTTCAAGCAAAAGACTTGTCAGCCATTATCAAGTGGTTTAAAGCAAATATGAACACTGATATTGAAAATCGGTATAGGTTATTAGGAAAGTTCGGCAGAAAAATTGTATTTTGTCTCTTACAGTGTGCCAAATACTGTCAAGGGGCTGGCAAGAATCACAGTAGGGTCTGATAAGGTCACCCGGTGCGGATGGCTCACTGTGTGGCACCATGTACGAGAAGCATGCGCCCACGCACACATTATTGTCCAGCTCCTTGGGCGCGCACTGAGGCCACGTTACGACTTGCTTGATCGGTTCAGTTTTGCACCAACTCTCTTTGTCAGGATAGAGCACGATGTTGTGTACCTGTGCAAGCGAAAAATAGTATCAATTCACTACTTGATCGTCATTTCCATTGAGGTTCGGGTAATATATATTTGGAATTTTTTTAATGCCCAGGGAAAAAGCTCAATAGTCGTGTTAAAATTAACTAGAGGGTATGGTAAGGAGCGATCTATTTCCAAGTCCATTTTGCAATCGAAAGATCAGTCAGATCAGTTTTGCGATTCCTGGCGGAAAACCTATCTTTTCTTAGGAATCTGAGAAGCCTCCAACTTCTATAGGACCTTTCTTAATTGAAATTAATTTTGATGAATGGATCTAGAAAATTCTCCGGTCCTAAGTCGGAGGCGAGGGTCAAAATCGTCGAAAGGAAAGAAATCATAAAAAATCTCTCGGAAAAACACTTTACCGCTCACAGAATACGATTTTTTCCTTCAAATTATCGGTCAATGAAATGTGCCCTCAGTACAACTCAGTACATCTCAGAGCGATCCCAGGAGTATTTGCACAAGTTTTCAAAACTTTTCCGGAAGGTTTATGTGAGAATGAACAAAATTCCGTTGAAACGTTACATTGCCTGTATTTTTTCCATCCTCAAAAACTAATAAGACTCATCACTTACACACAGACTATATCACATCATCTGGTATGGAGTAAAAACTTCCACGATTATTTCTCTCGTGACGATTTCATTGCGAGAAACTAATCTCGTACGATTACATCAAAATTCGACATTGAAATGTCAATCAGAAGCTCATATCGGAATAAAACCACATTCATGATCCTTCAGATCAATATCAACGCATGATCCAATCAGCAAATTCAAAATTGCATCCGTCATGAATACCCACCAGCACCACCATTTGGAGTGCAAAGAATGATCCTCATTAAAATCGCGAAGATGACACAGCACTTGCAGATACAAATCGTTTTCAGAATTGCAAAGTGCGGCAACCATCGAACTGAGTGAAAAAAAAGAAAAAAAAACACAATGGAGCATTCGGATTATTCCATTGTATTCTTCGCGTGCTTTTGAGATATGGACACCAACCGCATGCCTCCGATCTTTGAACCGTATAGTTACCTCGGGTAGAGCGCGTGAGAGTAAGTGTCCATACGGCACAGAGCGAGTGTTTCCGTGTCACGCGCATTCGTTTCAACCCATACCATACCTTGTATGCCCCAAGTGGTGAGGCGAAAGAAGAAAAAAAGAAGCTGCATAATCGCTGGCAAATCGCCGCAATAAAAAGAGGCATCTCGCGCCTCGGCGAGTCAAGTCAGCCCTCTTGGCGCGAAATACAAAACGAAAAGCAAAAAGGGAACGCGAGCCCATGCAGGCCAGCATCATTGAGGTGCCCAAAAGGGAGGATGGTCAGCAGAATGAAAGAGAGGGGGATAGAAATACACACCTTGTGTTCTCGGTGAGCTCGCAGCAAGCTCAAGTGCGCCAACAGGAGCGTCAGAGACGTGCCGAAATTACTGAGCAGACCCATCCTTGGCCTGTCTTTCTCCTGTGAGCCTCTTCACATATATATAAATATATTTATATATGAATTTCTGGGCTCTGGATCAGCTCTCGCCTTTTCTCCGCTTCGCACTTTCTGCTTTGGCCTGAAACACAGAGAACAGCATATATGATAAATACGAAGGATGAGATCGAGGCACACCTGATGATGAGAATATGTGAATTTAGGGCAGAATGAGAGAAAGAGGACGCCCGCACGAAAAGGAGGAAAGCAGGCGCGAGTAAACGCGCACAATAATGATAAAGGGAGCTGCGAGGGCCTGGTTCAGAGCGATAGCTATTAAGTGGCGCCGAGCCGACTTTTTTTTCTTACTTCCCTTTTCTGATATATATATTTTTTCCTTTTTTACATCGTCCTGCGGGACCATATAGGATCCCGGTGAGCACTCGTGTCGTTTTATTGCAAATACACGCGCTCGCTGTCGTCTATATATATTTCTGACGGTCGGCTTTTGTTTTTGGGGGACCGGATCGGCAGTCGGCCACTGCTCGTTGCCGTAAAACAAGACAAGAGAAGTAGTATAGGGACCAGTCGCGCGCGCGACGGCAGGACGGCGGCCGTCGTCGTCGGTCGGGAGCCTATACTCTTTCAATGCAACACAAAAAACGGGGCGATGCGGTAACGGGCTAAAAATAAAGATCGCTAATTGCCCCTGTGCGAATTGTGCATGCGCAAACGAGGCCCAGACGCCTTCTCGTAGTGACTGAAATTTTGTTGAACTTTTTTTTTCTTTTTTCTTGAGCGATAGGGGTTTATGGGGTGGACGGGATACGATGGTGTTGGCTTGAGGATATCGTAACAATTAACTTATTTCAATTTTTATGGCTCACTACCGAGCGTCTGCACTCGAGTCTCGAATGCATTTTGAGGTGCTTTGATATACCTAAAGAGTGACTCACCCAATAAACGGTCCACTTGACTTGTTGCATTCATAATATCATATTCGTATGCATGAGTGAATGAGAGTGTATGGATAAACGAGATATGTGCTTCCAAGTGGTCTCGGCATCGATTTCTCTTGCGATATTTTGGAGATGTGAATTGGCTGCATCCGTGAGCTTTGGCTCCTTCTTCACGGCTTAATCGGACTGCGTGGGTTTGACGCACGACGCACCTCGATGTAGGTAGCCCGTGTCCCACCATACCCGGACTCGATCTACTTACGCGCGGCAGCCGGACGGTTCGCGAGCGCTCGGTCACGTGGTTTTCAAAAATCTTGTTCGTTACTTTGCTTTCTGCATGATATCAGAAGTCTATTATATCTATTCATCGTTATTACTATAAGGCTTTGGGCATGATTTATTCAATGCAAATTTATATATGGGTGGTTCCGCAGGATGTGTGATTTTTTGGAGACAAAATCTTCGCAGAAAGTGATTTGGGTCAAAAAATTATTTCAGCCTCAGACGACTTCCGGTGGCTCATTGCACTTGATTTCCTCTTATTTGGGCACAAAAAAAAGTATCTAGAGCCCCACTCTTCAAAACTGAAGCTAGATAACAGTACATTATGCACCGATGCGAGCTTTGGCTGTTTTGGGGCATGGGAATCAATTTCCCCCGAGTGTAACGAGAAGGAAAGATTCCAAGTGCCCCAAAACGGCACGACGAGCGAGGTGAATATACTATTTTTTGGTATCAGTGCGACTAAACGCCAATTTCCTTATTCGAGCCGGGAGGAAAAATGTCCGTAAAGTCACACTATGGCAAAATAGCTGTGTCAAGTTTGAGAGATCGCAGAGGGGGACGGAATTGACATTTCGACTTGAAAATATTTCCATGGCTCGGTGACTAATAGTGGACTCTTTTTCGCATACAATTGGTCTGAAGTGACCAAATACTTCAAGAAAATGTGTTTGACAGAACGTTATAGCGCGACAGCGGGGAGCACAACATGGAGACGGAATTGACCGAAAATTTTGTACGCCATTTTGAAAACATGTTTACATGGATCCCATTTACATTGTGCGCTGGGCTGCGGATTCGAATTTCCGGATAATGCCACACATGTATTAGTTGTATTCGGCTTTTTAGATGACGATTTTATTGGTTTAAGAGGTCCATGACCGACTTGGGGCTTCATCGAGCGGTAGCTATAGTGTTGTGCCAGCAGTTTTGGTGCAATACGTTTTCAAAATGTCGGATAGCCGTGCGCGAGCTAATCATTTAATTTTGACTCGCAAAGTGGTGGATATCTCATTCAAAGTGTGAGGGTGTTAGTATATATATATATATATATATATATATATATAGCGAGTGATCCAGAGGGATCACGAATAAGTGCGGCCACAAAGCAACAGACACGGCGTCAGCTGGATCGAAGATGTTTCAACACTTCATGCAACGGTCACCCCTCTGCTTATTGCAAAGGCAAGATATCGGGGTCGCACCGATTATATCCAAGCATCGTCAAACGCTTAGTGTGGAGTTCAGTTCAGTTGAGTCCAGTTCAGTTAATGAGTTCGGGCGCATACTCTCTCTTACGACCCGCGCCAGAATCAAGTAGTCGCGTACGACAGGTACTCGCAGCCACGGTTGGCCCTGTCTAATAGGATCATTAGTTGCCGAGTCATTATATAGGTCAGTCTCTTTCAGTGGGGAACTATACGTGAAATGAAGTCCACAGTCCAAGGATTTGACTCGTCTCAGATTTATTTATAATATGTAACCAACCCTTCCATATATTCTGGGGCGGCAGTACCGCACCAGAGACAGAACTAAGATCGCCACGAACGTAACAAAAGCCACACAGTCTAAAATGCATAGCTGAAGAGGTTTCCGAATCCGCATATATGCGTTGCAGTGAATGCAAGATTCGAAAGTCAGTGGTCTACGTGGGACCGGATTGACATTTTGATCTTTCATCAAGCACTACAAAATACGGAGATGTTGGGATCTGCTCTCAATAATCAACATAGTTGCACACCAATTAAGGACATCCTAGAAAATTGCTATAGTGTTCACGTTGTAGGATCTTAAGGAGCTTAGAACGCGGAAAATCACAATTTCGGTAGAATGACTCATATTCAAATGATTATCACTCACTCTTAAAGTTGGTCTATCAAGAGTGGTTCCGTAAAATGTATGAATAACTCTTTCAACCTATTAATGGACATGTTTTTCAGTTAGATGGATTCAATTTTAATTATTTATACTGGTATTATTTATTAAGAACCACCCTGAGGCTGGAACGAAGCAAAAATTCAGCATTTTGGCACCGTTGTTTCATTAGAATGAGAGAAATTTTTCGAAAGAGTTATAACACGGGCCGAGAAAAGCAAGAAGTATACTGTTCCAGACACTGAAACATATATGCATACGTAAAATTGTGCGCTGAATCCAAAAAAGACATCAGTTCCCCCCCGGACAACCTTGAATTTAAAAAAAAACCGTAGAGATATCTTCAAAGCTATACATCGGATTTTTCACTCCGGACTCTGGAAGAAGAGGAGCTTTCTCGTCCAAATATGGATTTTTGGGGATTTTCGTTCGCGGTGGTGATCCTAACGCAGGACTAAGAGTGACGACACTCGTGATCGAGAACTCAATAGGGGATTCGTGATTCAGAGATCAATGTTGTGCTTAGGATCGAGAACTGAATGTGGTGCTGGTGATCGAGAACTGAATGTGGTGCTCGTGATCGAGAACTGAATTTAGCATTTGTGATCAAGAATTTAATGTGGTAATCATGATAGAGAACTCAATGTAGCACTCGTGATCAAGATCTCACTGTGGTACTCGTGATCGAGGAGTCAGGGTGATGGCCCTAATCCATGGTTCAATGTGAGCGTGCGTGACACTCTTAGTTCTCGATTACTAGAACCAATCTAAGTTTTCAATCACGATTACCACGTTGAGATCTCGATCACGAGTTCCACATTGAGATCTTGATCACGAGTAACGGGTCGGGGACCCACGAGTACCACATCGAGTTCTGGATCACGAGTACCACATCGAGTTCCGAAACACGAATACCACATTGAGTTCTCGATCACGAGTTCCGCATTGAGATCTCGATCACGAGTTCCACATTGAGATCTTGATCACGAGTAACGGGTCGGGGACCCACGAGTACCACATCGAGTTCTGGATCACGAGTACCACATCGAGTTCCGAAACACGAATACCACATTGAGTTCTCGATCACGAGTTCCGCATTGAGATCTCGATCACGAGTTCCACATTGAGATCTTGATCACGAGTAACGGGTCGGGGACCCACGAGTACCACATCGAGTTCTGGATCACGAGTACCACATCGAGTTCCGAAACACGAATACCACATTGAGTTCTCGATCACGAGTTCCGCATTGAGTTCTCGATCACGAGTTCCGCATTGAGATCTCGATCACGAGTTCCGCATTGAGATCTCGATCACGAGTACCACATCGAGTCCTCGATCACGAGTACCACATTGAGTTCCGGAGCACGAGTGCCACATTGAGATCTCGATCTCGAGTTTCGCATTGAGATCTCGATCACGATTACCATATTAAATCCTTGATCACGAGTGCTACATTGAGTACTCTAGGAATTTTCGATCACGAGTGCCACATTGAGTTCCAGATCACGAGTACCAAATAGAACTCTCGATCACGATTAACACATTGAATTCTTGATCACGAGTGCTACATTGAGCAATCTATCACGATTACCACATGGACTTCTCGATTTTGCAAGGGTCATCAAAATAGTCGACTTTTGCTCGAATCTATTGCTACCCTGAATTCCTACAGAGTTCCTCCCGAAAATGATGATCTTGATAGATGTGATTCTATCAGCACCTCAACGTATCCAGCATTCTTCCACGATTACAGACGCAACAATGATCTTTAGTAGCTGTGAGATACAGTTCAAGCTATATTGTAATCGTCAACTTTCTTGAACCTCTAATTTCTTCAAGTTGAACGCACTCACTTCAAACGGTTTCCGCCAAGATTTTGAAACTTCAATTGGGAAGTGAAACGACATTCTAGACGAAATAGCTAGTGAATATTAATCAATAGGTACAAATCGGTGTTCAACGCGGAATTTAATGTGAATTTTGTATCACTGTGTGGTAGCTCAAACTCTTGAGATAATTTTAGACTTGAATCATACTAGCAATGAATGCACAGCATCAAATGATCTTATGCACTTCTAGAAGTATCACGAAAATATTAACGCTCCGACCCGGTACTACAATTTTATCTCATGTAGAGCTCTGGTGAATGTGTACAAATGACAAATCTCAAAGAATTCCAGTACAAATTGAAAAATGATCAGCTCGGTCTCCTGAGTAATCAAGGAAAATATTCGATATCCAGGACGATACCACGGATACCCACCGCAAAAGTGAGGTAGAAGCGTAACCCTGGTGCAGTGTCCCATCAGCGTTACAGATGGGCGTGCAGTTTTTGAAAACACTACCTTTCCGAGTAAACACCAAAATTACGTTAGGCCCATTGAATTTTAATACGATGAATGGTTGAAGAATATATGTATATCGCATCTGCGACTGAATGAACGCAGCGCTCCCATGTAGCACTTACGCAACCTGTACTCAGCGCAGCATCTCTGCTCGTCATCTCAAACTATACTCGGCTATTAAAGCACTACGCTGCTGCTGCTGCTGCTCATCTCGTCGTTTCGTTCAGCCTCGACTAATTCATTCGCCAAAGCACGCACAACTTCAACAGCATTCTACCTTTATACACCTCTTCCTCTTTCCATCTCTATCGTGAATTTAAATTTTTCTTCAACTACATATATATTATAGAACTCACAGGCATTCGACTAATAAGACGCGTAAACAGGCTTGAGAGAGTCCTCTCACGTACCTATCTCAGCCAGCGTATTTAGCTTGTCGAGCCCAGATGCAGAATTCTAGAACCACATTTTCCTTGTTCAAGAGGAAACCCACTCTTGCGTATGTATTTACTATATACCAACGCTGACTCTAGTATAATTCGTACATCGTGCCTTGGAGCTCGAGAATTGCTTCAATTGCGCTCTCGTAAACTGCGTATGGATAAAACGACCATGAAGATATAAGGATCTATAGACGATGGAATGAGGGTGGGGTTGAGGAACCTATCGATCAACTTGGCAAGCCCTTTTCATACCGGTATCATACGCAAAACCTCTTATACAAGTACAAATACTCAGATGGGGCTCTGGAATATAACACAGCAAACTACAGAGACGGCAAAAATGTCTGGCGATATGAAAGAGAGAGACTTGTGATACCTTGCATCTCTTGTTGAGTGCTGTACACACATATGTGCGTATGGGGAACTCTATAATAACGCAGCTTGCGCGCCCGCAGCGAGGACAAGTATTATACACTGCGCCGCTATATGCCTTCTTTGTGCAAGAGCTCGATGTACATTTGCCAGAGTATACGTAGGCGGTTGACGTATGTACGTGCATATGATACTCTATGGATTCGGAAAACATTTTTGTACGAAATTTTAAAGAGCCTCGGTGATTGAAAACTGGGATGTGCTTTCTCAAAGACTCGACAGGAGTGGGTGTCCAGAGAGTAAATATTGAGATCCATCTAAAATTTGAGCTATTCATTTTGCAGTGGTTGAGTTCGTCTGTGCTCAAGGAACTCGAGAATTTCGTTGTGTATTTTTGAGTTTAAGCTCAGAAAACGCTGCTCAGGAGGGGTGTCCAGGATTTTGATGTTAAAGCTTGTAGCGCAGATTTTGAGCGAATGTATTTTGTTGAGAGGAATGCGGACGATATAGTTCGTCGACATTGATGAATTGAAGATGCATTTAGTCTGAAACAACACTTATTGCCAGCGAGTTGATGATAACTGATAGAGATCTCGAGAAAATCTCCAGTGACACCACTATTTCAGGAAAATTGGGGAGGAACATCTCTGAGCATATTCATGATAACTCTATCAATGAAGGGCAAACGCTGTAGAGAAGGAAGTGTGCAAGCTGTGGAAATTAAGAAAAATTCCTCTCAAAACCTCAGATTGGTGGTGGTTGACAATGATGGAAAGATTTTATCAAAATTCCAACAGTCGCCAGTTAAATGCACTCACGAGCATAGCCGTGAAACGAAGGCTAGAAAAAGTTCTTCACTACCCGAAACGAAAGTGAGCTTTCAAAAAGATGTCAATTAGGATCACTTCAAAAATCATCTGGTGGCCTTCGAACTTGAACGAATTTTTCACTTTAGGTATTTTATCTCCTCCACATTAATCGCAGATTGTTCGGCTTCTCCATCAGACTCATTTATGGACAAATCTGTTTTTTTTGAGTTGCTCCTCCGGATTCTTTCTTTTTTCATCTGTCTGATCAAATGACTTGAAACCTCCCGTGTTCCCGATCCACTGCCGGATTTACCCCTTTCATTCTGCAGATTAGCTCATTTTTGTTTGTTGATGCTCTCCTTTTTCCTGCTTGCAAGACAAATAACTTCTATCGAATTTGTCGTGCTATTTTACACGTGAATTCCACTAATTTGATCCCGCACCTTCATAGATGACTCACTCGTGCTGGTTTTTTGCCATGTATTTTCTTTGTTTTATCGTACCTGTCCATCTGTCGATTCCTTTCTACCTCATCCATATATCAAAATCTTTGTCACAACATTCGTCTATCTCTTTCCAATTAGGCCATTCATTTGGTCAGCTTTGCTTGTTCGTCTAAATTGTTGCCGAAGGAGCCATTGGAACGGTTTCATTAACACGTTCACTGCGAAGGCAGTTTTTCGTAATTTTTGGTTCGTCTTCATCTCGACCCTTATTCTCCGATTGAGGTAAGTATTATAGGAAAAAATCATGTTCCGACTTATTATTTATGCTCTTCACAAAATGAAACGCCTAGGAAAATGCCTATTTGAAAGATTTTTCGGACAAATATAAATCGGCAAAGGTTAAGAAACAAAATATCGTGGGCCCCACCGGTGGGGCCCATCGCAGTGAACGTGTTAACACGATTCTTGCTGGAGTCACAATACATGCGAACGATCACCAGGAGGAATATGGATTCTTATATACCGGATCCCTGACTTTCGTCTTGACTCCGGTCACCCTCATGAGAGTGAAGCAGAAATTCGACTTGACAGCGCATCAGTTTGGAAGACGGCCATTACCAAGCCTCGAGTGGCTCAACAATGACCCGCTCCTCCTTCCCGACTATTGAATTTTGGACTCAACTTCCAGCACAAGGCCGAGACCTACCCCTCGGTGGAGGGTTAAAGGCTCTTCTAGGCTTCATTGGAGCCCAGTGGCTGAGTTGTTCAGGCTCCCATTGTGATCATCCGAACACAATTCAAATACGAGTTCTTAAACTTATCCAGTCCCGAGTGTCATGGCTGCCGTGTCCACCAGATAGAGATGTGCGGCCTCTCTGGGGGGCGCTGACTGGGACCGTGAGTTCGCCCGACTCCAGGGCCGGCAGATTGTCGGAAGGGGCTCAGCCAATGCCGAGCACCAGTCCCGACGCCAGGCTCCTCCCTACTGGATTTGATCCGAAGCCCAGGTGCGGTGTCTCTTTAATTGAGGCCGGAGGGTCCTATACACACACCAGGATTTGTAAGTCCCCTCGCGGTTAATGATCACTAAGAATATCGGTTTTTATATACCGGACCCCTGACTTTCGTCTGAACCCCGGTCACCCCCATGGACGCGGGGCAAGGATACGCCCTGTCAGCGCGTCGATTCGAAGGACTGTCATCACCCGAAGACGATTCCAATGCGAGTCCCTAGACTCACCCATTTCCGGGTGCCGGATGGAAATATGCGGTCTCCACGCTCCGGCAGGCGCTGACCGGCCAGGAGCTTGTCAGACTAGCAGGGTTTCGGGAGGGGCCAAAACACGCCGAGCACCAGTCTCGGGACCAGGCTCCTCCCTACCGGAGTCGGGCCGAAGCCTCAGGTACGGTGTCCCGACAACTGCGTCGGAAGGTCGTCACACACCGGGATTCGGAATCCCTTTTGCGGTTAATGATCAGTAGGAGGAAGAATTTGGCCTCGTACGCCGAGTACCCGATCCGTATCTGCCTCAGCTGACCCCATGGACGTGGAGCAGGGATCGTTAGATCAGAAGGAAGCCATTCACGAGCCACAAGTTGTTCGGGAACGATCTATCTCTCTCTGCCGGCTACCGGATTTTAGCCCAGTCACCAACAAACAGCCAGACTAGCTCTTCGATGACGGGCTGAGACTCACTACAGCTTCCTTAAGGCCTGGGGTGCCCTCGGCTTCCTCTACAAATCATCTAAGCCTTGCAGCGGACCAACCCGGATGGTAACTCTGCCACGAGTTCCATGGCTCACTCAGTACCCGGGCATTGCGGCTATGGTGGCCACCGGATATGGAGATGAGTGTTTTCCACACCTTCGCAGGCACTGACTGGGCCAGGAAATCGTCAAGCCTCCGTGCTGAAGCATTGAGTTGTCTTAGTTTTTCTTGCGGGTTTTCGGGAGAAGCCAGAGCATAGCTGAGAGCCAGTCTCGGGGCCATACTCCTGCCACCCGGATTCACCCGAGAGCCGACTGGGGCCACGGGCTTTGGTCCGTCTTGCTGCTAGCACATGCGATGAAAACCCATCAGGTTCCTCAATTCTTCACAATGATGACTTGGATAAGATTCAGTTCAAATTCTAGAACTTTTCAAATCCAATTGGAAAATCGACTACGATCCTTGAATGTTCATTTGGGTGGGCCGAAAATTCAAAGTTTTGGAAATTTGACATGCTTGGGGTTGCAAAAATTGTATTCTACAAGTAGATATGAAAGAAATTTTGCTGGCCGCTGAGGATGATATCTTCAGTTGCAGCAAGAACCATCAAGGCTTTTTCTTGAAATGACATGCGTTTAAATAGAAAATAGCGTAGTTCGCCCATTCTCCTCCACTGTTGAACAGATAACTCTGGCGCCTCTCGACATTTTCCTACGTGGTTCATCTCATTCTGCGGCTTGTTTCAAAACCTCCAAATAGAGCTAAGGTAAGTTCAATTTAGACAAACAAGAGCTGATTCGTACCAGATTTAACCAGAGAGAATCCGTCAGTAAACATAACAAAAAAATTGCAATTTTGACATTGAATCTTGATTTTAAACTCTCAAATTTCATCTTGATTCTGAATCACCAAAGGCATGGAAAAATTGATCCGGTCAAGGAAAACGTTCCTCTTTCTTTTGATGTTATTTGTCCTATAAAAATTGTGGGAATGAAAACGAATATATTAGAACTGCGCAAGAACAAACATGAATGCTGCGCACGTGCTATCGCATTAGGGTTAATGCGAATTCACGAGTAATCCAAGGGCCAGAAGTATCACCACGTGCTCTTGTGCTGAAAAAGCGCTGCAGAAGATCATGAGGAGAAAATTGCGGAATCTTCCGTCAGATGAGTAACGTGACTCATAGGACATGATAATGATCCCAACGTTCATGCGATCGGAATTGAACATTTCAATGTTGCAGAAATTTTGGTTGAAGTACCAGAGTGGTCTAGATGGGCGAAACATTTATCGTGGGCTCGTTTGAGGAATCTGACACCCTACCCGACCAAACTTGATAACCAGTTCTAGAAGATATCCCGGCCATATCGCAAACTCTTGGAGGTAACAAATTTCTCATGTACGATTTCTTCGACGATGAGGACGACGAAGTTGACGACGACGACGAAGATGACGACGTTAAACCAGGTCGGATTCTTGTTTTTGTTTCATCAGAAAAATTTAGTGCAACTCTTTAGATGTCTCACTTGGTTCTTTGGACAGCTCCTTCAAAACAAAGCTTTCTTTATTCTTTCAATAGAATCCGAAGAAGCCAAAGCTATTTTTCGAGAAATGTGGAATTAATTCCTATGGTTACGGACCGGAGTCGTTGGTGTGTAGAATATCGTGAATAATGCTAGCCCCATTCACTTTCAAAGCCATCAGACTAACGCTGAATCTCCCCCTTCAACATCATAATTTTGAAGCGTTAGTATCAATATCCAATCTCACAACCGCATGAAAAGTGAAAAAAACTCGATTGATCGCTGACTCAGCTCCTCCCACCATAATAATATAATACGTGACACTCTTTCCAATAACACGTCGTATACCTAATAACGTTGCTTGTGAACATTCGAAGACATACAGTCTGGTCCGGCTTGTCTGCGGGAATTTTCCACGAACGGATTATATCCATCACATAAGCAAAAAAAGAAAAAAAAATCATCTCGCGCTCGCGTCTCAGACGTACCTACATCAGCTTCACTGCAGCATCAGCAAGGATGTATCATGCGCGCATAATCGAACTCACACCAGCACACCACCTCAACCACTACAACCATATACTCTCGCGGTCAGAGGATACAGGTATAGATAGGTATATATTCGTAAGATCAACTCATCTGGCTGGTTATTCGCGCTGACCAGTCTTCGCCGACACACACATATAGCTTTGAAAATACATACGAGTAATCTGTACACACATACGCATTGGTATCTATCAGAGTTGTACTCTTGCCGGTTTTCCCCTCCACGTGAACCTATACTCTCAGAGGCGGTTCTATTACCTCGATCAAGTGCGATCGCGTAAGTCCTATCCTGTCTCTCGCGCTCCTGGTCGATGTTATCTCGGGCCTCCGCCTCCGCGCTCTTATTCTATAACCACGTGACATATCGAAGAAAAACAGATTCTTTAATCGAGCAACTGGTTTTGCGCTCGCTCTATAATACTCAGACCGCAATATTATAAGATATACCTACATGAAAGAATCGATATCTTACAATTAATAAAATTCTATACGTACAAACTGACGTTCATTATAGAAAAAGTCGCGAGGTTGATTATGTTAATCCCACACAAACGAGTATGGCTATGTGTCTATATTGGATGATCGTAGGTGAGCATAGGTTACGGAGTATGTATGCTAGAATTCGATTCGAGCGATAAATTATTACGAGCGACGCGATATCCTGGGCAGAAACGCGAGGACCACCGTCGAAATATATTCGAGACCCTGTATCATAAAGCCTAATCCCGCTGACGAGATCGAATCTCGCCTTGTATTTTCCGCACACATCCCGCCGCGAGAATGCTTTTGGTCATCAAAACCCCAGGAATGTGCCAGCTTATATATTATGAATGAATTGAATGAACCAAGGTTTAGTGGTGGCTTGGAAATCAATGCCTACATTTGACCATTGGCGAATCGACGGATCTTGACTCGACGTGTTTTTATTCATATTCTGAAACTGATGGTCCCAGGTGCGAATAATTCAGCAGCAGCAACGGTGCCTTTCTACCGGGGCTTTTTGATTACGTGAGTGGGAAGAACCAAGTCAAACTTTGTGCTTGTAGCGGTTTCTCGAATGGGTGTCTGGAATGTTTGTTTGGACTGGAGAGGTGGTTGATTTACTCAATAGAATTCCTTCGTTACTATATGAGTGACTAGTGCAATGTGTAGAGTTCATCTAGGTTGATGTTGAATAAGTCACAGATATCAAGATGTTTGTAAAAATTTGTGAAAACTATCCGGTCTCAGGAGCAATATAGAATTGACCAGGTTTACAGACAAGTCTCCAAAACAATCATGCGAGAAAACACAACAGACCTAGTCCACAAATCAAGTACCGCACCATTCTAAGAGGTATTTCATAGAATCTAATACTAAGTCTCTGTTGCCAGAAAAATCCAGGATCATTCAACCGGGATAGACTTCTAAGCTCAACTTTGTAGCCAGATTTAGATGATCTTTGTCACCCCGCCAGCTTTTGTAACGTGTGTACAAACTGTGTTGATCTGATGGATGACGAACTCAATACTTTATCCAGTCATCATAAAGTTGCTTATTTGCATAGGTAGATGCTCTCCTCTACTCTTGAAATCAAATGAATCGCATGAGAAGATTTTGAACGGATGACTGAACTTGCAAAAGCAAAAACTAAATACAAGTTGGAATGTGTGGTTGGACTATGGCTTGATCCAATTCAGGTTGTGAGGGATAAAAGCGCGTTACACTCTCACATGTTGCATTGAATTCGTCAAGGGTAATGACCACTGAATCCTGGTGAGTTTGTCCAGTGATAACAAAATATCCTGCTGCAGCAAAAGAGCGTGGTTTTTCAGAGAATCATAAATGGAGTGGGCCACGATAACGTTTGCGACAGTTATAACAATGAACGTCGTAAAGTTGGTAACCTTTTCGTAAAGTCTAACCCAACATAGTCATGAAGTCAACTTGTTGATAAGTGTACCGAAACGTCTAAGCAATTCCAATGATACTGACAAAGCTGCTGACTGCGCCAACAGCCTATGGTGATGCTTATAACCTTGTTCATGGAAACGACCTCCTAAGTTATGAAGTTCAACAAAATTGTTGCATCAAATATCATAAAATACTTTTATTATTATAATTACCACATCATTTAATGACACTACAAACATTACCGGTAAAACCAACAAAGTTTTAGCAACCCTGAGTACATTTTTTACGCCAAGTCTATCAATTTTAGCACTTTTGGTTATCCATTGATCACGAAAAGACACCCAGAAAGCCGTCGAGAAATGAACATATGTTTGGACGCTAACGTAGTATTGCTTTCACAGTTTATTTGTGATTTTTTGTTTAAATAAGGCATCAAAGACGTATAGCCCTTTCAAAGCCATTGTGATGATGATTAAATAACAATCTGGAGACATTGTAGCACACCAGGGAGCTTGTGTTCTATGATTAGCCTTTTGCTATCAACGTCGAATCACAGGCTGGCTAACTTTTTTACCGCCAATCTTACCACCACTATAACCGTGAATACAAAATATCTGTATCTTACGAGTTCTAATGAGAATGACGAGGATCAAAATAAATATTGGTAATCCGATTACATTAGGGTTATGTTACTCGTGTTGTGTATTTGAGTGGACAAAAATGTGATACCTCTAACAGAAGCTTTTGAAAAATTTAGCCAATAACCCTGATCATCTTGAGAACAAGACGAAGAACATGAGTGTGCTCTTTAAGATCTTGAAAAAAATAATGCACATATTCGTAAATAATTACCAGTTGACCTTAAAACTCCAAGATCACGACCAATCCAATCACGTTGCGGAAACAAGGTGTTCCCGTGAGCGGAGACAGGTTTCATGTATGGTAAAGTATGCCAGTAATTTCGTAAACAACACTGATTTTCGATCCTTTGTGAAGGTATTCGTCGTTTGCTCACATACAAGTTTTGTTCTAGATAGAGATCAGAGTAATGGAAACTCATTCATCATGACTGCCCAATAATTTCATTCAAATAGACGTTAACAAACACCGCCGTGGACACATGCACTAGGTACATGACAATTGTATTGTTTGCGAAGAAGAATGTGTTCATATAATGACGTATTACTTCATGAAATCCTTTGAAAAATGATTATTTCGACCTCTCATGATTCAGAGTTTGTTGAACCTCACCCAGTATTTTCGAATCATCGACGTCATGACTTAGATATGGGAATGATTGATCTTTCGACTCTATATTTGTTTGCGATCTCCATAGGCCATCGTCATATTCAAATAGATAACTGAACTGAGAGTGATAGCAGCTGTTATTTCGTAATTTTCTGTAGAATCAAGACATTCTATGTATGCAAAGTGTTACTGACGCGCATGATCAGTGAGCAAAAGTAAAAGTATGTACAAGATCGGGTACAGCCGAAGTGAAAATGTTTCTCTCGCGTAAAACCACGTCCCAGACAGTGATTCAGAAATATTCTAGATAGAAAGGTGAACCAGAAACTTTGGAAATATCATCATCGGCAAGTCCATCAAATAATTTATTCAAACTTGGTATAATCAAGCTTTAGACTTCGGTCAACTTAATCAGATAAACAAGGCAATAGTCTGAATTTGAGACGCAATCCATCTTCAGATTTGTAGGATCCTGAAACCGGCTACCGTCGAAAACATCATCAATTATTCCAGGATCACCTTGCCCACAGATTCATTCTCTGGCAAAATGTGATCAAACTACGAACAACAAATACGCAAACATACGTCAGACGTATAGACACAGCATCACTTTGCAAGAACGAGACAGATTCCATCCAAGCATCTCTTATTAAATAGTGTTGGTGGCATATATAGCCGATCAAAATCCAGTTTTCACGGTCAGACATCAGCAGGCGGCGAACACGATCCGCGGCTCTCTGACGCGCATCACGATCGCCGCAAGCTCGCTCGCGGCTCATACATATCTATCCCCATACATATTATACGATTGCCATCAGAATCGCGGCCAATCGGTACTTTTCCTCAGTTCTCCGCGCTCCACCATATAAGCTTCTAAAAATTGCCTTTAGGGATTTTGCCAGCTGTGGTATACAAGGCGCGAAATTTCACGGGCCACTCGTGTAAGTTTCACATATATACTATACGATCCAATGCCCGTATGTGATGCGGACACTACTGCTGTCCGGCTGCAAAAAAAAAGAGGAAGGCGCGAGTTGGCGGCGCGCCGGAGCCGATCCCTTTCTCGCGCCTTTCCCCGCGCGCGCACCGCGTGAGCAAGGCGCAAAAAACGACGAGTCGGACACACCTGGCAGTCTCGTTTTCAGCGCGCGGTATAGTATAAAAATCGGTATATTCAGAGGTCCGACACTTGCTGCAAATAATTTCACACGCGTTGGCACACGTTGGGTTTGAAGGGACTAACCTGGAGACTTTAGTGCGTTGAGATTGAGGGGTGTGATGAATTTTTGATTTGACGATCACGCTCAGGTCGGCGACGACGACGGCGGATCTCGCTCGCGGCCAGCCGCATGTCGCGGGGGGCACTTTTTCTGAGCAAATATCGGGCACTTCACGCACGGGGCCCACTACGAGGGGGGGCCTAATCGACTGTTGCGCTCCGCGCTGGACCGTGCTGCGACGGGCACTGGCCCCGCGCGGATCTTGAGACGGCTTGCGGAGCTCAACTCCTCGATCGTCGCCACCACGGCCGCTTACTCTTTCTCTCTCTTACCTGCCCACTCTCAAGCACCGGCAGCTGCTTGATCTGCGATTCCGTTCATTCTATGCCACACGGCTCTGTTTCTTTGCACAGTTCTATGTGCTAGCTCACTTTTGCTCAAATACGGCTTTTGGTGACCCGAGCAATGTCCATTGCAGAATGAACTTTAAGACAGTTGTGAAAATAAACACAATGACCGACTGAGTTCGTTCATCAGGTTGTGATACAATAGTCAGATGGGTGTTTTTGTCGAAGACAGAGAGTTTCCCGAGACTGTTGCTCCTTGACCTCTAGTTATGCTCACCGTCTAGCCAGTTTCGTCTGTTACTACTGATGTGCACCAACATCGCCGTTTCATGGAAGAAAACCGAGACGTTTCCATTACTTCCATCGTTGATGAAAACGAAGACCACTGGCTCTGAGATGAATTTTGAGAGTGCACGAAACCGATGAATCCCACTCACAGAACTTCAATGATGCTCAAGTGGATTTCTCGCGGTACTTCTGCGGTACCTCTACGGAACTCTTGCAGTACTTCGCCGGTACCACAGCCGAACTTCACTTCTCAGATATCATTGCACTTCAAAACTCATCTCATTCTGTTATTCATCTCTTCCTTGGCAATGGAGAATATAGACAACATTTGCTTGATATTCTAGTTTCAACCGGAACCAAGTCATAGAACTCGAAATACAGCCGCCACAGTGATTTTAGGAGTTACTGTGCAAATTTTTTGGGTATCAAGTGGGTACAATGTAATTTATACTTTCCAGACCATTCTGCAAGGCACCTTACATGTAAATTAGGAATCTCGCAGCCTCGTGCATCATAACTTGGTTGATCTGTACTCTAAATATCTACAGTTTTGCATATTTACGCGAAATCACATCATTCAAAACTGATTATTGCTTATAAGGCATCTACGAATCGATTATTGAATATAGAAGAAAGGTTTGCAGCAATATCTCAAGTTGAATTTTCCATCGCTTCTCGCGCAGTCAGAGCTTTTGAGCCCAGAATTACTTCATGCATAATTCACGAATCTTGGGGCCGGCGGCAAAGAATCGATTCCGCAGCTTTATACTACAATTTCATCCCGATAAGGCGGATAAAACTTTCCCGCAAAAAAGACTCGCAAGTGTAAAACGTGCGAGGGTTGAAATTGCCCTATGGGACCTTCGAGTTCTGACAGGCACTAGGCTTAAAAATCGAAGCGGCAAAAGTTGAGCCTTCTCTCATCTATTGGGAATTTCTACAGAAAAGCGTCAATTTAAAGTCTATCTCCGGCTTTCTCATGCACCTTGAGGCGTGTTCAAAGATGGCCTGATGGAACCGAACTCAACTTCCATGTATGCCGGATTATGTTGAGCGTTTTTTCAAATCGCTTTGAGTCAAAATCAACTTTTCATTCTAGAGCAGAGGCGTATTTTATGTATAATATGTGAGTCCATAGAACCTGTATTCGGAAGCCAATTAAAAAGACTATCATCGAAAAAGGTTTTGAGGATTCCAAGTAGATAGAAGTCCTCTAACCTTCTCCTCCCACAAAATATATAAAAGTTACGTGCTATAGGTAGGAGTGTGGTAAAGGATTGGTGGACTCGATGAACTGTGATCTCCTTTAAGTGATGTGAGTAAACATTGCGAGCGCACTGGTCTGGAAAACAAATGAGCCCTTTTATAGGAAATACGTCATCATCATTTAAGTATTTATTGACTGTTGATGTGAATTATGAAAATGATTAATCTAATTCTATGGAGATACGTGGTGCCGTTTATTTAACTCATTCTTTGTAAAATGTCTATTATTGATTCGGAAGTTTCTGACTTTTTAGTAAAATATCCTCAAGATGAGTTCAGTCCGAGGATAATAGAATGGATTAATGTGAGAAATTTTGTTCAATAACTAATCCTTCAAGCACTTTTATCAGATAGATAGTGCTTTCAGTTTAAAAAGTCTAAAATATAAGTAAACGCTCTGACACTAGAAGATCGTGAAAGTCGAAGGTCAACGGAATAAGGAACTTTCCGGCGGTCGAAATTCTAGATACCTCCACGATCATTTCCTAACAGAAATCACAATCATTCGTCGGTGGATCTCAAAATATAGTCGATATTTCGATTTTTCTATTGAATAGGGTATACATATGTGGAAAATCCTTTCTTTCACGGATTCCCGTTTTTTTTGTAATAACTTGGAAGGGATGGGATCTGCCGAAAAATGGGATGACTTGATGTAGGATTTTGGAAGATCTTCGGAACAATGTGTCGACATTCATCGAAGAATTGGATCTACCCAGAGTGAGTGAAAAATTTTCAGGGAAGAATGCAAGGAACTTCGAAGATTCAGCTACATTCTTCTTTTATCAGAGAATCTCAGTGGTTGTTTCTCAATTCTGGAGCAATAAGAGCAGACTATCTAATGGATTTTCAAAAATCTTCCGCGGGTTATTACGATCAAATGACGAAAAAACGGAGTGAAACATACGAACTTTTACATACCGCCCATGAGAGAAAGATCGAGAAATCGTGTTCATTTCAAAATCCAACGATGAGTGATTTCGGTTTTTGTTGGAAAGTGATCGTGCAGGTACCTGAAATCTCACCCCGTTGGAAATTCTTTATTTCGTTGACCTTCGAGTTTCTCGCCTTCCCGGCCCATCATGCGCTGCCTTGTTGAGCTTTCCATATTATTCACGATATTTCAGGGCGTACCGAGAAACGAAACGAAACGATGAAATTTCATTATGTTTCGTTTCGTTTCTGGGAACGAAACAATCCTAAGTCCCGCTTTTGTTACATTTCACACGAGAGAAACGAAACGAATATGACAACTAATAACGTTATTAGATAACGAAACGATATTATGAAACTTTCGTTTCGTTTCGGTTTTCTGTGAGTCTTAGGGGTTTCGTTTCGTTTCGTTTCGTTTCTTCCGTAACGAAACGAAACTCGCCTCAATTTCATTTCGGTAGAGAATAACGAAAATGTAACGAAATTCAAAGAGTTCCGTTTCGTTTCATGCTACGTTCAAGGATTAATATGAGAAATCGTTTCGGTTCGATTTGTTTCGTTACAGAAGAAACGATACATAATGGGGATCCAATAACGTTATCAGATAACGAAACGATATTATGAAACTTTCGTTTCGTTTCTGTCCTCAATGAGTTCGAAGGGTTAGGATTCGTTTCATTTCGTTTCTTCCGTAACGAAACGAAACTCGCCTCAATTTCGTTTCCGTAGAGAATAACGAAAATGTAACGAAATTCAAAGAGTTTCGTTTCGTTTCAGGCTTGGTTTCCGGAACTATGTGAGAATTTCGTTTCGGTTCATTCCGTTTCGTTACGGAAGAAACGAAACATAAATGACATCCAATAACGTTATCAGATAACGGAACGATATCATGAAACTTTCGTTTCGTTTCGTTTCATCTGTAACGAAACGAAACTCGCGTCAATTTCGTTTCGCTAGAGAATAACGAAAGTGTAACGAAACTAAAAGAGTTTCATTTCGTTTCGTGCTACGTTCAAGGATCAATGTGAGAATTTTGAGAGAGTAGTCTCGTCCCATGAGAGAACAAATTAAATAAAATTGACATATATGATTTCGTTATTATAACTAAACGATTTTATGACAGTTTTATTTTGTTCCGGTTTCCAATGAGTTGGAGACATTCGAATTCGTTTGATCTCGTATATGAGTAGTTCCGTGGGAACTTTCATATTTGAGGGTCGAAAATGTGCCAACCCCAAATCTCACTTCCGAGGGTTCTCGAATAGATTTTCCGACTTTTTGGAACATATTAAACATAAATTAACTCGCGCACGAATGAACAAATTTTCACTCATGAGTACCATGAGTATCATAAAGATAACGCGATAGCGGGCACGGAACCTGACATTTGGCACTAAAATTGATCCCACGGCCAAATGGGTTGAGCTACGGTCTTGAGGTTTTGGGGTTTTCATTTGACCATCAGATACTTTGAAAAAAAAAAACTGACTAGGGACTCCGTAATCTCGCGTTCAAGGGTCGCACTAGTAGGGCACGGAACTGACCAAAAAACTTAGCAAATCCAGATTTTTGCGGGAAAGAGCTCCGCAAAGTATGAAAATCAATTTCCTCGAATTTCTGAGGCATGGAAAAGTTGCGCCGGAAAATTTTCTTCCAGAATAAATTGGTACGGGGAGGTCTGGAATAAGGCTAATATACTTTCATCGAGAGGGAGGTTGGGGAGTAAAATTTTTAGTAAAATTGCGCCACAAAATGTACGTGCTCGTCATGCACACAAGAAGTGGTGTTTGGGCTCTCATAGCAGTAGCATTTTGTGCAGGATAGTATTATATTCAATATATCCGTGCCCCCGAGTCTCAAACGAGCCTCACCGTGATGCTTCACACTCACAAAGGTCGAAGAAATGAAAAACCACATGGCACGGAACTGACATTTTGACCTCTTTCATGATAACTTTTTTTGGTAGCCTTGGATCGAAAATCAAACGATTGTACCAAAAAGAACACCGGAATATACTCGAAAATGGCCCTTCAGGTTTTTTTTGTCGAGCGTTTTTAGGGTTTGTACAAGCAGGCACACATTATTCCAAAGTTTCCACGGGACTACTCATATATGATAAGACAGAGAAATCTTTTAACATAAGACCAACGGTCGTGTCGCAGAGGGTAGAGAGTTTAGGAGCTATAACCACTCATCTTGGAATATGGAAACGGGGAGAAATTCGTGAATCAAAAAGACCAATCTCTGGAAGAGACGCGAATTAGTTCTCTGCCATGGACGAGCAAATTCCAAAGTTGAGAAACGAGAACCCTGATTTCAGCCCTCGTGGTGAAAATTCTGCGTATACGCAATGGACGCAAAATTAACTAATAACCAAGTGGCATTCGGATTCCAATCTGGATTTGCTAAGTTTTTCGGTCAGTTCCGTGCCCTACTAGTGCGACCCTTCAACGCGAGATTACGGAGTCCGTAGTTAGTTTTTTTTCAAAGTATCTGATGGCCAAATGGGAACCCCAGAACCTCAAGACCGTAGCTCAACCCATTTGGCCGTGGGATCAATTTTAGTGCAAAATGTCAGATTCCGTGCCGTGCCTCAAGATGTCAGGGTGGAAATTTGTTCATTCGTGTGCAAGTTAATTTATGCTTTACATGTTCCAAAAAGTCGGAAAATCCATCCGAGAACCCTCGGAAGTGAGATTTGGGGTTGGCACATTTTCGACTCTCAAATATGAAAGTTCCCACGGAACTACTCATATACGAGATAAAACGAATTCGAATGTCTCCAACTCATTGGAAACCGGAACAAAATAAAACTGTCATAATTTCGTTTAGTTATATAATAACGAAATCATATATGTCAATTCCATTTAATTTGTTCTCTCATGGGACGAGACTCCTCTCTCAAAATTCTCACATTGATCCTTAAACGTAGCACGAAACGAAACGAAACTCTTTTAGTTTCGTTACACTTTCGTTATTCTCTACCGAAATGAAATTGACGCGAGTTCCGTTTTGTTACAGATGAAACGAAACGAAACGAAAGTTTCATGATATCGTTTCGTTATCCGATAACGTTATTGGATGTCATTTATGTTTCGTTTCTTCTGTAACGAAACGGAATGAACCGAAACGAAATCCTCACATAGTTCCGGAAACCAAGCCTAAAACGAAACGAAACTCTTTGTATTTCGTTACATTTTCGTTATTCTCTACCGAAACGAAATTGAGGCGAGTTTCGTTTCATTACGGAAGGAACGAAACGAAACGAATCCAAACCCTTCGAACTCATTGAGGACAGAAACGAAACGAAAGTTTCATAATATCGTTTCGTTATCTAATAACGTTATTGGATCCCCATTATGTTTCGTTTCTTCTGTAACAAAACGGAATGAACCGAAACGAAATTCTCATATTAATACTCAAACGTAGCATGAAACGAAACGGAACTCTTTGAATTTCGTTACATTTTCGTTATTCTCTACCGAAACGAAATTGAGGCGAGTTTCGTTTCGTTACGGAAGAAACGAAACGAAACGAAACCAAACACCTAAGACTCACAGAAAACCGAAACGAAACGAAAGTTTCATAATATCGTTTCGTTATCCAATAACGTTATTGGATCCCCATTATGTTTCGTTTCTTCTGTAACGAAACGGAATGAACCGAAACGAAATTCTCATATCAATCCTTAAACGTAGCATGAAACGAAACGAAATTCTTCTAGTTTTGTTACACTTTCGTTATTCTATACCGAAACGAAATCGAAGTGAGTTTCGCTTCGTTATTCAATAACGAATCGAAACGAAACAAAACGTTCCGGGGTCGTTGAGAAATGAAACGAAATATTTCGTTTCGTTTCTCGGAAAGCCCTGCGATATTTACATTTCACCGGAAAATAACAATCATTCACCTCGAAAACCATTCATTGACATTGATGAAAAACTCCATCCACTCTTGTGCTCATAAATATCACTGAATCACATCTTTACCATGTGAAGTCTAACAATCTACATTTACACACAAATTACAATAGAATTGTTACTAAATAAAAACTTTCAAACCACCCAGACGGAATAACGAATGTGTAAATTGTATTTATATACACAAATGATTGAAAAATATTTCAAGCTCAATAGCTAATCGCATCCCTCATAAAAATCTGATACATAGAAGATATTTACATCATCGATGAGAAACGGTAATAATTGATTTAAGTCTATTGGAAAAACTAATTGACTATAAGTTGTAGAAAAAATGGTGAGATCGCACTTCATAATTAGTAAGACAAACGGAGACTATCAGCCAACTTTTCACCAGAGATTGCAAGCCCCTGTTTCAAGCACTCTGACTAAGAATAAATAACAGGGCCCTTCGAGGTAATTTCTTCTGAATGATGTTCTTATGCCAAATAGCATCTTGTCTATCTAAAGCCAAAGTTGGAGAGAGACTTCGAAACTCGGAAGGCTGACAAAATGATTCAACTCCTTTCCGTTCCCCAGATTCCATCAAAAATGATCCACAAAAATTTGAACGATCACGCGTGTCTCCATAATCCAATTCCTCTTCCCATTCTTCTTCATCGGGGAATATTCAAGGAAGAATAATTATTCTGTAAAGTGGTATTGATTAAACGTCGACGTTGGCATACTGAACTCTCGTTGCAGTCTTTTGAGAGTCGGGCCAAGTGTTTGCATGAAGTACTCGTGAAAACTGTAACATTTGCTCTCGCTGTCCACGTCGTTTGAACTACCCCAAATGATGACTCCATTTGCACCTCGCTTCGCAATCTCACTGATTGTACTTGTTAGATCGTGCTAGAATAATGAATGCATAGGTCAATCGAAATTTCTGCTCTCATGAATCCTGCTGATGTTTCAAAGTGGTATACTTTTTGAATTCAGAATGTCGTAGCATGGCTCGTGACTTACATTTATTATCGATCAGTAAGAGCTTGGTTTGTTCGTTCTTGAGGTAAGTGCTCCTTTATCAGTGACTTAATGTAACTTTTCAATTCCTTGTGCGTAAAGTGTACGTTGCGCACAGTTTCGCGTCTGTTACTCACAGTTCATCAAAATAGTATTTTTCGATACGAAAGTGTGAAGTTTGGTTTTGCTTTTCGAGTGATTGTTTTCGGCTCGAGCCCTGGCGAGGGTCAAAATTATCACAAGTAAAGCAAAACACTCCACGCCCGACTGTCAAAATACGTTTTTCGATCGACTGGGAGTAAAGGGAATGAAAACCACCGTGCTCGCTCGCTTCGCTCAGGAAATAGACTAAACTAGCGCCTGAAATGAGCGTTCGCGCCCAGGGCACTAATGTATCATTTTCGCGTCCTCGTGGTGATTCCAACCCTCGCCTGCGGTTTGGGTCGGAAATCCATCCCTGAGACGCGAAAAAAAAAGTTGTTACACCCTTGTATCGAAATATACTATTACGCACAGGGTACCAAATAACCTATACTTACACCCTTACATCAAAATATACTATCATCACAATGTCTGTTGCAAGATTCGAATGATTCACGGTTAGAGTTAGATTCCACACGATGAGCCTCTGAATTTTATTTTGGATTTAAAACGCAAAGAATAGGATAATGTAACGTTACTCGAATTGGCATCGCGGAATTCATTAGTGGCAAGTCAATACAATACCAAACCAACACGGAAAAAAATAGTTTGTTGGATTCACAAATGCCCGTTTGTTGACTTCAGTGTTTGTGATATTCACAAATGAATTTGTGAATAGAACAAATGACATATTTGTTAGGCTAACAAACGCGAGCTTTGTTGGCCCAACAAATGGCTATTTTGTTAGATGCCTTTTAACCAAATGTATTTCACATAATCCAGGATGATCGATTTACAACTATCATTGATCATCATTGGATAGTTCTGATATATTCACGATCAGACCAATACTCTTCTCAATGAATCGATTCTCTGCAAATGTACGAACGTACGCACGATAATCCAGTTACATTCTTGTTATTCTCTAAAAGTTTGTATTTTTGATTAAGGTAAAATAGGTGGATTGTCACCTATTCCGGCATTTTCCCATTTTATCAAAATTTCCTCAAATCACTTCAAAACACCTATTTGTTGGGCTAATGAATTCCAACAAATAGTCAGTTTGTTGTCGTCAGAGCGAGACCGGATTATTTGTGAATAACACAAACACATTTGTGAATCTAACAAAAGTTAGTTTGTTGTGCGGAAATGATTTGGTTGGTGAATTTCACAAAACCTTTTGTGAATCCAACAAACTATTTTTTTCCGTGAAGGAATATCAAAGTAAAAACTCAATAAATCAGAATTCGGCCAAATTATTCTGATCTGCATCGTAGAAGAGTAGTTTTGCGTCAATTTTTACAGCACCAGAGTATCTACTACGTTCAACAGACGATGAATCGAGCGATGAACCAAGGCCAAATGAACTCACATCTCAGTCTGCGAATTGTTTTATTTCTAAAAATCAGGAAACACGTTCCGGATCCCTCGTCAAAATTATTTAGCTGGCTACGCGAGATTCTGGTCACTCGGGTCAGCGGATTCTCGGGAGAGCTTGAGTATCTGCTCATTTGCGATGCAAGATGATATCGATAAACGAGCCTATGTCACCGAAGGAGCGAAAACCGTGCGAGTCTACCCGATCGAATTTTGCGACATGGCTCAGAAGACAGAAAATAAGAATGAGAAATCCACAAACTAAGTGGTTGAACAGGCGTGATGGGAATTGCGAGATTAAGGAGGGACCAGGTGAAGCCTGTATACTTACACGAGTAGAAAAAAAAGTTAACACAAACCTTGTCCACGAAACTGTCACGGTCGTCCTGATACTTGTACCAGTAGTAGGCATAGACGTTGACTTCCTCACGAAGTTGAGATTTTTTGGCAAGACGCATTGCTTCTCCAACCCGATTTCGGACCAAAGTGATGCGCTGTTTCCGTTCTAATCTTTGCTGCAGGTACACCGAGGGTAGCATCAATTTTGCATTCCCAAAGAGCCATGACATCCTGTTCAATTTCAAAAATTAGAATATTTTTGTCTGTTGTTCAAGGCTGTGGCATTTTATTTATTCTAGTCAAGTTGAATCGAGTTATTTTATCTGTTTTACAAAGTTCATGTAGATGGACTGAGGGGTCAAGTATGATTATTGATCATGGAAATAAAACTCTCCCATTATTAATAATAGGTAACATATCCTAAGAGCCTACTGTTGAAACTATTCCCTCTTGACATCTTCAGTATCTATGCAACAATACTTCGCGAATTTCATGAAATGCCCTAAAATGAACAAATAACCAAAACCGAAATCATTGAAAATTCTCCAAGATTTCAACAAAGATCTTTCGTTTCGATAAGAAAGGCAAGCTATTTGCAACGCGGACAGCTCTACGAAGGAGATTAGCTTTTAGCCAGCAAATGAGCCCGTCTGTATTAATGAACAGACTTCAGAATGGGATACAAATGGCTCACGCTGTTTGAGCTCAGAAGTATCAAAAATTCATTCACGAGATCACGAGATTTGGGAAGAAAAATTTATTAACGCCAGTTTCCGGTTTTGTTGCCCGCAGAGATATTTTTTTGATTCTCATTTGGGATGAGTCAGACTTTCGAACACCTTTTCTAGCGCTGACGTTACCGCAGCCTACAACATCATTTGATCAGCCAATCTAACACGGTCAAATCAAAACCAAGAATAAACCATTGAGTTGAATCTTGATTCGGAGAAAACACTGCGAAACACTGACCGCACTTTCACGGCTGAATTATTCTTCTAGGTGTGAAACTAGTAACGTAAAGTTCAGTGACACTGATCCTTGTCGCCTGTCACGATTAAATTTGTCAAAAAACTCATAAAGTGAGATTAAAGATTTCTGCTTTACTCGCAACAAATAACAATGTCGCTTAGGGGCTGATCCCATCGCAATCAATCCAAGTAATAAAAAATCTCTCCCATTATGTAAAGGTACATCAGACTCATAAGTAGATATCAAAATTCCACTGAAAGCGAGTATCGATCAATATTCACAAATTCGTGCATCAAATAACATCTAAACGAGCTAGATTACGTGGCCATCCAATGAGACTCTGAATAATTAATCATTTTAGTGGTTGAAAGGCTGGAACTCAGTATTTATCAGTGTTCGATTTTATAAGTTTCTAATGTCAATATTCTGAAAACTTTGTAGAAGAGATGAGCTCGGCCTCACGATATATTAGACACTTTAAGAATCCTTCAGAATGATCCAAATTTACAGATGTAACAAATTTAGCAAGATGGGAGAGCAACTTAGAAAACAACGCTGAGCAACAAAATTCTAGGGTCAAAAAAAAGCATTGACCAGACTGCGATTTCCTTGAGTACTTTTCGCATAGAGATATTTCCATGGATTTTCGACGTGGAAACCAAATCCACCACCCGGTTTGCGCCTGCATATCAGATTTCTTTGCCAGGCAAAGGAGCTCATTTTTCCAGAAAATTTCTTGATGTAGACAAAAGTCCTGACACGGTAGTCCAAAACGAAACACGGGTCATGTATAGGCGGTAATTTTGCGTCAGGGAAACATATTTCAACATCCTGCGCAAGCGACAGTATTTTTCTCGCGACACCTGAACAGCAGAGAACAGAAACAATTGTCTCCACATGTTCTGGGAGTCAAAATTACCTGCTTCTGCAATAACTCTGCTGTTCAAAAACTATGAAAATAATTCTTGCTTGCGTAGGGTATCCGACTGTACTTTTTTGATTCATAATAACCGTTGAAACACAACTTCTTGCTCCAATCTGAGCTACCGTGTCGAGATCCTTCATCTCGACTTTTTGGGTCTAATAAGGAAGTTGACGCGCAGGTACAAAGCGGGCGGCGGGTTCGGTTTCTGAGTTGGAAATTACACAGAGCAATCGTAGACTGGTCAATGCGTTTCTCGGCTTCAAAATTTTGTTCCTTGGTGTAATGATACAATGTATGACTTTGGGATATCTGATGAGTCTGGAGATTCAATCTTGTCAATGGTCGCACGATTAATCCTCAATGACGCAATTTTTGCAAACGGACTCGAAGACAACAATTCAATGCCCCCATCACTCAACGCTAGGTAAGCACGATAAGCCATAAATCAGTGAAAATACCTCAACATAAATTCATTCTTATCAATTACGCCTATTGCCCCAATCACTTGACCGAATAATTTGGAATCACTAAGGGCCACAGCACTGAAAGTCACTCACGAAAAACACCCAGGGGTTGTGGAACATGGATTTTGCTGAAACTCTGGGGATAGTCTCCTTTTCCCGCCAAAAGATGAAACCCAGAACCGCACATGCAAATTCCCAACCGTTTCCGAGCTGCAGCTCATAACATTAGCACTACGAGTATATCTATATATACCTTTTCTGAACATGGGCCCATATGAGCAATGTTAATGTCATAAGCTGTAGCTTAGAAAATGTTGGGCATTTGCAAGTGTGGCTCTGGGATTCACCTTCTGGTGGTAAAAGGAGACTATCCCCAAAGTTTCAGCCAAATCCGTGGCCCACAACCCCTGGGTGCTCCTTGTCAGTCGAAAACTTATGGCAGTTTCAAGTGACCTCGTTATCTATGGCCTTGCTTAACCTTCGATGATTAAATTCTCTAACACAGACTTTGAAAAATTCCTTCATATATTTATGATTTTGAGTATGTAATAACTCACTGGTCGTTCTCATTGATGGCCTTGGAACTGCACTGGGGGGTGTTCTGATTAGGGGTCCAGTTAAAGCAATAAGGGTAAGCATAATATGCCCACGTTGCATAGGGTCTGAGGTTTTGTGCAAGCTCGATACTGCGTTCCATAAATATCTGGCCAAAATGTTCAAATCTATCGCTTGCTTCCTTCTGTATCGACCTCTCGCTCCAGAAGGGATGCCTCTTTCGCTCGATTTCGAATGAAAACTCACGGTACACCTGAAGTGAAGCCCAATTTTGCCGAAACACAGGGCGCCAGCTTTCAAAGTCTATGACTGCGAGGCCAGAAAAATCCTCATCAGGAATCTGCTCCGTGATGTTGCGACTCAGATATTCTAGGTGGAGAGTCAGATTGCCCTCTTGGGGCACGCCTCCGTTTCGATGCGCATAGTTGCCTGGAGAGACGGGATAGATAAATTAGAAACAGAGACAAAAGATTCGGAATTTGTACTCTTTCTATTCAGTAGATAAGATAGACCATGAGGGTCCATGAGATTATGAATGGCAATGCGATAAGGATTTAAATGATCGCGAAGTGAAGAAAACTGAGGGTGTATAAAATTGATTTCTAGTAGAATCATAGATCATAGACAGTAAAATTAAGTTATTGGTAATTGGACTTCAGACTGATAGTCTCATGCACAATATTTGAGTGCAAAACATATAGAATCTCGAAGAAACAAAGCCGTGTTCATCATCAGTATTCGTTGAAGGGATGCTTATTCTCAGTTTATTGTTTCTAAGATCTTAAGGATCAAGTCGTTTTTTTCTCATTGAGAAACATCTATGAAAAATACAACACTCACGGTCTTGCTAGTTTCAAGTATTGCACACTCTGGAAGACTGCGAGTCTTATCTTCTATGCCACGGTATAGTTAACGATGTATGTCAATGTTATTCGTGATTCTCTTTACCTTGAACTGTTGGAATGAAATTGGTTTACATTCAAGACGTTCAGACTTTTGTTTGCTCTGAAGTTCTCTGAGAAAATACTAGACTCCGAGATAATTGGGAATATCCATTCTAGCTTGTAGAGAAAATTTTCTCTTGAATCAATGTACCATTCTCATGAGGCGTATTTGTTAGACAGATAGTCAGTAAACCGAAAACAACCAAAAACCATATCGATATCAACGAAAAATCTGCGCTTACTGAGTTGTCGTATGATTGATTGGTTGATTGTTCTTTATTCCACCTTGGGGTAGAACCCCGTCTGGTGTATTCGAGAATACATAATGAAACATTAATAGATATAAAGCATAGATATCTGGACTTGCACGTGGTGTTGAAAGGCTACACTTTTGATAACGGCCATCAAAACCCATAATAGTATATTACGCAACGATGTCGAAAAGTTGGATTTACGCACGAGTGAAAATTTGTACACACGAGTGTGAGTCTTTACGCACTGGTGAGATTCCTTACGCACGAGCCGCGTAGCGGCGTAAAGTATCTCAACAGTGCGTAAAGATTCACATCTCGTGTGTAAAGTTTTTCCGAGTGCGGAAACCTTTCGACAGAGTTGCGTACGATATTTTTCGAAATTTTGTGCGGAAAGTTAGTATTCGGTCGGTCACCTTACATGCGAGTAACCAAATCGTGATCGGGGCAGGTACAGGGGGAAGAGGGCGCAGCCCCTGGTGGGGGTGACTGAAAAAAATTCTGAAAATGTATCAGAAAAAGATTTTTTGTTTGATATATCATATGTTACCGCATAATTTGAAAATATCGATCTCAATTCTCAAAAGTACTAATAGTGGGCAAGATCCGAAATATGTAAGTTCATAAGATATCATCAATTCTGGATTTCGAAGGAAATTATTATAGAGTTTAATGAATATCGTTAAGGACGGGCAGAAATAAATCAACGGATTGATGGAATAATATGCTATTTCTATGGTTCGATAGAAAGAACTTGGACAATTATAATGATAATAATAATGTTCTGAATACACGGGATAGAAAGCGATTTCGAAAGAAGAAAACCTATAGATTCTTTCTTATAAAAAAATATGAATACATCACCGAAACTCTTTATTGAGGCGAAGTATCCGAAGAGTGAATTTACATTTCCTTTGGACGTACGGTCCAAGGTAGATTTCAAACCACCGAAACCACGGTGGAAGCACTCCAAAAAGGTCTCAGTCGTATATATTGTATTGAACTAAATTAAACTCATAATCCACCGAAGTGAAATATTTCCATGTTCAATTCGATGGCCGACCAGGATATTTCAATCGTATGAACTTATTGAGGGAGAAGAGTTGACGATTACAATTTAGAGAGCTCATAAGCATTCATTCTATCGAGTGAAAGAAGTCATTACACCTGCCTTGGACAGCTTCGAATCAACAATTGATTCTACATAATTAAGACAGAGATCATTTTGCCAGTCAACGCAGAAACTTCAAGAGATGTTGTAGAATATCAGGCTAGAAAGAAAATACGGCAGTGCGTAACGATACGTACCGGTGTGTAAAGACATATCTTACGCACTGTTGGTGACTTCGCACAGGTCTTTACGCATTTCCTGCGCAAAAATTTCTTTACGAACGGAAAAATGTTCCTTACGCACTAACTTTACGCACATGATTTCGAAAAGGTAATTTGTCGTGTCGTATTTGACGCTATTCGAGTGATTTTCTGGCCCTGATTACAGTAGAAGAAAATCGAAGTGCAAACGAATTGATATTGTGTAATTCAGGGACAGAGTTTCTCACATTCCGGAATAATTCTCCATTTAGATCTCAGAGTAAGCGGCTCACAGGAAAAATGAGTTGTTATTAAATCAGTGATGCGAATTCAACAAGAAATATTGTGCAATCAATAAGACTTTTTAGCCCCAGTCACGGTAAAAATAAAAAGTCTAAGTACAGTCGAAGTGCAATTGTGTGATGCAGGGATAGAAAGTCATAAATTACAGGAAAATTTAATCACAAGAATATACGTCATGGCGAATGAACCCACGAAGTTGACTCAAAATTCAATGTTTGATCATTTCTTCAGAGATCTTTAATAAGGTGATTGGTCACCCAATGAATGTGTACAGAAAAACAAAAATCAGGCTCATGTCACCAATATTTTCAGTTCAATGTAGAAAAACAATTCACAACCAGGATTCAATTTCTTTCAAATGTTTACCAAATTCTCGATGACCAGTGATCTGTTCATTTGGAATTCGCGTGGCGAAGAAACAAAAATCATAAACAATCGCCACCATGTGTATTAGCTACTAAAGGTGATGTCAGCTCCGATTCCGTATCACAGAGTGAGTGGTGCAATATTCAGTAAAAACCACGCGGGAAGAATTGAAAAGACAAATCTCAGAGGCTGTTTGTCTGAACAAGTAATTTAGCACTCACTAATTAATAACAAGGAAACGATGCATGCGTAGCCAAATGTCGAGGAATTCATCTAATCAATGATACCAAATCAAAATCGTTTGCATCTGTTATCAACTGGATGCTAATATTATCATCAATATCAAGAATCAGATTAAGTAAACTAAGATATAGCTACATTCTTCGCAAATGCACATATTAAGCATCTCATTTTACCAGTATTGATCAATGAATAGCACAAAAAGATCTTTCGTGACAAAATACAATTTTTGATAGTCTCAATTTCGTTGTGACAGATTTTGATAATACTTTGCGCACATGAATCTACATAGATTATGTGGAAATAAGAACGTACCTTCGTCATCTTTCAGCATCGCTGGAAAATAACCAGGATCGTACAGTAGTGCAATTTTATCTCCTCTGAATTCATCTCCTTCGTTTTGCGAAAAGCCAAATTTTGTCGATACCTGGCTAAAATCCAGTCCATACTTGTGACACATGAAAGTAGGCACGTTCCAAATAATTTGAAACTTTCTTGAAAAGTTGTATGAAGTCGATTCCTGATATCTAGAGGAGCAAATAGAGAACACTCTATGATTTTTGCTATTTATAAAATATGCTCATCTCCATCTTTAGTTTGTGATTTGAATGAAAATGAAAGCTGAATACTCATAGATTCATCCAAAGGATTCCGCACAAAGTACACGTGCAGTGGTTCCTGGTCTCAAATGAGTAGATAGAGAATGAATGGGTAGTTTTTAGAATATCTTGAACGAAAATTTACAGACTCCCATGCGTTCGATGTGATTAATACAAATTGCATCACATCTAGTATAACTCTCAGAATTCATTCAATATGGATATTTTTATAATGTATGGTGAATTTTGGGAAATGACCGAGTAGGCTTGTAACCGATGTGCGTGTATTGCGAGAATCACATGAGATTATGGCGAATACCGTAGTGAGATATTTTATTCTGTGCGAGATCTTCACTTCTTAGGCAATAAGATTCCTCTACATTGGAATAACGCACACGGATGGTAATCTCAAAAAGACGAAATCTTCTTGCTGTACTTATAATTAGTTGGGAATAAGACGCATTTATGCTCAGATATATAGCAAAGAAAAGACGACTTTTCCTTCGTACAGCTGTAGACTGATGGCAACTCACGTCAATACTCTCTACATCAATTCTTACGTTTATCACATAAAGCAAGGAATAAAATACATACGAGTTATTACTCGTGAAACAGGCCTACGAGAAGAATCATGCCCCTGATTTCATTCTTAGCATCAATCGTCTTCTATTGTACAAACTATGATAATTCCATTGTGGGACCCTATGATAATTCTTCAAGTGTCTGACTAGGAGAGTGTTGCAGATCCGGGCCACGGATTCGGCTGAAACTCTGGAAATAGCCTCTTTTCAGCTCAAAAAGAAGATTTTCGAAATTATAGACCCTAACGCTCAAGCGTTTCCAATCATCAGCAGGAAACTTTAGCATTGCTCATATGGGGCCGTGTGAAAAATTGATATTCATAGGTATACTGTAATGTATAGGCTCTAGGTTGTAGCTCGGGAACGCTTAAGCGTTAGGGTTTATAATTTTGGATGTCTTCTTTTGATGCAAAGATGAGACTATTCCCAAAGTTTCAGTCAAATCCGTAACCCGGATCTGTAAACCCAGATCTCTTATTCACAAAAAGTATGTATCCCAGATCCGGTTTGAGATACGAGGATGCGGTTCTCGTCGGTCGGAAGGTCTTGGAAAGCCCATCAAAACCAAACTTGTGAAGTCATCTTTGAGGTTATGAAAGTTCTTTCCGAGCGAAATAGTGATGGAGAAGAAAATTGAGCCCCAGAGAGCCGTTTTTTTACCTTTGAAAATTGGAGATTTGATGTGAAATGTTTTTGGGAAATAATGGCCCCGAACGTTTTTACTATGTTCTAAGACCTATTTCTGCTATTTTTCGCCCATCGACTCTTCAGGAGATTGATTAATACGATATTCAAGAAAATTCTCAGTATGTAAAGCTCATCAGAGATTGTATGAGAAAAGATATCATTATTCTTGCAAGACAATCAACAAGCACACCGTGATCACTTACGTTTGAATAATCCAGAATGCCTGGTTGGAACGTACATTTGATCAAAATATTCTTGCTAGTGGGTTGTGAGGGATAAAACTGTCTATGAGATTCGATACGACGTAAATTTTAAACATAAGGGATCGTGAAATCAAATGTAAACATATTTTTGTAAGCTGGAATTCTACATATTCTGACTCGAAGTGTCTCAAAATGTATCCACTTGTGTTTTTCGCACTCCTATGCGATTTTGATCAGTACGATCTGATTCCTATAACTTTCGTCGAAATTAATTCACACGGAGCTACTACACATGTAGTTTTTGCAGGGTCCTCTACACGATGAAGATGAAGTTGCCAACATGCTTCAGATTAGAATATTTATACTTCTCGTTGTCAAGGGTGTCAAAATAAATATGACAGCATACTTCAATAAGAAAATTCGTCTCAATTCTTCAGATTCATCTGTAAAAACATCAGTGGTCATTGAATATACACTTGTCTCAGTTAAATAAAATGCCGAAATTTAGCACTTAAAGCCATGTCGGAATCTCGCGGCAAATACGGGGTTACAACTTACACAATGGTTTTTCCATCAATTGAGACGGGGATGGTCGCAAATGACTTAGAGTTGCTTCAGGAATGTGCCTCTGGTACGATCTGGGAGGATAAACGTCTCTCACTCTTGAGAAGGGATCGAAGAATCGAGAGATGTTCCGATTTTGAATCTCAGAGAGCGCGACCTTGCACCTTACATCGAGTTTTGAGGAAGATACGTTTATTCTCTTGGGTCGTACCAGAGGCACATTCCTAAGGCAATTTCGAGTCATTTGCGACCACCCTCGTCTCAATTGATGGAGAAACCATAGCGAAAAGTGTAACCCCGTTTCGCGCGAGACTCCGACACGGCCTTAAGCATATCTTTGAGAATCTTTTAAATTCATTTCAAAATCACTGAAAACAGTCATGTCATGCCGTTGAGAGTCCTTTCCACTCCACCTTTATGAATATCACAATCACAATTCATATGAGTCCATGAAAATTTGTCAAATCACTGAAAATTTACCCCAAAGAGCCAACTTCTCCTGCAATCAGCCAAAGAAATAAAAATGTGGCCGAACTGACAGCAACCACCCTCAGTTTTCTCGGCATTTTCCAAAAGCCAACAACCCTCGAGTAGCGCGGAGTAGGTGTTCGAAACAAGTGCCCGCGACCGCGCGAAAAAAGACTGTGTAGTCAGCCGCTTGCTGAGCCCATACATTTATTTTGCTCTTCTCAGATTGTAACGTCGTCTATACATCGCGAGCGCGTCAAGCTCGTGTCATCCTCCTCCCACTCTTACAATTTTCACCAGGTCTGTTTATGCACCTTCCAGAATCAGTGCATTGTCAATGCGTGCGCGAATATTATAGAGGCGTTATCTTCGAGACAGTGTGCCACATTACCCATGCACTCGTTCAATTTTTCAATGTCTAGTGTATGATAAGCGTGCACTCAATATTGCTTCTCTATCCGAATTAGATATATACATGAATAGTGTTTTCTTTTTAATTTTTTTTGCCTAGTGAGTATGGTAAGATGCTTCTTTGCGTCCACGGTGAATTATGAATGTGTACTTGCCTATAGAACCGTGTCTTGCCACACTCGGCTGTTACTACTTATGGCTTGAAATTTCTAGTGCAAAAATGACAAGGCTCGAGGTCCGCAATGTGAAAAGTTGACGTGAAGAGGCTGGTGTACAAGAAACTAAGTTAGTCAAGCAAGCGAAAGATTGAGAAGGGTTGGAAAGTGTCATTACATAATTTCTTAGCTAATTACTCAACCAGTCTTCTAAAGATACCTATAATATTTCTTCATTTTACACTCGTTTTGCATTCATCAGCCTACAGTCAATCATTTCATTATATGTTATAATGTTTCAAAGTTATATCGTCTTTATCTTAACCTGAGAATCTAGAAGATATTAGCATGATTATGGGATTCGTGTACATATCCAACCATATTAATATGAAAATTGATTGTTTTGAATTTACGAAGATCGGTTATAATAGTCAGGAGATATATAGTAATCATGTCCTTGCAGATGAAGACTACTATTCGTGCAATCATCCGTATCATCCATGAAATCATGCATGTAATACCAGTGAACCCCTGCAATCAAACGTTGACTAATCAGAGGCGAGCTATCTTAATTGCCCCAAAAGGTGATTCTTCCGCGAGTTAGCGGTTAGCGAGAGGATGTACCCAACATTCCACCATCGTTTCAGAGAGGTTTTCATTCTAGCAAACGGAAAAATCCATGTGTTTTACAAGAGTTTCGTGAAATCGCGATTCATTTGCTTCTAGATATCTAAATGAGATCTTCGTTAACTCATTCTGCAGTCATTTTCACACACTTTTAGGTGATGTTGGAAGGATTCGCGGACCTTTAATTAGGTAAAAGAAAAGTTAAAAGGAAGAGATGCACTATCGATCAAAATTTCGGATAAACCTGAAAAGGGAAAGTCCAATCGAGAAAATTTGGGTTTTTCGGCCTTAATGGTCCAAAATGACTTCAATCTAGCTCACTAGTATTTCGAGGATTTTGTGGGTTTTTTTCCTGTGACACAGCAGGTTTTCCATAGGCCGAGTCGAATCCTTAAGAAAATTCATAAAAATTGGGCCAAAGCTCAGAATTTTGCAAGCCAGACATGGAATGACGGATCTAAATGATTCGAAGAGCACCTGAAAGTGGAAATCCAGAGCTTCAAAATTCACTCTTGAAAGTTATTCTTGGTTGTTCCTGGGCCAAAGAACGACGGCTTTTCTGACAAAAGGTTTCTCTCAGAAAAAGGACCAGTCATTGAGAAATCATGGAGAGACTCATACATATTCAAATTGGTGTAAGCACTATTCTCGTTTTCCTCCACCATAACAAGAAAAAACTCGAGAGAAATCAAAGAAATACCATCATTGGTCCAGTATCCTCACTTTCCGTGATATTGGGACTTTCTTTTGATAGAAATCTTTCGTCAGTAAACCCGCCATTTCTCGGACCAGGAACGACTTACAATAAGTTTCGATGACGAATTTTGGAGTTCTTGACTTCTTGCTTCCGATATTTTTTTAATCATTTCGATCCATCAACTCTGGTCTGACTTGAAAACTCTGAGTTTTGACCCAATTTCAACCAAATACGATCAAATTTATAGAACATATTCGTGTGTTTTTATCTGCACGATTCCTTGATATTTCATGATCAATTCAAGTGATCTAACTACATCATTCGAAAAGAGAACGATTCAAGTTCCTCATCTACTAATATCATTTTGTGGACTCAATTGGGTGAAGGAGAGGAAGTGATGAGGTTCAGCGTTTGCACACAAGTCGAGTATGTGACTCGCGAACGCAGACTTTTGCCTCGTGCCATTGTTCACTGTCGTTTGCGGATTCACAAACAACCGAAAGATATGGAAGGGATTGACATCTATCTCTCAGATTTCATCGAACCTCTCCATACTCTAATAGTCAAGAATTCTGGAATTAGCAGAAAAATAATAGACAAGCTGTAATGGATTTGATTGCTTTCTTCGGTACCCAACTATTCCAAATTTTGTGATCAACAAGAAGAAAGTAGGAAAGCGGTAGTGAAATTTATTCCCTCAGACTGGCACTCGTATTCCATTATGATCGAGTGGAAGCTTGATACTTTGGAATATTCCAACACAAACATATCCAAGGGCCTCATTTTCTCACTGGATCATAATCACTCAAACATAAAGCTATAGAGATCTACATTTGACTTGCTAACTAAGGTAAGTTTACCCAATATGCGTCTGCCGCCCCCCCCCTGAAGCCGTTTTGCTAATAGTTTTAACCCTTTCCAATATTTTCCAATGTTTTACATTGCATCTTAGAGCTTGTTTCAAGACCTTTCGGCATATGGGGGTAGGTGGGGTACACTTACCTTACACTGCAATGAATTTACCAAGTTCTCTGTGCAAAAACCTTATTCAAACGTAGCTTGTGGTTGATCGCCTGAACCAGAACAATTTCAAATTGTTCCCCAATATTCGTTAATCATAGAGGCACTTTTCCTGGAATTGGAACATTTTTTTCATTATTGGGGCTCTACCTTCAAACCCTGCTACAGGGAAGGATAATAGCGAACTGCAACAACAACCCTCACCGGTTCATCGGTAATCAACCATCATTATACAAAATGTTCTGTTTCGAAACGCATTTGAAGACATGCCTGAATCACTGAAAACAATTTCAACTGAATCCACAAAATGTAAGAATGTATCATGTATCTGAATAACTGACCCGGCCGGGGCAGTTTGTAGTACCCCACAACAGAATGGTTTGAGTGATTCGACTGTATCAAAAATTTCGATTGACGAGATGATTTGCATGATGAATATCCTCATAAACTTGGAGAAGATGCTGAGATTCCCTCAACGGCTTCAAAGTTCCATCACCGTCATATAGGTCGAGTAAATTCACCTCAATCTACCTTCTCTCAATCTCGAAGTCAAAAGTCCAACGCACAGACATCGGGACGCATCATACAACACGTTCTCAATCTGCATACATATCACAAGAGGCCAATTAAGCACTTGGTCTGCTCTTCTCTGAGTATCGCAAAAGAGAGCAAGACAATCTGAAAGGAGATCAATGTTTCTCGCAAGCAAATATGCCATACCGAAGCGGACCCTTGACCGCTCGAGCGATGAGGCTCATATACTGCCCTTGCCATCACGCAGCCAAAGACTCGACGTTTGCAACGTAAGCTCGCAAGTTTCAATATATAGGTAGTAGACGAGGAAAATACTGTGGCACTGATGATTCGAGGCCCCGTTGACTCGGATGTCCCAAAGATCGTCGCGAAGAGCGGCAAGGCAATTTTCCCGCACGCGACTCTCAGCCTCTTCAAGGTCTGAGTAAGTAAGTATACCAGAGTTGAAGTGCATGACACTTGGCGTGGCGGTAAACGCACTCACAAGGACGGAGCCTCGAGTGTATTAGTAAGTAGATAAACGGAACCAAGTCGGCTGGTGACCCTCGCCCACTTTGCACCGTCGCTCCTTGTTTTCCGTCGAGTGCATCCTAAACCCTCAACTTTCGCAAATGTTTGTTCGTGGTTTGAAATGGTTTTCACGGGAAATAGTGCTCCACATTTTGGAGCAACGTCTTTTGATTCATATTTTGTAGGAAATTATATATCGCGATACGGAGCAGCGATTTTTTCTAAACTAGTACTGAAAACGATTTTATAGCTCCATAAAGTTAGGTATTGCGTTTTTTTCCATAAGCGATGGCTTGACAATGGATTTCTTGCCGATTAGGGTTCAAGATTTGATCGTTGGCCTGTCTGAAAATTAGTCTGGAGCTTGACTCATTATAACTCAAGAATTGAGATCCTATGTATATTTAACTATCAATAAGTATTGTGAAGGGGAGGACACAAAACTTTGGAAACTTGTGACTGATATCTCAATGGTTCTCTCGGAATTACAAAAAGTAGAGAAAAATTCATAGCTGCAAAATAATATCAATCTTTGAGCAAAACAATAAAAAAAAAAAAAAAACGACGCGAGAATTTCAGAAAATTCATTGCAAAAAGCCTGTGAAAAAACTTAACATCCAAAAGACTCATGAGATGAATGAATTCACTATATCAGCTATGAATGAATTCATAGCTGATATAGTGACATGAAAATTTGGGAAAATTAATGCAGCTATCTCAAGTCTTTTGTTGGTAGTTGCGGAAAACCCAGCATTCACAGACAAACCAAGAAATTGAGGCAACATGGACAGTTCTCAGAGCTTGTTTGGAAACTAATCCCTCTACTGATTTTACCTGAGAAAATTACGAAAGTTAAAAATATCAACATAAGTAGGCATATTTCGATGTTTATAAATTGGTCTTGAGGAGTCAAAATTTCATTCATGAAATTCTGGAAAAGCCACTTTCCACTCGTCTTGAAGAAAGGTCTCAATTTTTTTCGACTTGTTGATCCAAGAATAGGGAGAGCTGTTTTGTGATGGGTATGAATTTGTGTGATTATTGACGGACAGGAAAAATTTCCTCATGCCAGAAAATATTTCAAGCAAAACTCTGAGGACAAGAAAACTCTTTCTAGAAAGAGCCTATCATTGCTAACGGTCGCAGAGTTTCTGCTGATGACTAAAAAGTTATGCGATATTTACGGAACAGAATCGACATCGAAGCTCAAGATAATTTCACTCATCGGAAAAAATCCAAAGCTCTTTCTCAAAATATACTAGGATCAAACCTTCTTCCTCCCACCACTCCAATCAAAGTTCCAAAGCATTCATGAGAATACCCTTGTGTTTCTTTTTTGGATGGCGTGAAAAGGTTACCCCGGTAAGGAAATTTGAAAATCTTGTAGGAGTTTAGTCCATTACCAACTTCTAGAATATTAAGTTAATTGTTTTGCTAATTCAACAGCGTTCAGTTATTGTTTGTCATTTGTGAAACAGAATGCATTTTTCGGTGGATTTCATAGATAATATTTATTACTGATTACCGCCATATACAATTCATTATCCCCAAGACTGGCACATACCCTCCTCATTGTAGAACGAGCCCAATTCTTTCAGGAGTCATACCTGGACATCGCCAGTTATACAAGTAATACTGGAGATTGCCATCGCCAATTCCAAATTTCAGTGGCTCAAGGAATTCCTTGTTATCCATAAGGTCTAGTGCATTGAACACATCGAATCCAATCTGGAAATAATTATTCCAATTACAATTCGTTCATTCTTTGTGAAATTCTGGAATGGTCGAACAAAGGCAGATAGAGAGGCGGCGCGGCGGGTGTGATCGTACGTAACAAGGTCAACAATTCCGTGATACCTAATCATCCCTCACCACGAAAATGAGTTCTATTTACGATGAAATGACATCAACAACTCAGATTTTTTCTAAGTAAAACTGTTTGGGAATCGTCCCAAGATTAGCTCTTACTTAAAATGAATGAAAAAGATAAATTGAAAAAACCTTCCTCAAAGTGAGAGAAAAACCTGAACATCGTCTCAAAATAGAGTAGAGAGAATCAAACTTTGATTATGTCTAAGTGAAGATTATGAGAAAGGTCGAGCTCAACACTAGCTAATAGTAAATTTATCAAGATATCGGGGTTCAAAAACGCTATCGGTCAGTAGATCTTCTTTCTCAACCCATACGTTCATACTATCGACCGAATTCCCGGGAACATATCAAATCACATTGTGAATGAGGAAAAGTCCGGAGAATCAAATAGATTCAAATTTTCTAACACAAAATTGATCAATAAAACGGAACCTTACGTTTCTGGCTGATATTAGCGCATCCTGCATGAGACCTAGCCAAGCTGTTTTTGTTGAGACGTTGTAAAAGCTGTAAGCCGCACGCAGACTCTTGTGTGTTTGATGATGCATTACTGAGCTTGGTAGTGTGTAATAACTGACCATATCTGTAATTTTTTTGGTGGCTGGATCTTCAACAACAAAACTGTCGACAATTCCCTCTTGTGGCGTGAACCAATGTTCAAATTCATCCTCACTGAATATGGGTGCCAGGTCGAACTTTTGAAGGTACTGATGACAGAGATTTGAGTGAGTGAGAAAATATCCAACAAAATGAAAAAAAAAAACGACAGAATCGTGGCATGCATCATAAAGGGTAGATTGAAGTGAATATTTCCATATTTCCAACGCTAACAGCTCAAGCATTCCGAAAACTCAAGATTGGAAAGGCCGAACTTCTTTTACACAAATAAGAGAAAAAACCGGAATGGAAACAATTTTTTCATGCAAATTGACGTCACGCGCTTCGGCACTTCAAGTACAGCGGTACAGCATTAAAAGTTGGTAAAATTTAATGAATTCGAATTCTAAACTCACACTGTTCAGCAGTTTGTGGCCTTGTTTGACATCTCCTTTCACTAATTTTCTGAATCCCGGAGTTTTTGTATCTTCGGGTAGTTTATACAATTTCAACGTCCTCTGCATTGTCATGTTCCGCGATAAATGTGAAAACTTAATTTCAATAAGCTTTTTAGGATTCAAAGAACGATGCCAGTACCTACAAGTAGCTACTGGCTTAGGAAGAACCACCCCTGCGGTATAAACAGCTTGAAAAATACCAGTCAGATTGACCCTCCTTGTTATTTCACGAATCAACACGGGAGCTACTCGTTTTGATCGTAACTTTTTATGAACACATAAGAAGTTAATTTCTACCATTTTCTGCACTCTGAAAAATAAATAAAGAGTGATCACTTTATTATGAGTGATGGGGTCTCTCAAGATGGGAAGTCTTGGAAGTCACTGAACAATGCTAATAGCAAACTGTAGAAAATACAATTTGGTTTTGATCTTCTGAGAATGTGAATATGTTAGGGGTACAAATTTCCAACTTTTGGTCACAGCTAACAAAAAATCGTATTCAAAATGCTCTGAGGTCTAGTTTTTACAGTGATGGTGCACAGGAAAGTGTATGCTCTCTAAGCAAGGTAGTGAGTTGATGTACAAGGAACACAAGAGATCAAAAAGCAATTAGACATAGTGAGATTAATCATCAATTTCAAGTTTTGATCGAGAGGAAAAAATCTTGTGGTGAACTCACTTGTCATATATCTTCAAAGTTGCAGGTATAGCCGATATAAAACCAACAAGCCGACTATTCTTTGTTACACGAACTCCACAATGCCACTCCTTACGCCAACCAGGAGGCTGTAGAGCCCTGATGAAAAAAATCATCTTGACGCTTGTCTATAGATAGCAGCAGAACAAAAATTCCTTACTCACCATCTCAGAAAAGCAGGAGGATAATCAAACCTAAACATGGCATCATCATCCTCAACATAATTTTCTGATAGTAAAGCATATAGCTCCCCCAAAATTTGAGGATCATTTAAATCTAAAGTATCCCAATGAAAATTATCAGGCAACGAATAAGGTTCAGCTCTGACGGACTCCTTATCTGGTTCAATAGCTTCATTTACATCAATTGTTTCATCTGTGGAATCAACATACCAGAAGTTAAAATAATTTCAAAATTCAAGTGCTCCCTTTTATGAAACAATTAACTCACCCATCTTTGGTACCGGTTGGGTACTCCAAAATTGATAAGGCTTCTGCATTGCTTCTTCTGGTGTCTTGGCAGACTTATGCAGCGTAGCTTGTGACAGAGCGCCTGCACTCAAATTCTGGAACAATGAGTGCATTTACAATAGCTAACTCGCCATCAAACTATTTGAAGTTTCTACTAGTTTCAACTATCACGAATACAAGAACTTCCTAATTGACCAAGAAAACTGACTCAATTATCTTCCCAAAAACGGTTTTTGATCTCAGTAAAAATAATACAATCTATGGTATTCTATTTTTGTAATTATTTTTTTAGTTGAATTTGATGATCAGAGTTCTAAATTTGGGGGTGAAATTTTCAAATCACATATTTATGCATTGAAGAGATTCTGTAAGAGGAATATCATTTTCTGAACTCATTTCATGTAAACTGAAGTTTTTTGTAAACTCTTACCTCAAGGATACGCAAGCCATTAGTCAGCCATTCTGATGACAACTGATTTGACCCTGAAAATAGGTTATTTTGAATCAGTAAGAAAAAAATTCCTCCTGGAAACTTCAAGGACCTCATAGGAGGACAGAAAAACCCCTCCTTGGATTACTCACCATTTTCTGTGCTGATCTCACTGCTATTTGTATCAGCAGATCCAGCTTGGCCCTTTTTCTTTCGGTGTTTCTTGGAGCTGCTGTAAAATCACCAGATAAGTGGTTATGGTAATCATCATTTTTTTTATATTTGAATAAACAAACAACTACATCTACATTTGGAAGAACAAATCATCAGAAGTTCACTCTGATTCATCTTTCAAATTTTCTTCTTGTGGAATGTAGTTCAAAATTTAATGTCATTCAATTGGTCCTGTGACAAAAAAAGTTCAAATATTTCTTGTCCCTCATTTTCAAAGTGAACAAAAATCTATTTACGGTTCATAATTCATAACCGGTCAATATAACTAAAATGCTCACTTTTTGGGAAGGTGATAAACAGAAAGATATTTGTGAGTATAAATTAAAATATTTGCGATAAATTAAGTAAGAGTCCGACAAATTATAATGTGGAGGAATATTCATGATTCTAGCATCAATTTGATCGGGACTCTCCAAAGAACTATCACAGGATTCACTCCATTCAATTTCATTTTATAGGGATATGGGGGAAGATTTTTAAAATTTGCTCAATTAGTGACAATTGCCAAATGAGTTTAACATACAAAGAGCAAGTGGTTTTCAGTTGAAGTCATAAATAATTATGGCCTCGTCATAGTGATTTGTAAATCATTGAACTAGTTACCTCTGTACATTGTCCATCATGTTTACAAAAATATACTGAACGGTTTTCAGTTTCAGTGCAAAAGTTCAACAGGCCAACTAGTTGTTTGGTTTTTAGAAGTATAAACAGAAAGAGTTGATGGAAGATCAATGTTGATGGTCATCAAACTCATTTATGACTCTTTGGAATTGTCTCTAAGTACTTCAAGCAAACTTTTTGAATCCAATGAAGATGTGTAAGTCAGAAAACACTGAGCTCTGTGGTGGAAATTTTAAGGAGATCAAAGGAGTGTCTGTCGTCTGCTACTCGTGCCATGTGGAGTATGTGGACTAGGGAACTAGGGTCCCTTAATCCCTAATATGTGCGGACAAAATTGCGACGGGCGACGAGCCGACGACACATATCGGGGTGCCCAGGGCAGGGGTGCCGCTCAGACAGTAGTAAGTCGTATATATTCTCATTAAATCCTAAACTAAAAATTTCCCAAAAGTAGCTAGCTTGCCACTAGTGCTGTGATTTTGAAGAATCAATATGAGGAATTATTCTTCGATTTACCAAATACCCATAAGTGAAGACAACATATAATTTAACCCTTCAGATGAGAGTCCTTATATTGAAAACCACACCCTCATGACTATTTGCAGACAAGCACTCGTGTTTTTAGATTTACGAGAGAACTTCACCAATGAAGAACATCGGCATTGCGAAATTTCCTTTAGCGAATCATATACGCAATAACTAGTGAGTTGACTATTATCCGATAACGCAATTTTCATTACCGATCTAAATTACGAAATATATATTCAAAACTTTCCCAAATTCCATCATTCAAAAGGTTTATTCGATTACGCCGGCAACTTCTGTCGAATACTGAATAGGTAAGAAATCTTTTTTAGACTGCTTCGTAGACTTTTTTCGTGACTGCGTTTAATATTTACCACGCCAAAATTAGATTTTAGAAGTTTTTTTTTTTATATATTGGAATTAAGCCATTCTACTAGTGAATTTACAAAACAGAAATCAACTGTTGAGATTTTGAAAAAGTTATAACATAACAACGAGCGTTTTCGAATTTTAAATCTCTGCTCGAACAACCAACTGCCTTTGGTGTAAGGATTGAGCATACAGTTTCCTCGACAGTTTCAGGTTCATGATTTTATCCTCGCAAATACAGGCAAAGCCAAGTTTTATAGACGATGCTCCCTTTCTTGACAAAAAAGATACAAAATTCAAGCATAGCCACAACTGTAGATTTTCACAGCTTTTCTCCTTTTTTCATTGAAAGTCCGAGAATCTGGCCACTTTGCGAGAGCTCTTACATTTTCGCTCGCACGACGTTAAAAAATATCAAAAAATCTTATCTCCTAGCAGATGGGATTTTTTCCGCTCTCCGAGCTGCTTCATAGAATTGATCTAAATCTTCACCCGCGCTCAAGTGAAAACGGTTTTTATTCAAAATTCTTGGAGCTATACTTCAGCTGCTTGTGCCACCAGGAAAGGTTGAAAAAAATCAAAAGCCATAAAAGGTCAGCATTTTTTTATCTTCTTTCGAATGTTCTTTGTGAAATTTCTACATGTTGATCTGTGTCCAAGTAATTAACGTATGAGCAAAAAAGAATTTTATTCCACCATTAACGAATTTATGCACGGTGTATTTCATGTTGCATCGAATAGTTCAACTCTTTCACATCTAAACTGACAGCTCGGTAAAGTGCATAGTATGATGAGAATTGAACGATAAATTTACTCTTATTCTGACTGATAAATATATGGAAAGCCTCCATTAGGAATAAAACTTGCAACAATCTTGGTCGCATGTTTCAGTGAGCAGGCCCCATCGTTGAATTTGGCATTGCGAGGATATTTTTAGGAAACCTTCTTACTATGCCTGGATCTCATAATGGGCAGAGCTATAATGATTCCTACTGCGTGGTTCAAAAATGTTCGGCCGTTTGCAAGTGCGGCTTGGAGACCTTAGAGTTCGATGACGATTTCTTCTTATTGAAACGGAGATATTCCGAGAGTTTGAATCAAATCCGTGTTTCACCTTTACTAGTTGCTCAGCAATACTTGTGCTTCTCAATAATGTCAAAACAGCTCTTTTCAATCAAGTTTTTCCCCGTTGCCACATGATTCGCAGTCCATTATAAGACTGACCGTTCAAACTTGAATTACTTGATTCTCTAATCTTCCGTTCAAGCGAAGAAGACTCATTTACAAGGGGAGGACCTGACCTTTGGATCACCAATCCTTTCCAAAATTTTTTTACCGTTTTGTGTCACCTAGAATATGAAGAATCCAGAGTAACTCCGTCAAATGGGCTTTCTGTCCAGAGCTACAAGCAAAAATGTTAGCGTTGCCAGTATATCTATATATATATCATTTTTTAACATGGGCCTATATGAGCAATGTTAATGTCATGGGCTGTAACTTTGAACAGGAAGCCCATTTGACGGAGTTACTCTAGATTCGCCATATTCTAGGTGGTACCAAACTGTGAAAAAATTTTGGACAAGATTGGTGATCCAAAGGTCTGGTCCTCCCCTTGTTAAGTTAGATGACCGTATCACATCGTCATTCACGATCTGATATTATTCAAATATTCCAATGTGTTATTGCTAAGAATAGGAGCTAATATCAAAATAGTAGGAAATGGGACCACCAGTTTGCGCGTAATAATAAGACAGGATGAAATTTCCAATAGTAGTTATAAATTCCGTACTGAGGAATCTTCGCAAGAGCACAACAATGAATAGCGTGGAGCTCAACTTTCAAGATACCAACATAGAGAATTTGAAATATAAGTATCGAAATTCGTAAAAAAGAGAGTAGACGCGATAGTTATCCCTCACGAGACTGATGTGATAGAAGAGAGCCAGTTATCCGTGTCTATTACGAAACTCCCTCAAAATTAAGAAATTTCCATACATGATGTATGTGAGAAAATTGTGCCCACGAAATTCCGACGAGATTTCGGGGTTTCCGCACTTGTTCATCGAATCCATGAAATCGTCATGGATGAGACATGTCTGAAGTACAGCCATTTCTTAACCAAGCAGCAAGAGCCTCCTCCAGAGTCATTTAATGGAACGGGAATCAATTCCTTGTTATCAAAGGAAATCAATGAACGTTAATGTTTATAGTCCATTATTATTTGACTCAAGCAATAATTTGAGCACGTTTTGCTCTTTGAAAATGTCAAACTATCCTCAAAAACATTTCTGTGTTCCCACATCATGCTCTTATATCACAGTTGATAAGACTTTTGTCTATCGCCAACGAGGCTTTGCAAATAGAGATGGACGTCGCAAACCTTCTGTCATGGCCATCAGAGATCTGGAATAATTCTTGATATCAAGTTTTTTGGTGTACATCAACAATCTCATGTGATTGAGAACTTAAAATTCGAATAAAATGATCGAGGTTTATGTATTATGAATAACGAAACACCGTCAACATGTTCATGATTTGGAAGGCGGAAATTCACACCCACTCTCCTTAACTACCTAAAAATAGGCCTATCAGAGGAAATGAGACTACCTAAATGGCCAAGCTCAAAATAGAACCTTGTGAATGGTCTGAAATAGGGATGCGGTGTCGCTGGCCGGTGGCCACCCAATTAAGGCGATGCGGTCACCGTGCAACCCGGAAATTATATCTTATTTGGATGTAAATAAAAAAATTTCCACGAAACGAAGTCGGAGACGATTTGTTCATTACGTATCATCACCTGAGTTGTGGTGGACAACTCATTATTTGTCACCAATCACAAGACTATCACTAATAAACGAGAATAACTTGCCCGCGGGTACTTTCTAACCTACAAATTGGCACATTTTCGTTCACAAAACTCTCAAAATCTAGTCCGATTTGGGCCAAACGAAGAGTTATCCAGGCCAAGTTAGATGATAATAAAGCCTGGATAACTCGTCGTTTAGCCCAAATTGGAACAGATTTTGAGATTTCTGTGAACAAAAATCAGCGTGCACGGTGACCGCATCGCCTTAAGTTAGACAAGTGTAACTTAGGTGAATTGTTAAAGGTTTTCACAGTTCGAAAATACGGAGACTTTCCGGGGAAATGAGACCCTGAAGTATTTCTTAGCTAGGGAATAGAAGGGGAGAATCAGATTGATAGTATTTCACAGGGTCGTGAACGAAGTGCACACCCTGAATGAGGTTAGAGGCTGTGGCAACGCTGAGTTTTTGAGGAACCAACGGAAGCTGTTCATCAACAAGGTGTTCCATGAAGAACAACTATTCTCGAAGTAAACCTGCCTTTTGTCTCCGCCATCTTTCGCATGGTTCTCCTTGTTTTTGTCATCTTTCTCCGGTTGCTTGGGGCTTGCGGATGCTCCAGTATTCTTCGTCGTCGTGGTTGTCGTCGTTTCCTCTGGCACTTTTTCACTATCAACTTTGCTCTCCATGATTCCAAACTACACTATTTACACAATTGACTAAATTTCTAGAAAAATACAAATTATCGTATGTATAAATGCATTGAAATTAGATTTTTCGGGTATTAAATTGCTCTCATTATAGCGAGGGCATGGGCATCCGGCTCGCCATGTTATACACTGGCTTTTGCCTTCTGCCTTGAATTATGCATAATATTAGGGAATCTATATATGACAACTTGAGGTGAGTCGGTAAGGTTACAAACGTTCGTACCGATAGCAAATATGAAGGAAATCGGACAGAGACTGGGGCCCCTAAAAATGGGGTCGATTCAAGGCGCAAGATTTGAATGTTTGATGCCAATTCTATAAAACTTCTACATTCCCCAGTAAATAGTATTCGCTACAATTTCAGATTTTGCTGATACCGTCAAGTATAGCGTAACTTCTCCACAAAAATCGTATCTTTCCCGTTCTTAAAACTCGTGTAACTTGTATGTACGTTTCACACCTGAAGTGGATTAATTCTGTGGTCAATCGACAGCTTATGGAGTTCCAGCTTTCGATTGTCCAGTATAAATTCAAGCCTATTAGGACGTCTCTGTTGGGAGCTATAAGCGCTTCAAATAGTGTTCCAAAGTCAGACCCCTGTTGGGGTAACATTGGAACAGTGAGATCGGATAGTGAGACCTCTCTACAGTGTGTTGCTGTCCTGTTCACCACTCTTTTTCTAAATTCTGAAAATCCGTTTCACTGTAGACCACGATCCACTGCGGGTCTGATCGAAAAAAATTTGAAACCTAGTTTAGTTTTTTCTGAAGCTCAATCATCAAGTTTTCTAAAAGTCTCAGAAGGAAAGCCTGATACTGTTATCTATTAACCCATTTGAGTATTCCAACGTTAACCTACTTTTCCCAGAAAAACCAGTGAAATTCTCAGTTTTTACTCTACAAATCTTACCCAGGGTGAAAATACATCAATGGAACGATGAGTCCGTCGAAATTTCTGTACGGAAGAGTAAAATCCATGGCCAGTTCAGTGCGTTACCTACCTTGGACTCGCCCTGCAAAGGACGAAGCTATACTCATTTTTCTGATAGACTCGGGAAAAACTTGGATCAAGGACATAATTTTGAGAATTTCAGTTAAGAAAGGATACACAAGAAACACTCTCGCTGGCGCTGAACATTGCTTATGCGTCTCCAAAGTGGGGAGAACGAGCTATAAGATTACTCTGTGATACAAAATTTTGGGTCCGGAATGTCACATTGACCAAACCATGATTTTCTTGCGTGACGCTGAAACCGAATCCAAGATCCAAATTGCTCCAGAATGTCGGGATTTTTCCAAATCGCAGAAGGTCTTATTTTCAGCGGTTTTTCTACGTAGACAAAAATCTTGACGTAGTAGCTTGAAATGGACCAAAGGATCATGATTAGTCGGTCATTTTGCGTCAGCAAAGCATATTTGGATACCCGCGACACAAGCGATAATTTAATTCCTCTTAATTTTGAAACAGCAAAGACTATCGCAAAACAACTGTTTTTGACCCCTAAACACGTGGAAGCACCTGTTTTCTTTACTGCTTCAAAATTAAGAGGAAATAAATTCTCACTTGTGCTGCAGGTATCCAAATATGATTTCCGGACGCAAAACGACCGTCTGAACACGATCCCGTGGTCAGGATTGACGTCTACGTCAAAAAAATCTCTGAAAGAACAATATTTTGCTGTTATAACAAATCCTGATGTTCTGAGACCACTCGGGGCGTGGATTCGGTTTCGGTGTCAAAAAATACGTTAGGAAATTATGGTCTAGTCAATTTGACAGTCCGACCTCAAAATTTTGTGGTACAGTCTTATCTGTATAACGGACCACATCTGATATCAGCTGTTTCATAGCTTGTTCGAAAGTTACACCCTTTGTTCTAAGCTTTCACTCTTGGCGGTACTCGATTTTTCATGGTCTTTCGAATACAGTAAAACCTGTCTAATTTGGGCACCTCCGGTTCCAGTACGAGCCGTCCAGTACGGACAGTTGCTTGGGTTATAGAATCTGACTCCAAATTGTGAAAAGTCCAACTTTTGAAAAAAATTTATCTTGAACCATACAAATTTGGAATAAGTAAATTACATATCGGTGATGGATCAGAAGTCTGGAGATGTAGAATGCTATAAGATTCAGAATTGTTCCAATTCGGAATGATGCTGATTTTCAAAATTCGGAACATTGTCACATTGTAGGTCTGCAAACTCAAAATTCTGAATTCCAGAGTCTCCAAGATTGAGGGGTCTCTGAGAAAGGCTGAAAAAAATTACCCTCTCTCAATCAAAGCATCCAATATCTTAGCACATAAGGTCAGTTTGAACTTTGAACGATTTGATAAATGTGAATTATTGGAAATCAGCCGATGTGGATTTAAGATTATTCAACAAGACAGATGTCGAAATCATATCCTCGATTGGCTCATCACAATTTCCTGTTGATATCCAAATAAAAGCTGTAGTAATAATCATCTTCATTCGTCAAATTGATGCAGATCTTAGAGAATGAATGATCTCTGCTTGTTTCACTTTGGGAACGTCTCTTTTTAGCTCTTTATGAACTTCAACACGTCCGCTGCGACACCGAAAATCGCAGTTACTTTTTTGTGTGCGACGGGTCCCACCGGTGGGACCCATTTAACGGGATTTTGATCACCACCGTACACAAAAGAGGACGAGCGGGTCCCACTGGTGGGACCCGTCACAGCGAACGTGTTAAGTAAGTTTCCAACTGACTTTTCATATTCGATACATACCTGGATCATTTCAACAACTGGAGTGGGTGCCTTCAATTCACAGTTCCATTTCACAAAGGACATCGTGTGTTTGGGATCTCGGAAACTGACCGTATTAGGCAGGTGCCCAAGTTGTAGAGGTGCCCGTATAATAGAGAAAGAATACCATTTGACATTATGTAATGAAGTTCGGTTCAACGGGAAAACGACCATAATTGGGAGGTGCCCATAGAGACAGGTTTTACTGCTATGTAATCGAATGATGGTTCGATATTTGTACAGTGTGGGTGATATGCCGATATATTAAAAAAAAATCATCACAATTTTCGTGACTTTGAATTAATCAGTGTATTTATTACATATCGTGTTGAGAGTATTAGTTGAAATAATGTCATACATTAACAGAGTTGCATGTGATGCCATTTTGCATATATTTATAAAAAATAGACACGTTTTTCGTCAACTCATGGTGTTAATAATCTATTAAAACACGTTTCATACATGTATGTTTCTTAACTTTTTTTTATAGTATCATACTCTTCTCACGTAAATGACTTTTACTCAATTTTCCATCCTCTCAGTAAGGCTATGCATAAAAGTAGGCAGTTTTACGACAAGCAACACTTAAAAAAGGCACAGTCGCCTAGACGAGAAATAGAGGAGAGAATATATTCAAGAATGTAACGAGTGTCTCCTTTTATAATCTACCTTTTCATGTATAACAGTTCGTAAATAATCGATAACGTACTATCTACAGGAGGCCAATATTAATTGAATCAGGAAATGATATTATTGTAAGTATCAATAATCATCTTATCTGATCAAAATCTTACTGCAACAAAATTGACCAACTTGTATGATTCAATTCAAGAAACAGGTTAGGTATGGTTAAATGAGTATTCTTTGCCACAGATTCAGTCGCCATGAACCAAGCGATTTCGCTTTCTTATATATGTTGCTGATTCAATTATTGTTAAGAAAACTTAGGTATTACACTAATAGTCTAATAGATCTCTATACGATGTAACAACTGTCAATAGTCATTGCAATCGTGCAATAAAGTCAGAAGTCATAATACCATTTCACTTTTTTCTTGAGTAATTTCAATTGAGTATGTTATAGAGTAGGTATCAATGAGAGAAGATGATGACTCATGGCACAGAAACCATTTTTAACCATTTTTTTGTCACCACGGAATGATGGTTTTGAAGGAGAGTAGTTAGAGTTTGGCCATTCGAAAGGATGTAAAGTTTTTAGGAACTCCCAATCCTTACATAATGCAATAGAATAGGGAAATACATGAGTAAACGCGTAATGGTACGTGCTTTACAGTCGGGAAAAATGAGTCAGAACTACAAAAATCACTATTAGAATCTTACTCAACGTGGTTTAGAGTTGAACAATTTGCTGTTTTTGGAGAAGATATGATTACCTCACACCTATGATCTCACACCTTGCCAGACATTCGTAAAATAATCCCGCAAAGAGCTTAAAATCCTAATTTTCAATCGTATTGAAACAAGAGGCTCCTGACGAGTTGTGCAAATATTACCACTTCTCAAACACCTCTATCTGGTAAAAATGTCTAACTTTCATAATAACATTATCAATATTACATTGTGCCAAGAGATTGATGACTAGGAATGAGAGTTTCATTTATACTTTTGTGACTCTTTGGTTAGTTGCTTTGTTTAGGATAATCTGATAAAAAAATTTTATTTTCAATATTAATGAGAATATTTACAAATCCAATCTTCCTTTGAAACGTACAATATGCTCAGAAAGTAACGACTGAGCATCCTCATATTTTTATGCATACAAGTCGATTCTTAAGTCAATACGTGGGAATATTATTATACTCTTTTGCTACGAAATGATTTGTTTTCCAACTTCACGCCACAAAAGACCGATTCACAATTTTGTTCATACGCGTAGATCTATTCAAGAATTATCATTAGATGTGTACAATAATCAATTCCTTTAGTTCATCATAGCTGCGCAAAATCTTGAAAATTTTATGGGTTTCGTGCATGTATAATTCATTACACGATGCAGTGCAATAGCGCTATACAATAATGGTCATAATACAAGATATTTTCCAAATTTTTCCTCATATAAGTTTCTATCAAGTACATGTAAGATGCAAAACAATTCCTTCAAAGTGCAGTTAACTACGTACTGGTACAATCTATTTTTATGTAGTCTCTTGGTAATTACATTTCGTGAGCCATTGTGGGTGCCAAGAATTTTCAACATCTCAAAATTCTCATTGCTCATTGTTTCTGGACTACATCATTTAAAAATGGTCGAGAAAAAGTCTGTACCACTCGACTTCAACAAACGTATCACGCGGAAAAATTGACAAGTACCTATATGTTTGACACATCGTTTTATAAATTATCAGTTCACCATCTTTTGATACAACTATTCCATAGGTCACTGACCGCATCCTCACTCTCATTACTGATATTATTGATGTGGGGAATCGTGAGATAAAATCGCAGGAATGGAACTGATCAAAATTCTTTTATTTTTTACAGATTGGAGACTGTGTCTTCGAGGCCATTCAATGACTGACCATGAGATTAATTTTTAAACGTTTTATCAAGACTTCTTTTCTTCTTACGAGCTAATATGTTTCTAGTGGAACCAGTCCCATACATCCAGTTTCATTGAGAATAATGAAATCAAGATCATTCTTAGACCATCAATATTGTATTGAGTTTGATCAAGGAGATTTTTGGATCTAGCACGAACACATGAAAACTGATGAACCATAAAATTAATTATTTCCGTGAATTATTTTAAAGATTGTATGATGAGTTTTAACAAATGGATTTCATGATCCTCAGAGTCAAGAGCTATTTTGGAGCATGTCATGGGAAGCCATCATCTGGTAGGTCTAAGGAGAACTCCAAAATTTTCTTTCCTTTCAATACTAGGTACAATCTTTCCAGATTTTCTCGAAACGTTTTGTAAACCTTGGGACCTATTTTTCGAAAAACCATACCTGTGAATCAATTCTACTTTCTGGATCTATCTGGGTGCGTTCTTTGTCATGACAAGTATTTTTGAGAGAAAAATGTACCACGCATCTCTACTGATTTACTTTAGTGACTCTTAGGAGCTATTCAGTGAGACCAACTTTCACTAGCTTTTGGATGATTTTCGAAGCAACTTAGCTCCAACAAGGTATGTGATAATGGACTTTGGGCCGTTGTCATTTGCGAGGTCTCGACAAGAACCCACAATTTGACCACTGATAGGAGTTCAATTTTTTTTCTTTTTCTCTCAGAAGCTACTATTTCCGTAAAAACTCCCAGCTCTCAACTCAATTAACAAAAATTGTTTCACTCTAGTTGTTACCAAACGTATGAGTCAATGTGGCCTCTTTAAGATCCAGCCTACAAAAAGCTTTACATAATTCTAAAGAAAATTTTTCACCAATATTACATAGTACCAAAAAAATAGAAAAAAATCGAGCTCCTCTCAAACCATTAGGCCATCGGGTTGCTCGCAGGCTTTCTGTTTAATGCTCCAAAATTGCCCATTTTTCATTTTGAACTTTTTACGATTGATGCAATCCATGCTATCATTTCACCCGTGAGCGTACGCAACATCTCAGTAACAAAATTTTGTGAATATGGTAATCATCGACCGTGACAGTTAAAATACCTTTCCACCAAAAAGTGAATTTAATGGTCCTCTATCCAAGAATCAACTTATTTTAAATAGCCGTAGAATATCAACAAGAATATCAACTGATATGTTATTCACAATAATTTATAACACACAAAACTTCAACGTTAATCACAAACGTCTATAATGATGCTTTCGCATGGAACAATCATCCGCAATAAAAATTCAGTGATAAACTCGCGCTGCAACGATATATGAAGATATAGAAGAAATATATCCATCTCAATCGATTCGAAATATGAGAAGTGTCAGACGAAAAGACAGAGCGATTTTTATTCGCGAATCGTAAGCCGCACGACAAGGAAAATCCACGACATCCGATCCAATCTTTCTTTATACACACAGAGACGTCGTCGTCGTCGAAAAGAAAACTCTTGCCGACGCTTTCCATCAAGCAGCTCGGTACATACATACCTACCTACCTACCTACTTCCCCGTGCAAAAAAAAAATTCAAAAAAAACACAAGAACGCAAGCATCTGCAGAAGCAGCAGTAGCAGCAGCAGCCCTGTCTCAACAAACATCCCCCGAGTTCATCGACTCACTTCTTTTCTATCCTTTTCTGCGCATCTCGAGTGTTCATTCGCTGCTCGGTTTACCTCCGGTCCCTTTTCTTTCTACATATATATTTATACTCATTCAGAGATCATCCCTGTGGAATAAGAGGATTCAACGCCTCACCCCATTTCCCTTTCTCTCTCTTTCCATAACCCAGATATCAGAAAAAGCAAAGCGTGGAAAAAGTCAACAGGCTGACCATCAACCCTTTACCCGCGCGTGCCATTCAAAACCACGGAAAGAGAGGGCTTCTGCTGCAACGAGACTATCTATATTTTTTCCCTCTTTTCCTTTCATTTGCGGCCGTACCCCATCAGAGAAATCCAACTTGTATTATGTATATATCTATAGGTAGATAGGTGAAGGTATGTAGTTCACCAAGTCACACTCGCAAACCTGTGAGATGTGTACGTAGGTATTTACATCAGGTGGGTCGAGCTTTTTTTTGCGTCGGGCCTCAAAGCTATGTCATTTTCTTTGCCGCTTGGTCGAAGTCGTCGTCGGGGGTTGTTACATAGGCTGAATGGTTATATGGTTTGTATGGAAGACCCACATGCAAGAGAAAGACACGTGCAAAAGCTTCCGACAACGATATTGCATTTCTCTTTTGTTTGCCTTATCGTACCTGGTGCACGCTTGCTCTTCTATTATATCTTTCTCTCTGTTTACTGCAATTATTTCTTGCCATTTTACTTCATCGTCGCGCACGCTCGTGATGCAAATAGTGTGAGAGAGAGAAGACCTCGTTCTTTATTACATTTCGAATTGGCACAGGTGCGTATCTGCATGTACGTGTAATTTATAAAGTATATTTCGTATTTTATTTCTGTAAATTTTTCGTTCCTAAAGGTGTATATAATAATCCCTTATGAGTAACGATTTGTCGTTTTTTATTGCGAAAGCTGCCGTGCGGCTTGCGCTCTTTTCGTATAAAGAGAAATTGGCACAAAAAATTGCTATTCCGCGGGAGGGATGTTCAGTCCTGGAAATTGTTTTTTTTGTTTTGTTATTGTGAAGTGCTTTGAAAGTGAATCGCGGCTTGTAGAAAGAATACAATACGAACAATTTATTCAGGCGTATAGTAATTGCTTTTGACTATGATTCATACTTGTAATGGGGTCGATTGGGATAAATAGTGGTGGTGTGTACGAAATGAAAACTCACGCATTCAGAAAGGCGCAGTTTCTGTGAAAATTAAGATCAACGAGACTGCTTTTTATGCCACGCACTTTAATTAATAATTTTCGCTCTGAAAGTTGGAGGCCGGCTACGAAAAAAAATTGGTCGCCTTCGAAAAATTTGATATGAATGAGTTCTTACGTATACGAAATATCAACATTTATCCATAGAAATTTCCATCCAAATTTCAACAGAATTTTGGTCAAAGTGATCCACAAGTAACGATCAATAGATTACACCAAACATGAACCACGATACAATGTCTCAACAAGAAACAACGGCCATCGGAATGAAATAGAAGTGCTGGAACATACCTTGACGATCATCATCCTAATGACGTGATGAAATAAAATCCCAGCCGTAAGAGTGATTATCTCACGTTAAATTTCGCGCAATTGCGTATAACCGCAATATTTTCGCGCGTTCATATATGTATTATTTTATACAATATTCATCAAAAATTTTTCGTCACACTATACTTGTACGTATCTCGCACATATTCTCTGCAATGTAAAATCATATAATATGTTGAATATGTAAGTGCTCTTGGAGATACCCGCATGCTAATCGTCGTCACATATTCATGTTACTCGGGCCGTATGGGTACACCAGGCTATATATCATATACTTACACACCACACACATCGTCATGTAACAAGTTTGCTCATCGCGTCGCTTGGTACCGCCGTGCATATATAATTTATGTACACACACTGTCTCTCGCCCGCCTTTTCTCCGACTATTTATATTATACATTTTTCTATATAATATTCTCATCATTTTTTATAATATTATTTTCAAATTCTAGATGTATAATTATATCTACGGTGTATATCATATAAATGCGAAATAGTATTGTTACAACTAGGATAGGTGTGTGTGTGTGTGTGAGTGTGTTTGTGTGTCTATATATGTGTAGTTTTGGTTGTGACCTTAATTTTGGCCTACTCTTAGTGATATGCTCGATTGAGAAAGACGCAGATTGTGAGAAAGGCAGTGCAGGCGAAGATGAGGCCAGCGTTGGAATTTTGGGTTACCGTAACGGAGGAAGAGCCTGCTCTACCCTCGTCGTTGTCCCCGCTTTCCGAATTTTGGCCGTCGACGATGGATTTCGGCCTCTTGCGAGAAAAAGTTGCATTTGTGGCATTTGTTGGCGACTCGATGTTGCAGTAGCTCGTATCGCAGCAGCTTATGCAGATCTGGAATCAGATTCCCACGATTTTTGATTTTTTTTCGACATTTCGCATGGGGACACGCTTGATAAGGCTCATCTCGACTATTTTGATCTCAAATTCGAGATAGCTCCAAGTTCCTTGTGTTATAGATATATTCTACGTACGATTCAAATAAATTCACCCGATACTTGTTACAGAACGTAGTTTCTACGCTGTTTTAATCGTCTTACGGCTTTTTCGGATATTTATGTAAGGAATTTCTCGGTCAAGAAGTTGACTCATAGAGATCACATATCCTAAAAATAATGTACAGGTCACACGGGATCAATTGGACCCTGCGCAGACACAACACCCCCAATGTGACGATTTCATTCAAATCTTGAATTTCCTCCTAAAATCCGCACAAAAGTGCGTAGAAATAGTTTTTGTCCGACTTTAGGAAGATCTAATTTCGAAAACCAACGCATGCAGAAACCATTGAGTGGCTCCGTCATCACTCGGGGCTCAAAAAACCTCGTCCAAACTTTTTTCCGCATTCAATAGTTGCATGTGGTTGCACGGGGAGATGATCCACATCAGTGGATGACGGAGCGCGGAGACCCGAGTGACCCGAGCTGCCCTCAGAGAACCGAGGGGTTTCCTGGTCTCCAGCGAAACTTAGACTAGATGAGCCCGAGCCCTCCACCATCAAAAGGTCGGCTTCGGTCGTGTACTGGCGACCGAGCCCAGGACTTGATACCTAGTTAGCAGATGAGACGTGGCCCATTGCTAACTTATTTGTAACTCAGTGATGGCCCTCTTCCGAACCACCAATCCCTGATTCACGCTCATGAGGTTACATTGGAATCGAAGCGGAGGCCGGGCATCTAAAATATAAATTCAAATATTTGTTTTTCCTCACACACACTTATTTCATCCCGCCAACAAACGTGACGTCGACACAACCGGTTGCGCCAAAATTAAAGTTATATGGTCTCGCAGACGCTTGATATGAGTTTAAAAAATGCTCAAGTCTTTCAGACCCCTTATGACTCATACCGATCAAGCACGAAATTTTTGTATCGAAAAATGAAACTTTCCATCGCAATACTGATTGTCTTGACATGTTTGTTTTTCTTGATAATTTTTTGAGACACAGAATCACAGCAAATCATCAGGGAAACCCAATAAATTCAGAAATCCAATATTCGCGTCCTCACCCTGCTGGAAATGTGCGCATGCGAGAGCACACGCTTCTGCGTATGCTCCAGCACGTGCGGGAGCGCGTGACGAATTTTGCGGCTTAGGGCACATGCAGGAGCACGTGCTGTGTGCATTATGTGACGAGATAAAATCCAGGATCTTGCGTGCAGGGGGCAGAGTGACCAAAGGGAGGATGTCTGGGGAACTTTTTCGGCCCTCCACGCCCATTATCAGACCTGAGGGGCATGGCGCTCGCCCTGTGGTGGTGGTTACTATAAAGGATACGGTGACGGGGCTGTTTACAGCTACGGTCACACATAAGATGGCAATGCACCCGATGGGGTTGGGAGGCGAATCGGATCATAAATAAGACCTAAAAGACTCTAGATCAGAGTTCAGGGAAATCTCAATCGAAATTTGTGATGTAGCGTGTGTACCGCATTAGCGTTTCCTGCAACAGGCGAGGTGTCAGATGCCTCAGCACGTGCGGTGGCGGATGCCGTAGCATACACGTTGAATGATGCTCGTTTCGCCACACATTTTGTTACTATGAAGGTTAAGCGGGACAAAGCATTTTCGTGGACAAATAGGCCGGTAGCCGATAAACCCCCCCCTCCTCCCCCAGATATCTGCCTGGAATAGGTCTTACAACCTGTGAGTGGCTGTGAGCCCTAATAACACTTTTTTAATATACATGTGTCGTAATCTTGCATGGCCGATTCCGTCTAGCAGACGCCACAGCACGTCCTGTCGCTTTTGCCTCCGCAAGTACTTGAGTAATAGCGATATTGGAAGATTTCGGCGTCTAGTATGAATATGATGCTAGTAAAAATCGATCATACTGATCTGGCTGCTTCATTCTCCCTCCTGCGCCAGTTTTCATGAAGTAGCTAAAGTTACTACTGGTTACTACTTCTCTCATCATGACATGTAGCGATAACCATCAAAATTAGAGATCAGCGGCGGTTGAGCAATCACCTTCGGTCTCAACGAAATTAGTTCGCCTGTGGGCTAGTACATACGGACAACAAAGCTTGCCTTGCGTGTTTCGGATCAAGTCCGTCGCCACCTAGCGATATAGCTCACAATAAGAAATTTCCCATTTTTGACTAGAGAAACTGATTCAGTTTGCCACCGCTAGGTGGTGATGTCCTTGATTCGAAACACTCAATACAAACTTTGTTGTCCGTATATACAAGCCCGGAGGCAAACTAATTTCGTTGAGACCGAAGATGATTGCCCAACCACCGCTGATCTCTAATTTTGATGGTTATCGTTAGATGCCATGATGAGAGAAGATGTAACTTTAGCTACTTCATAATAACTGACGGAGATTTGGACGCGGGAGGGAAAATAAAGTAGCCAGATCAGGATGATGAATGTTTTCCAGCATAATATTCATACTAGACGCCGAAATCTTCCAATATCGCTATTACTCAAGTACTTGCGGAGGCAAATGCGACAGGACGTGCTGTGGCGTCTGCTAGACGGAATCGGCCATGCAAGATTACGACACATGTATATTAAAAAAGTGTTATTAGGGCTCACAGCCACTCACAGGTTATAAGACCTATTCCAGGCACATATCTGGGGGAGGAAGGGGGGGGGGTTATCGGCTACCGACCTATTTGCCCACGAAAATGCTTTGTCCCGCTTAATCTTCATAGTAACAAAATGTTTGGCGAAACGAGCATCATTCAACGTGTATGCTACGGCATCCGCCACCGCACGTGCTGAGGCATCTGCCACAGCGCCTGCTGAAGGAAACGCTAATGCGATACACACGCTACATCACAAATTTCGATTGAGATCTCTCCTAACTCTGATCTAGAGTCTTTTAGGTCTTATTCATGATCCGATTCGCCTCCCAACCCCATCGGGTGCATTGCCATCTTATTTGTGATCGTGGCTGCAAACAGCCCCCGTCACCGTATCTTTTGCAGTAACTACCACCACAGGGTGAGCGCCATGCCCCTCAGGTCTGATAATGGGCGTGGAGGGCCGAAAAAATCCCCCGGACATCCTCCCTTTGGTCACTCTGCCCCCTGCACGCAAGATCCTGGATTTTTTTCCGTCACATAATGCACACAGCACGTGCTCCTGCATGTGCCCTAAACTGCAAAATTCGTCGCACGCTCCCGCACGGGCTGGAGCATAAGCAGAAGCGTGTGCTCTTGCATACGCAAATTTTCAGCAGGACATTACCTAATCAGAAATTGAGAGTAATGATGTCCCATGTTCCACGGTACTTGGGATAGGCTTCAACATAAGCCAAATGTGTAGACAAATTTTGAACATCGCAAGAGTTATACTCGCATTCCGTTTCTATACAAGCAAAGTGACGATATGAATATAAGTAGTCGCGTACGATCGATTTCATTCTTGACTGCCGCCACTGCCGGTAAACAAACAGGATCACTAGCTTGAGCAGAAATGGGAACTAAACGTCGAAAACCTTGCAAATATTACAAAAATTCATCTAAAAAGCTTGCGAGAGATCATAAGTGCATGGGATGATGAGATATTTGTCGGCTGCAGCTGCTACTCGTCAAATTTGTTCAGATATGTACATCATGTGATTATCATCATGACTTTGCCGATTGCTACATATTTTTGATAACCTCCAAACTTTTTTTTCCTCCTGAGTTTTGATTCGAATCCCCATTGCACGGCAAGAGAACTTAAAAAACTTATCCAAAAACGGGCTTGATACTTTGTGGGAAGAATTCTACTTTTTTCCAGTCGAGTCGCTTCATAAAAATTGTTGGAAACGTCGCTTCGTTAGGCGTCTTGAAGGACGCCTCACCTGATTTTTGACAAGCGCTACCCATGTACGATTATCTTAGGCTGGTTCTAGGGCAGAGGAACACTCGTGACCGAACTTGCGATTCCAAACTATAACCCAAAAATGTGCTAATGCATGCCCGTTGGAGCATATGATCCGCGAGAATGTTCAAAAATGTTTTTGTTCAGGTCACGGGAATGAAACAATGCCTGAATCTGGACAAACTGTTTTTGCAGTTCGGAAGAAGTTTGCGCAAGTTCATAAAATGTTTCCTTTTGAAGTGCGAGATTATCTCAGTTTTTTTGTTCATATGATGTTCCTCTGAACATCAAGTGCAAAAAAAGTTCATGTAAACAAAAGATTTTTTACGGGGCGTCGAGCCTGAATAGATGCGCATAATTTGTAATTTGTAATTTGTAGTTTTTTGCATGGAGTGAGCGCTTCTGATGCCAAATACGGAGAGAGGATAATTTATCGCAAAGACGTTAGTTAGCCTCGGGATGCGATTGATGGGCTAAGGGCAAAAAGAAGTAGATTCATTCCGAGTGACAGAAGAACGGTTCTCTCAAAGGTCAAATTGTTTCGACTCAGGTACTAAAGTACCATTTATTCTACGAGACAATTAATCAATATCAGAGTTCGTTGTCTATACCTGATAGCCAGTAAGTATACGAGAGGAAAATTCTCTTTACACCGCAGGCAGAGTTGTTGACTCCGCTCGTGGATCAAATATCGGCTGTAAATAACCTCTGGCTTGTTATGAGAAGCTTCTCGGCATCAGCCTCAAGGGGATACTTTTTTTCCTTCTTTTGATTTATAGAAACAATCCGATTACCGCCTCCTTTGAGCTTCATCGCCTTGTAAAATTAAATTCGACATTGCAATTCCTTTCGACGTGGAAATTTTGACGGTGACGACCTTTCATAATCATTCTCGTAGTGTCAAACGAAGTTTGAAGAAATCCGTTCGTGACATCGCTCATTCACCAATACTTATACAGATTGTGAAGTTGATCCGACACTGCGAGGTTGATTGGCATAATATTTTAATCGGAGAACTTGGAAGCATAATAAGATGGGCAATGTGAAAAAATGTCTTGATTGCGGACTAAATATCATTTGAGGGGGTGGGTGGAAGAAGGGCGTGACCGCCATTATACCCTTTTTCCGGATATTGCTTTTTTTGAGCCCCTATACCAAGATCTACCACCCCCCCGAAACCCGTTTTTCGTAAGACCCCAAAATCCGTCTGGCAGATAAAAGGGCGTAACCGCCATTACGCCCTTTCATCTGCACGATAAAAGGGCGTAAGTGCAATGATAGAATGTTAAAAGGGCGTAACTGCTATGATAAGATGTTAAAAGGGCGTAACTACTGTGTTATCATTTCAAAAGCAGGGCTTCCTTTTTTGCTCAGCCCATCAGGATTTGGAAAAAGGGCTTAAGTACCTGACTGAGAAGATTCAAAAGGGCGTCATTACTCTGTAACAGGGCGTTAGTGAGAGCGGATCTGGAAAAAGGGCCTAATTAACGAGGAAAAATTTTATAAAAATTCTCCAGAGCCTGGAAACGCTTTTCCACCTAATATAACGATGAGAACATGTTGTTTCACCTTCAAATTGAGTATTTTTACCCTTCCCTAGTGAAAAAAATCTCTCGTCATTTCCACACGACTGATGGAAGCTTTTCGTGTCCATAGAACCGTGGAGCATGAATCGAACCACCCCATAGCAATAGGATATCTTTCAAAACATGCCCAGGAACACTCTCAAGAAATTTGGAGATGATTGAACTTGATCTCGAGATTTGATTCCACTTTTTGTGAGGAAGAAGGACCGAAATTTGACCCTGTATTCGGAAAAAGGGCGTAATTGCATTTTTTGAAATTGCTGAAAAAGGCTCGAAATCAAATTTTATCCTCCGGCTCGGGTTGGGCTATTTCGAGAATGCCATCTTCTTATAAATAAGTGAGCTCAACTCGTCCAATTATGTCTCTAGCGGTTTCTTTTAAGTTTTTATTGATTTTCTCAAAATGACCATTTTGCAGATACGCCCTTTTTCCACCCACCCCTTCATTTACCAGCGAGAGTTTGGTATATAATGCCAGTCTCTTACCTTGAATATACATAATCGACTTTTACATCAGCTCTATTTACCAAAATCCACATCAGAGCGGTTTAATTTCGAGTGATTAAATGATGTAGCCTTAGATATTTTTATATCATAGCCTAATTCAGTCATCTTGATCGGGAAAAATCTCACAATGTATACTGCAAAAGATCGATAGAGTCTACGTAATGAGAATTTGAATCCATAACAGAACTTGAAGGCACTCATTTAATTAATGTTACGCGAAAATTTTCGTGGAGAAAATTAAATTTCTCTCAACCTTGGACGGAGTTTTGTAAATTATAGTTCGGTATCGTTAGACATGAAAATTTCTTCAATTTTATGCTGAAAAATATAGCTACGATAACTTTATGCGCATATCAAGTGAAGGTTGAGCTGTTCGAAAATTGCTTCGTTCCAAGAAAAATGTAAGATAGTACATATATTTTGGCACTGCAGCCTTGCACCTTTCTTACCCTCTCATTTTATCTCTCCGAACGTTCTCTACTCTTATTTTCATTCAGAAAGGAATCTGGCAAACTCTTAACATGCCATGACATTCACCCAAAAATCAATTTCCATGATCGATATGGGGTGAGAATCGATGGGAATACAATCTAAAGCGGTACTCCATCTATCTCAAAAGAAATCTGCAGAATCGAGTGCAGAATGCATGGAGGATTCTCTACTACGTTACCCTGGTCATATTTTTAGGAGATTTTTTGAATTCCGGTGTACTTACTCAAGATCTCTGGAAATTATTGTCTTAGGAATGACAACAGTCACGCGTTGGGCTATGACTTGGATTGAAATTCATCAAAGGTACAAAAAATTCCAATGACTCTCCATCTGATCAACAGAGTTAGTTTTCAATATATCCTGAAGCAGTCTCACAATACTTTGGTTCAGTCTTCAAATTAGTATTCTCACAGATACCTTGCCCCAATATTTTACCATGATTACCTCCTCATCACTTGGTGTCAAAGTAAAGAAAAAGTGATCATCTTTCAAAAACTGAACAATTTTCCTTAGAATTCTAAATAATCACTACTTGGGATAGTTTTTTTACAAATTGTGAGCATGTTCTACTCACGGTCGTTCAAATTTTCCCAGTGATTGACCATCGATATAAATAGCCTCGAAAATACCGAAGTGATTTTTGAAAGTTTGGAATGGACTTCTGGAATCGTGATCAGGAGCTAATTGAAATGATATGACGAATAAAGATACCACGCGCAGCATCATGCTATGTTAATAAACTTATCTTTTTTCTGCGAAATTATTTTGTATAACAAGCATAATTTCGTCAATACCATGCGTATGACGTGCCAACGATGAACTTCAACCTTGAGATCAACAAATTCATCTCTCCTTATGTTTCCGCAATCTCAATTGAGTCCAATGAATCGATATTGTAACTCACAGTCATGGCTAAGGTAGAATTTGCTTCTAACCTCCAAAAATAATTAGTAGTAAGAAGTAAATTTCATTCCAAAGCTTGAAACTGACCTCTTTTATCGGTGGTAATTTTTTTGTGCCGACCTGGGTCGAAATACTAACGATTGCGTCAAAAAGAGCACAAAAAACCCATCAATAATGACTTGTGTAATCATTTTCCCAATCATCCTGAGGGTTTGTACAAGGTAACACACTTTTTCAAAGTTTCCACCTCGATTTCCACGGAACAACTCATGTATCATTTTTCAACATGAGCCTATACATCGGCAATGCTAATCTCTTCGGATATAGCTCAAAAACCCGTGGGCGTTAGGGTGTATAATTTTGGGTATCTTCTTTTTGTGCTGGAAGACTATTTCCAGAATTTCAGTCAAATCTATGACCCGGATTTGAAACTCTCTCCTGGTTGAGTACTTTTACCAGGGTAAGTAAGCAATTGTGGGCTTCATTCGTCTAAATAATTTTTTGCAAATCAAAGTATTCCACATGTTTTTGGAAGGAAAACAAAAATAAAAAGAACATGAAACACCCACTGATCTCACACGGAAAGAGCTCTGAAACAGAATATTTGCTATCAACCATTTGTTTTCGCAGTAAAAGGATGGAAAATAGGCAAAAAGGTCACCAAAGTACATTCATATTCATTTCGACTGAAAGATGATATGTGCAGAGTACGCGGTAAAATGTCAATGGAATGATGATAAAATGGTGATATTTCATGTCAGTACCACGGCAGATATCACAAGTAGTATAACAAAACTGAAAACTCCCGACTTCGTTCATCAGTTAGTCCTTTCAACGATCAACTTTTTACTTGGTCTTTGTGTCTTTGAACGTATCGATCCTCTATTTCCCACAACTTTGATGATGCTGCTTAAAGAGAAAATGATTCTACGACCGAATACTTTGAAGTTGAAGATGCTTCCTTTGAACTCTTTGCAATGCTTCGCTGTATTTCTGGATCTATTATTGAGCAAGTACAATTTTGTAAGACTGAGGGAATAAAAAAGTAGCAAAGAGGTTTTCCCGATCAGAGAGGCTGCAGAGTGTATCATGAAACTTTCCTCCGTCGTCTCTGATCTATGGCCATAGTTCCACTATACAACTGAATTATTAGACTTGATATGGCATCAAATATCCGAGGAAAATTCCAACTTTTGGATTACTTTTTGTAAAATTCGGCATATCATCTACTCATATTCTCTCTGAACTTGGAATACAATATTGCGAAGCTTCTTACAAGACCTTTCAATTTTTCATTTCAACTAATAATTGATAAATCATCCTAAGGTGTGACATCCACAGTTGAATGTATGGCCAGAATAAAATAGTCACCATCTTGTGAATATCTAAGCTTATTTAAATTCAGAGTCGGAATTCGATTCCATAACCAAGTAACATACATCATTGCTAAAACTTTCCGCCGGCATGTCTCATTTCCGAGGGCAGAATCCATACACAAGATTTACGTTGAGTGAAACTTTATTAAATTTTCAGAGCTGGAAAAAGCAGCAGGCTCGCGACAGCCAACATCGTAATTAGGACACGTCGAGTTACAAATTAAAGTCAACTTATTAAGCTTGCGCAGCAGCAATTCCAGCAAGTATTGATTTTCATTACAATTTACATTATTCCCGTATTAATTTTAACGGTTTCGCAAGCGCACCTTACATTTTTATGCACCTCGCAATATACATTCATAACCCATCATCTTGGTTTTCAACATCTTTCCCTTGAGAAATAAACGAAGCAATTTTTTCGAGAAAAGTTGTAGAACGTCCGTGGGGGGATATAATTTCACGTGGAAGACGACATTATTACCATTAGCTTATATCAAATCGATATATTCCCAGAGGATTATATAAGGCAAAGTCCGCGAAGCACGTCTGACTTGATCTCAATATTATCTACTTCATCATATCGGAGTATATATACGGAGCAAGCCTAAAACTTTGGCCGCGTTCGGGGACTACTTTCCTCGATGTTCCGTCGAAAAAGTTTTTACGCGAAGATCTAATAAGAATTGATCGTACTGGGGGAGATAGATGAGCTCGAGTTTTATGAGTAATATTTCATTATTTCATCGACGCGACATCGATATCGAGGAGAAAAATAAATTAGATTGATAAAGTTTTCTCATTGACTCAGGATGAAAAAAGTTGTATCTACTATGATGGTAGTCGAACATCTGATTAAGCGTTTTTTTTTCTTATTGGCTGAATGTTTCTACCGATACTTAATGAGGGTGATTAGTTATCACTCACACAGGCAAAGGGTGCGAAACGATCACTGTACACCGCAAATGTTGGGGAAACCACATCAGCATCACAAGCGCCAGTAACGCGCATGGGAATCCCTTTGATAAAACTTGCGGAAAATCGCTCTTCCCGTCGCGCAAAGTAATGCCTTCGAAAAGAGACACGACGAGCAGCTCTCGTCGCAACCGATGCAGGATTATCGAATGTCAAAGTACCACTTGGCACTCGATCTGACTCCCGAGAGCTCAAGCATCGGGAATCCAACACCAGTCAATTTTATGAATGAGTTAATCTATTATATATGGATAAATCTACCGTAACCTTGTCAGTTGTGTCGATTGAGAATCCCAGAACAGCAAAGTTAGCCTTTTCATGCTAGAAGAAATTATTATCTTCATAAATTTTTCTTTTCAGAAAGAATTCGACTTTTTGTCGCAAATTTGTTTTGGCTTGATTCATCTTTGGGAACCATTCAAACTCGAATTCTATCCAATTCTAACATCAACATGAAAAACGATAGTCGCAAAACAACGGATAACATACTCCAATTCCACCACTATTGTGACTTCTTGAACGAGAATTATGTCACTACTCCGATGGCCTTTCTCATAATATGTCACTTGTTGGATAACAAGAAACGAACTAATTAGGACGAATGAATGGTCCCTCAAAAATTCGTAACATAAAAAAGTTTCTATCGTAGCGATAGGTACCTCTGAAGTTGCTGAACTACCTCTTAAAAACTAACCTTAATTTGCATCTGAGATGTAGTATTTTCTCCGGACAAAATTTATTCGATCTCAACTACTTAACACGTTCGCTGCGACGGCGAAAACCGGCATTCCATCCCAAAGTGCGAGAGAGTACAAACGCGTGATTTTGCACCTACAAAGGCTAAACTTTTCCGAATGGTATCAGTTTGACATCTATTTACAAGATCCTCGCAAATTGACGTGGGTCCCACCGGTGGGACCCGCGAAAATTTCTATCGTGCAATGGGGGATGAAGTGAATGATCGAACCACCAAAGTTAGTGATCCTAGGGTGTAATCTTTCGCTTTTCGGGAGTATTCATCGATTTCTCGTTACCGTTCGGGTAATTCGCGAGCATGGTCTGAATTGGAAGCTTTTGCCTAGTAAAAACCGCGGATTGCGATTGTGATCCACGCGAATATGATTTTCTATCCTTGTGAATCCGCGAGACACAGCTTCTCATTCGAAATACTTTTCAATTTTTCTGAATACAAAAAGTTCCTCGGACACGGAGAGATGGAACAGATTGAGGAGAGAAAAAGTGCAGTTGCCATATCAACCATTTAATCGGTTTACCTCATGGGTATTTCGCGACTAAATTTCTGATTACTCGGCTCCATTACGCTCAAATTACGCGTACGTGGGCTCGTTTTGTAGCGTTTGACGTAGGCTCTCGCTAAGCTAAGATACATTGTGGAAAATCCGAACGGACTCGAAGAATTCACAATTTACTGGCTACTTTCATGTTATCTACCGGAATTTTTGCGGAAACTGAGTTTTTAACGAGTAACTTATACAAATCAAGTCCGATACTGAAACTGGCGTGCACATATGTTCTTGACATCATATATAATGAGTCAAAACCCCAACACAAGCCATTGGACGTGTCTACTTCGTTTGGTGCACACCAGAACCCGAACAAAAACGGGTACCCCACCCGTGGGACCCGTCGCAGTGAACTACTTGATTGTGCACGTTTTGACATGATCTTCATAGCTGAACTGGTTTCAATGTAATTGCGCAGGAATAATTGTCGAAAGACACAAATTAATTGACCTCGGAGAACTTTCAAAAAGTTATCTTTCCTGGAATTTCGCACACTTCAGCACCATGTTGTTCTAGTCCGAAGAATATTGGACAATGAATTTTGATTTTTTGGATTTCGTGTGCGTAAAGATTTACATACAAAATGGTTGAGCTTCGTTGAGCAATTTTCCCAACACATGAAAAGATATAGCAACAGAGGTTAGGATAAAGACGTTGGTTACGCGTATTTTACCCGAGGTAGGTTTTCTATAGAACTGCTGAATGATGGAATATTGCACCCAGACTGGTACTTGATCTAATCAATTACAGTGAGATCACCCATTTATCTACGACTTCGGATCAAGACGATATAAGTTGGTTATAGACTATCAATAAATTGAATTGAAATCTTGGAAGCAGCCTTCATAGATGATTAATTTTTGAAAAATTCCTAGTGGTTTCATATTGTTATTTGAGATCACTGCAACGAGCCTAATTGCAATTTTGAAGAGAATGTTTATAAATGAAATAAATTTCAAAGTACTAACTCACACCATCTTGATCTGAAACCATCGGTCGATATGTTGCCATATTAATATTTGAGTGAACGAACCTTTTGGGTATCGATGGGGACGCAGCCGACGGACGCCGGGCTGCACTCGATTTTACTCACGCAGCTCTTGCTCACCTGCACAACAGACACAATTACACAATTATTCCCACATCATATGATTTCGAGTATAGTGAACACACATACATAGTATGTAAATTTTCTGCTTCTCATAACAATAATACGCAACCTCATGCATTTCATGAATTATAACGAGAACGAGAATATAGGTAATTCTACGGTGTTGGATATCATTATACGCTACTGGTCTTTCTCTATCTTTATATTTCTCACAAATAAGCGTCAGCTGCAAAATTTCGAAATCAATGCCGAAAACGCAGCGTATAAGCTCGAGTTTAATCACTGCCAGGCCAGCATCGCACAGCCATCAGAAACCTCTCGCGTCACTCGCACACAACAAACCTCGTACCACAACCATCATATAAGTATCGGGCAATTGCTCTTTCGTGCGATGAATTTTGACCTCTATACTGGTCTGTCCAACGTATTTCCCAAAGCTATGTACTACGTGAACAGAATTTTACGAATACAATACCCTACACATATCTGTATACAGAATGTTCCCCAGATTGTAAAGCTTCAAATTCATTGAATATTTGTCTTGTCGACCGTGCACAATTGAACATAAATTCAAGCAATACCATCAAGAAAAGAGAGTCCATAGACATCATTAGGAGATAAATCATGCGAAAAGAGTTGTGAAAGAAGAAAATAGTCAGAAGCAATTGTAATAAAAAATAGGTTGAAACTTGCCAAGACACTTTGTCCCCGACTATCGAGGATGTGCAGAGATCGGCAAAAGTCACCTCCCTCAACGGGGCATGGAGTGTCTATGGCCCATTCGTTGCACATCTGCGGCATATCGCAAAATCGCCCAGTCAGTTTTCATTGTACTATCCCATATATATAAATATAGTAGTTGTACAGTACGCCTAACTCTTGGCACAAGCAACTCTTACGAAGAACATATAACAAGTGATGTATTGCCTTTTTGGCAAGTATTTTGCTCTTCTGGATATGTGATAACTGCCTCGCAGCTCTTTCGCATGTAGGTACTTCACCAAAGAGTAAACATTGAATAGTAGTATCGGCTCTTGGAGTATATGAATCTTTGCAAATGATTGCGGATTTGTCTTTGCGAATCCGGAAAAGCTGAGCTTTGAATGCTATTGTGTGTATTGTATGTTAGAGATGCATCAGTACGTATACACGTGAAGCTCACTCTGTGATATGAAGAAATGGAATTGTGTAAGCCTTGCGTTTTTCCAAAGAACGATTTTTACGGGATTATTGTTCATACATCGTATCTATGTAGCTTGTATCTGCCATTGTTTAGGTTTACAGCAGTGAACTTTTGACAGGATATACGGATATTCTCATGGTCGTAAACAGAGTGGTACGCGCGCTGGCAATTTTTCATGTTTGCGAATCATCGAGAGGGAGTTTAATGTATTACCCTCCCGGGGGGCTTGTATTTGGCTTATGCTATCGTGCATTGATGAGGGATCATATACGGCCGTACGCATCATTGGTTACGTATCGTGCATTGAATTCAGAGTATTACAGAGAGCGAGCTCGAGTAATGATCGATTGATTTCTGCTATTTCACTGTAATTGCGTCATTTGATTTTGGAATATTCATGTAATTAATGCTTGATTATGTGACATTGATATCGGAGTGGGCAAATGCCTCTAAATTCTCCAAAATTCGATGTCAATTTCGTTGGAGTTGAACTAGGGGTGTATTGTAGATCGAAATTGTAATCACTCGAACTAGTTATTTTTTACCCAATTTTGCGAGTTTAAATTGCATCCACATTTTTGAATACTAACGAAATGTCAGGTCATGAGTGTGCCCAATAAACCGACACATTTGGTAGGGTCTGAGTGTCAGCGCGGTTAGTACTTGGATGGGTGACCGCCCATCTCGGTCTAATCAACCTCGACTTGCTGACTTTTCTGATCGAATAGTTGACGCTTACACCTCAGCAACGTGAGCGTGAGGCACGAAATGTTACTATTGCGATGTACATAACTGTGAAGATCAGACTAATCGTCTCAAAATTAACATCACAAGGTTAGGGAGTTTTTAGTGATTCAGTAAGATTTTTGCTAAATTCACAGAATTTCATCTGAAAGTGATGGTCATGAAAAGTGACATGAGCACCTTAAGAGTAGCATGACAAATGTGCCGAATTCTCCGGAGTAGGTTTTCTCCCTTCAGGAGATTTTTCCCGCTCCAACGGCATGATTCCCGGACAAATGCGGAGAGAAATCAGGTTAAGGTGAGTGTCAGGCTTTCATACACACCGCACGATAAAGCGCGGAACGTTTAAAACCTTCGAGATCCGCCCGGGGTAGTATGTAGTCCATTGGCTGAAGACGGCCGTTGAATAGATGAAAACGAAAAGTGTACCCAACATTCTTCCTGGAGCCGGTTTGTCAATAGTTTCCGTCCACTTGAGAATTTTCCCACGTTCTTTACATCAAAATGAGCTAGAATAGTCCAAATATGATCAATGGGAGCCGAGCTATCGCAATGTTTCCAAATAGTTATTTTCAGTGAGCTCACGAAAGAGCATACCCAAAATGCCCCCATCCTTCAAACTTGGCATATCTTTGTCAGGCTTCAATTATGAGATACGCAGCTCTAGGTACTTCCTTTTCGGGGCCAAATAGATGCAACAAAGCACAAAACCTCGTTTGAGAATGAAATACTTTTTTGGCCCAAATCACTCCTTGCGACAATTTTGATCCGTAAAAAATCTTACTTTCAGCGGATTCATCCATGTGTCGTCACGCGAGCAGAGAAGTATTTAATCTGATAAAATCGAGCTACTTATTATGGAATCAGTTTTTGAATCAAATAACATGCAGTGGAAAACTTTAAACCTCTAAGTTTCATTCTTGGTTGAACTTCTTACTATTGAGGCATTCCAGCTTCAGAATGCTTTGTACATCTTGTTGTCTTATTTCTGACAAGAGTCATCCCAGAGAAACTTGTTTGTGCTCGGAAAAAGTATGAATGCGTGAGCAGCCTTGCGTGAAAATGAAAGTCCTGAGCAAGTGTATGAAAAAACTTTTCCTGCTCAAGTTGTCCCTTGCCACTAAAGAATCATGAATACAAGAAATACTTTTAGTTTTCTCTCGCTCGTGTTTCTCGTTCATTGCCATGCTTGGAAATTTCATTTTCGAAATGTTTCAAAAACATCATTAGAGCAGTATTACACTGTCAAAAACATACTCAAATTCGATCTGGTATTGCCTACTCAACTAAACGTTGGATAACAGGACAAACCCTTTTTGGATATTAATATATTATTTTGATATTTCACTATCATTATACAACAATCTTTCTATAAATATTCATGAAAAAAGCACCATCATCAATGACAATTCATCATAGAAAGTCATGATTACAATACGATTGTGAATCTGAATTTCACCTCAAGGGAATACGCTTAATTTGGAGAAACGGGCAACCATATCAAGCCTCAGAATAATTTCAGCCTAGGCAGAAAAATCCTCAAAGGAAGCTCGTTGAAATTATGAGCGCACAGGGACTCTAGACAATAGCAATTTTTTAAGCTGACGTCTCTCTTTTTCACTCAGCCGCACAGTGGAGTGTACACACTCGTGAATTTATCCAGCCCGCAGAGAAAGAAACTCGGAAAGCCACGACACGCCAACACAGTTGCGCGCGGCCACAATTCAAAATTTCCGCGCGCAAAGTGATATTTTTGTGAAAGCAACCATCACCTCTACCTACATACACCTCCTTACAAAAGCAAAGAGCTTTCTACCCGATGATATTAATATCCATTTGATAAACGATAACTTGCCAAAATTCTCCAACGTTCAAACTATTCTCATTAAGTCTCAACTTTGACAACGAGCTCGGCTTGAAAATGAAAAGGAAGAGGCCTTTCCCTCATAATGAATTGCAGCAGATGGTACTTAGCAGATTCATTCCCATCCCAAGTATAGAGTAAAACTCGTCCAAAGGAAATACAAACTTGAACAAAGTAAATATTTTCCAACCAAAACCTTTACGTGGAGAGCATTGTGTACTCGACAGAATGAGATATTTGAATTGAGGATGCAAATAGAGCCAGAAATGTTATCACATACCAGTCCGGGCATACCTATTCGTATGAAATGATAGAATCAAAGGTGGCGAGTGCCAAGCTATCTAACTATTATTATCTCACCTTGTTATCGCTGACGTTAACGCACGTGTAACAGGTCAGACCTGTAAAATTTTACACGTATACAGTTCGCAAGCTTTGCACACAATGGGCAATTCAATCGACCAAAAGTCTCTATATACCGAGTCTATATAAGAGGAGCACTCAGTTGGTGCTCTGTAAATTTGTGAAATTGTCAAATAAAAACTTACGATAGACGTCCTCTTCGTCGGTTCTGGCAGTGGATTTGAGGCTACTCTTATCGCTCGGCCCTATCGAGTTTTCGTTCTCACCCTTTCCATTTTTTCCATTGGATAAAGAATTTTTTCCCTGCTCGCACACAGATTCGGTGAATAAAAGCAGCCCGACCATCAGCCACGTGATCATTCCTCACATCGTCTCTGAAAGATAAAAAATTAAAAAGGATTATTTGCAAGTTTGTATTATTGCATTGTTTTCACACCGTAAACACCATCAAATTCCGTAGCGATCAAAATATTTCCGTGTATTCTTTCTGTTATTTTTGCCTCGATTTGTCACTCTCTATATATCCATATATGACACTCGCATTCAGTTATTGCATCTCAGCTGTGATGACCACCGCTACCAATTCCGGGAATGTTCAATTTCAAGAGGGGCGATGCGAGTGGCGCAATATTGATACTTCTGATTCAAGCGATGGGACGTATAACAGGACAGTTCCATTATTTGGATTCGTCGCGTATTATTGATTAACCCATTTGGCCATCCGTGACACGATTTCCACATCAGGTTAGAGGGATTTTAAAAAAAGCTTTTTCTTGCTTGGATTTGAACTCGATTTCACGGATTGATTAATTCATTATTGAGTAGCGCCACTGCATTGCAGCGCTTGATTTCTATAAAGAAAGTGTATCGGACCCTTGAAAGTCGATCTGTTTATTGGTATTCTCGCCAAACTCTTTTTCATGAAATAAAAGTGAATAATACACTGTGCTCGAGTAGATGACAAATTGTGCCGTTGAATCAATGCCTTTTGTTTAAAAATCTCGCGAATAAAAGGTAAAGAGTGAGAAAGCACTCGTAACTCTTCCACATTCAATTGTCAACTAAAATCGTTACGAAGCTAGCGGGAAAGTGCAAATTTATGCACAATGTGCACTCACACAATTAAATGCAAATTAGAATGCAACAGATTCATCCTCTCTCTCCCATCGCTCGAGCTCTGTATAAACTTTGCTAGAAATAGTAAATCGATTTTTGACCGCTTGAAGTGGTTGCTGAAGTGACACTGGCCACAGCCAACTATTTAATTATACCTGTTCGCGACGCTAATTATCATCAGGAGTGACAATTTGAACACTCCACAAAGCTTTCTTTGTTTAGTATTCCTCAAACACCCGCAGCATTTCCTCTTTCAATTAGTCACAATTTTTTTGTTCTAGAACAGAGAGATGATTATTTTGACGCAAAATTTCCATTTGACCTACAGGTTTATCAAGGAACTTTCGCAAAATTTTAAACTTGTTTGCGATGCATATTTCGTGGTATATCTCGATTCGCTTGCGTTTTTATTCCATGATAGTGAACAAATGAGGGAAACCATAGCTCGAACGGCTATTAACTTTGAGAAATATTTCTCTTTTATACAGAGGGCAGTTCCATATTCCATCTCATTCCTTTTCAACGCATTAGCACTCTTAAGGATAGTCGCACAGTCCTAGAAATATATCGCGATATATATGTGAGTCATTCTGGAGCAAGCTGGACAAAACCGTCACCAGGGGGGTCTGGGAAAATTCCGCAAAAATTTTTTTCCATTAGTACTATGTTGAAATAGTACGAAAAAATTTTTTTTAGATTTTTTCGGCCGCCCCTGTGGGCCCCAGGGCCCATGAGAGGGCTATTTTAGTCCCTTTTTTAGCCTATCCTAGGAAAATCATAGTTCCAACGCAATTCAATATTTTTCAACGTACTTGGGCGCATTTTTCTTGTCAAGACTAGTACTTTCGAAAAAAAAATTGTCCAAGGCCACTTAGTGAGCCTGACGACTTCTGCAAGCTAATTATTGAGAGCAAATTTTAGCGATTTTTGGGCCGGCTTCAAAGCGATCTAGCTCCTACTAGACATGTGATAATCGACTTTCGCAGGTGGTCATTTTAAAGGTCTTGAAAAAACCTACAATTTGACCACCTGCAGGAGTCGATTATCGTACTTTTTATAGGAGCTATAGCCGATACAAGTTGAGCTATTTACGAAAAAGTCAAAAATTCAGGACTCGATTCCAAAAATGTATCTTAATTTTTTTTCACGAAACTTGTGCGAAAATGTTCTTTCAGACATCTACTTTCAGTGAAAAAAATTTGGCGGAGGTTATTTTTTTTTATTTTTTTTGCCGAGCGTTACAAAATGCCGCATTTCGTGGTTTTAGCAAAAACGGCATCTTTGAACACGGTCACATATGCTCCCATCTGGACTGATGTGCACCAATCTGTGTGAAAGTACTCCCCAAAGTACCCCCCAGTACGTGTAAGAAGTTGCGGGGACGAGCCTCCACCCAGGAGCGAGCTGTAGGTTCTATTCACCGTGTCCAAAATAGGCATTATTTTGGCTATTCGAGCGTAAGCGACTGAGAGCATGATTTTACTCGTTCTGGCTTACAAATGAGATAATGGGCTAGAATGAGGATCCAAACATATTTTTCCGACTCAAAATGACCATCTGAACACAATTCCGAGGTCAGTTTAGTTCTAGAATGTCGTCTAGTGCCTCAACGGTGTCAGAACCCGTCAACAGAATCTAAGTTGTTGAGGGGCAGAGGGACGACTATTTAGAGCGAAACCAACCTCGGGATTGTGTTCAGATGGTCATTTTGAGTCGGAAAAGTATGTTTGGATCCTCATTCTAGCCCATTATCTCATTTGTAAGTCAGAACAAGTAAAATCATGCTCTCGGTCGCTTACGCTCGAATAGCCAAAATAATGCCTATTTTTGACACGGCAAATAGAACCTACAGCTCGCTCCTGGGTGGAGGCTCGTCCCCGCAACTTCTTACACGTACTTGGGGGTACTTTGGGGAGTACTTTCACACAGATTGGTGCACATCAGTCCAGATGGGAGCATATGTGACCGTGGTTGATAATGCCGTTTTTGCTAAAACCACGAAATGCGGCATTTTGTAATGCTCGGCAAAAAAAACAAAAAAAAATAACCTCTGCCAAATTTTTTTTACTGAAAGTAGATGTCTGAAAGAACATTTTTGCACAAGTTTCATGAAAAAAAATTAAGATGTATTTTTGGAATCGAGTCCTGAATTTTTGACTTTTTCGTAAATAGCTCAACTTGTATCGGCTATAGCTCCTATAAAAAGTACGATAATCGACTTCTGCAGGTGGTCAAATTGTAGGTTTTTTCAAGACCTTTAAAATGACCACCTGCAAAAGTCGATTATCACATGTCTAGTAGGAGCTAGATCGCTTTGAAGCAGGCCCAAAAGTCGCTAAAATTTGCTCTCAATAATTAGCTTGCAGAAGTCGTCAGGCTCACTAAATGGCCTTGGACAATTTTTTTTTCAGAAGGACTAGTCTCGACGAGAAAAATGCGCCCAAGTACGTTGAAAAATATTGAATTGCGTTGGAACTATGATTTTCCTAGGATAGGCTAAAAAAGGGCCTTAAACGGCCCTTTCATGGGCCCTGGGGCCCACAGGGGAGGCCGAAAAAATCTGAAAAAAATTTTTTCGTACTATTTCAACATAGTACTGATGGAAAAAAATTTTTGCGGAATTTTCCCAGACCCCCCTGGTGACGGTTTTGTCCAGCTTGCTCCAGAATGACTCATGTACATATTCTACAATGATTGATGTTTTATGTAAGCTGAAAAAATGTTTGTTGAACTCGAAATTATGGTTTGCTACTGTTCAAAGGAAAATTTGTTCAGTATATAATGATCAATTGTTAATTCATTATCAAATGAAAAACCATATGCTGGGAGTGATTGATAGTCGTAACCACTGTATGAATCCAAGAATACAAACTTGCGTATTTTTGTGCACTCATGATACAAATTTGAGTTCTTGATGAGACGTCAGTCAAATCTCGAGTCTTTAGACATGTTCCGAATGCAAGACTAACTAACTTGAGTCCAGATTATGTATGAATCAAGTTTCGAATGTTTAATCTGCTTGAATGATACGAAATTCATTCACAATGGTCATGCGCAGTATCGTTGATGCTTTCCAATTTACTGCAATCAGAATTTGGTAAAATGAGTCATGAAAAGATGAGATAATATATTAAATTTGCAAGCTCCAACTGCAGTTGATCAATAAATTGATATGGGCTTTGATCGAGTAAGCGAATTATCGATCACAGATCCATTATCTGTGGCCAGAAGACAAGAATAGCCAAGATAAGTAAGCCAATGCTCACTATAATACCTTCTGCTACTGATCGGCTGCCTCAAACTGAACAACAGACGCATTTCTTGCCATGAAGTCAATTTAACGTCGATTCCATCTGGGTAACCAAAAATAATTTTCCATTTACTCATTCAAAAAAGCTTGACTATTGTAACAGACTATTTGAGTTCTGAAGATCCCACATGTTGTGAAAGGAATAGCCCATCAGTACATTTTCATAAAGTCACTTGAGTTTGAGGAAATATGACCGATCCAAATCAAGGAAGATTTCCAAATTTCCCTGTATAGTTATACTCGGGAATGAAAGTCACTCTCACGCATAATTCATTGGATTACTTGCGTTACATGCAGCCTCTTCCCTGCGACTCGCTCGGCTTGTAAATGTTCGTGGTAGGTCAGAGGCTCCTGTGGTCTTTTTGTATCTCGCAACTGATATTTGTTGAATGACGAGTGATGATCAATTGATGTCGGTATGTATTAGAAATAGGTTTCTAATGACGTTCGTGATATATCACGCAAGGAGGACGCATCATCGGAATATTGCGGCATAGACAAACTCGGATTCTCGGGCGCTCGCCCGAGCTGAGCTGGAGCGTCGCCCCAGAAAAACAGACACAATGCTCGCGTTCGAACTAATGGGTCCACACGGCAGTGATTACAACCAAACTATATTATTTGATACACCTTATTTCATGTTATACACCTATTGCCATCCTCTCAGCATCTGTATGGAGGGTGGTAAATGTATTAATATAGCTAAGGTTTACTATGTCGAAAGTTCTACGATCTAAGACTGTGATTGAGGGTGATCTAAGGGCTCGCGATTATACGACTTATTTACAACTCTAAGTAATACATCTACATTCATTGCTCAGAAACGGCTCGTCTTTTGCAGATTCCAGGTTCGATCCCCGTCGCGGGGAAATTTTTCGTTGAGTTTTTCCTTTGATATCAATTTTCTATTAAGATTATGATTCCAATTTTTTCATTTCATTTCCGAAAAGTTCGTAAATTCGTGTATACAGAGTGATTTGAATAACCGTTCAAATCGTATATAATCTACGGTAAAGACTTCCCATATCCCAATATGAATACTTCGCAAGGAAGAAATTGAGGGTAGTCGGAATTTAAGTAATACTAATTTTTGGAAATGAAATGAAATGGAAAAATTAGAGATAATCATAGCGAAAAATTGATGTCAAGGAAAAAATTATACATATATATTTGCTCACAACAGGGATCGAACTTGGAATCTGCATAAGACCATCCGTACTCGCCATCGACTGAGCTATTGAACATTGCGTGTAAGTATGATACTTGAAGTTGTATATGAATTGCGGGCCCTGAGATCATCCTCAACCACAGTATCAGACCGTAAAACTTTCAACATAGTAAAGTTTAGCTATATTCACCACTCTCTATACAGATGCTGAAAGGATGGCAATGATAGTTTTCATGGGAGCAGAATAGGAAAGGTGTATCAACTATCATTTTGTTTGATTGTAAGTATATTGCAGTGGCGACCGATTATTTCGAATCGGGCATTGCGTCTGTTTTTCTGGGAGATCGTGCCAGACCGTAACATGAAGTCCAAAATCATACCGGACCATTTCAAACCATACCAGAAAGTTCCAGACTGTACCGGGCCGTCTCAAATCATTCAAGACCATTCCGGACCATTTCAGACATCGACGGGGAGAGGGAAATCCTTACTGGACGCGTTCCCGCGAATGGCCCTTTGGGTTCTGGGAAAGGCCGGTCAACCTCACAGATGAGCCCAATGAAAGAGGAGCTCCTAGAGAAATAGGGCGGGATCAACTCCCTCCACGAAGAAAAAGATAGTTTCATACAGGACATCAGGACCCACCTGCAGGAGATAAACAACATCGCCAAGTCGGTGAGCAACATATCAGAGGGAGTGAGAGCAGAGCTTGGAGACCTCACCCTTACTGTGAAATGACTCATGGGAGTCGAGAAACAAGGAAAAGCATTGAGGAGAATCTTCGGTGCCATTCTCAGGAGTGTGGCGAGAGGCATCGACCACTATTCTGCTGGTACTGTCGGTGCCCCTGTGGTTGCTTCCAACAGTCAATGTATCTCATCATTGAGTAATTAGAAGGGGAAGTCTTTCCCATCATCGGAGAACAATGAGGGAGAAAGAAAAACGAATTGGAGGGATATCCGGGTACAGCTCCAAGATATTGCCCAAACTCTACAGAGTCTTTTAGGCCGAGCTCCCAACCAGCAACCCCCGTGTCCTAGGAGAGGCGACTTAAATAGCAGCGTGACCACTGACAGTGAGACAGATTGGGAAACGCAGTTGAGACGTGTAAGGCCGAAGAAAGAGAAGAAACCGGAACGGAGGGCCGACAGGGTCAGGATCCGGCCAGACGCCATCTTCGTGAATCAGAATGCTGAGAGCGTGACTTACGCGGAGACCTTGGAATTGATGTAATCCAAGATCGATAAAGCTTTTGCTGATGGCAAATCCAACAAGGTCAGACAAACCAAGTCTAGCAAAGTGTTGATTGAACTCCAAAAATAAGTAGAAGTACCAGGGGTTAAGCGATCCCTAGCATCTCTCCTTGGAGAAGATTTGGTAGCCCGGGAGCTACAACAGACCGTGGCAGTCGAGATATATGCAACGTCGACTTAAACACGACCAAGGCCTCAATCGCCAAGGCGATCATGGATGCCTTGCCGAATGGTGAAGACGAGGAGGTTACCGTCAAAGTCTTTCGGTCAGCTTACAGAGGGACCCAACTGGATGTTGTTGTGCTCTTTGTGGCCGTAGCAAAACCTCTGCTACAAGGAGGGGATGTAAGCATCGGATGAGCGAATAGTAGGATCCGAGAAAGGGTTTCAGTCCTGAGATGCTCCAACTGTCTAAACTATAATCACGTGGCAGCGGATTACAAGCAGGAGAAGAAGGGCAACGTTTGCTTCAACTGTGGCGTGGGTCGACACATAGCAGCAGGGTTCACCAATCAACCTAGGTTCCTACAGTGCCGTAGGCTTGTTGGAGAAAGCGACCACATTTCACGAGTCGCAACATGCACTGCGTTCGAACAAGCGTGGGGTGGTCCGGGACCCGGTTCCCAAGGCACCGAAGAAGAAATGGCTGACTCCCTCCAAGCTAATCTAAACAGAAGTAGACGGGTGCACGATCTTTCAGCCGGCGACGCAACCAAGAAAGGCATCAACATTATGCTGATCCCTCAACCGCAAGTCAGTTCAAGCTCCAGTAGAGCTACTCTAGATACCAGTGAGAGAGCGGTCATTCAGGTCGTTAATAAATATCTCCGGGAGACCGTTAGGCCCGGAAGTGGTTCCGGTTTCACGATGAGATTGGTGGATGGTGTTGCAATCTGAAGCTGCTATGACTCACCCAATGGCCCGATAGAGCTCTACAGCCGTGAGCTTGATGCTCGCTCGCGGTATCAGGCTATGCCCAGAACCTCTGGAAGTTGCTGGGGATTCCAATTCCTAAGCGCCCGCTTGGAGAGGAAGACCCTACCGGAAAGGCTCGCTCTTGTACGACCTTATGATGACGCTTGGTCTCATCGTCATGAACCAGATCGGCTGCCAGACATACCAACGTGTAGGCACTTTGTCAACTCTTAGCCTAACATTCGGTGGCTCCTCAATAGTCCGGACGGTCGCCACGAGGGCTCTCCTAGACAGCGAGATCCAAAGCAATCACTGCCCTATTCAGTTCACGATTCGACACATGCGCACGTACGAGCGTATGTTACCTTTGAGGACTGGGAAGTAAAACAGCTTGACCGTAATAAATTCAATGAGGCAATCACGCAAGCACCTGTGCAAGCCCGGAACGCTAGCTCTTATGAGCTGGCTGATATGATGACGAAGATGATAACAGTGGCCTGCGTTGCTTCCACGCCACGCATGGACCGTCCCCGGGAATGGCATCAAGCGGCCTACTCGCGGACACCGGGGATCCCCCAACTTGGAAAGATTTGAATGTCAAGCGCAGACGGGCGCACCACTTTAGGAAGCAGAATCGTCTCATAGCAGAAGTGGATACCTCATTGTGCCTCGTTGTACAAGAGGCTAGGATCAAGCTCTGCTACGCCATACGGAAGAGAAAGCAGAGATACTGGCAGTTGCACTGCTACACAGTGAACGATGATCCGCGAGGGGACCCGTACTTATAGAGTTGTGATAGGCAAGGTTCACTCAAGGCTATACAATTTCGAATAAACAAGTTGTACAGCTCGGTTGTTTATGGATGGATTGACTTGATCTCATTTATGTATATAGAAGTTAATGGAGACTATACGCTCCAGCAGTGGCACATCAATCGGTTGACTTCTCTCACAATGGATAATCAAAGAAAATTCTGGCATTATTTGCTTTCATTGCTAATTTTAGCGACTCAGATACAAGATAGAAAGGTGCCATTCTTGAAGATCTAGAGAATTTTATCGTCTACAACATAGCACCAGACAAGATAATCTAAATATCATAACAACAGAGACACGTGCAAAAGAATCCAAAAAAATGCAAAATCGCCCAGTATTTGACGATTGCAATTTTTTGCACAGGCCCTAAATTGTTCGATTCTATGTTACGATGGTCTACACAATGTCCCGCATCGGAACGAGAATAGAACCATCCTATGGCCACTATACACCAGTGCTAGAATTATCGTTCTACTACACCGTTCGGCACCAACGATAGGCCAACCCTATTGAGGGTAGTAGGCGTGTTGTTCCCTAGAAGGGAGAAGAGGTCGACTCTTCCACCACCAATTACTGAGCCCATTCCGCTGTTCAAAGAAAGCGAACTTTGTCACAACAACGAGACTTATAAATGGCAGAGCACCAGCCTCGATGAGATTATCAATGAGGTGCTGGAACTCGTCGTGGAGGCGAGACCCTCGCTGATCCTTGAGCTATTCAATCAATGACTGTAAGCCGGCGTCTTCACCTGGCCACTGAAATGACCAAAACTTGTCCTGATACCCAAAAGTGAAGACAGTAACATGAAGATCTGTGGAGAGGCTCAAGAATGTGGTCGCTGAAATCAGTTAAGCACACAGAAAAATCACCCGTAACCAGAAATGAGAGAAAACCCTGACCTTATGGCAAGTGGAATGGGACTCGCCAGAAACGGACGGAGAATGGACATACCGGCTCGTACCCCAGTTCGGAAAGTGGGTCGAGCATACTCACGGAGACCTGGACTACTGGCTCACTCAGACGTTCAGCGACCACGGTCGTTTTGGTGAATATGTCTACAGGTTCAAGAAGAGGAATTCGTCTGAGTGCCGAATGTGTGATGCCTCATGAGACATTACGGAACACGCGCTTTTTGAGTGCACAGACACGAAAACAAAGAGAAAGGAGCTGCAGGGTAACTTGGAGCGATCATCCAAGCCGGGATACATCGTCGGAACCATGCTTCGGAGCAAAGAATACTGAAAGCGGATTGCCAAGTACATGGAACTCACAATCACCAACAAGTGAAGGAAAGAACGAGAGCTGCAACGTCAATAAAACCACGTGATGAGGACGCTGCTGGTGCCCACTCGAGCACCGTTGCAGCCACCAACTACATCTTGCAAAAAAAGACGTGGAGGAGCGACGGAGAATGCGAGTACCAGTGGCAAACTTGCCATCCAGTTGGGGATAATGCTTACGCGGTACTCGACTGGTCAGTGTGCCGTAGGGATTTTTAGTAGGTATACCGAAGTCTGTGGGAGTCCCACGCAGGGAGAGCAGGAGTTCTCTTATCAAGCCTAATGCATTTTCCCTCCTACCAAGAAGAAAGAAAAGAAAAGAAAAAAGCCGTCCCAGGCCGTACCAGAATGCACAAGATCGTATTATCCTATCCTGAACGTCCCAGATCGTACTAGACTGTTCCAAACCATTCAAGCCCGTTTGGAACCATCCCAGACCGTCCCGTACTGTAACAGAATGTTCCAGATCGTACCAAACCACCCCAGCTCGTGTCAGACCATCAAAGATCATTCCAAACCGGGCTAAACTACCCATACATCCAACCGCCAACCCACCAACTCACCAACTGATCTACCCACCGACCCATCAATGACCTATACGGCCACCCATTATACTTCACTCCTTCCACGTAGGCAACCCGATACGGGGGATCTGGATGGACAAATTTAGGTCGGGCGTTCAAGTATTGTAATTTTTTAGATTCTCAGCAAATCAGGAAAAACCACCAGAGACCAAGATCTTCAACAAATCTTAATCCACCATGTCTGAGAAAGAACATTTTTCACATCAAATAACTGAATTGGCATTATTCCTCGATCTTATCCGAATTCCATGATACGTTTATGTAATGTGACGGATATAAGGCAATATTCTCCACCTGTCCATTCGGAGCAAAACCAAAGTGAGAAGATGACTGCACAATGCAAGTGAGAAGATGACTGCACAATGCAAACATTCTTCAATCAGAATCTTGTGTCAAGGAGTGAATTTTTGTACCCCAGCATGTTACCCAAAATTGGTCTCAATAATTTGTCGAGATGGAAAGATTGAGTCAGGAGGTAATGATATCTTGAGCTTGGGAGAGTAACTCAAGATTTGTAAGATGCTCATGACAAATCGAGTCGAAAACGTATTCTCAATTAGTTCTGTGCATGCTTCAGATTGCACCTCCTCCTCGCCCCCTCCCTCTTTTCCGACAAATGGATCTGAAGCTTGAAAATCGACGCACTCGGAATATACAGAAAGTGTACTCCATCTAGTATGTCGGATATTTTCCCACTCCATGATCCGAATAAGAACCTCGAAGATTTCCACTTTTCGAGCAGGAATCATAACAAGGTTGTCAGTAAATGTAAGATCGACGTGAATCACAATCTCAAAAGTTCAGAGGATCTGATGAAATTTCGATATTACAAACTGGGCCACTTTGGATAACTTTTGCACAGGAAAGGTATGATCTTCAAAAATTTTCAGATGGTTTCGAGAAGTTTGTTTTGTGTGTGTAAATTTGATGAGAAATCATACTGCGTACTCAACAGAATAGCTTTTGTATCGCGTGATCCGCATCAACCAAAAGATAGCTGCGCATCAAGATCGTAGCTTTGTCCCGAAACTTGAATGACTCTCCTTTAGCACCAAGAGATGAAATATAGATTAACCGATTTTATTCAGCGGGGTTCTCCAGCTACATTCTCAAACAATAGCAACTTCCATTTATCCGTATACGAGTAAACAAACGGGTTTTTATGTATTACGTAGGTGGACTAGCAATGCCCCCTCTGGCTCCCTCTTTCAGGGGTCCTACTAGCAACTCCAATGCTCAGGACAGCAGCCTGAACACTCTACTGTGTTATATCATTTTCTAGGGCTATAACGAGAATATACTTTTGCAGTTTCATGGCAAGATTTTGAGACCATTCCAAGGCATTCGCATGCTGAAGAGGGAGAATGATGTTTGTGCTGCAAAAGTGCCCCCACCACTACACAATTTGCGTACTTGAAAACAATATCTATTTGTGAAAATCATTACGAACTAAATAAGCATAAGTTGACCTTGGAGGATAAATTCCTGAAATTCAGAAGCACTTGAGTGAAATTCATTTTCCAATACAGTTTATAACTGAGTTGAAGAAACTTTGAGCAATCTCCAAGAATAGCTGAAGCGGTACGTGAAAGAGGTATCGTAAAAGCCACGATAAACGGGATGCATAACATCTGCTGCCCCATGGACCAAATGTGAGAAAACTTTTCAAGTGTTTCATATGCTATTTTTCGATTTCATTAAATTGAAATGAGCCACAGCGAAACGGTAAGTAGTCTTCGGTGAACGTTATTCTCATGTACATACTTGTAACGTAATAGTTGAACTCGCTATGTAAAAGTGAATGAACGATTCAAACTGGTCAATGGGGTATTCAGTGATTTCTCCTGACTGCTAGTCATTACATATACATTCTGCATATACTAACTGATCAAAGGATTACGAATTAATACTCTGAATAATTCATACTCGGTACACAGCTCATTCTCAGTGAAGCAGACATTGAAGAGAAATCAGTTTAAGCAATTGATAACATAAAGCCCCCACGGCTATGAAAATACACCCCCTTCATTTTTATGGCCATTTTCATTCGTAATTGCCCTGATATCATCTGTATGAAGGGCTATAAGTATATATACACCACATTGGTCTTTACATACTAAATCACATTGAATGGCCCGATATCGTGCTTACGAGAAAAAGGCATAAGTCGTCGAATGAGTGCTATCTTTTTGAGTTACAAAAGATTGATTCTTATGAGATTAGATCAGCTGTCAAGATCGAATACTACTTTGACTCTTCAGAGTTTGCGATTCAATTTTATCCGAGCAATCTAGTTTGAGAAACAGATGAGGGTGCATCTATATTTTTCAAAAACCGTCAACTGGAATAACTTTGAAGTTCAGCAAGGGTAACTTTGGAATACTCGACTGAAACTTTGTATATCTGCGCTATCTGAAAACAAGATTCCTCTCCGGTTCTAATACCACTTTTGCTCATTAGTGGCATGTGTGAGGAATCCTTTGCAACGGTGTGAAAGCCCCGATCAGCTGTGGATTCGTTCATAACGAACTTTTCTGAAAAGATAATTTTGGATCGAACAAGAGTTGCACCAAATAATCGGTATCGTTCAAGCACTTCCAGGCTGAATCTAGATTGAGCTGTAGATTTTACCAAACCACACCAATACCTTGACGATTTCATTCTTACATTGGTGTACTTTTACCCGACTCAACGTTGCAGTGTAAAACTGAAAAATTTGTGTTTTTTTGCAAACCGGGGTAAATTTGGAACAATTTAATGGAAAAATACATGATTTTTCGAGGTATGGAGTAACTTCGGAACACGTCAGAAAGTCGAGGAGAATCAGACTTTTTCGTATACCGGACAGGGTAACTTTAGAACTTTTGATGATTGAGCGCAATGAAGTTCAAAAGTTTTCTCCACGAGATCAACCATGACACTGGGGACATAGTAAATCGGATTTTCGATGTTTCGGATAATGAATTTAGAGCCGTAGAGCAAGAATAGTATATTACGTATCGAGTGCTGGAAAACTTTTTTCTTCATGGAAATCATGCTGGACGTCGGCGAAGCCGACAGTATGGTTTTCACGAAGTAAAAAGTTTTCCACACGAGATACGTAATGTGTTTTACATGCTAGTAGCGTAGAAACATTTGTTTCCAGGCTTTCTCGCCAAGCGAGGACGCCTGGAAACACGTGTTTCTACGCTACTCGCATGTAAAATGTCGGAAGTACCACGATTCACGTCCACTGTTCCAAAGTTACCCCAATGGAGGTCCAACTCTGAAACACGACTTTAACCACCCATAACTCTGACCAGAAACGTCCAAACGAACTTTAACACCCACCAATCAAGAGCTGAAACTGTGAACTTTAGATTGTCAACAAATACGTTGATTTTTGCTAATGGACTCAAAAGTTACACAGGAATTTTGATTGAAAATAATCAAAAGTATTCCAAAGTTACCGCGTTTGACATACCGCGAACTTTGTGCCACAGGCTGTAGCAATCAGTCGATATATCGTCAAATTAAATAATTTTGGTTCAGTGGGTGCAACTTCGGAACATCCTCAAAAAATGATTTTCAAAGATGCGTTTGGCAAAACAAATACTTAGTTCTATCACTCTGAAACCTGTTTTTCCTTCTTCACACATACATAAACAGTGTGTTGAGCTACCGCGGATCCCGCGTAAATGATTGGAGTTAGCAGCGATACGCGAGTGATCCATTCAGGGCAACTCCGTCTGAAAGAGTAAACCGTATTTTGAAGGGGTCAAATTTGATTTTTTAAGGGTAGATGAGAAGATTCAGGTTATAGAACTCGTCAGACTTCCTTGCGATCTTGGAAGATAGTACGAACTCGACGGAGAGCTCGATCTTCTTCGTTCAATCTAACAAATATAAAATATACAAGTGAAAATTAGCAACTCGTGCGCGTGATACCCGTTACGCTCGTATTTTTCAAATTTGGCAATCACCGAGTGAAAAAATGATGTTCGTGAGACCAGGACATCATTGTTGAATGTTATTTTGAATCACTTCCCGCAGTCATAAAATTTTCATCGTATTCGAGGACTATTTTTGGAATTACTAATGTGTAACGGGTATCACATTACCCTTGCGGACTTGTCCTTTAGTGTACCTGACAACAACCGATCCGGAATGAGCTACGGGCGAATAACATTACATTTTGACCACATATATAATCATTAGGGAGAGGCTATCGTTACATTGGGGTTTTAGTGAATGAAAAACAGAAAAGAAGACATGAAAAAGTGTACCAAAGGTACCTCACCCTAGACAAGAAGCATTGCGGTGGGGTAACTTTGGTTCAACTCTGTATGACATTTCTCATTTTACTGATCTTGAATCTAGTGACGGTCTGTGAGGCTATGAAATGTTCTAAACAGCTGATAACCAGACTTCTGAACGATTAAAATTGATTCACTCGCATGGTGGTGGGTAGAATTGAAATACTTTGGAGTGTACCAAAGTTGCCCGGCCGGGGTCTAACTTTGGTACATTTACAGAATTGCTAACAGCTCCGGCTTAGACACATCAAATTGAACTTTGTTATCCGTCAATCGAAAATACGGACTGTACGTTTTCGATAGACCAATGATTGGGGTGGATTTTGTCAATGTATGTTGAATTGGCGAGCCAAACAAAATGAAAATTACCGAGATCGTAACACAATGTAGTTCATTCGCGTCTGGATATGCTCCGTCTCGAAAACTGTTCCGCCATTGGGAGCTTACATTCGATAAGCGCTCTTATCTTTCCTCCGTGTTATTCTTATAAGAGAGACTTAGGATTCGGCCATATTGCTTTTTTTTGCCATCTAAAATAACACGGATGTTAGTTCCCAATAGAGCAATCTTCAGCTTCTTTGCATACCCCGAGATCTCCAAAATTCCTTTCATTTTCATGTCTACTCTAGACCATTGTTAATGAACTCCAAGTAGTTCGTAAACAATTTGCCAAGCAGTCTCCTCCTTTCACTAGTCTCGATGATCTATAGAAATCACCTCACACGGGTAGACTTTCTGAAGCGCATCACTGATTGATGAATCGTATAACTGGAGTTGGCCATTGATTTTAGAATCGGTCTTCTCCAAATCTCGTTTTCCCACAAAACTGTGGAAAATTTCCAGTAAGAGAATATTGAATATTGAGTTTGCCAATATCTCATAGAAAGTCATCCTAATCACAGGTTGTAATCGTAGTTTTAGATATTTTTCTGTGAAATCATAATAACAATCCAAGTACAGTGTTAAATAATGCATCAAAGAATATTTTTTGATGGTTACATTCTGTGAAAAAACTCGTGCTTTCTGAACAGTGCCATTTACAATTAGATACCAATCCTTTCGAATGCTATTCGTTACTCAGAAATTTATTCGACGTTTAATCTCGTTTATGATCTCATCTAACCGAGATCAACAAAATTGGAGCTAAAATTGGACCAGTAAACAGTCATTTACGCTTTCAATTTTGCGGACTCGTTGGAAATGCATTTGATATCGAAATAAGCCAACTGTCGATCTGATAATCCCATCCATTTCTATCTTCATGCATCAAAATTAATAGTGTCAAATTCATCTGAATTGTCATTCTTATCATGAAAAATGTGTATGAGAAAGAGAATTTATACAGAGTTCTAGCGGTTTTTGATGTTTTGTCACACTTCGAACAGATTCTACCGAGCTATTTTTACGAAAATGAGTGTACTATTCCATAGCATTTTCTCGAGTTTGTCATTTCAAATGCTTTTGCAATAAGCTGCTCTTCAGAGATTAAGATTTTGGTTTTCTCGAAGGAAAAATGTTGACAAGTATCTGAGATTCCTTTCCTTCGGGACGGTTCTTCAACAGAGGGTTCATTCTTTGCAAAAAGCAAGACAGCTGCCAAGTCGACTTTAAAATATTCATAAGATCTCAAGACTTACCAAAAATGTCGTCTTTGTTGGTCTGGATCAGTTATACACCAGACTGATGCATTATCTCAACGGCTATCGTATACATTCTTCAGTCTTTTTCCTAGGCATCTGTGCCAGCTCAGCGGTTTCAAATAAGTCTTCTCCATCGAGTGACAGACGTATCTTCTCCTAAACTCATACATATTTCGATGCCATTCATCTTCTTTGACACAGCTAGAAAATATTTTGCAATCAATTTCCACGAATATCTTGACACGTCAGGATTTTTTGGCGAAATTCTTCACAAATTCAACGATCCACAAATTTGCAATATCGTCCACTGGGGTGACTTTGGGATACTGTTGTAACTTTGGATTACCCAGGAAAAAATGGTCTGTGAGGACTTTGCTGGATTCTGAAATTTAGTTTCAAAATCTGAAGTCAATGTTTCCGGATCATGGCACGTGGAATTACTATTTTCCATTCACCAACTTCACTGTTAAGGCTATCAAATCAAATGGGTGTCATTTCTTCTACCGATGTGGATCAGGAGATTCATCATTTTAATGGTGATCTTTTCTATGTGATCGACGTGATATTGGACAAATAGCTGTAAGAGTCACCTTCACGGTCGGAAATCGGTGTGTTTACGCATCACGAGTAGAGAAAATTCGTTCCGAAACCTCACCCTCGTGTCTGGGACTAAGTTGGTTCTACAATTCATTTCTCTAAGGTTGTTTCAAAGTTACATCAGTTCACGGTATGACAAAATTACGTTTAGAGTTGTGGAAACGAAGATATTAAATCTAAAATATGGCTCCTCCGATGCTTTGTTCAAGCTGTTTGAAACATGATATCTCAATTACGAAAACTGGATGAAAGAGCACATCAAATTCTCATCATCTAAAGTTACAAAGTCTGCAAGCACATTGATGAAATGAAAATTTTAAAGGGAAAAAGCACGCAGAGCAGAGTGGCAGAGAACGTTTTTATTTAATCCGTCTTTGAGCACTTTGTCAAAGTTTGGATGCTGTGTCATGATTCAGTTATATGCGCTAGACCCGAGTACATAGCAGGGTGCGCGTAGGTCATGTGTGAACATGCGGCGGTATTGAGCGACACATCACAAAGTTCAAGTGAATTAGCTCGAGCGCTGTTCCATAATGATATTATACGGCGGTGCGCGTCTATCCACGAGCGTATCCAAATAAATATTGTAAACATGGTAACGAGTAATTGGGTGACATAGTAATTAGTGAAATACGCTATACGAATTTTAAAATTTATTCCAAGTTGTGTAGAATTTGTAGAGAAAGAGTGCAAGCACTACTAACTTTGAAAATTTTTCCTTGAAAAATGCGCATTTTAGAAATTGCGGTGGTAAAGTGTTCGCTTGCGAATTTTGGATGTTTACACTTACGGAAACAGTCATTCAGACATTCACTGAGTTTATCGGTAAATACAAGGGTAGATTAGCTTGCTCAACGTGGAACTTTATATCTCATTAACTGAAAATGTTACGAAGCGTAATGGAATTTAGAATCACAGCGCAGAATATGCGTTAATTACTTTCATGATTATCGGCTATAAACTCCACAATTATCACGAGCTTGCATTACCGTTGTTTCTGCATAAACAAGATGAGATCATTTACAAACACTGATGACAATCCTTTGAGTGTACCAAAAAAACTTGTATCGATAACAATATATTGTTTTGAAACATCAAAGCTGATACCGGTTCCAAAATGAGATGTTATATAGAACAGATCACTGGCTATTTTCACAAAATATTCAAAATCACCCAAAAAATTGAGTCAATGGGAATAATTTTCTGCTCAGGAATTTTATAAGAGAATGGCCACAGGATTCATTTCAGAACAAGTTACCCCAGAACGAGGCTGCAAAATTAAGTTTCATCGTTTCGCCTGTATCGCTCGCGTATTCTTGAAAATTTCTCCAAACTTTCAAATTCAATTTACTTTTAATCATCGTCAAAGGCTTTAGTTATGATATTAAAACGCACTCGCACGTACTTCTCGAAAGCTCGAGCGATGCCTGCTACCCTGCAGACTCAAACTCTCACGAAAAAAATGGTATCCTTCAGTGAAGTTATAATATGGGAGCGAAAGAGAAAAGATACCACATTTGATCTCAAACGAATGAATGCCAGGAAAGCAGGTGAATTCGCTCATTCGTAAATGCTCCATAGCAGCGTACATCCGTAAATATGAACTTTTTCGAAAGCCGGATACAGCAGTGCGGTGGCTTCACGAAGCGTTTGCCTCTAATTCGAGTTATCTCTTGATACGAATTTCTCTCCTGCACCTCGCCACTACGGCCGGGTATTTCTGGCGTCGAGTTTGTGCTGAATTAGCCGTCCAGCCTTAATCCAGATTAAGACTCTGTCCAGTGTATATAACTTTTTTAATTCCTAACGTTTGATTTATCGCTTTCCGAGAGCTTGAAACTTCTATACATCAGCATCATACGATCGACTTTTCGAATTCGCTCCGCTTCGCTTCACGCTCGCGCTTCAAAGAGCTTCATATAACTTGCCACGTTCATCGTCGATGAAGGTTTGTTACATATAATACCCATGATGATCGTGCGCTGGAGATTTCATAAATCTCTCTCGGGCAAGTTTACCTCCCATCGTCGTTGGAATAATGCTCTCGCAGTCTCTACTCTCATCGAGGCACGTTTTGCGTGGCAAGCTTCTACATATATGTATGTGCGTCTCGTTATTTTCTTACACAAACTTCCACTTCAATCTAGCCTCGTGGAAAAAGTAACGGTGGGTCGATTTCGGTAGACGGTACGATAGAAGTGGCCCAACAGCTGTAAAACCACTGGAAGGTTACAGTGAGTATCTGATCTATAATTTATTTTCTTGTACTGAGGAAGACGTCTGTAGCAGCGCACAGGTTACTATGTCTAATACTTGTCTGTTTAATATTCAGTCATGATTGAACAGGAGTCCCTCGTTTTACGCGAGGGTCAGGTCCCCAGAAAGTACTACGTGAAAGAAAACCGCGTAAAATGAGCCCTTGTTCTTGTAAACGAAACAGGGATCAAGTTCCTTGGTATTGAAAAATAATTCTAAGCTTGGGGACGAATGAAGATTTCAGCGTGAAATTAATGAATGTACATAGAGATGAGTATAGATAGTACACTAAAAATGCAAATCGAATGATATTCATACAAAATCCGGCCTTGGACATGTAATTTTGGATCATTCTTGTTACGTTCCGACGACGAAGCCTTCGGTATCCCCGATTTTGTTGGAGGCATATTTCGTTTCCATTTGAGATTTTGTGGGCACACAAGTTCTCACGAAAAACTACTAATTGAGGTTGAAAAAAGGAGAATACATGCCAATACTGTCAAACTTACTGAGAGATACGCAGACAAATGAAGTTTCGCCCTTGTATTTGGAGAAGTTATATTGTATTGGGAGAAGCCACCGCGGCCTCGTGGATAAGGTCCTTGCCTTCAACGCAGAAGGCTGGGGTTCGAAACTCGGCCGCCACCAATGTGAATTTTCATAAGTGCTTTTCGGTGTCTTCGGGGGTTTAGAAACCCACCTTGAACTGTAGATCCCGCAGAATAACCTCGAAAAGAGGCTGAAAATGCGTTGATGAAAAAAAAATTTTGCCCTTCTCAACTCTTCTCGGTTGTATTCTCACTACTTCGTTCTGTTTTCGACTTCATGTGGACATAATAAGATTATTACTACTAGTAAGGAAATCTATAAAAAATCGACATAAATCCGCCTAGGTCGTCTTTTAGAATCTCTGGAGAATGATTTGTTATTTTCGGGATCAAATCCGCGTAAATTGAGACTTCCTCCGCATAAAGTAAGGGACGGGCGCAAATGAGCCAACCGCATGAAAGAAATTCGCGTAGAACGAGTCACCCCTATAATTTGACATTGGACCTTGGGATTTACAAATTTGGAGGGTTTCCCCATTTAGTGACAGTTGTTGAGTATGACAGAAGGGTCTCAAGTCAGGAGTTCGGTTCCAGCTCAGAGAAAAAAATAATTTTGAGGTTATTGAAGAAATGGAGGTGATATGGAAGAAAACCTGCACAGTGTGAGAATCAGATGAATTTTAAATAGACAACTATGTCTACAGGAAATCAAGGGTCTTGAATCTTGCCTTTATATGTAGACTTGTGTTCAAATTCTTGTCATTCAGCACTATTTGGCCATCAAATATGTCCATTTCTCCCAAATAGTGAGACAAGAGTTCTAGCTGTGAACTTACACTTGCGATTAGACTCACAGCTGTAAGTCTCCCTGCAGGCTATATTGTTGAGTTATAGTAAATTTACATAAATAAGCCGTCAAAAATATCTGTATCGCTTTAAAGAATTCTGATAATTTTCCTACTTCAATTTACAACAAGGAGCTTTTACAGTTAGCTAAGAGATTCGAGTTGAGTGTAGCAATCGGGAGCAATCGAATTTGAAGCAAAATGGTAAGGCTTCTGAACACACACACGAGACAGAGAGAGGGAGAGAATGAGCATTGATGACGACTTCGAGAGGCTGTTTACAGATATAACTACACGACGACGCTGGCTGAAGCTCTTGAGAGCGCTCTCGAACGCCACCGACGTCTGCCGCTTTGCTCTGCTCTGTGCCTCAATAATCGACGAGACGACGAGGGTCTCTCGGATATAACCTCTGTGTATATACACAGAATGCACAGCCCGGGCTTTTAGATCGGCCCATTACGAATAGATGAGGAAGAGAGAGAGCGAGAGAAGGGAAACTGCAGGAGTCGCGAGCTCGGCCCCAATCAATACCCAATCGCAATTCGCATAATTCATCTCTCTCGGGTGAGCTTCCATTCTCTATATGTCTTGTGGACCGCAAAGTATGCGAATCGCAGGCTCATATACCATTACAAATTGATTCGTATATCGGTGGGCAACCATCCATGCGTCGTTCTCTCTTGAACACGAGCTTTAATAGCCTCAACGATTGTTCGAGGCAACGAGCTTAAGAGTCATTAAGCAGCGAAGCGCGTGGCTAAATTCCTCTCTCGCCACGAGCGTTTCTGACGCGCGAACGAATTAATATCGCTTTCCAGAATGACAAAGAGTGGCTTGCGGCCAGAGCTTGCAATCAAAAGCTCACGACCACGCATTTACACGACAGAGTTTCATTCCTCCCCCTGAGGCCATGCTACGCACGCACATCAATCCTCGCATCTCGCGCGCACTGGTATAAGACCACGTGCGTCCTCAGAGCTTGCAAGCTCAACTTGCAAGCTTTCAGCTCCCGGGCTTGTTTCGACTCTGCTCGTGCGTTGACACCGATAAAGCTGCTCAGGTTCACTAATCGCTGCACTCGTAGACCAAGCGAGCTTGCAAGCTTCCTGAGCGGGATGACACATTCGAGATGGATAATAAAGGTCGGGAAGAGCTTTCGGCACTTGGAGCTTTCAGGTGCTTGGCGATACCACAATGTGCACTTAACGTTTTTGTGAGAGGTGTAAGAGAATGAAAGAGCCGGCGGCACGGCTACTACACGACGACTTACCGCTGCGACGAGCTTTTCACGCTCGCGGGCCGCGGCACCGCACGCACTCGATGTACACTGAGGCGAGATCGGCTGAGCGGGACCCGGGAAAGCTCTCTTGGCTCTCTGGGGCAGAGTGAGAGAGAGTGGGTGGGGGAGTCGGCGCAGTCTCCAGCAACCAGCCAGCCAGCACCGCCACCACTACTACCACCGAACCACGTGCAAGCTCCCTCGCTGATAGTAAACTTGCGGCCGAAACGAGAGCTTGCGAGCTCGGATGGAGAGCAGGTGGGCCATGTGTGCCACAGCAGATTTGTCTTTTCGTAATCGTCGTTGACGGGGCTAAACTTGCCAGCTTTCGCTGCGAGTGAGCTTGCAATCGGAACGACAGCTTGTGGACTCGAATAGAGAGTACGTTGACCGTGTGTGCCGTCGCGATCTCATATTCAGAGTACTCGTTGACGAAGTTGAAATCGCAAGCTTGAGGGTGAGCTTGTGAGCTTCTGATGCTCAGCTATAGCTCGCTAGACGTTGAGAACAGTTTATAGAGCTTGAGATCGATCGGGCTCTTAGCATCAAGCTAAGCGGATGATGCTCTCCCTTTCTTACGAAGGGTCAGAGTTCAATTTTCGAAGCAGCAAGCTAACGCGCTCGTCTGATCGCTTGTAGGCTGCTCAAAGAGCTTGGTCCGAATCGAACGTTAAGCTTCCTTCAAGCTCAAATGCTTGCCGATTTCCTGTAAACTCTGTAGAGCTTGATCTTCAAATATCGAATGTTGATCTCGAACATGAGTTTCTACATCACTAGTTTGTCAAAGTCTTCGTACTAGATGTAATTCTTGGGTTATCTATACACGTTGGATACAGAAAAAACCATTAATGTCTAGAATTGCAGAACCAAATGCATCAGGATAGGCCGTTGGCTGAAATATCTCTGGGCAAAAATTTTCACGGGCTATCTGAACTCGTTTCCGGGTGTTTTGATAAAAAAAACAAACGAGGCGCCGAGAGATGAACAGCTAGGCTGTTGATGTATGTGTCTGCACGGGGCTGATAGTTACCTACCTAGCTATACCTTCGGCTCGAGCCCAGTTTTTCGCCCGAGGGCTTATGGGTGTATTTTTCCGGCCATCGATCAAAGCTCGCGTTTCGTCGGGCTATACAGTCTGATGCTGTGTTCTATTCTGCTTCGGTACAGCTTCTGTCACTCGGCCCAGTCACACGAAATGGCAGAAAGCAGAAACTGGTCGTCGTCGTCGTCGTCGACGGCGGCGGCGGCGATGGCCTTGTGCTTCGAGCCGTTTGCTCGAATTTATCCCCTCGAAACTTTTTCCGATAATAACGTCCTTTCCGTTTGCCACGCGGATTAGGAGGCTCGGCCTCTCGGGGCTCTCTCGGTGGTAGGTGTCCCGAGGCCAGCTTGAACAAGCTCGAAGCTTCCTACCTCTTGGGTGTGACGATGGACGTGGATATAGGGTGTGCGAAAGCTCGGATATATGTATGGGTATATATGGATGGATAGAGTGAGAGTGTTGGAGCGAGCCCACGCGCGAGAGTAGAGCAAGAGGCGTCCGAGGGATAACGGTGAAATTGAATTATTCAGGGATATCGTCGGATCGCTTTCGTTCTGATGGTATATACATAGAGAATCGCGTGACTTCGATAGCTGAGCTTGTGATCATCTTCGGCCGGTTTCCAACCCGGTGCATAATCAAGTTGCAGCGCGCTTCGGGCCACGAGGGACACGGGTTTTGGTGGAAGTTCTGCCAGAACGATCTCTGTATGCTTACACAGATCTCAGCCTTTCTTTTTGAACTTGTTAATGCGCAATTTTCAAGAATAGGGATTCTCAGACAGACGTGTGGGATGTTTTTGTCAAATTGGATTGAGATTGCTGATCAACCTCATCTCAAATGAGATTAAATCAGCGTTATTATTTAATAATGACTCATTGGCTAACTTCTACTCTCGCGAAGAATTTAAGTTGATAATTGAAGCACCTTGGACTTTGCTCTAAAGTACTGGATTTTGATATTGTAAGAATGAGGTCTTTCACGAACACCAAGTTAACGCTTACTTTGAATTTTTCTCAATTTCATCCGGCTTTCTTAAAGAAATCTGATAATTTCATTGAAGATTTCGAGAGATGGTGGGATATCTGCCTCACGTATTGATCCACATTGGATAGTTCATTAAGGTAAGAACCCTCGTTGGAGAGAAGGAGGAAGGCTTCCTTTGTGATGGCAAAAGGGCTTAAGATTCGAGGCAGCAGCCGTTATTCCATAAATCGATAATTACTTCAAGGCTCGCGGAATAGACAGCTGAAGTAATGTATTTCAAAGTCAGAGAAGCAATTATCGTATTCAAATGATCCGATACATAAACTACAAACCTCGTTTGATAAAATTGACTTTTCATCTCTGAGCACGTTAGTCCTATTATCTTGTACAAATGTTTTTCGCATTCCTCATCATGCAAAAGGAATCGGTCCAGAACTCCGTTCAAGCACAATCAAGAATCATTTGAGCTAACTCCCTTGTTTAGAATCGAAAATTTTCGTAACTTCGATGAGTATTGCAAAAATATGTCCTTGGTTTCGCGAAAAAAGTCTGTCAAATCCGAGGTTGAATCTGAACCACCAATCACTGCCAACTAAAATCGTTTTTATTTTCTTTTTTCTTAATATTGATTGTTTTGAGACTTGGAATCGTGAGTATTCCCAATAACCTTTGGTAATCCCTTGCACATGTGGGTTCAAAGCAGAGTTTTCAACGAAATCCATTTCAAATTTTGTTGAATTCCGTTGAGTCCTATTTGATGACTCATTTCATAATGAAGTCCCACTCTAAAACTCTTATTCATCATATTATGACGATTATGATTTTTCGAGTGGGATTTTGTAATGAAATTGGTCATTGGATAGATTTCAACGAAATTCAACGAAGTTGAAAATGGATTTTGTCAAGACCCTGATTTGCAGTCCCTCATTATCATTTTCCTTTCTGACGCAAGTCATCCAGATCTTACTCTATCAGCAAATGATGTGTGTAAGTAGAAAGTAGATATAGCTGCATTCAAGATTTTATGCGCAATGAGAAGTTGGGATGAATCATAAGAATGATCTCATCTATCTAATCACTCTTACGTTGATGATAGTCGACGATAAATCAATGCATACCGCAAGAGGAATTTTATCTGGAATTAAATATTTTCAACAGCTCTCATCTTGGTTGTTCGGAAATACAAACCTTATGAGATCTAGCATGTACAAAGCTCCAATTGTATTCTGCTCAAGGGTGAAATTGCATTGTCCTGGAAGGAATTCTTTGGATCGTTCATGGAAAATACAAAAACCTCCAATCAACAGAAAAAATTCAGAGACTTTTAGCAGCTTATGAATTCTGAGATATTTCAAAAGAGTTATAAAATCCAAACATCAGCTGTTCAAAATTTTTTTCACATTAGCTGTTCGAAACTTTTTCTGCAATTTTTCAGAACCTTATTCTCAAAACACTTTGTGTTGGGTATGAGAAGTCAAGTATCGATATCAATTAATTTCGCTAAAAATGTAATCAACTCGTCCGAAAACTCTCAGTGCACAGTCACTGTCATCTTTCGATTATTTCTCTCATCTCACCGACCTTGATAGAAAAGCTACACTAATTTCCATTGAAATTCAAAATTTTGTATCAAATAGCACACAGAGCACAAAGAATTGAGAATTCATTTCGAGCTATCTTTATCCCATTTTACTCTCAAAATACCTTTTGCAAGGTAAAATAATATACTCAAACGAAACGTAGAAAGGATATGAAAAGCCATAGAGATGAAAGTTTATTAGATCGTCAGGGTGAAATTGCCACTAGCAATTTGTAAAACTGCGGCCTTGCAGCAGTGGCGCGTCGTAGTCTACTCTGAATACATAATAAAAGTGCACGTTACAATGGCGATTTGAATACAGAGAGAGTAAAGTGTGAGAGCCAACCGAGGAAGAGCACGAGACGCTTCGTATAGACTTGCAGAAAGCCGTATAAGAGACGACACCGGCTTATACCCCTATTAGAACCATCACATCTCTGGTATCACGATAGAATCTCGTTTATGCATGTGGTCGCTTTGATAATAATACTCCAACATCTCTATCCTCGAGGTTTTGGTTAAAGCGCATCGCAATATGCTAACCAAATACGACGACTATCGTACCCAACTTCCACGGGGACATTCCATCCATTACGCGATGGTACAATCCTCAATAAACACGATAGATACTATCCACATTGTATGTATCTAATATCATACACGCTCACTCCCACGAGAGATCGGACAAATTAATCTCCATCATATTCACGGAATCGGGCCAAGCTCGAGTGCCAGTCAGGCCTTTAATTATGAAAGTTGAACCACCGAAGCTGCTAATGCGCTCGAATGTAATGCGCATAGGTATAGCTCCATGCATTTAACCAACGACAAATGCCTGAATATATTATATGATCGTTCCTAAATTGGTACGCGTTAATAGAATTCCCGATATGCCATTCAGTTATTCCTGTAATTCTCGAAATCGGTCAAGTAACATTCGGGCTCGTCACATCTCAAATATTCATTCAATTTTACCGGACGAACAATCTGGGTCTCGGAATGTTTGATGGATTGTCCTTCATTAAATTGTATCGGGAAAAAGTTGCTAGAAAGTATAGAAACTTTGTAGATGCCAATCGACTCATAATTATCGTGGGCGACGTGAATTCGTTATTGCTGAAGCGAGTGTTCGTCCCGTTGGTTATAATGAATTCGGAAGGCTAATGCGATGTAACGCCCAGCAAAGGGCTTAAAAGAGCACAGCTATATATCTATATTAAGGCTGGGCAGTTACTGAGTATCGGGGCATTTTTCATGCGAAATTATGAATCGTCGCGGGTGCGAGCAAGTTTTAATAATATTCAGTTACTTGTAGGGGGAGTATAACTCGTAGCTATGGCCCTCTGGCGTATATCTCTCTTTCTCTCTCAGCGCTTGGAGTATTTCCATATTCATGGGCCAACTCGTCCATTTTTCATCAAGTTCAATTATTCAGCATTCACCAAGAACAAAAGCTGTACCCAAGCTCAAAATGAGAATCTCGCCTTTTACGGTCTACCCAAACTCTGAAACCTATAACCATTGCCGATTTTTCAAAATCTCAAGAGGGTATTCGATAGCTGACAAAAGCAGGATTCCTAAGATCGAGGGTTTGTCAATAGGGTTGGGACTGCAATATGCTAACGTTTGTAAAAAAAAAAAAACGTTGCGTCAGGTGCAAACTCGGCGGGTAAAATGGTCGAGTGTCATTGGCCGTCAAAGGGTCCCTCTAGCCAATTCAATCGAGTAGGTAGCCTGAGGCTAGCGCTTTGAGCTTGCGGCAACGACGAAATATATGTGTGTATAGACGAGATACGGGTTTTTATACCTGTGCGGTTCACTGTGGGTGTATATGAATGGATGTATGGAGGCCGAGCTTTGACGCGGTCGCACAATCGCACGCTCGAATCGGTCCCAGCGCAACGACCGAGTTTTCGACTAGCTGCAGCATGTGTTTATAGGAATAAGGGGCTATTTTAGTTGCATACGGACATGCTAACGTTGCAAGCTCTCGTTGAAAGTTTGTTTCCACGAGATTGTAGGGATAATTATCACAAAATCTACAACCTTCAACTATTCATAAGGATGAGGTGGATGAATTGGTCCTGTTGACAAATTTGTTCCGTTACATCTTTTTTTTTTGTACACTCAAGAGTAATCTGAACTAATCAAACACTTTTGGATATCATGCTTTGATTGTTTCAAAACTATGTACCATGTGACCTAATTGGTTAAATTTAAAAACGTTCGATCAGTTCAAATTGCTCTTGATCGTACCTATTGCGATCTCATTATTTTTCCGACAAAATTACGAAGCCAACATAATACTTTTCATAACTTAAAGGAACATGCTTACCGGGACTAGCTCTTTTGGAATTTTCGACTAGTCCGCAAATGAAAATATTTTTCCTTGAGTCCGTATTCTCGCTGATCGCGTTGCGGTCGTGGTAGATAGATCATTTTGTCATACAGATGAAATGATTGGAGTTTTTTCCGTCAACAGCAGACATGTCTTCTGGATAAATATATTTAAATTGGCTCGACAATTTTTTCCTACCTTCCAAAACCTGATAAACCCGGGGTCTGGCAGATGTACTGGGCAGTGATACAATCTCAAACTTGACATTCTTTTCTGAAGGTGACAGATTTCAGCTCGAAATCCATGAGTGAGACATTGGATAAATTGGTAGCTGTGACCTATCCAATTTTCATAATTATTGTGACTGAAGGATAATGCCAGGAGGAATCGATCACACCTGGATAAAAATATGGAAGTTTCACCTCATGAAAATTTTAAAATTAGTGATATGATTAAAGGTAGAAACTTTTGAGCACTCAATCACGTTTCAAGTCAATACCTAGGGTCTAATTATTGCTACACGAAATCACCTCTCATGCAACTCGGCCAAATTTTTGCAAAGATCATCTAATTAGGCTACTCCTGTAGTAAGTACTCCCTATTCCTCCCTATCTTACCAAATCATCACTTTCCCCTCTTCTTCTTTTCTTTTTTTTTCTTCTAATTTTTGAAAACCCGCCAACGAAAGCACGTCGGAGTCTCGATGATTAAATAGGGCGAACTTAATCGTGGCCACGCGAACAATGAGCAGGGCTCTCAAGTACAACGAAAGAGCTTTATAATGCCTCTGTGCTGCTGTAGAATAAGCTTGTCTGCGGGCCTGAGTCGAGACGAGCTGCCACGAAAATTATCGCCGACGCGCTTTTTTCAATTTCGCGCTAGAGGAGAGATAGGAAAGTAAGCCGGAAAGCCAAGCCGGTAGGGTACAACGTGCAGACAGAACACTGCTCCTCTACTCGGAAATACACCAGAGCACGGCAATGGAATATTAAACAAGAGTTTCTCCAGAGCGGCCTCAAGATGCCCTCATACAGAAGCAACGGTGTAAAGAGTGTAATGTATGCAAAAAGTAAGCAGAGGCCCAGAACTCGTCGCGCAACTACTTGATATCGTATCGGGTGTTGCCGCAGCATCGACTTTTGCGCTCTACAATGGCTTTATAGTAAGGATATTTGTAGAGATGAAGTGACGCGTTGTACAACGAAAAGCAACATTACTGAGTATACAAGGTAGAGATGTATCCAGGTAAGCCGACACGATTTTCATTGCTTGGCACACGATTTAATAATTTTTCTTTCAACAGCCTAGCTCGTTGAGAGAAGAGTATTGCGACATTAAGTATGCGACCCGTTGTTGAGAAGATGCAACTTTTGAGTTGTGGAGACGTGACGTACGCCAGTACGCGCCGAGCCTCGAATAAGTGCAACGCGGGCATCTTTGGATTCTGTCTCTGGAGGTGTAAGTCGATGAGACGACGGAAAAATAGGCGGTCGTGGTCCAGTGTTTCGGACGCTTGGTTTCCGGGACACATGGATATCGTAAAGTCGAAGATCCTGGGTTTGAATCTTCGGGGTTTCCATGTAAAATCGATCGCTTACTTTTCACGAGTTTATCGACTTTCCACAAATTCCCACGTGACAGAGCATTGTCACGAGAGCAACATCATGTGAATACTGATATATCATCATTCCTTGTCCACTAGCACGCTTGAGTGAATCGGCGAATCTGCTTGTTTTACTGATTGATATTGGAGGTAACTGCTACAAGCTACAAATCTCTGAGAAATCTCAAAGCTGCATTGTGGGGTTTTGATGGACTTGAAAGAAAATGTACGAGAAATTTGGAAAAAGTATCTGTACTCTTCCGAAAATTTTGGTGCGTTCAACCTTTGCTCTGCAGATTTGTCTTTTCAGGGAGGCTCAAGGGATCTCTCGAGTTAGTCCCCGAAGTTAAAGGGGCTGAATGATGAAGATTCTGATCGTTTACATCGATCGAGTTCCAGATTTATTTTGACTACATGACTTTTGTCTGACATTAATACACGCGGTGGTGGGGACGAAAGATATTGCTAATCTAAGAGCCCATTCGGTTATTGTGACAATATTAGAAGAATAACGTAATCATTTGCAACGTTTTGCTCATAAGATGAACCACTAAGTTATTCAACCCGAACACTGATCTCAGAACTGACAAGGAGGGGGTCAGGCCTTCGGATCACGGATTCGCCTGAAACTTTGGGAAAAGTCTTCTTTTAGCACAGAAAAAAGATACCCAAAGCCGCGCTTACCAACGCTCAAGCGTTTTTGAGCTACAGGCTAAAACATATGCATTACAGTATATCTATATATACCATTTTTGACGAATATGGATATATTGTAATGCATGGGTCGTATGCTGTAGCTCAGAAACGCTTGAGCGTTGGTAAGCGCGGCTTTGGGTATCTTTTTTCTGTGCTAAAAGAAGACTTTTCCCAAAGTTTCAGGCGAATCCGTGATCCGAAGGCCTGACCCCTCCTTGTGAGTGAGTCAACTTTGGCTGGATTTGATATCACAATTTGTCGTATGTCATCTCATCACATTATCTGCAAGGATTCTCATTGAAGAACAACCTCCAAGGACACACCGTGTCTAAACGTCTTGGACATGACATGGCACAAAGTTACATAATGGTATTATGCTCTACCTAAGCGTGTGTCCACGAAATACTGATGAGGTACTGCACGCTGTTAGGAGAATATAGCCTAATTTTCATACTTCATCTCTCTCATAATGATTGGGTGAGTCCGAATCAATTGCAAAAGTCACACGATGCGACACAATGACACAATATCACACGCTGCATGTCTAGTCAAGCGATATGAAGAGAGGCAACAATGGTTAATAAAAGTCGTGTCTTGCATAGTTCAATATATTTCATTACAATTACACTAAAATCCGGGAATCATTTTTTCAAATTTATCAAATTGCTCTGCACATGAAAATTCCGTGCCATAACGTTTCCAAAGCATGTGAGTTTGGAATGTCGTCAGCACTGACCAGCGTACAAATTATGGGCGCATCGCACAGCTCATTCGGGCGAATTTATGAACCAACAAAAGGGCTCTTCTATCTATAGGTACAGACGAGAGAGAGAGAGAGAGAGTGAGGCAGACAAAGTTGGCATCGATTACCGAATCCGTACACAAACTCGCCCACTATACTGTGTGTACCTCGGTGAAATGAGCAAACCGTGCTCTCGGTCTATCCGACTCTGGCAAGCTTGCGAAATATGTCCCCGAGCTGCGATGCTTTTTGTGTTCACAGTCGAGTGGGGGGGGGGGGGGGGGAGAGAGAATCATGCTCTGTTGAAATTTTACCAAAGAAGAGCGAAATTCACCCCGAAGCTCGTATCTTGCGATGCCGTGCAGCTGCAGCAGCTCCTCCCGAACCCCCTACCCTTTACTTCCTGCAAGATCAAGAGAGAGAGAGAGAGAGAGAGAGAGAGAGAGGGGAAGGGGAGTGAAGTGAATTTGCTCACTCTCTGTATGTAGGTACCTACGTAGTTGCATGCGGTGAGAAACTACGCGACGAGGAGCTCGGAGCCAAGTCTCGACTCTCGTGTGTTTGTGGGAAACATCACACACTCGGTTTGGTTCCACGAGCACTGCAACGTTTCTCACGCAATTTGAGCTCACACAGTCGTACCATGCTCGGAACTACGAGGCCCGATGAATTTTTTTTTTTTTTTTTTTACCTCTGTCGACAAAAAATATCCAATCGACCTCTTCATAGAGCCGACGACCTCTTTCTCTTTGCTTTCCTCTTCTTCCACGTCGTCGTCGTCGGTATGTGAGAATCTCACTGCAGATGTATAGAGAAAAGAATAGAGAGCGGCTCTCTTATCGGGGCTGCACGCTTTATATTAGTTCCATTATTCGAGAAGTAGAGAGAAAGAGTATAGAGAACGAGTCGAATTCCAAGCCAACCCCGCCGCGAAGCTAGTGTTGCGGAACGGAATTCGATCCGGCTGCTGCTGCTGCTACTCTTCCGTGCTGTAAAAACTGACGCTCATTTGGACACTACTACAGAGCGATACTTTTACCGGACGTGATACTATTTCAGCGCTGATAATAACAAAAGTTGGTAAATCGGAAAATTATCTCAATTCCAGTCTATGAGGATGTAAATAACCTGTACGGATGCTCCATGTCTCACGGGCTAAATTGGAGGAGAATGAAGACAGACATTCCCATCGTCACAAGAATCAAATATTAGCACAATTTCAGAGCTTTGATTAAATAATTCATCGGATTCTCGAGTTTCCGTTTCATTGTTCCCGTAGCTACGAAGCTCGCGTGCTGAATCAACAAATTGGTCAATTATAGAGTGTAAAGCTTTGACCAACTAACGAGAGGAAAAAACTTAAAATCGTTATGAAACATTTTTGGAGCAACAATTTTACAAAGCTTTGATAGAACGATCGGCAAGAAAAACACTCGTGTCAAAAGGTATTTATTCAATTGCATTGGTCGCTCGATTGCATTTTTGCGCGTGGCAACGACGTTCTACGTATAAACTATCCCCTGTGCGGTAAGCTGAAATTTTTATCGGAAAATTTTGCGTGTATCGAAGTTTCGGTGAGCCATACTGTGTATGCGATACGGCCCTGTCGGCGTAAAAAAAAAGAACAGTGATGGTGACCGGCCGGGAATAAAAACGAAAAAGTTCGATGAATTCTCAAACAGGATGAGCGAAGCTAACCCTCTCGATACCGTCCACACGACTAATGGTCCTATCCACAACCATCAATCGTTCAGCTGGTGCGCGGCTCCGGTCAGAGAGCGTAGAGTTGGAAAAGTCGATGCAAAGCTATACAACGCTCGCTCTCTCACTCTGTTGTGCGTTACACACTCATCTCTCAACATACCTATACTATACACAAATACACATACGCATAAACATACATGTATACATAAACATATATGCAGATTTGCAGGAACAATACAGTACCACGATAGCATGAGAACCGGTTCGAGAGGGATTTCGTGAAGATTTGCCTGCCCATTGTTTTTGCAGTACGTGGAATGGCAGTAGTAAAGGTCGGGCTGTAGTCAGACAAACAGGCAAGAGGCCTCGTCGTAGTATTACTACAGAGCTTGCAGCTAGGCTTGTACTTTTTTAGTCTCTGTGCTCATAAGCGTTTCCCAGGGGAGAAAAATTGCTCTCTCTCTCTCTCTTTCCATGGAATTTTTCACAAGTTATCCTATCTCTCTCTTTCTCACACGCAATATTTAATGGAACGCCGGCACGCTCACCGGATTAACGCCAAGGACTGCTGCTCTCTTGTCTCGTACGCCTCTTTCTCTCACTCTTGAGTGTATGTGTTTGTGTGTGTGTGTGTGTGTGTGTGTGCTATTGCACGAAAGAGGTTTTGAGTTCGAAGATACGATTGCGTTTTTGCGCTTACTGTATGTCTGGATAGAACGGATCGATCGAGCGCAGGCATCAGTTGGAATTTATACGTCGCGAGAAGCCCATCCCTGATGTTGTTGCGGAGTATGCGACGCTTGATTGCTTGGCATGGAATTGATCTGCGGCCTATACTCGTTATGCAAACTTGCAAGCTGAGTTTTTTGCACTTGGTTGCTCTGGAAAACGAATATGACTAGTTTTCATGGGAATAAGCTTTAGCTCGTGAAGGGACGTAGCGCTTTAGATTCTGGGTGTATGATTCTATTATCGTTACAAATTTTTGCATCGGGACCGAATGAATCGGTTTTGGAAAAATTTCAACACGGAAACTCTGCGAAAACCATCAGGGTCCTTCTTATGCACATCTAAAATGTTCGTGAGAGATGGTGAAAAATTGCGAGAGTACAACTCAAGCAATACGGCTAAATATTGGAACCGATGACGGTATTTACAATTTATAGCAGTTTTTGTGTTCGTGAGATATCTCATAGAAATGGCAAAAATGCGAAGTACTGTATTCACGTTATTTGACTTGGAAAGTATTATTAAAAATCCTCCTTGTCTCCACTACAACCACAATAAGGTCATACGCAAAACTCCACGTGGATTTTCGTTTTTATGTGTTCACCAATGCTCGTGACACTGTCGTTCCCTTCTCGTTAATTTTTTTGTGATCTCTTTCAACCGAGTTGTCGATGGTCTTGAAAAACTTCAACTATATCTGATCCGTATATGTCTTCCTGTTCGGTAGCAGTGATTGTGCAGCAAAACTTGGATACCCTCACTGCGATACTTGATCAAATTCTTTCCCAGCACTTGATCCGTACTTCAGCGGTGCATCGATAGTCTCCTGCCTAATTTCATGGGCGCAACATTAAGGCTCGGGATGCCCTCCTTCGTACTTGGTTTGTACAATTATTCTTCAAATGTCATGACCGGTATTTTCGATTCTAATCAGTACTACAATGGCACTTGTATGAATTATCTGCAGACCACCATTCACAACAATATCTTATCAATACTGTCACGGTATCTGAGTGCCATCTAGTCAATACTTCTAACGTAGTCGATCAATGATATTACGGATATTGATTATTTCTTTGCAGTATCGGATATTACTAGAGACCGGGCCTGCGTGTTATAATACTTTTTTCGTATTATTGCACGTTTGGCGTTACTGCACGTTCAATTTTAGTGCAACTGTTTTTATACGCTTTTATTCTACTTCACTTTGGCCATATTGTTTCATGCACAGGCATCCGGTACTCAACTAGTCAGCAGGCACGTCTCTCGCCGTAAGAGCAAGAGAGAGAAAGCCTTTTCATACACGCGGTTCCGGTACCGAGCTAGTCAGCGCGCGTATGAGCTTTTAGGTTAGATTTGCTCTCTGAAATTTTCGCGCCCGTAAGCTCCATCTCTTTTTTTTGACTCTCTCTCTCTCTCTCTCTCCGCCTTTCTCGTGCACCCTAACCTAACATGCATCAGCCGCGCGTTTCCACTCCGTGCAGCAAAAGACCGAAAGCGGCCCAGGGTTGGCTAAACAACCAAACCAAACTCTACTGCAGGGCTTGGTAATCCATACGTAATTTTCGATGCATTTTTGCTGGCAGCTGGCGGCGCGCGGACACACAGGCTCTCGAGATGAGATGACTACGGTTATTACAGTTTCATATTTTTTTAGTGACACGGATATGCTTTACGCATAACCATCCGACTAAAAAATATAAAATAAAAAAAGGTTAGAAAAAATGGATTTTTTACGATACGCTTTTATTCACAGCTCTAATATTTTTCTCAACAACTAGAAAGCATAAAATAATCTGAAATTCCATCAGTCAGCCCAGTTCATTTTGAGAAAAATCTTATGACATGCCGTTGCCTACACCTGTTATCTCAGAAAATAATTGTTGAATTCGGTGTTCATCTATCTCTCGGGGATCCCTCTCAACCCATCATGATGAATCTCGGAGAACATTCACTGTACCATAATTACAGATGATAAAAGCGTGGAGTGCTATTTTCCCATGATTCAGATTCTCGATTGCTGATGAGAAAATGTCCATAGATCATGCACTTCTTGCCCGGAAGTTCAGCACGCCACGCTTTTATCATCTGTAATTATGGTACAGTGAATGTTCTCCGAGATTCATCATGATGGGTTGAGAGGGATCCCCGAGAGATAGATGAACACCGAATTCAACAATTATTTTCTGAGATAACAGGTGTAGGCAACGGCATGTCATAAGATTTTTCTCAAAATGAACTGGGCTGACTGATGGAATTTCAGATTATTTTATGCTTTTTAGTTGTTGAGAAAAATATTAGAGCTGTGAATAAAAGCGTATCGTGAAAAATCCATTTTTTCTAACCTTTTTTTATTATAAATATTGGACCACCTTAACCCTATTTCCATTCATAGTATTATTATTTATTAAAATTCTGAGTGCAGAATATACATCTATTTCAAAAACGCCAGAAGTTCCGCAAAGTCTGAGTGTAAAAATCCGATCATGGATCAGTTCCTACAACAAAAATTTCACAGTTTTCTCCTCTGATGGCGCTGTTGTCTAGTGTAATGCGTGTTCGAAATGAATTGGCTGTGAGAAGGAATCTCAAATTGATGCTCATGGTGCGTCAGGTTTGTCAAATGTATTTCAGCCTAGAGTCTTGAAGCCTGCCCTGTACTTTCATGATTGAATGAACTTGCAGAAGCTCATGTAGCAGCATTAGCTCTGAAAGAGAAGAGAAAGAGAGAAGAACAAACGTTACTAACCTCTGCGGCTACAAGTTCTAAGAATGTATTTTATCTTGATCTGTGCTATGCACTCGTAGCTTCGAACACCCCTCTACATAAATTGAATTCGGAACCGCTTATTCGATTTCTACGTACATATACCCAGAAGCAACTGCCGTCGGAAACAACTTTGAGAAAGAATTACATTCCTCTCGTTCATGCAGAGTGCATCAGTAAGATCAAGAAGATTTTTGGCGAAAATTATTTCTATGTATGCGTAAACGAAACGACAGATGCTCGAGGATCATGCATAGCAAACTTATTGATTGGGGCATTAAAACCAGAATCTCCGCCAGAAACTTTTCTGATAGCTTGCCAGGAGTTGAGTAGTACAAATCATGAAACCATCAGCCATTCCATCAAACAAAATCTGAGACAATTCTTTGAAAATTCATCTTCCGAAGATCGAATTATTCTTTTGGTATCCGACGCTGCACCATACATGGTGAAAACTGCCAAGGGTTTAAAATTATTTTACAAAGACTTACGTCATGTCACCTGCATTGTACACGGATTAAACAGATTGGCTGAAAAAGTGCGCGATATTTGCCCAGAAGTGAACAAATTGGTGAGTTGTGGCAAAAAGATGTTTCTCAAGGTGCCATCTCGAGTGGAGGTGTATGGACAATACATGCCAAATAAACCCTTGTCCCCACAACCAATCATCACTAGATAGGGCACTTGGATAGACGCAGCTGTATTCTATGCCGAAAGCCTACAAAATTTCAAGAACGTTGTAAATAATTCAGAAGATGATACAGAATCAGTTCGCCAAGTAAACCAATTGGTCAAAAATGAGTATGTTCAGAGCCAACTCACTTTCATACTCTCACATGTGACTTTCTTACCCAAAACTATCGAAGATTTGATGAAAACGGGACAGACTCACAATGATCAGATCGATATTGTGCATTGGGCGCTGGAAAAAATAAATAGAATTCCTGATCCGAATGGCACGGTACTGAAGAAGAAAGTTTCAGATATCGTAGATGAAAATGAAGGATTTCAGTTTCTTGAAAAAATCAGAAGAGTAGAAAATGGAGAACGAGTCGAAGATGAGGAAATCAATAGTCTAGAGCCCTTCATGATTCAACGGTACACGTTTGCCCCTTTGACTTCAGTAGAGGTGGAAAGATCCTTCTCCCTCTATAAACATATTTTGAGCGACCGTAGACATAATTTTCTCGATGAAAATTTAGAAATGCATATAATAATTGGTTTCAATAAAGTTCAATGGGTGAAGCGATGAAATTATGACTAATTATCACTATTCTCAATTAAAAACGAGTTGAAATGTTGTTGCACGTTTTGATGGTTTTCACTGCACGTTATAGGGCATTTTTTGGAACTTGTACTGCGCAAAAGTCCGGTCTCTAGATATTACATTTAAAAATCTTCATTGTTATGTCAGTAACCCAGTGTTCCGGCAGCATTTTGACGGTACTTATGCGATACTTGATTATCATAGTAACAGTACTTGCTAGGTACTTTCTGAGTTACATACCTGAATCACAATAGATTCTTGCAATGGCTCACCGGTAACAAATTATTTATTTCATTTACATAGTATCCCAAGATCATATCAATACTTTTTCTTCACTTGGTCAATATTATGTCAAAACCTGCACAAGTTTTCTATATTTCTCCACTCTTGGTAGATTTTACCGCTAATTGGTTAATACTTCAGTACTACCTCGTCGGTACTCGATCAATATTTCGACGAAAACTGAATAGTATGGACACTCGAGTAATTTTCCGTCCCCATTTCTTCAATTGAATCTCCTAATCTTCGCATCAGTACATGGTCAGTACTTGAGCGGTACTTCAGTGGTACTTGGGTATCGAGATTGGGACTAATTTTCTGTTCTTTTAAATTGATGCTACTTTTTAAATGAATATTCTTTCCATTGCTGACGAAGAACTTCGTGCCATTCAAAAATTCTGATAATTCATCTACGACGCATGAATGCAGCTTCACTGGAACGAGTTAACCCTTCATTAAAATTGTGATATATACATGATTTTGAAAGTCTTGAACCATTTGAACGAGGTAGTAAGTTGCAACTTCTACTCTTGTGGTATTTTAGGGTCAGAACTATAGAAAGATAACTCAATGTTTCTTTCACATTTTATTGAATAGATTTGCAGGGGGGTGAGATTGAGATGTGCCAAAGATCTTACAGTGTTAATTAAGGGTTAACTAGGCACTTGAGTTATGAATTCGTTTATCCAAGTGCCAGTTACGAGTATGTGTAAAGGTGAAGTAGCAAAGACTTTCTTCTACCATCCCCAACCTCCCTCGCCCTTCTTTTCATCTACCACTCGCCCAAAATTTGCCAAACTCTGCGGCGTAGTAGAAGGCGGAGTCGTTGGCTTCGTCGCTCGAGTTTTACTCTATACTCTCTAGGGCGACGACGATGTCGACCGGCCGTTTCTCGAAAAGTTTTCCAACATTTAGAAGGCGAGCAGAACTGCTCGCTCAAGCCAAATTAAGTAGCAAAGATGCACAGCTCGCGACGCGTCCTGAAAAATTTTTCTACTAAAATATATATATCATGCAGAACCAAGCTGAGCTTGTGTAGCATTCCAAGATTTTTGACTCGCTACTCACGTGATGTTCATGCCACCAAAACATCGCGAAACATACGGAAACAGACCCAAAGTCGCAGCAAAGTCGTGTCTTCCTTGTTCTAAACTGTATACCTACTATTCGTCGAAAAAGCGCACGCCACGTATGTGTGCGGGTGAGAACATGGTGGTTATATACAAGTTTGACATTACACGGTGGTAAGTGGGTAAAGTTTTGCACATTGAGAGTGTATATACATATATAGCGTATAAACGAGCAACGGAATGAAAGCTCGCGAGTTTAGAGTATGACAAAGTACGCGAGTCGAGCGAGATGTAATGAGTCCCCGAAGGAGTACGTAGATTAAACCTAACCTACAACCGGATGAAACGCAAGAGAATCGTAAAGGGAGTGGGTATGTGTATGCACACCTTGCTCGCACATATTCCATCATTCCGATGACGTTCTCGTTGCATCTTCCTTTTTTACTATGTTTCCGACGCTCAGCAGTACAAGATCGACGTTGGCGGCTTTTCTCGAAGAGAAACGCCTCGTGATGCGCCAATATACATTCAACTCTCGTCGCGTATATCTCGTCTGTATACGCTATCCCATTTCAGAGCATCCGTAGCTTTCTCTCTGATGCATCTACGTATATACCTACGTATATTTTCTCAAATATGATCCCCATCCGTCCATCTCGAGAGCGGTAAAGTTCTCGTGAGCATATGATGCTTCCTTCTCTGCGCAAAGACACAGACAGAGTATGTAAAAGGCCCCCGTTCTGTTACCTCCGGGAATACTTTTTTTCGAAAAGCTCTATATACATACACTATGATCGAAGTGATGCTTTAGAAACGAGATTCGGGGAAAAGCTGCGTGATATCGGGTTTTGCATTATGCAGGGCTTGCTGAAAAGTTTATGAATTAATCAGACTGCACTCGGTTTATCGATCCCAACTGCAATACATGTATATAACAGTATATCAAAAGCAGTACTTACTACTACTACTGTTACTACGATGGATGGACCGAGCAGTATAATCTGACACCCGACACGGTACAAAAAGGGGCGCGTAATTCAAAATGTGGAAGGGAGAGCTTGCTCTATACTCTTCATTATGCTTAAAGCAAAAAGTGTACTTATATATGTATGAAACGTGTTGCTTTGGTATACAGTATACATACACACAACGCAATAATGATGAAGCGTGCAAGTGGAAAACTCAACGTGTAGTCAGCCGGTAGAGAGCTCACTCTTTCACGCGCGCGTATTTCAAATTCGATAAGGGCAAAGCCCAGTCAACTATATAGAGGCTCTTGTACGACTTTAATGGGCGCAAGAGTAAGCTGCAATGAGAGCTGCTGCTGCTGTGGTGCTGTCAAAGCTCTCAACGGATATTCGCGCGCGCGGACCAACCGACTCTCGAGAGATAGAGAGGTGAGGGTATATAGTATATAGAGAGAACGTGGCCGCCTCTTGTTAGTTTAATAGTTCATTACTCGCGTTTTCGAGCGAGCTCGGCCGCGTGGAACAAACGACGATGCTTTCGCTTTACTATATACCTACATACTCCTCCTCCTCTCATCCCGCGCTGTCCGTTCGTTAGTTTAACTAAGCTTTGGTGTGTGTATATACACTGATGCACTTGTGTATAGCTTACGATGCAAATTGTTTCGACGGATACAATGAAAATAAGCGTAGACTTGGTACTTTTTCGCTTTGATGTCGAGACTAGATTCCTTTGTAGATAAGCTCAGTGTACCCAACTTGCCTCCATTAAGCCATTCTCTTAATAACTCTAGCCCATCTCAATATTTTCTAACGTACTCCAGCTCATTTTGAAGCTTGTCTTAAGACCTTCAAAATTAGTTAAAGTACATTCCATTTGAATCAACTGGAGCCAAACCCAAGAGATGACTTTTGAGAGCGAACTTATTTTGATGCGGTAAACACGTTCTGAATGGTCCAAAAAGCCACACTGCATGCTTTTCTGAGATAACCATATGGGAGCATGTTGGGTACACTCCGATGTCGGCCTTCTTGATTCTCAAGTCATCTCCGTGTTTTGTACATAAAATCGCTCCAAATCAGAGTCCGAGCGACTTTTGAAGGTCTTGAGACAAGGGATCGGATGCACTAGGGTACGTCAAGATTAGCTAAATAAAAAAAATTGACACCGATTTTAATGAACGCGATTTCCTGCCACGTAAAATGGAAAAATCACTTTGAATTTTCTGGAGAACGCAGAAATGATCCGGGGTCGATGAAAACTACGTCCTTTCTCATATTCTAACATAACAAACGTAGAAAAAATATGCGGGAAGGCCAACGAGTGCCTATTTCTGAGATCGGCATATATAGGGGCAAGTTGGGTACACAGGCAAATTGGGTACACTTACCATATATATTTTTGCAGATTTAGGATTTCTCAGTCTTTCTTAGAGCTTGTGGACTGGGTGGTACACCCAAACTGTGTGTGTGTGCTTTTGTAGGTGTACGTGTGCGAGGGGGGGGGGGGGTCGGAGTAAGTAAGGTAAGCAGCTACCGCAACGGGCGTGAAGCCTCGAGCTTGAAACTGTCAGACTGACGAGTTTCTTATATGCATGCACGGTGTAGACGGTATATACAGAAAGTGGCAGCGATGCGAGATTGCGGCGTGAGCGACACCCGTTCTAGCGTATGACTTACTCTCTATCTTGGCGTATAGCTCAAATTCCGCGAGCTGACGGTAAAACGACGCGCTTGAGTATACATACTCTATCCATGATATTATATACATATATCTATACGGTGAAGAGCTTTTGATCGTGGCGCCGAGATGGTTGATGCGAAATTGATCGACAGATTACACGCTGCAACGCGTATATATACTCAGATTAAGATAGAACAGTTTATACTCGGCTATATAGGGTGATAAAAGTATAGAGTGTGTAAAAGGTAAAAAGTCAAATAATGGATTGGAATTGTGATTGGCGAGGTATTTTTGCAATGCTGTGCTTGAATAACGTCTTTTGGTGATTGGAACGGTAAAAAAAATTTGACCAGTCGCAGTGAATTGGGCAATTTACTCGATTAACATAACGAACCTCCATTGTGCAGATATTGCCACGCAAAAAGGTTGACCTGAATATTTCTGTACGTGGCGCGGACTTATGAGCAATGTGTCTTTTTTCATTTGCATACGAATACGATATTGGTAAGCTGAGGTTTTATGGATACGTTATTGCAGAAAGAATTTATTCGTTCTGCAATTTTTTGCTCGAATTTTTGAATGAATGTTCTCTATTTGCAGGGATATTCTAGAAAATGTCATTTTTGTCTCACTGAATTTTTTTCGGAGAATATGATGCTTTGTAATCAAACAAATATCGAATGTGTGACTAGCCTCTCGTTATTGGTTTTTCTTTAAATTACTCAAAGAAGAAAATGTGTGCTACGCGACATCGACCAACATTGCTTATTTAATATATTCTCTTGTAAATCTTCCAGTACAACAAACTTAATGGGCAAAAAAATGTTTCGTGAGAGTTTGAAATTTTGATGGTGTAATATTTTTCTTGTAACTAACTAATGAACAAAACAACGTGATCGCGCAATCAGAAATGTGGCGGATACTCAATTTTGAATTATTAATGAAACTGAACTATCTTTATCGGACGACCAACTTTCTCATTGGTCTGGCTAGAGCAACGAGATCCTGCAATTGAATTTATTAATACTCAAACCTTCTAGCAAAATAATCCTCAAGAACAAGTTTTAAAAGTTTCTCTTCGGGGTTTCAAATAAAAGTTAGTGCCAATTACGACCAAATTAATATTCTTGCTGGAATCAGCCTGATAAGGAAGTGAGACATGGTGTAGAAGAACAGTGCTCAAATGGGTTTTGTTTAAACGCAAATGGAATTTTTGATGCTGGCGAGTGTCAAATAATGCTGTTTTGTGTGCTAAAGTACACTAAACGAGGCACTCTATACCGCTAGCTCTTAAAAACAGGGAGAAAATGCGCATTTCGTCACTGTATTCCATATTTACACACAAGAAACTATGACCCGATAAGACCTTATTATTCTTGTTTAGCTTTTTAAAATCTTGAGCTGCTTTAATTAAATAATTGACCAGATCATAGATTATTGACAAAATGCATCGGTTAAAGCTGATGTGTAGTTTTTACATGAATTTCTTGCGGTAAATAAATCTTGCTGATGCCGGAATCAAACGCTAATTTTAGCGGGGATTCCGGCCACCCAGGCGCCTTATTTAATCATGTAATCCAGAAGAGGTCAAAAGTTCAGATGTAATTTTAATCGTTAAATCCGACACTCTATCTAAAATAATATCCAAAGGCGATTAAAATTACTGTCAATCCTACCAGAATGTCATATTAATCTGGATTATTCATTTTCTTACTAATTACTCGCTTTGCTATAATTAAAGCACTCCCATACAATATTACTGACCCGTCACCGTCAAATAAACTGGATATGCAGAAAAACCACCTTTCACTGCTAAGTTCAATTGCAAACGAATCGTGGTTTTCAAACAAAACATTCAAATGACCATGCTCATACCAAAACCAGACAATTTTACTTTTAACGAATTTGTTTACAACCCATTGACTTTTCACTGTGAAAAGCATCTTCTATGTCAATATCAATCGGCATACAAATACAGATATCCCTAAATCCTCTTTGCGCTCACTCCCCATCTCGCAGAAAAATCAAGAGAATATCCCATTCAAAGGTGAAAAAAAATACCACCACTGCAAGAGAATCGAGCTGTGCAAGCACGACTATCCGCAAAAACCTTTTCTCGTATTGGATAAACTGAGCGCCAATATTTATCAGTCGCTCGAGCAATGATTCGTTTGAATGTAGAATTCTCAACGGAATCTCATTTCCAGAACTACCTTCACCATCCATCCAGCTGCACGTTCTTCTATATATTCCCGAATCGGATTGATTTTCCGATGTGCGCCACCAGCGTGGCTGAATATCAGAGAGCCGATTCAAGAGCGCCCCGCCAGTCAATTCCAGCAGTGAGCGAATCGGAATGTGCAAAGAATAAGAGTGAGCGGGGCATTTTCTCCATTACGTTTGAAACTCTTATCGCGGACTTGTCGAATGGAAAACGGGTAGGAACGCGACGAATGCGAGGCATATAGCCACGACCTACGACGACTATATACGTTATAGGATCATAAGATAAACACAAGGGTAGAGAGAAGAGCGCGAGTGAATCTTGAGACGTGCGAGATAGAGAAGCTGTACATTGCGGTCGTTAGAGTGCACTAAAGCACCCCCGTATGCCTGGTCTAAACCACACTTAGAAGCCTAGTACTAGATGTGTATGTATATATAATACTATATATATTTATAGTTAGTAGTACCTCGCTAGCGAGCATCCAAACTCGAGGGGGCATTAATTACTATTATTAATTATTTCACGATGCACTTCGGCGCGTCATCAAACCCTCATTAACTCATGCAAGGCCTCTCCCACTGACTACTCTGTTTTACGTCTTGCTTTCTATATATATACACATCCATGTACTAAGCTATCCTCATTCATCATTCATACATCGACGAGCATTTTGTTTGCTATGTTACTCCGAGAGCTTTCGAAAACACGCGTATCGTCGATTATAATCCTTTTTAAAATTCGCGCGCTTTTATTATTCGGCCGAGGCGATAAATTCGTTCCGTGTCACGCTGATGAGGGAACAACAATTTTTTTTTGGTATCGTTAGGTTAGAGTATCTTTCATGATATTTCTGAACGATATATTTATATGTCTCGTGTCAACTTTTGTGTATGATGGAAGGAAAACACGTTCATTATTCTCGTCATTATTCGGTTCTATGGTCTGTCAACAACATTTTTAAAAATACACTTGAAATACACTCTCGCTCGTCGCGGAAAACAATTGCTCGCAGAATAATCTTGACTCGTGCGCGTAGGAATGGAGAAGGACAACAAAATAGGTAACCACTGCCGCGTCTTCCGTAATACTCTCTTCCCTCGACGAGCTTCGCGCTATGACATTTTTCATCCAAGCCATCTTGCGACACTGGAAACGATTTTATTCCACTCGGTTGCTGTGAAATATAACCAAGATTTTGTTTTTCCTTTTCGTTCTTTTTTTTTTTCAATATATAGTTCTTGGGGTAGTGCTCATGCACCCCTTGAAAATCGCACGCAAAGAAACTTCAGAGTCACCTGCAGCCAGTCTCTGAGTTCTTTATATTTTTCAAAGCTCATTCAGCCACAAAGCAGTCGCACCCCCCCCCCCTTCTCCTACTCTACTTACTCTGCACTTTTGCGTGGAAGCGTATAACGTTTGACGATTTGAACCTTGTGACCTCGTATACATTGTATAGGTTATATGGAATTTATATTTTCCAGTGGTCGTCTTTCTTAGCCGTGGCAATTCCCTCGCGGTAAATGGATCCGGTGTACTCGAATGGTATGGTGTTGGTTGGTCACGAAACGAAATAACCCGTCTGATTAATCGGCAGCGTGGCCGAGTGAAAAAGTAACGCTTATTACCGGGCCATCCGTCACTTTAATCACCGGTGCGCGGCCCTCAAACTGCCACTAAAAGTTTCTCTTGCTTGAAATTTTCAACTCGCCACTGCTCATTCTTGATACACCCATACACTTATACACTTATATTCACGGTTTTGAATTAACCCTCTAGCGCTCAAGGGTACGGTGGGACCCACCCTTAAAATCTAGATTACCAAGCTCCATGGCGATATTACGGTAATGTTGCCGAATTGAACATGGCAATTACTTTCTTATGAGCAAAAATTAATTGTAAGTGACGATCCGAGACCCTGATAACGCGTACATAGTTTTTGGGAGCACACAAAAGAAAAACAATGTCCGATACTTTGGGCGCTAGAGGGTTAATAAGAATCAGATCATTTTTTCAACATTTTTACTTACAAGTAGCAAAAACCTTGCAAATATTTTTTTGACAACTCGATAATTAATGATACGTAACGACTCTGAGGCTCTCAGAAAAGAAGGATGAATGTTAAACAAAGTGAATCCGGAATTCGAATACTTATCAAGCCGAATTCATCAACTACGCTAAACACCGTACGATAATTCATTGAAAACCTCGAGATGGAACTTTGTCTTAGTATCCCCGAGGATATCCCTACCAGCACAATGATCCACAAAAATATACATCCAGGGTCCCCGTGGGGAAGTTATCAGTATTTGCTTTGGTAATATTGCTGTAACTTACAGTGCCTTTTCCAAAGTCACACATATTTTCGGCACCTCAGCAACAAGATGATGTTGCGGAGGTGCCGAAGAGCTTGCGTATATACTTACACGTTTGACACCTCAGCACCATAGAAAGATCACTTGTTTCCACACTCTTTGGGATAACCAGACCGATCGTGTAAGTAGTTTCAGCATCGCTCGCCGATTTCGTACGTTGCATTACCATAGAATCAACGATATATCTCACCCCTCTCCGCATCATAAGCTCATTCATACACTAATCGACCTCGGCCCTTGTATGAGATATTTCTATTTAAAAATATGTGCGGTCAATCATCGCGAGCATGACAAAGCGTCCCTAGTCCAACCTGCCGAATAGTCGATTAGTGGTAGGAAAAGCAAGGCTCAGAGGGAATATCCTTGGTTGCCAAGCGAAGCTCCGTCGACTTGGTCAGAAGACTTGGAGAAGTAGCATATAAGCCTAATCTTATAGCTACAGTTTTTCCGAGTGGACTGTGTCAAGTATCGTCCCGGCACAGGTAAAATGCAATTCCGAGTCAATTTTTTAAACAATGACATTAATCTATTATTAGTCTTCTTGGGGATTATTTGTGGAAATACCCTTTCCATAGAGCCCGTGGTTCGTGAATGAATTGCATTCGGCCTTATTGGGCATATTCGTTTAGTCGCGAGAAAATATTTATAAGAAGGACTCGCACGCGGATCGCATTTCGTAGCATTGGACCCAACGAATACAAGTCCAGACATGGGTAATTCCGACTTTTTATAAAACTCTCGTGAGTACGATGACTCATTTTCTGGCATCTGCAGTAAAAATTACCTGCTGGATACCCAAAAAATGCGAACAGACTGTCACAAACCCTCTTGCACTTTCAAAGATTCATCTGAACCCAAAAAATGCAATAAATCGATCCAATAGCTTTCACAATATGCATAGTTGGGTAACCATGAAAATCTATAACCATGGGTGGTCGTTAAATTGAACAAATGAAAGGTCGAGAGTCTGATGTCGCACCAACCGCACATACAGATCTATGCACACAGAGAAATTCTGCCCGAGAACGTTATTACACGCAAAGCACCAAAGCTGCGCGGGGGCCATGTTGTACAATGAGAGTATGGAAAGAGCCGAGTGGTTCACAGAAGGGACACAAAACGCGCTTGGTATACATATTGAAGTGCACTTGTACCATACCACAGTGTATGAAACATATAGGTATGTATGCTTTAAAATCTACAACACACCAAGCGTAATATGTAATCCAGGCCACGCGCCGTCAACTCCACGCGGTGTGGCGTAATCGCAAAATTCAGCCGGTAAAAAATTTTTTGGGCCACGAGATCACCCGGACCACCTACCCCCTTATGCTCACTTTCTCATGCATCAAAGCTCACATTTATGCATCTTGGTATATGTATGTACAACCTCAAAATATATAAAGTGGAGCTTTTAGTTAGAAGCACAGGTGGGTTGCGCGCGCATAAAAGCCCGTCTGACCGATATTAACTGTAACCACTTCTTATTTCGGGATTAGGTCAGCTGCGGGGTTCAAAGCTGTGCTCACTCGGGCCTAGACCCCCCTCCCTCTCCTACCTTACTCTCTCTCTCTCTCTCTCTTTACGGGCATTGGGTAACTGGGTAAGAGAGACGCCAGTAGCAGAGATATACACAGAGAGAGAGTGGAATTTTACCCTCCGCAGATTGTGCAGCTCGATCTCTGCAACAGGACGACGACGACAACGGCTCTTGAAGCCAGATCGGATAATTTATTTCCTTGGATTATCGTTTTTCGTTGCCGGGTTCACAACGTTCTATACCCCCCTTACCACCCGCATTCGAATTTTGAGCTTGCAAGTATGTATAGGTATATATCGATGATGTGTTTAACGTAGTTGGTTTGTACACGCTTCGCTTCTTTTCTCTTTGACGATTGCGAGGTTGGTGCCTTGCAAAGTCGCCTCATTAAGAATTCGAAGACTGTGCTGGCGGGAAAAAGTTTTTTTTACCAACGAGCAAAATTTTTTTTTTTTACTTCCTTAAGGTTAATTCGGGACTCTAGAGGTATGTATGTTTATATACTGGGTAAAATTGAGAAGTTGCGGGTCAGTTGCGCTCGTTGTAGTTGAATTGAGAAACTCTACTGCGGGGAGTAGTACTTCCTATGTGAAGACAAGCGTTGAAATAACATCTTGTAAGGGCTTCTGGGTAGATTCTCGTGTCTCTGGATGGTTGTAAGTCATTGCTTGCGTTATACCTTTTGAAGTGACTATGAGGTGCGAAGAGCGGTGTGTAAACTTCGATTGAACAATATTTGTCTTCGGCTTGAGTTTCGACCGGGAGATATCATCGAGTATCATATCGCCCAAACAAGGGTCATCCAAGAGATCAAATATTTGGAATTGTCGTTATGATGAAAATTCGATGCCTGTTATGGTTGTAACGGCAAAACCAGGGGTAGTTTTGTGAAGGGATAACCTTACTCGTGGAAATATAAAGTACATAATTGTGTGAGAAAATTGAAATATAGTTATAATTCATTAAAAGTTTCAAGTTGGATGTGTGAACAAATGTGTATGTAGACTAACACAGATTTTCGGCTTAACATCTCATCAAAAACTCAAAATACATGTTTGAGATATTTTGTCGTCCTACGAGAAATATTATAGAGATAAACACAAAAATCTACAGACGGTTCAAGACTGAGATTCCGGCCCGAAGAGCAAAGCTAGTTTTCTTTTTCTATGAGATTTATAACGATAAGGATAGTTCGAGTTTGTTTTGTTTTTCGAAGAATGTGAGTTTATTCTGAAAAAATGAATATGAATTGATGATCATTTTCTTGAGAAATTGTTCAAAAGTTGCAAATTGAATGCGTCTGAAATTCTCCACAAAAATAATAATCAATTCAAGCAGTTTTGAATATACGTTTTCAAACAGCCACAAAAAATTTGTAGATATTTGAAGTACGTCGGCTGAACCAACTTCTTGGATCTTTCATCTGCCAGTCTAGGATTCTCGTACACTATTCTGAACTTCGATTGCGGCAAAAATGATATGAAAGCCATGTCATGTACGAATGCAACCTTGACATATGCAAAATTCAGAAACGTTCAATCAGCTCAGGGGTTTTGGGAAAAGTACTTTTCATCTTCGTAGTCATTGAGATACTCAAACACCCGAATAAACATCGAATAAATCCGAATTTTCCGGAAAAAAGTTATACAGTTTACACCGACAACTCCTTCAATCAACTAAGTAAATCTGAATTTATCTCAATCTCATGTTCCACCGTGTATTTAGAAATTATGAGATTTCAAGTATCATGAACTTTTGACCAAATTGAAAGGAATTTCTAGAATTCATTCAGCTCAGACGAGGAAGTTAAGTGATTGAGCGGATGAATTTCTGCGCGTAGAAGCGTGGAAAAAGTTTCGAGATCTGTTAAAGTTTATTTCGAAATTGAGTTTGCAAACAAGCGAGAGTAAGCGAAGCTTCAATATATATGTATATATATATATACATCCGGAGAAAATGGGAAGATGTTGCCCCGTAGAGGTGTGCTGAAAGGACTCGGGAGCACTTTACGGTGTATCAGGTACGCCACGGTCGTGGTTCAGATCGATTCGAGAGTCATTTGAGTCGAGTATAGAGTAGAAGAACTTGAGAAAACATTCCAAACAAATGCCGGCATTAGAGGCAGAAATGTTCTTCTGGAAAGAGGCAGAGCCGAGTAAGGTGAAACGTTTTGTACTACCTCACTCTCTTTTGGTACACAGCAATAGCCAGGCCAATTGCCACGTGGCTAGAGAAGTTCAGTACTATTCGATCGAGTGAGTCGAATAAATGGATTCCATCGGCTGTGAAATAAGGCTTTTCTTTCCTCACTCGAGGTTTTCGACAAAGTTTGTCCCTCTACAACACACTCAAGAGGGAGGGGGGCGGGCAACTGATGCGTACGCACATCAAATATTGAACATTGTCTCCCCGCTCACCAAGACCACACTAACATCAGCCTGGACTGCCTGGAGCACCATAGATCAAATGTTGTGGTAGAACATGGTAAGTGTTTCGCCGAAGCCACCCTCGAATGACTATATTTTACGCAAACAAAGCCAATGTATCTCCATAATAAGCAACATCGGATCAGCACGGTACAAGTTCGTTTGAGATTTTAAGAAAATTGCTTTAGTATCTTGGAAATTGCTCTTATCGATGGCTCTTTTTTGAAAGAGTTGGTTTTCGTATCGTACAACTGAGTTCCTATTTCTGAGAGCGTCATTAGAATCTTTCTCAAAGTTAATGACTGTTATAAACAGTCACCAAAATAACGAAGTGGTATTTTTTTTAATGCCACTCTAGTCCGAGAACTCGCATTCCCATTCACAAGGTATGTTGTCGATTCTGTTGCAGAGAAAAATTCTGGAAAATTCAGTTGAAGTGGCCTCCCCTGTACTGCTGCAAAAAAGTAGAGTTGGGTATATAGGAATAGCGCTCGGTGCAAAGTTTTATACGCAACGGTAATTATAGGGGTGTTGGTATACGTGAATTCGCGATAATATGGTGAATGAGGGGATGGGTGAGTAGCGGGGTAGCGTAATTAAATGAGGCACGCGCGATATGAGCCTCATGCTGCTCATAAAGAGCAAGTTTAGACGTGAAACGAACGCCTTTCTGTATGTATATGCTATATGCTATTCGTATTCTCGGGCTATAAGCTAAGAGAACATGCACAGGTGGAGATGCTGAGGCGCTTCCTTCCGTCTGGTGCGCGCTATATACGCAAAATTAGCGGATGTGATTCGCTGATTAATTACTCGCGAACATTGTGATGAGGAGCGTTTTCGCACATTTCGCCAACTGAATAAAGTCCATCAGCGATGCAATTATCTTTGTTGCGTGAATGGGATGAAAATGATATGAGAAACATAGCCGCACTAATAAGTTTTTATTTTCCTCGTATTACCTCGCGTATTACCTTATTGCAGAACTTGGCGTAGAAAAACTGGTGTTTTTTGCCCAGATACCAGCTATAGAAAACATTGGAACCAGTGTTCCCGATGCCAGTTGCATTCTCTTGTAAAATCGATTAATAAATCAAATGGACCTCACAAACAACTTTCAGAATCCAAATTTGTCAGTTTTTGCAAGTCAACATCTTTTATGTTGAAATCTAACGCGAGGATGATGGCTTTCCTTGAAAGATTAACCCATTAAGTCCTAAGATGATGGAATTTCCCATCTCCTCCCGGGCTCCTGAAATGTAATCAAAACATGAATTGATACCTACCTAAAAAGATCCGTATTCCTACTACTTTCGAAGGTGCTCTACGCAATGGCATTATTTAAACATTGTTCAATAATTGTTTTGGATTATTAATCAACAAATTAAGATAAAAAGTGCAGCTTTTTGGGAAAAATTTTTGTTCAAAACGATAAATCACATCCTAAATGGCTTCAATAGGTCTCAAAAACGTGATCAAGGGTGCTTACGGTTCTTTAAATTTGAAATAAAATTTGATTTATGTGTCTGCGACTTTCTAGAACAGAATGATGGCCAAATAAGAGCAACCGTTGGATAGACCTCTTGACCAGTACGTATCGGAATCCTTCAATTTTTGTGTCTTTTCCACAAAATTTTCACAGAAAATACAGTCCCGTACACTCTTCTCATCATTTTAAGGGTACCCCACATTATGGAATCAGTAGGATGAAAAATAGGAGTGTTGGTCTTACTACCCAATTCAATCAAGGATCCATCGCAAATCATGGAAAAAAGGCATCTGTCTTATTTGCTTACAAGAAAATCACCACTAAGATATTTGGACTGGGGTAAATTGGTCCATTATCTATTTGACTGAGCTCTGAGTGTAAACATAGAGAAATTCTAAAAATTAGGCTCTGGGGATCGAGAAGTGCGAAAACCTTGGTAAGGTTGCGTAGTCTAGACGACGGCTGCACTCTTTTGGCCGCCATTTTGTTTCAGAGGAACGTGGACACATGAATCAAATTTTATATCGAAGTTGAAGGGCCGTGATCACCCTTGATCACTTTTTTGAGACCTATATTAAAAAACTGCACGTTTTATTTTAATTTGTTGGCTAACCATGGAAAACAACATTTGAGCAACTTTCAATCAATGCCAGCGTATAGTGCGACCTCAAAAATAGTAGGGATGTGTATCTTCCTTGGTATCACTTGATGTTTTGATTACATTTTTGGAGCCCGGAAGAAGGTGGAAAATTTCACCAACTGGGGACATGATGGGTTCATAGTCTACTATCAATTGAGTCCTAATCTTGCCTCAAAGTATTGAAATTGTCATTGGGATAGCTCGAGTGAATACATTTGCTCTAAGGTTCTCGGAGTACAGAACATTTTCGTACCTGTTTACTCGCTGCGACGAGTTGGGCCCAAAAAAGCACACTATTGGCAGAATCACCCATATTACAGTAGAATCTCCCATCAACGGACACTCCCAAAAGCGGACACCTTCAAATACCGGACTTTCTCTCGGTGCACCGGATGCCGTCACATGTTTGCAATACTCAATCAATCCCGAATAGCGGACACCCCAATAATAGACGCGAACACTTGTTTTTGACGACATATAGGGGAGAGTGGGTCAAAATTGGACGGATTTTGCAGTGGGGCTATCTGACGATACTTGGGGCTAGGCGCGCTATGAGACTTTGAGGTTCAACTATTGAATAGATTGTAAAAAAATTTCCAGAGCCCAAGTTCATACTTTTCTTTTTGAAGTTTGAGAAAAAAAATCTGTCCTAATTCGACCCGCGTTTGGGGGCACTTTAGGACAGTTGTGGGGGCAAATTAGGACAGCCTTTGAAAATCGAGGTATACTGCAATATTTCTTACCTATCAGAGTCAAATTTACTCATCAAAACACGTGGTAATAACTAATAACCCAGAACCAAGAGGGAAACCCGCCTGAGACTTTTACATCCTCCCATAGCCTCAACAAGCGGGCCATTTTTACATCATTTTTTAACATTATTCGAACAGGCACTTTATTGGTGCACAACCGTCATCAGCAATCAGCAATCGACTCGTGGCTTCTAAGAGTCGACTTTTTTCGTTTTTCTTCACATTGGAGGTATTCATACTCGGACTTACGTCAACGATCCCGCTGATAGTACGTAACATTCAAGGCAGTGTCACCGAATGCGAGAGTGAAAATGCTTAAATCGAGGACTATCTTGGAACACGTTGAAAGCGACTTCTGACCTCTAAACTGACTCCTAAGATGGCCATTGGACATCGTAACTACACTTTCTCACCCATTTTCAATCACCAGACTCATCCTCAACCAACCGCGATTCGAAAAATGTGCCCAAACGCATACGCATGGGATTGAGCATTTTCCAAATTCGCCCCCACCAATTCGTCCAAAAATGCCCCCAGGCATTTTTTTCGCAGAATTGCGATAACTTGGGTCCAAGTGAACCGATTTTGGCCCACGGCGGCTCAAAATCTTCGTTTTGTAATGCAGTTTTTGAACCCCAAACGGCGATTGAGCCAGGGCACTTCGGTAGAAGCAGCGTGTAATCTTGCATTTTCAAAATAAACCGCGTTAGGCCCTTGAAAAGCACCCCTATGTCAGCGTAGACTCCCAGTACCGTTTTGGGAGTCCTATCCGCGATAAAAACCATTGTCTGTGATGGTATTGAGAGAGATTTTACGCGGCGAAAGCCTAGACTCGCCTCCGACCGAGCTATCTCACTTATCCAATTTTGCCCCCGTTCAATTTTGCCCCACTCTCCCCTACCCGAGTATAGTGAATCTACTCTGTATAACGGACACCACCTCAAACCAAAACGAATAAATCTGAAATCTCGGTAACATGAGCTACACAATACAAGTTTTTACAATGACGTCGTGAATGTGAGTAGAAAACGAATGCGTTTGACACTGAAGGAGAAGATCACAATTATCAGTGACTGCGAAGAAAATAATTTGTCTACTTGAAATGCAGCTGAGGAGTATGTCGAGGCGTCCGTAACACCAGATCAATAAAATTATGGAATCAGACATCGAATGTTCGAGGACTCCATTCAACCACGAAAACAGTATGTTACCATCTTGTAAGGGCAGTAATTCTAGTTTCGAGATAACAAATATGACAGATTATTTCGAATGATTTTGTCAATTAATAATTTTTAGCTTTTTGACATCGGCTTTTTGTACTAGTGTGAATTTTTCTCAAGGCGATACGGTAACCGTGCATCGCGACCATGGAATTTGAAAACCCATCTCGTATGAAAACTATGATGAATCGGAGTTCCACACGAGTTGTCGTCTCATTGTTATTGCCCATTTTGTGTTTGACACTCCCTTGTTCCACCCAAATCGCAAGAGAATCAGATGAAAATGTGAGGAACTTGATCACGGGAACTTCCTCCTAATCTATAAAATGAACAAATTTTCATTCCCATTTTTCTCCGATTCTCTTCCAATTTGGGCTGAACTACGAGTGTACGAATCCAAGTTGGATGATAACAAATATTTGTGCACTCGTCGTTTAGCCCAAATCGCAATTGAATCGGAGAAAAATGGGAACAATTTCCAGCTTGCAAGGTGACCACCTCGCCTTAACTCATTTCTCCATGTACGGTACCATCCTTGTGGAATCCAGATGAGTCTGAATCCAAGATTATACCAATATGTGGATTTCCCATTCTTGTATCAGTGGATTTGTATGTCTCCCCCTTCCCAATAGCGGATGCCTCCAATAATACCGGAGAGTCCCATCGTGCACCGAGGGTGTCCGCTTTAAGAATCAGACGAGGTTCTGCCCCGAGACTCCAATGAATTTATTCCTAACAATCTATCTAATATTCTCCGTGTTGAAAATGCTTGAGTTGGAAAAACTGCCTGATTCAACTTAACATTTAACGAATGAAGCAGATTTATCTCCTAATAAGTGGTGTCATATTTCTACGCAGGCTCAAGTGCTCGAACGGGACCCCACAGAAAAAGAGTAATTGAAGATACAAACTAACTAAATTCAAAACATTGAATCCTATTCGAAAATATCGCTATCAACAGCAAGGTACAGGTAACGTCGAAGATTCCTATATCGTTCTGCCACCCCAGCTCTTTTTACCGAAATAAAATCTCGAAATTATCACTCTCTATCTGGTATTTCGAATGCAAATCAATACCTGCTACTCTCATAATCTAGACTCCAAGAGCCAAATGTGCAGTCGTACAAAAACTCTGTCAACTATTTACCACTGAAATTTTTTTTTAACTATCCCATTATAGCTCATAACTATTACTATAGTCTCTATTGCTCATTTCATATCAGTGCGAATAAGGCAAAATTTCCCTAGTTCTCCAAGCGAGTACAAACATAAACAGTATATTTCCGAATTATACGCTCGCCTGAGCACTACGAGAGTTTATTTCACGAGCAAACCGAGGAAAATGAGTTGTCAGTGCCCGAGATGGCCGTGCGAGTAAAAAGCCTGGGGAAAGGTAGACAAGAACTTTTCGACTTAAGAATTCTAAAGCCGCACTTGAACGTGAAATCTTGATGCCATAGTAGCGAGATTCGCATTGTAGAGCATATCTCTTTCGCGCTATAGTTGAATAATTTTGAAAAGATATTTGATTCGGAAAAACTCGGAAACTTCATTTGATTTTTCATAAAATTTGGTACCATCAGTACAGCGCTGAATGAATAGGCTTCTTTATTTGATTATTCGTCCCAGTCTTTTCTGATGAGTAGGTATTATCGAGTGCAATCACGAAACGTTCATGAAGAAGTTAGTCAAAGGAAGTCATCCTTCGGTCAGTCTTCACAGTAATGGGGATTTCGAAATGTGCAAAAGTTCCCGTCCCCCTCCCTCCTTCAAGATCTCGAAACAGAGCAGTCACAGATCTTGACGCACATTATCTTCCGACAGATTTTTTATGTTAGGATGAAAAAGTGAGCACTTGAAAATGACCCAGAATGATCAGTGCGTTTTTCAAAAGCAAGATTAATGATCGGAGATTATTCATAAATATCGTTTTTGCAACGTTTGACTTATTTCTTCTCGGACAGTAAAAACCAAGGTTCTTTAGCTCATCCCTTTTGTCTTTGTTTCAACTGTGGAATGCTTTTTACGAGATTGCCCGATTCTATGAGCATATTATTTAGAAAAAAGCAGTGTACCTCGTTTACCCCCATAGCATTTTCGTGAATTTGTTTTTCAACCGTAAAAGATCCATCTACATAAGTCTCCCTTTGCAGCTATATCTAAGCTGTTCTTAACTCAAGTTACGAAGAGCTTAGAAAAAGCTGCAAAATGAGCTAAGGAACGTCTAAATTGGACGGCAAGAAGCCAAGACATCTTGATTTTACGAAAAACTTGTGCAATCTTGGAAGTAAGTTTTTGAAACACGGTGGGGACAAACTAGACACACTCTTTCGGAAACTCGCAAGAAAATCTTCTTTGAAAAAGTGAAGATAGCTCGGCTCCAGTTGGTTGAAATGAGACGTACATTAACTCATCTCATAAGCTTTGAAATAGGCTTCAAAATTCGCAAAGTCATTGAAAAATATTGTGATCAGCTGAAATATCGAGCAAAACAAAAACAGTAAGAGGCAAATTGAGCACACCTACTTTACATATAGACTTATGAGGCCAGTTAGGGAAAGAGGAAAAAAAAGAGATAGGAAAACAAAAATTATATTATTAAAATTATGTTATCTATTAACAATAGATAACAGAACTTTACTCGCAGATTTCGATTTCTTTGGAATTTGGATCGTAAACGTTGACATCCAACAGTCAAAATCTATTACAACGTATGTACATCTCGTTTTATCCTTGTGACTTATTTCAACTCGACAATTTGTCAAGACAATTTCATCTTATCATCTTTGCGGATAATCTTCTCGGTAGTAAAATTAACGCAGTAATAGTAAAGGTATTCTGTTAGCTCAAATTCCTGCGAAAATTACATAGACTTGTGAGGAATCCGTTGTCTTACATCCACAGTTACGTTGTAATCCAAATTACAGGGAACTGCTGAGGTGTACAAGTTGAGCATCGCCTTCTACGATGTTGGAGATTTGTTTCGCTGTTGAAGCTAGGCGCATGATTCCGCTTACACGTTTGCCCGGGGCATATTAAATTCCTCTGCTCATCTAGCCTTACCGTATCATTCTGAAGTGACAATTTTGAGCCTTGTTACACAGAAGCGTGTGCTATTTCATTCCGATAGTTCCGTGCTGCGCTAAAATTCTCAAAGTTATTGCTGGCACCGAGCTTTCGGTATGGCACATTTTCAATAATTCTGATCAAAATTGTTTCATCTCTCTCTTCTCGATCTTTTAACCTTCTTTCATCTCACAAATTTACGCACTTCAGTGAGGTATGAATATGTAGCATCCTAGAGAGCCTGGATGCTCTCATCACATTTTTTACGGTACATACTTATAGCAATGAAAATGTATACTCTGCACGAAACTGTGATAGATTTCCTAATAAAAGTGGTCAGTAGGGACATTCAAACTTTTAAAAATTAGCTAAGCATTTTTGTAACCATCTGCTCAAAGTTTTGGTTGGATTAAAATTCATGCAGCTCCTCGTTTGTCTTTCTCTGCTAAAGCATTGCAAAATGGTATTTAATACTCAGGAGTATCGCTGCAAGCTTGCTTCTGATGATTCCATTTTTCTTGTTGTCTCGAACTTGGAAAGACCATTCCAGATATCTCAATTTTATACTCAAGAATAGTGCCGAACCTCATCGACGTATGGTGGATCCAAATCTATACATTCATCCCATCAGTAACATTCTCCTAATCAGATTCTCATCAGAGATATCATTAGTTAACAATGTGAAAAAAGTATATCGACATAATTTGACCCTGGAGAATTGCTGATTGTGCAGATAATCACATAAACTGATTCAGCAAAACTTCTATATTTAGTGACGTTCTGTCAGCATAGGCGACGTTATCAGCTTGATGCAAAATTTTACATGATTATTTTTTTCACGCTGAATAAATATGACACTTACCTTTTTGGAAGTCACATCCCCAGTCAAGCTTTTCCCTGGTTTCAATTTGTATCCAAACTCGTGATGCCCAGAAACTGATGTAATAATATAAAATATAAGAAGTCCTACCGTTTGATTATACTAGGGCTGCCGCGATAACCGATATTTTATCGATGTCGTCTCGCGATATAGATATTTTCGACAACGACATCGATACGATATGACTCAATTATCGTGAGCTCGACATCGACATCAATTTGACGATAAATGTTATCGTTCGACAATTTATCGCAAGATATTGCGATATTGTCGTTGTCGATGGTCATTTTTTCATCTGTGAGTGGAGATATTCCAAGTCCCCAAGGAATAAATAAGATGCGTTTTGATATAATTAATTCATGGACTAATTAAAGCCTATGAGTAGTTCCACGCAAAAGCGACCCACGAAAAAGGGTCATGTCTAAGATCCTTTTGTAAACATTCTTATTCGATTCTATGGTACAAAATATGAACTTTTCACTACCTATGGGGTCCCAAAAAAATTTTTTGGTCCCATGGCGAGAATTTTCGAAAATGAAGTAAAATACATTTTCTTAAAATTCGAGCAGCTTTTTTGCACTAAAATGCGAATAAGTCGAGTTTGCTCCCAGATAAAGATATGCGGCTTGCGGCATTCGAAAGGTCATTCAAAAACCTATCAAAATCGCGATTGAAAAGTTGTTTTTTGGGTTATAGGCAGCCTGTACGAGCAAAAGTGTAAAAATCACTAAACAGTGAGTTTCTCAGTTGCCTATTTTTTTCAATTTCTGAAAATCACATATTTGATGTAAAATTTTGTGTTCTTCCAGAAAAAAGTGGTCCCGATTTCCTTTTCCGACGTCTAAGGCCTGTTTCTTCAAATTTTCGCAAACCTATTTTTTAGGCAGTTTGGAATCGTCTGTTTACTGCGCATGCGCAAGAATTTGGACTGTTAGAACCAATTCCATTAAGAAGCCAAGAAAATTTCCTCCAAAATGACCACTTGGCAAAGTCAATTTCATCAATTTGGCTCGGAGTTACAGCCTACAAAAGATGAAGCTTCAGCTCGCGTGCGTCAATAAGCAAACGATACATCGGGCCAGAGATCGTGCCCAGATTTTCCTACTATTGTCGCGGTGTCTCCGATCCACCTCTTGTTGGTTATCGAGATTCGGTGGTCTTTCAAACGTTGTAGCTCCGAGCCAAATTGATGAAATTGACTTTGCCAAGTGGTCATTTCAAAGGAAATTTTCTTGGCTTCCCAATGGAATTGGTTCTAACAGTCCAAATTCCTGCGCATGCGCAGTAAACAGACGATTTCAAACTGCCTAAAAAATAGGTTTGCGGAAATTTGAAGAAACAGGCCTTAGACGTCGGAAAAGGAAATCGGGACCACTTTTTTCTGGAAGAACACAAAATTTTACATCAAATATGTGATTTTCAGAAATTGAAAAAAATAGGCAACTGAGAAACTCACTGTTTAGTGATTTTTACACTTTTGCTCGTACAGGCTGCCGATAACCCCAAAAACAACTTTTCAATAGCGATTTTGATAGGTTTTTCGAAGACCTTTCGAATGCCGCAAGCTGCATATCTTTATCTGGGAGCAAACTCGACTTATTCGCATTTTAGTGCAAAAAAGCTGCTAGAATTTTAAGAAAATGTATTTTACTTTATTTTCAAAAATTCTCGCCTTGGGACCAAAAAATTTTTTTTGGGACCCCATAGGTAGTGAAAAGTTCATATTTTGTACCATAGAATTGAATAAGAATGTTAACAAAAGGATCTGAGACATGACCCTTTTTCGTGGGTCGCTTTCGCGTGAAACTACTCATATTGAACAGAAGATTTAAAAGAGTACAAAGTGGAGAATTGATATACAAAGCACTTTAATCCTTCAATTCACGCATTCAATCTTCACCCTTACTGAAGATAAAATATTGCCATCCGAACAGTGCGATTGAATTATTATATGTACCAATCACATAAGGCTCTCTATAATCATCTGATACATTTGACTCACAGCCAACGTAAGAAGGATCAAAACTTTAGAAGTCAGCTTCATTTTGCGCTCCTATGAGATCATTATGGTTTCAATTATCCACTGATATGATACATAGTACTTCGTTCTGTATATCTGGTCAAATTTTTCGACAGCATCATCTCTGAGTAATGTGATGTTCCAATACGTGCTTCCACGTTCAACTTAGTTCATCCTGACTAACAAGGGAGGACCAGGCCTTTGGATCACCAATCCTTTCCAAATTTTTCTTTTACAGGTTTGTGCCATCTAGAATATGAAGAATCCAGAGTAACTCCGTCAAATGAGCCTTCTGTTCAAAACTACAAGCAAAAACGTTAGCATTGGCAGTATATCTATATCGGTTTTTCCGCGGAAACTTCGATATTTGGGGGTCGAAAGTGTGCCAACCCCAATTCGCATTTTCGAGAGTTCTAAGATGTATTTTTCGACTTTTTAAAACATACGAAGTATGAATGAACTCGCGCACGGATGTAAATTTTCCCACTCATCAGTACCACAAGGATAGCATGGAGAGATGTGATGGCGTCACACGGACCTGACATTTCGAAGCAACCCACGGACCTGACATTTCGCCACTAAAATTGATCTCACGGACAAACGGTTTGAGCTACAGCTTTGAGGTTTTGGAATTTTGATTTGACCACCAAATACTTTGGAAAAAACTGGCTAGGACCTCTGCCGTATCGCGATTAAGGGTCGCACTAATACCACACGTACCTGACATAAAAATTTAGCAAAACTGAAGTTCTTCCGAATAGTACTCCTCAGAGTGAAAATCCATTTTTTTCAAAATTTTGAGGCACGGAAAAGTTGCGCCTGACAATTTACTTCAAGAATAAATTGGCGCGGAAAAGCCTGGAACGAGACAAATCGAGTTTTATCGAGGTAAACTGAGGGAGTAGAATTTTAGGTAAAATTGCGCCACAAAATGTACGTGCTCAGCGCACACACAAGAAATGGTCTTTGAGCTCTCATAGCAAAGGAATTTGGTGCTTTATAACATCAAATTTGATAATTTTGCCCACCCGAAACTCGAGCGAGCCTCTCGGTGGTGCTATACACTCACAAAGGTCGAAAAAATGAAAAACCACAGCACACGGACCTGACATTTTGACCCCTTTTTCCTCGCCTTTTTCGATGATAACTTTTTTTGGCGACCCTGGATCGCAAGATCGAAAAGGACCTGTAAGAATTTCTTCCCAAGCGTTTTAAGGATTTGTACAGGCACATATTATTTCAATGTTTCCGCGGAACTACCCATATACGTCACTTTTTAACATGAGCCTATACGGGTAATGCTAATCTCAGTGGCTGTATCTTTGGACAGGAGGCTCATTTGACGGAGTTACTCTGGATTTCTCATATTCTAGGTAGTAAAAAACTGTGAAAAAATTTTCGAAAGGATTGGTGATCTAAAGGCCTGGTCCTCCCCTTGTAAGTGTCGCACTTGCCTAAAAAAATAAGAAAATTTAAGACGATATCGATAATGTCGACGACATTATCGTTCGACATCGACACGACAACGACAATAAAGCGACGACATTTCACGACATCGATATCGATAACGATATCATTCTGGAATCACGACATCGACATCGATAATTGTAAAATGTCGTGTCGTCTCGTATCGCGGCAGCCCTAGATTATACACGCGAGCTTATGGAAGTTTGGCCATGGCAAAATTGTATTATCTGAATTTCCGGATCTGTTGTATCTCAACACATCTAAAAACCACATGACAATTGTCCAAACAACAAAGCCACCTATCGACCATATCAATCTCTCGGTAGTCACTTTGCTGATAGAATATCCAAAGCTTGTCAAAGAATAGGATCGCGTTATGTGGGTGTAGCTTCGTTTGAGACGACATTCCAGATGACCTGCTTACCTTTGAAGTCGAACAATCGAGATAATGTACATTTTGCAGGGGCATTAACGTGTTAAGTAGCCCTTTTCGCCGTCTCCATTCAGTGAGAAATGTTCAATCGTCGAGAGAAACCAACCAGAGAGGGCAACTCGAGTGCACGTCCGCCAGTTCAAGCGGGTGGCCCACACGAAACGCCTTTCCTCACTGACGTACAAGCTCAAGCTCCATCTCTCTTCTACACTCATAGCCAAGACAGAAAGAGAGAGAGAAAAGCTTCGGCATATAGGCGGGACAATATGAAGTCGTGACAATCGCTGCGCAGTCACGGCTGACCGATTCCTTTCATCGAACTCGAGCACATAAAGAGCCCAAGCCCTGCAAGCTCGTACATTCCAAACCATACACGCAGAGGCCCGTATATTATCTTCAACTGACTCTGACCACACATACCGATCTTATAACTCTTTCCCTATCTCAAAACCTCAAACCGTCTAACGCACTGCTCACTCGAGCCCGATCCACGACCTGACAAAATTTTCCAGAGCGTTTTACTTATAATACACTCACTCATACCTACGGACCATCCTCGTCACTCAAATATTGTGTGCAAGCTCAAGCTCAAACCCATGTACGAAGCATATCACACTATATATGAGGCTTATAGGCATAGGCACAGGTATAGGCATGACTGCTCCCGCGGGCAATCGGGTGGCTTTATACTAGTAAGTATAGGTAGATTGGGGAGGCCCCACCACCGCCACCGTCGCCGTCGAGGGAAATAAATCGCGCGCGCCGCATACACCGCAGAGACAAGCCAGAGGGCTGCTGCGGCTATATACGTTCCAATCGATACAGGTGAGAGCACCAATATTGTACCCTCACATACATACATGTGCCAACAAATTTTATAGATGCGTATCCTCGAACTCGAAGACAATAATGTCCCGTCGAGACCGTAGCTTTTTTTTAGGTTATACACTGCCAATCGCCCACATCCGATGCTCCGTTCAATAATTCACACGTCTGACCGAAAAAAAAAAAAAATGAGAAATTTTAAATTTGCCGCGCAAAGAGCTTTCGGCTGTACATCCACTATTCCCTCCTCGTCTTGGAGATACTCCTGGGGCTATACTTCCATTTCAGTTCAGATATCGTAAGCGCAATGGGAATATCTTCAGACGCGTGAAACTGATATTCGCAGAGAGCGATGCCGATTGATTTGCTACGTGCCCTCACGTGTAGCTGTCTAGAATTTGGCCAAAGGGTTAAAAGCTCGCGAGTGTATATAGGTATGTATGTAACCGCGTATGCAGTTCACGCGCGCCAACATCGCTTGGGAGATGAGCTTTACTCGAGCTTGAGCGCGCGGATGAGAATTTCGAGAGCCACACGCTATATACCTGCTATACTCACTTGCCGTCTGTCCGACTGTCTGTTTCCGTAAAGCTCATCCTTTGCAAGCTTGGGTACGAATGTGGATAAGAGAGGGACGTGGGTTAGAGATATTCAGGGTCAGAGTGCGGTGGCCGAGTCGCAGACTGCCACATTCCGATCATTCTTGGGCTGAGAGTTCTCGAGATGTGGTTCAGCGGGTAACATTTCAATCCCGCATACATAAGAGATAGGGGGCGAGGATTGTAATCTAGAAATAGTTAGGGCCAATCTTGGTTGATTTCATTTGAATAATTAGATTCTATGATTCTATATCAGGTGAACAATTTGAGCCAAGTTGAGGCTTCCGGTAAGAAATAACGAGTTGTTGAAGATGAGTACAGATCAATGAATCCAACTTATTTCATCACATTTACTTCCTGAAGCCAATCATGGAGTGTACAAAACATATTTGATTTCGATAAATTTCCAAAAAAACTTCATCACGTAGAATTGGAATTTCGAAAATTCCCAGAAGCCGAGAAAATTTTGAATAGTAACTGAATATTTTGGTAGTTTAATCTCTTCTGTAATATTTCCGAGATAAGAAGAACTTTATGTACTATGTGGGTTCAACATAAATGAGATTTTTTTGGAACCAAATCTGTTACATGTTTCTGTTTTTTTGAACTCTAAGCTCCTTATTTTCCATCACAAAATGAGAAAAAGAATTCGCCACTTCACTGAAATAATCCAACATCGGGAAAATTAAAGAAGAGGACGTGAAGAAATGTGGAAAGTGATACCCAAGGTCTCTGCATTTGTGCAACTGTAAACTCTGACTGCTCGCAAATTTTATTACAACAATCGTTTCTTCCACATTTTCTTCAACAATCGTTTCTTCCAAACAATATTACAACAATCGTTTCTTCCACATTTTGAACAAAATAGATCAAAGGATTCCGCGCTGAAAGATAAGATTCTGGATTAAGGTGAATTTCGTTGGAATAAAATATATGTTGAAGAGCTGAAGATTCTGAACAGAAAGTTAAACGGGCTCGAAGCCGGATAATGAATAGTTCCTCCATAGTTATTCATTTGAATGCCGGAAAAGGGGAGGTTATGAGTAGCGATCCTATGAGGTTATACAGAACAAAGTTGCAAATATTTTTGACGAGATTGCTGAAAGCCAAGGCTTACCACCTTTCAAGTCAATAGTTAGTATTTCAAAATATTGCTGAAAATTTTTTGGAAAATGTTTACAAGAAAATAGACGAGCCAAAAATGGGCAATTGATCACAAAGCCGTAGCGGCTAGTAGTCATGATTGAATTGACTGAGAAATTGACGCTCTTTCATGAACCTCCGCAGGCATCAACTTGACGAATGCAAAATATGATGCAGAATCAAATGGACCGCAATAGTGTAATCGGCGTAGAATCTTCAGGTAAAGAAATTCAAATGGACAATGCATAGTATTGGTATGCCGATAGAGTAGCTCATGTGCGAGAATGCAAAGCTATGCTTTGAATTGTACGTAATTGGTTAGAAGCAATCTTGCCTTGTAAGATGATGGTCTCTGGTTGGTTTTTTGAGAATGTAGAGCTCAAATGTGATATCGCAGAGTCTTGAGATCGGGTCGCGTGGGAGGCTGCTGGGTGGAAGCATGTGACGATCAAAATTGAGCTCAAACAGTCGAAAAGTAGTGTCTTTTGGGTATTTGGGTGTCACTGAACACGAATCTGAATCTTTCTAGGACCCAAATTGAGTTGCACAATGCGCGTCTCCATCCCGCGGGGATGCGGAGTTGGAGGGGTGAGTGAGTCCATCGGATTCGAGCGTGGAAAGTCACCGGATATCTTTTTTAGAGTCTTCCGAGGTCGCGAAACACAAATCTAACATCACCGAGACTCTAAATCGAGTTTTGTGGGCGGACGCGAAGTAGGGGCGCGTGTTCATCAAAATAGAGCTTGTAAAGTCGGGAGATGGTGTTATGTGAATATTTCAATGTCGCTGAATACCCACGTGAAAATCAACGAGTCATATACAGTAGAACCTCGCAATACTGGACACCTCGGTGCACCATGAAAGTGTCCGCTATTCCGAGGGTCACCAAACTTTGGGTCTTGCGTAGGAATTTCTGCAATGTCCATTGCATGTAAAGATATCGATCTGAATCAAAATTATCCATTAAGTCTGAATTATCATTAAATATAATAGAGCTGGTTAATCATTCATTGTTCAAGTTTAGATTCTTTCATTGAAGAAGGAAATTGAAAATTTAGTGTACAATATCGATACAATACAGGTATTGATCTAATAATACAATAGCTAATTATTATCAGCTATGATAGCTATATAATAGCTGAATTATTGATCATACCGGTCGATTCCGATAAAAAGCAAACCCTAGACGTCTGCTCTATTGTCTTTTTTGAAATTGCATTTTGATGCTCTACCTGGATTCCAGAGATTTTTGACGAAGATATACTTAAAACATTTTGAGCAAAAAACTTCCGTATTGTGAGCAAGCATTCTTCAGCGTTTCCAATTACGAACACTTTTCGAATCAGACTCAAAATTCAAGTGTCCGGTATATCGAGGCAAATTAACATGGGATCGATCGAATTGAGATCGGAAACTGTGTCCGGTATGCGAGGTGTCCGCTATTGGCCTGTCCGCTATTCCGAGGGTTTAGTCCTACAAAAATGAAATGGGAGTCAAACAAATCATCTCAAAATGTCCGGTATTTAGAGGTATCCGCTATTCCGAGGTGTCCGTTAACCGAGGATCTACTGCAATTGAGTCGTTGAATGAGTCCAATATTTGTTTGAATATGTGAAATCATTCCGAAGAACTCGTTGAAATGACTCATTTGGTAGATTTTACAATTGACGTTTTTTTTTTTTCAATGTAATTGCAATCTTCTCCGGAAAATAGGTCAGTAACAATAAAAAAAAAACTCAAACTGTGAAATTTACCAAATGAGTCATTTCACCGAGTCATTTGGAATGACTCCACATAATGGATCAAATGTTGGACTCGTTTCACGAGTCGTTTATGTACGACTCGTTGGTTTTCACGCGGGTATGAATCTGACATCGCTCAGTCCCCAAATCGTGTTACATGACTGGTTGCAGGACTGGAGGCTTCGAGTTATTGAAAGATATCTTAGAGTATCTTACACTGGTTTTACACAGAGAGCTTTGTGATCACACTTCCCGAGAGAAGAGTGATATTGGGTAGGTTCGGATATCATCCCTGTTTCTGACCTGTTTCACGGGCAGAATCTGAAATCAAGTTCCGAGATAAAGTTCGCAAATCAGGCGATCATGTCTCAAGCATCAGCCCATCGTTTCCTGTTTGTCGAAATACAGAGAAAGATTTCAGAGTATCTAAAACTGATTTCCCACCTTAGTGATCATAATTCTTGAGAATTGATAGAAATGCAATAACTTTTGGTCGTGAATCTCTCAGAGAAGGGTGACATTGACCAGATTCGAGTACCGTTTGAAGATTCAAACCCCTAGTACGGGCATAATTTAAAGTGAAGTTGCGGGATAGAGTCCGCCAATCAGGCTACCATATCACAAGCATCAGCCAATCCTTTTCTGGTTTTCGAGGTAATGCGAAATATCTCAGAGTACCTAACATTGATTCTCCAGCTTTGGGATCACAATACTCCAGGATGGATAGAAATTCGAAACCTTTTGTGGGTGAATTTCTCAGAAAAGAGTGCCATTGGCCGGACTCGAATACAGTTCCCTGATTCTGACTTTTTCTGCGGGCAGAATCTGACGTCAAGTTGCGAGATGGAATCCGCAAATCAGGCTACCACATCACAAGCATGAGCCAATACCATTTTATTCGTCGAGGTATTGAAGGATATCTCAGAGTATCTAACACTGATATCTTAGCTTGGTGATCATTTTTCTCGAGGGTACAGAGGAATTCGAAAGCTCTTGTGCATGGATCTGTCAGAAGAGAGTGATATGTAGTAGGTTCGAATACCATTCCCTGTTTCTGACCTTTTTTACGGGCAGAATCTGAAGTCAAGTTAGAGATAAAGTCCGCCAATCAGGCTACCATATCACAAACTTCAGCAAATCTTTTTCTGGTTGTCGAGGTACTGAGGAATATCTCAGAGTATCTATCATTGATTTTCCAGCTCTGTGATCACAATTCCTGGAGGATGGGGATGGATTGGAAGATTTTTGTGCGTGAATCTGTCAGAAAAGCTTGACATCGAGGGGATTCGAATACCATTCTCTCTTTCTGACCTATTCCACGGGGAGAGTCAGAATTCAAGTAACGAGAAAAAGTTTGCATGTCTCAAGCATCGGCTCATCTTTTTCTGGTTGTCGGAGGGGTTCCCGGTCAAAAGTCCAAATCCATTTCTCCGAATGGACAAAACTCCGAATGACCAGAAGTACGAATGGTCAAAAATCCAAATAAACGAAATCCGAATGGTCAAAACTCCAAATAAACGAAAATCGAAATAATCACAGTTCAAATGTCTATGTATAGCGAAATTGCGGAATATGATTCCACCCAGATCAAGATCGCTACAGTGAGTCGTTTAATGTTTACTTCGTCGTGGCTTAGATCGATCGGCTGATTGCGATCAATGTACGGGTCTGCTATGGACCGAAAATTGTGGAAAAAAAACTCTTGTTGGGCGGATTCGTGTATTATCGATCGAAAATAGTGCCGAGAAAAATCTCCTAGAAGAAAATGGTTGGATCTGCAACGCCGTTTGCGAATCATCACGGGTGAGTACGATGAGTTATTACCAGGAAGGGAGAGTTCTAGACTGTTTGCGAGCTGTGGGTCACAACATTCCAATTACATCTCAATGATATTTTGTAGATATTGTAGGCTGTTACTCCTGCGTTGGCCTCCTACCTTCAGTAGAACATGGTTAATTTGACATGTGTACTACTTCAATACTTCGCAATCACTGGTGCAATACTTTGAACGTATAATGTGATGCGTGCAGTTCGTGACCACGATGTAAAATGATGAAATATTTATGTAAATGATTCTTGACTGATTCAGTACTAATACCAAGTCGTCTTATGAATTTATCAGTAGTTGAAGTTGATAATTTAGTATATTTTTAAATGTTTTTCGGATTTTGTCCGTTCCGTGAAATGGTCTTCGGAGTTTTGGTCATTCGGAGTTTTGTCCATTCGGAGAAATGGATTCGGACTTTTGACCGGGAACCGTCGGAGGTACTGAGAAATATCTCGGAGTAACTAACATTCATTTTTCAGTTTTGTGATTACAATTCTTGAGGAAGGATAGGATTTTGAAAGTTTTCCCGCGTGAATTTCTCGCAAAAGAGTGACATCGAGCAGATTCGAATACCGTTCCCTCGTTCTGCCCTTTTTATCGGGCAGAACCCGGCGTCAAATCGCGAGGTGTAGTTCTCAAATTAAGCTATCATGCCACAAACGGCAACTTACAGCTCTTTATTCGTCGAGGTATTGAGAAACATCCCAGCGTATCTAACATTGATATCCCAGCTTTGTGATCACAATTCTCGAGAATGGATAGGAATTTGTAAACTTTTGTGCGTGAATCTGTCAGAGAATAGTTACATTGAGCAAATTCGAATACCGTTTCCTGACTCTGACTTTTTTCACAGGCAGAATCTGATGTCAAATAACGAGATGAATTCGCAAATCAGGCCACCATGTCAATAGCATCAGTTTATCACCTTTTGTTTGTCGAAGTGCTGGAAAATCTCCCAGAGGATCTAATATCGGTCTTTCAGATTTGTGATTATTATTCTTGAGGATGGATAGGAATTCGAAAATGTTTGTCCGTGAATCCCTCAAAGAAGAGTGATATTGAGCGGACTCGAATACCGTTCCCTGATCCTGACCTCGAATTGCGAGATGGAGTCCGCGAATCAGACTACTATGTCACAAGCACCAGCTCATAGTTTTCTGTTCGTCGAGGTATTGACAGACATCTCAGAGTATCTACCATTGATGTCCCAGCTTTGAGATCACAATTCTCGAGGATGGATTGAAATTCGAAAATTTATGTGCTTGAATCTGTCAGAGGGAAGTGACATAGAGCAGATTCAAATACTATCCCCTGATCCTGACTTTTTTCACGGGCAGGACACGACGTTTATGGACAGATTTGAGACTCAAAAAAATTCCAGTAGTTGACAAATCATACCGAATGCAAAATTGACACTGCCTCACTTACGACCATCTGATAAAACTATGGTGATCTGGAAGTGGTTGAACTCAATTATTGTTAAAACGACTATTCCACAGACCAGTTCACCACAGATCATGGTTTTCAATTTGAAAATGATTAGGAATGCCTTCCTTTGCAGAAATGAAATTGAAGAATAAAACTTTGCCACAATCGAATTGAATCGCCCGCAGACTCCATCTCTCCGGTGTGCCAGAAAAATAATGTCTTTCCGCAATACCCTTAAAACGTTTTCTCCCAAAAAATCCGACGATAGCTATCCTCTTTATGCGTATCAACCACGACGACGTGCTCCAGCCACTTTTCCTTGAACTCATTCAAGATCTTCTTTCTTCATTTCGAATAATTTAGTCCAAACTAATTTATTCGCAGACGATGCAGTGTTTAACTCACTTGAATTAAGAACCCTCGAGGTATTTGGTTTGAGATAATCGAGTTGGCCGCAATCACGTTCGCTGCTCTGCTAACTTGCTTTTCTTTCCGAGTGCTTTCTTCAAGCTTTCTCTGTCTCGGTCTGTCTACAGCTCTAGGAGCTCTGCACCTCTAGAAAATCTCAAGAACAAGCGGTTTTACCTCGTCGCTGAATAAATGGCCAAGCAGGTGACAAAACAATGGTTTTATCCTCAGTATTGCTCTTTTCTCAACTTGGAAACATCTCTCTAGACAATTTAAAATTCTACGAAAGCTCAAGCTCTTAATCATTCATAATCAAAGTTCAAAAATGTAAACTTTTGATGAGATCAGAAGGGCGTGTAGTATAATAAAGCCATTAATTTCAGTCACTGATCATTGATTTAGATAGAGAGCGCCTTACTAACTCAAGCCGAAGGAGCATTAATTATCAAATCTATCAAGAAGTAAGCGTCGTTCAAGTGCAAACTGATCATTACAGGAAAGTCAATTCGTCCTAGCGTTCATTATCCAAACTCTCTTACCATCTCTAAGATAGAGTGTCGCTCAAGTGCAGATACTCAAAGGATCTGTATCGACAAGACGTATAGAGTAAGATTCGAACGATAATTCGATTGGATGCCTCTGCTCGTGAACAGTTGAACAACTTGGCTGACAAGCTTACGTAAAGCCAGCGATCCTCTCGTCTATCTCGCAAGCTCTACTGCCGCTGGAGTTGGCGCTAACTCGAATCAGTGGCAAACACATCACCTACGATCCTATATATCTAGAAATTCAAACCAACTCGTGCGGGACCATCGAAAGAGTCATACTATACGTATCACATGCTAGAAAATAAAATTGCAAAGTTGCAAATTTGGCATCGCATCGCTACACTATACATTACACCCACACGTACATGTATAGATATGATAGCGTGGGTGCAGCAGGACGAAACTACGCGTTATTGGTGGAAATGTTTATTGCCAAGCTCTACAGCATATATATAGTGTAGACTACCTCGAGTGCGCGCCTCTCTGAATGTATGTATGTGCGATGCGAGCGGGAATTGTTTATGCGCAGCGCACGCGGCTGTATGGCCTGAGAGCTTTTGCAAGCTCGACGAGCTTTTTCCCGGACGCTCTAAATCCGCGAAGCGAAAAGAGGAATCGCTGGTTTTTAAAGCTGCTGCTACTGCATTCGTCGAGCTTTGGCTCTTTCGCAGTTTTGCTTGGTCGAAAAGCTCCGTAGAAGAGGTGAATTATCGCAGTTCAACGGTTTGAGAGAGTAGAGTGTATAGGTAGTGGCGTTTATCGCTCGGCCCTCATGTCGCTCCTTTGTGGTAATCCGTAAGGAGTTTCGAAACGGGGCGATAATCCACTTGAATTGAGTCGAATTTTTCCAGTTACAATCTCTGACCAACTTTTTTTGGCGAACTGAGTGAAGCAACCTTCAAAGTATAAGATGAGTGTGCCCAACATGCCCCCCCCCCTCTGAAGCCATTTTGCCAATAGTTTTGGCCTAGTCTAATATTTTTGAACAAATTTTAACTCATTTTGAAGCTCGTTTCAAGACCTTTATAATGAGCCATAATAAGATCGATTCTGATCAACGAGAGCCAAGTAATTTCACTTCTTCCAATAAGTACTTTTTTGCAAATTTGCGAGAGGGAGTGTGCCCAACATGGCCAAGTTGTACATAAAAATTCTGCAGCCCAAAAAATAAGAAGATACGTCGTTTTTCACAAGAGTCTCGCTAAACCGCAATATTTCTGCTCTCGGGTATCCAAATGAGGTGTTCCTTGGCTCATTTTGCAGTTTTCATCATACACCCTTACATAATGTTGATATTATAACATTAACTCGCAGGAGAGCAGAGGAATATCAGGAGCAAGGAACAGGGGAAAGTTTGACGACTTGTACGTTTTACGATTATTCTTCATATTCTGCTCATACAATCGCTACAGATCCGAAATTTTTAACTTCAAAACAATAGGGTTTCCAAAGGACTTGAGACAAAAAATCAAAGATTGGTCGGATCAAAAACTTTTGGCACCAGTATGATTGAAGACCATTTCTTAGCTGTCCAAACTCGAAAAATTGCGGAAATCACTTTACGGGGGACGCAGAAATCATTCAGGGTCGATCCAAATCACTTATTTATTTACATAAAAAAAGTAAAAAAAATCGCGGTAAGATCATCGACTGCTTATTCCTGAGATCAACGCACGGGAGCGAGTTGGGTATACTCACCTCAATACTTGGTTTGCCAGTTCCGGAGGTCGACGAATTTTCAGACTCAAAAAATTCTAATGGAGCTCTATTGAATACCGACTAATGGACACACATTGGTCAACGCTACTAAGCCACGATAGATTCTCGATTGGGTAAATTTACTTGTGTGAAGAAAGCAAAGAAAAAGAACACCGAAAAGAAAAAAAGTTCGAATCGTTGGCTCTAGAGATTTGGCCAAATTGAAAACTGCCGCGCTGAAATAATAACCGGTGAAAGCTCTACAGCTTCGACTTTGAATTCACGCTGTGCGTGCGATCTATATACGAATCTACATGCGGCCATATTCGTACACTTTATATACTGTATGCATACAAAACTCGGCAATGAGTTTCACGTGACCAAAAGTGAAAAAGTCAATACAGCAATTTTGCGGGCAGAGTCAGTGCTCGAGTGCAAAGTCACTACATCAAGTTTTGGCGGGAAAATTCAATTCATTCCAATGTATGCACATATTTGGAAGCTGTTCCAGTTCTGCATATGCCTCGACTCTGGGATTTCATGTATGTGTGTGTGCGCGAGAGTGACTGATAATATATTCATTTTGAGGACGTGCGAATGTACCACACAGCATCCCACAGTATGTATAACCTCACAAGGTGTAAGACATGTATGTACCTATATGTATGTGTTTCACTTTGCGAGAGTATCGCGTACAACCTATTTACCTACCTACCTACCTACCTACGTCCCTACGTGCCGGTCTATTTGCGTAAGGTCTCAGTGCGTCGTCGGATGAATTTTCATTTTGGCAAAAGCTAATCCGATCCGGCACTCACTCACAAAAGAAAGCTATATGTATGTATAGCTTATGCGGGGCATAAGTTTCGTTTGCTCTTTGGCGTGTATAAAGTACGTCAAAAGGATTTTACACTGAAGCTCGTACTTTTAATCGTGAGAACTTGGCCAAAGTACTTACGCTCTTTCTTACTTCGTCTGGTTTTCATTCAGACTTTAATACTTGATGATGCAGTCTTAACTCGAAAACGCGTCCGTGAGAAGTGTTATAGGTGTTTTCTTCAAGTTCTTCTATCCGTCCGTCTGACCTCATTGGAGTTTCACCCCTTAATTCTCGGATGATCATCGGGCTTGCTTCGTGTGGCTGGCTGATTGAAAAGCTCACGCAATTCCATTTTCTCTCCTGTGTTTTCGTTTCATTCGCCAAGAACACGCATACTTAGAAAATCTCAAGAAGCTTCCCATACTTTCTCAACTTCAGAAAACAAGGGAAACACAGGCAGAGAATGGAGTTGTACCATGATTACAGTTTTGCTGAAGTATGAAACACTCGTTAAAACTCGATTCTCGAGTACAGCAATCTTTGCCCATACTTACTTTAGTGTCTACTTTTTCATTGTATAAATTCTATTGTAATTTCATGATGATGATAATACGGCGAGTGCATTTGTTCTGCTGATTTAATGGATCCGTGCGCTTGTGGAGAAGAGGAAAAAAAATCTCTCTAGTAGAATAACGAAGTAAAGTTAGACGGTACAAGGGAGTGAGGCTGAACTTCTGAATGTACAAGTTTCTTCCAAATTGCAAACCCTGTTTACACTTTACTCATTCATTTTAACATTTTCAACGCGGCCGCGTGTTGTTATACTCTCGCTCGCCTTTTTCCCATCATTTCGACAACTTCTTTTTTGCTCCCCTCTAGAGAGAATCTCGAGTACTTTTTCAGTGCCCCACAAAGGATTCGAGATTCTATCAAAGAACAACGCGTAACGAGCTTCGAGGAAATCACTTTGCGTTGTGTGCTGCTCATCGGATAACTCTGAAACTCCCTCTGGACTCCACCTCGGGCGTAAAAGATTAAGGGATTATTGACTCAAGTGATAAGAATTTAAACCACCTGGAGTGCTCAATTTGTGGGTCAAGTTTTTTTGGCAAAAGAATTTCATTGGACCAATTTTTACATGTTTCGCGAATTTCATGATCCAAATAGATTCCATCAAAGAATTCTGTCACAATGCTTCCTATAATTGGAGAGCGTTACAAATAATAATAGCGTTATGATCATTATTTTATTTTCTAGGTAATATTTACTCCCACCACAATTAATGAAGCCTCTCTCGAAATTCACCACTCCAAAGTACGTCGCGTTGTCATCGACGATAATGTCTCCAGCTTTCCAAATTGTAATCCTAAGATTTATGTAGAATTTTTCAGCGAAATGAAATATGTTTTCTTTGTACATTATCTCAATTTACACTAAGTGCATCGACGTTCAGGTACGGCACAAGAACATTTCATTCTTTCATTCTTGCATGAGATACGTTAATGATGATGGAGTCGACGTTTATAGCTTACCGCCACGAGGATGTTGGATATAAAAATTATGAGGTCGCCAAGGTAAAACTAGGTCAGCGCAGAATTTTTGATAAGATGGAAGATTCTATTAGAGTTGATGTATTTTCCAGTGATGGCTATTATTGATCTCACGTCTATATTTCTCTTAGTCGCCGATCTAATAAATGGAGGATATTTAGCTGACATCATTTTGCCCTCTCGTAATTGGCGATGAACAAAATTGAATTGAGACTTCAGTTGAGACTAAAAGAAATGATGCTCGCCGAAGCAATCTTATTTTAAAGTGTTGGGAAAGCTGATTGGGGTGTACTCAAAGTAAGATTATTTATAAGGTGTTCGCAGACTTTTGGTTTTTTTCTTTTGTTTTTTCATCAAGAATTCTTTCACCATAATTGTAATTCGAATTATTCGGTAATATGTTTGGTATATCGGACTGGAATGATAAATTTGATCGACGTGGAATATTATTCCACTATTTATAAATACATAATCTTAGAGGTGATTCGAATCGAGATTTTTGTCTCAAATAGCTCGCTCAATCATTCCCAGATATAATTCGCAATATTCTTGGATAATGAGCTAATCAAGTATATCAACTGATGAATTTTAAAAATTCCTGCAGTAAAAGTGCCAAAATTGTATCAACGAACGATAAAGCGAGTCTGCGAAGGAATGAGCGTTGAGAAGAGAACTGCTAAACCATCAATATCGATTGTTAGATATTCTTGAAGATTTTCCTTATAAGGGGAGGAACTTCTCGATTACTATCAGTCTGAATTAGACCACAATTCATGATAATCCACAAAAACTAAGTAAGTGGTCGGGTTTTTCAGGGCTTTATGGAAGTTTTTTTGAAAGAGGAAATATTTTGAGAATTCACCAACTCTGCGACAATTGATGCCCAATATCCCCAATCTGATAGGAAGATTTGAAAGAAATGAGAGCAATACTCTTAATTAGAATAATCTCTTCCGATACCTAAGAAAATTTGTTCTTTTGAAAAACGATATGTTTCTTGACAAAAATCAGACTGCGTATAATGAGTCATCCGATATGTGTCGAGGATTAGAACCGTCAAGTCCAGGAGCGACATTTGAAACAAATAGACATTGAAAACGATTCATGAAGTTTGTACTTTCAACTTTGCTTATGCTTATTATAAAAAATTTTAAGGTCATCGTGTTTGACAAGACCTGCCGCTGGAATTGAAGGAGTGTCGATAGACGTATTTACATCATGAGAATGATGACTCTTAAAGTGCATTATTTGCTTACAAAGTAATTATAACAAATTCGAAGAGTGAGGAACTCATCAACAAAAAGTGTTTTGCGGCATACATTAAGAAATTAATGTCTCGTACATTACGCAACTATCACTCTACATACCAGAATTTGGATCCATTCACTCAGAATTTTGGTGCGCAAAACATCTCTTTTGGAATCATTCACTAATCATACCATTGGCATTCTGTGAGGGAAATGAGACACTAAAAAATTGCATTTTGTAAATAGAATAAATAATTGGTATCAAAATGTTTGCTAACCCGCCATCTACTTCGTCAGAATTCTGAAATTAGAGCGTAGTATGAGAAATCAAATCGCAAAGATCATGTTTGCTAAAATTTTAAAAAGATCGCTGTCACAATAACAAACACAACATATATAGCTGTATCACTTATATACTGGCTAGATTCAGAATTTCGTAGAGGGAGCTTTCGAAAAAGTTCGTTTCCAACTCATACCCTAATCAAATTGTTTTGGATCTGACTTCCTTGATAAATCATCGGAGAAAAAAGGTTCAGTAGGATGTGATCCTAATGATTCCATGAAATAAAAAAGAGACCGTTACGCGAGATTGTTGTTGCTATGTATACTGTTGTGATACCACTATCCAGGTGTTCAATAACAATTTTTCAGTTCCTAGCATGAGTCACTGAGCATGAAATTGAAAATGAGTTGAGCATGAGATAATGGGTAATGCTCGGGGTAATGCGTCAAGTGGATCAACAGTAGTCATAAGTGTTCATGATGTCGTCCTATTTCTTGCATGCCAGGACATAATGCTGATGGCCATTGCACAAAATTCACTTTTGGGCTAAGGGCATCCAAAGAGAAAACAGGGTGTCTATCAGAATCTTTGCAAGGCAAAGAAGGACTTTCTAAGGACTTTTGAAGGACCGAAACCGGACAATGTAAGGACTTGGTTTTGTGAGCTACATGCTCATCGAGCACCCAAATACCATTCTTAAATCAACTACCAACTATAATTTTTTATGTAATAACTAAATTTGTAAGTGTCCTCACAATAGTTGAAAAATGAAAGATCCTGAGATTTCATCCTCAGAGTATCTTTTTGCTGTGACGATGAATTTTTTTAATACAGCAATTACTGTCCAAGTTATACCGAGTTTTTTTAAATCTCTGTCAATGCTCACGATGGGATCGGGTACAGATCGCTATGCAACTAGCGACTCTTCCTCGAGGTTTTTACCAAAAAACTCATTGTATTCTAAACTTGAAGAGTTCTTTTGGGCCACTGCATTGCTGTGAGAGAAGATTTTGCTCATATAATTTCTGAGCTAGTGCGTGTGATCTATTTTTTTATGTATATAATCGAACTTACGAGCAAATCGAGTGAGATGTATGAAAACGCTCATTCTGCGTATTGAATTCTTTCAATCCCTCCTGAACCCCCCCCCCCCGCAAGACCTTTCTCGAAATCTCCACCAAGACGGTCGGGACCAATTTTTAAATTTCTACAGTCGTTCAGAAAAATCTCTAGCAGTATATGGAAAATCCACGAGCGTGCTGGCACTGATGACATCTTTTTTCTTATTTCTCAACTACTTTGAGAAGTTATTCTGCAAGACATTATATTGCTTGCTTCCGAATTCCAAATTAGTAAGGACCTAGCCATGCAAATAAGGACTTTCTAAGGACATAAGGACTCTTCAAATCAAATAAGGACATTCTAAGGACTAGAAGGACTGAAAGGACCGGTAGACACCCTGGAAAAACAAAACATTTTTGCTGTGAGCGATTAGCAAGTGCATGAACCGCCGACAAAGTGTGAGGTTGCAAGACTTTTAGACAACACATCTTTTGATTCAGACATCAGACTTAACCCGATTGCTATTCTACAGCCAATGCCGAAGACCAAAGATACCAGAACTTATTTGGTAAAATCTCGGGTAAAATGATATAGACAATGCTTTGAAGATAACTCGTGAGAACTGAATAACGCCTGAAATTATAGCACAGTCATTGAATGAACAGACCCGAAATGATGACTCAGAAGGTTGATTCATTCCCACAACGCCACTTGTTCCGCCAAAAATTGCTATCTTTTGCTTCTATACACCTGTATACTGGCTCCGTGACGTGGGCACCCGACTTTCCGGGAAAATTATAAAAAAAATACCATCTAATTGTGCGTCTTAAGCGCGTTCAGACACAATTTCAAAATCAATTGTGGATGTTATGGGTTTTCCAAAAAAAAATAAAGAAGTTTTCGGGTGCTGGGAAACTTAACTATTTTTTTTCTCGGCAACCGTACACTGTGGGAATTGTGCGTTTACAGCGGTCGATTGCGCGTAGTTTTCCCTACAAGTGAGTATTTTTACTTTCCAAAAATCACCATTATTTTGGTCGGTAATTAATTAAAACTGCTTCTCGGCAAGCTGCAGAGCAGAAGGAGGTGCAAGACCAGCGCATGCGCCGTAGCACCTCTCTGCTATCGGCTGCTACGTGAGCACGAAAATACTTATTAATTACCCAAAATCTTGCTGAAATCTCTTTTATCTCCTCGGCGTTCATCTCCCACGAGGGATGGGTTAGTTTTTAAACGCAAAACCACTGTCTAAGCAAAATTCTGTTATCTCCTCGGCGATCATCTCCCACGAGGGATGGTTTAGCTTTTCAGCTACATAATCGCTGTCCAAGAAACTATCGTTTTCTTCTCCAAGAACATCGAATTCGTCAAACACGAATCACCGGGTGGACGCCGTGGTTCGCCTCGCCGCCGCGTCGTCTGCTGGGGTGACCGTGCACAACCGCTGAAAATCTGTTTTCGTCAGTTTTTCACAGAATTAAGTTGTGTTTTGATAAAGTAAAAATACTCACTTGTAGGGAAAACTACGCGCAATCGACCGCTGTAAACGCACAATTCCCACAGTGTACGGTTGCCGAGAAAAAAAATAGTTAAGTTTCCCAGCACCCGAAAACTTCTTTATTTTTTTTTGGAAAAACCATAACATCCACAATTGATTTTAAAATTGTGTCTGAACGCGCTTAAGACGCACAATTAGATGGTATTTTTTTTATAATTTTCCCGGAAAGTCGGGTGCCCACGTCACGAAGCCCTGTATACTTCCATTGTATTCTAGCGAATCTTGTCCGTTTTCATTGTTTATAAATCGCACTATATCGGTTTTAGAAGCTGATTGTATCATTGATTTGTATCTAAGGAGCCTACAAAAAATAAAATTCACCGAAAAGTTTATGCGCATCATAAGGACTACTTGATACAAGACGTTAAATTGTGCACATCGTTTCAACACTGAAACAGAATAAAATCCTTAAAAAATGTAAATGGAGTGAATATTATTACAACACTAGAATTTGAGTGATCTTGACTACGACTTTTTCATCGTGTTGGTGAATGGGAGTGAGGTCCTTGGACCTGATGCGCGTCACTCTTCTTTTTCAAGATGATAAAAAAGCACAGATGCCGTTTCTTACCTTCGTCTGAATCGTTACAATATGTGCACATCGAAGAGAACGTTATTCTATTTTTTGCCAATAACTAGAGTATTACGCCTGATGAACGTTAATATTTGTTTCAGTGTAAATCCTTACCTTATATGCATTATAATATGATAAAGTTCCGTTCCTTGTTAAATATATAAAACATATTCATATAATTTGTTCTGAGTCAGAGTGGACTAATTGTAAGTCTACTTCTGAAGACTGGGTTTTTTTGGCCTCAGAATTCAACATATCAGTGGTTCCGCCGAAAGTGGGATTTTCCGAGTTCCAAGTTCCTCCAAGTTTCTAAGGGTCAGGATGTGCACTGTAGCAATTTTCTGGGGTGTATTTTATTGGTGCGCAACTATGTTGATATTTTTCGAAACGATCCTAATGCCTCTGTATTTTGTAGTGCTTGATAAAGGGTTGAAACATCGATTCCATCCCCTGTAGACAGCCCACCTTCGACTCTCAGATTCATTGCAACGCGTATGCAGAGACGAAACCCCCTATATGTAGCTATGCACTTCAATATTTAATACTTCAAATAACATAATCCACTCCTTTGCGAGTCAAAATTACTTGCTTAGTTTGCGCACACGGCCATCCGACATTTTGAAGACGAGTTTGCGCCCAAACTGCTTGCAGAGCACTAAATCCCCGATCGGCTACGAGGCCTTTTCAACCAAGAGGTTGTCATCTAGAAACCCAAATACACCTAATTGATACGCGACATTAGCCGAAAACTCTAACCCGCACCCGAGCGCACCATATATACGTGTTTTCAGAATAGCGTACAAAATTGTTTGTCCTTTCCGTCCCCATGTTGCACTCCTCCCTGGCGTACGATATCCCTTTGTAAAATACATTTTCTTGTTGTATTTGGTTGCGTTAGAGCTTTATGCGGAAAAGAGCCACGATTAGTTGGCGAGCCGTGCGGCAATAGTTTTTGTTGGATCCGAAAGATAGGTAACGGGGCTCAGCATCATCTTACGTTAGATTGGTTGAAGGATCAAATTTTGGTTGCGACGACTATCAATCAGCGTAAGCGTCATTTATTGCAAAGAAGTGAGCACGAATGAAGCCCAGAAACCAATTGAAGAACATTTAATCTTCGAGGGACTCCCAGAAAATGACACATGTGTAAAAAATCTCTCATTGAGCCCATCTGGGCCTCATATTAGTGACAATCGAGCTCTCCCGAAGCGCTGGGCAAACAATACTCCGAACCGGAAACATTCCTTTTGCTAGTTAGGGCGAGCTACTCCCCAAAACTTTTCGCTGGGGTTCCAACGGATGTCAAATTTCGCTATCCCAACGGAACTTTTCCGGAGCTACCATCGGAACTTGTGCGTATGGGATCCTAGTCAGAATCCTGTTTGAGTTCTTTTGGAATCGTTCTATTAGCTGGGACTGGACCAAAAGTCCCTGGGAAAGATGTTGGAATATTAGTTGTTTGTGGATTGCAAATGTGCCAAAATTTGCTCTAGTTGTGATTCTTGCATAAAGTCAGTAAGTCATAATTCTTATACAATGACTCACTATAATATAAATGAAATAAACATTAGTCAGGGTGTCTACCGGATTTTTTGCGGGGCAATAAAGGACTTTTTAAGGACCTTTTAAGGACTGAAATCAATCATTTTAAGGACCAAATTGAATCATTTTGAGGGTTAGGTTTCAAGTAAGAAATTTTTTCAGAGTTCAAACGTGGTTCAAACGAAATGTCGATTATAACATTTTCAATGCAGATATCGATCTAACAGTTATAGTATCAACTTATCAGTTCACAAATCTCCATAATTATTGCCGAATAGAAAGGATTCAGGGTCAGATTTCTGGCTGTAAACTTTTGATTGAAAAATCCCCTGGTCAACAAAAAAAGGAGAGAATGTATTCGATCTTATGGCAATTTTTTGCACACAAATTTCAAAATTTTAAGGACCGAGCTCCGCAATTCAGGACCATTCAAGGACTTGAGGACTTTCCGAATCAAATAAGGACTTTTTAAGGGCTTTAAGGACTTTAAGGACCGGTAAACACTCTGTCAGTGACAAGAAATATTATAGTCTTATATACGGGATTTTTGGATGGACAAAAACTTACGTAAGAAATGAGGGAGGGTGGGTTACGAGGTGCTCAAGCCCCAAAATCTTATGGTACCTTATTCTAGGGTAGGGGGTCCCGCGGAAGTCCACAAAAGCTCTCACGTAAGGGTGATGACAGACGACCCGCTACGACACGAATCTCACGACGCAACACTAAATGTATTCCCGCGAACCTGATCATCGATGGATTGAATTTATTCCTACAGATCCAGTCATGGATTAACAAAATGAATCAAATCCATCGATAATTGGGTTCGCAGGAATAAATTTAGTGTCGTGTCGGGCAGTGTTGCGTCGTGAGATACTAGTCATGGCGCGTTGTCTGCATAGAGGTATTACAGAATTATTATTATTCTTATTATTATAATTATTACTCTGTAATACCTCTATGGTTGTCTGTCGTCACCCTAATAAAAGGATGATCCCAAATGTTCATTCCGTCCCCCTCTCCGATACCTATAAAACTCGGCATATCTTTCTCTGGCTTCAATCTTGAGATACGCAGCTCTAGATACTCTCTTTTCAAACCCAACAAGTGGAAATCAACTGCTACGAGCCACTATAACCATAGAGATATGATATCTCTATGACTAAAACTCGTCTGGGACTGAAATAATTTTTTTACCCAAATCACTCTCCGTGACGATTTCGGCCTCAAAAAATCCCACTTCCGGCGGAATCACCCATATATTTCCTAGTCAAGCATGAAACCCAGTGCCAAAATTTGTCATGCTTGTTCACCATTAGTATACAGAATCATAGCGATTCGCTGAGCATCAAACGTTTCACAAAGTATCGTAACTGACATGACATGATGATTATCGTTATTTTGATACTAAAAGTACTTCAAAAGAGATAGGCTTTTTACTGTTCTCTCGATGTCGTTTCTGAATTACAGTTCAATACTTGATCAACGATTGAATATTTATGACCAACTGGGTTAATGAATGAATTCTTTTGAGACTGGTACATCCTTCCTTTCATCCTTGGTTGGTACAATGCAAAATTCATTCATGATCTTGATCTAATGTATTAATGGTTTCAATTAATTGAGCTATTGAATGAAACTCCAAGATTTTACTTGTAAAAGATTTATGAACAGTATAAGCAAGCTTTCGTAGATCACCTTCTTATTCAACATTTTCTTATCATCTATTTGTAATTATTTTGGACGGATTAGGTTCTTGATTTACAATTACAAGAGGCAAATATTTCATATCGCACATCTCATAGTCAATAGAATTTGATAAAACTCTATGAGTAAAATTAATGAAACTTTTTCATTTGAATCACTTACAAAGGTTGATCCTCATTCGATGAGGGATTAAATAAATTTTTGAGGTCTTTGCATACAACTGAGTACGACCGCAAGAGCTGGCTTGAGATTCTTTGAGATTCTGAGGCTCTTCTCCTACAGTATTTGCATTTGGGCAAAGCAAGAAAAGAACTCATAGCTTAAAAAGTAGAAGGAGGTAATATGCACTTCATATTTTCTACTCAACAAATGGCTTTACATTCTAGTACTATCAAACATGATTAGTATGGACGGATGAAGTTTTCTCCAACAAACGTACAAATGCAAGGTATAAAAAAGCAGACGCTATATCAAGTTAAAAAAAGTTTGTAAAAAATTTTTGTGCGAATTTCATTCTGGATAAAAATTTAAGAATCGAGTAATTTTCAAGCTTGTGATACTCGAATGCATAAATTCAAGTGACATAACTATGTGCAAGTTTTCAAACGAACAACTTATCGGCAGTCAAAAGACTGATCTAAGATTTGAGATTCATCAGACTTGCACCGGCTAGAACAGATATAGAATTTTCAAAACAGTACGAAATATGAACGCCCACATTTTGCATTTAAGATTCACGAGTAAATAATTCAAAATAATTTAGAATTTCCAACGATCTGCAGTTTGCCATTGGATTTGGAAATATTTGAGACAATACTAATCCACAATTGCAATTAATGATAGTAAGAATGTATCACTGATCTTTTCTAAGATGCTGTTAACACATGCAGATTGAGGACAGTAAGTTTGTGGATCAAACACAAATACCTCATGAAGCTTCTGCCTTTCCCATCAGTTTTGATGTGTAATTTCTGTCACAAAGCCTAATTCAAATAGTCAGGCTCAGTGAATTATAATGATGTGATATAAACAAGGATCTCAAGCTCGAGCTTCAAGAGTAAATCTAGTTTGAGATTCTTTTAGTTTCTTGCGTTTCTTTTCTTGAATGTTCGCTTCAACAAAGAATAGAATACTGACCACAATTCCAAGAATGCTGCCAACGCAAGCAACAACATATGCCCAACCAATAAAATTATTTTCTTGATCAGGCATCCAACCTTTACTGTTACCAAAGAGTGCAAAAACAAGCACACCGATACACCCGGATATGCTGCCAATGAGAAGCAGACAAGCTATCACTTTTATAAGATCCACATAGTGTGGATGTTCCTTGGTCCAACAGGTTGCATAGACAATAACAAGACCTACCGATACAACAAATGACAAAAAGCAAATTGTGTAGAAGAATTGGGTAGTGACCATGAATCCTGGAAGGAAAGTTAGAATGTGAGTCATCGACAGGTAGTCATAGCTGATCTCAAGATAAGAAACAATTCAATAGAGTCTTACCTGGTAGCAGGAAGCCACGAATCTTATCGTACCCTGCAGTCAATGGATCGTAAATCCACCTACAGCCGACGTAGAAGCGGTCAGGTGAATCGGCTCGCTCAGGGTTAGGTAGCGACCTAAAGCAATGCTCCCACAGACCAATTTTTTGCATTTTGGCAGAGGTGATTCTTCGGTCACTTACAAGCCATGCTGGATAAAAGAACGAAACCACAACACAAACGGCACAGAAGAGGAATAAGCCGATGGCGACGTTCCCGGCCAGGCTACGTTTCTTCATTTTAACGACCTGGTCTCGTCAACGCGTACACCCACAATTTTTATAAGAATGACGATGCACTGCTGCACCCAAACGGGTGTCACGTATTTAGCTCTCGGGCACGCTGCACTTGTTCACTATCTCGCGTTTCTCGACGGACGCTGACTTGGATTCCAAGCTCTCGCGGCATCAGCCTCATCGGCTGCTTCGTCCTCGTTTTACGTCTATAACGCAAGAACTATATGGTGGGAACCTTATTTCGTAATAATACTGTGCAGGTGCCACACCCGCGTCCGTCGCCTCATGTGTGCCTCCACTGCGTGTGCACCGCACCTCCTCCTCCTCCTTCTTCTCCAACGTATTTTCTGGACTGTAGAGAGTCTTCCCTCCACCGTCCTCCTCAATGTCAAATACCTGTGTATGACTTCTTGCCACCTGTATGATGTCTACACGGAAAAAAAGATCCGAATGTCACGTTAGGGGAACTCTCCTCAACGTCACATTAGGGAGGATCCGCAACGCGACGTTCGGGTGTCTGTAATGCTGTGCTGAGGAAGCTGTAGTGCGACGTTCGGGACTCCCTTAGCTTGGAGCTTAGGTTCCCCGCAGAGCGACGTCTTGGGCCGCAGGTAAATCGGTCAGTCCCTTTTGGCAATTAGGTGAGCGCTCGGGACCCAATGTTTATGGCCCTGCGCTAATTACCTACGGTAAATTTGTAACATTCTTAGAAATTGCACAGAACTATTCGCGAATGTTAAATTCACTCTCGTCTCTTCAAGATCTTCTCAAAGAAACTCGAATCGTGAAAATCGGCTGATATCAAGTAATCATGTGGCTAGCAAGATAGATTATCAGCATTCCAAATTGATTACTGGACATCACCCGATTTTCACGATTCGAGTTTCGAATAGAAGGTGTTGAAAAGGTGAAGATGAATCTCACATTTGCTTGTGGTTTTGAGCACTTTTGAGGAATATTGCAAATTTGGAATAAGTCATTCGAGCAGGCCCATAAATAACCCGGCCCGAGCAGAAATCCCTCATTTTACCCGCATTCCAACCGGGGGGAGCCGACAAACATGAGCGGCATTTAGACCGATTCTTTAAGATGACCACTTAGCTCAGTGGCAAAGCTTTTGCTTCACACGCGGAAGGTGATGGTTCAAATCCCGCAATATTCTTTTTTTTTTTTTCATTTTTTTTTTTTCATAATTCCATTTTGCTTTTTTTAGAGAGGATATTTTTTTGCCCCAGAAGATTTTTGATCAAATTTCTCAGTGAATCCAATATTTTCTTCCACGAAATTCCGTTTATATCAACAATGCTTATAGACCATTCTGTTCCCCTCACCGAAATCTATTGATTGTGGGTAACGCTTTTTCTCCATGAACCATTCCAAAACTATGAGAGACTCATCTTTGAGGCCCTCTGTGTGTGTGTTGTTTTTACCGCCACCCTTTCTCCCCTACTGTTCACCTGATCACTTTTTGGCTTTCTACAAGTTGTAGAGAATCAGAAATATGGCAGCCCAGTGATTTGCCAGCTCTCATTTTTCAGTCAAATTTGATCCATAGGCTTCTTAAAACAAGATTCCTAAAATTCCGTCTCTCAATACGTAAGTAGCATAGCGAGCCTCTCGGTGCTGGTGCTACATACTCGCAAAGGTCGAAAAAAAGAAAAACCACATCACACGGACCTGACATTTTCACCTTTTTTTTTGATGATAATTTTTTCCGGTAGCCCCGGATCGAATAATTGATGATTGCACCAGAAAGAACACGCACGACTCATTCAACTCACTTTCAACCACCTGCAGACATAGGCTTTCTCTCATTCTGAATTGATTGGTTGATGCGAAATTTTCATTTTATTGATAAAACATGATTCAAATTCCTTTTTTCCTCTCAAAAAAAGGAAATTTTTGGATTTGGCATTTGGTTAAGACCATTTTCGAGTTGCTCATTCGATTGGTGAATACAAAGTTTCGACTAACTCTCACTTTATTCGAATATTCCTATACATCTCTTTCTTTATTCGAATATTCCTTTACATTTCTTTTCACAACAATCATCTTTATATTCCAATGCAACTCCGTATCAATCAATTGATTCAGCACTTCGAAAATCATCTAGATCTAATCCTTCCCACTTCATTGAACCAGAGGGAGAAAGTACGAAATATTTGTGCGTAATTAGATCCGAATCAGATCTACGAGAGAATAACTCTTTCACCTAACCGATCCCAGACTTTTTTCGCAGCTTTTGGATTCTATGGTGCAAAATATGAATCGTTTACCACTTATGAAGTCCCATGAAAATTTTTCATGTACCTGAATCGTATTTTACTGTATCCTTATTACCATTACACCCTTTAAAGTATACCCACGAACATTCAAGAGATTTTCTCGAAGCTTTCGACGAATTTCGTGTTTCATAAAAGGGGATGATAATAGTCAAGGTTTTTCGTCTCTAACACTATAATATCTTGTCCGCCGTATATAGAACTCTCCAAGAAAATCCCGTATTGAATAATCGATTCAGCTCGTCAACAAGCATCTACGGTGATAAGTGTACCCGACTTGCCTCCATTCAGCCATTTTCGTAACAACTGTGGTCTATCTTAAAATGTTTAGATTAGCTCATTTTGAAGCTTGTTAGAAGACCTTCAAATCGGGTGAAGTACATCTGATTCAACTGGAGCCGAGGTATATTGATTCCCCCAAAATGTAATCTTTCTAGTTTACGAAGGAGTGTACCCAACTTGCCCCCATTGAGCCCTTTCCTCAACAACTTGGGTCTTTCTCAACACTCTTAATGTACTTCAGCACTTCCTGTAGCTTGTTCCAAGATCTTCATAATGAGCTAAACGTATGACTTAAACCAATTAGAGCTGAAATTTTTTGATTCTTCATGAAAAAAACTATGTAAATCGATGGTGAAGTGCATAGGATCGTAGATAATCATATTGGAGCTGACGTATAATGTTCTTAGAATGTCTGTTCGAGTCATTGAAATTCAAATTTTATCAATTAAAAGGGAGAGTATGCGAGAAAATGTTATTCTAGGAGGAGTAATTTGTTATATCTTAATATATTCTTTAACGGGATGATTTTCGGAGTGCTGAATCAATTGATTGATACGGAGTTGCATTGGAATATAAAGATGATTGTTGTGAAAAGAAATGTAAAGGAATATTCGAATAAAGAAAGAGATGTATAGGAATATTCGAATAAAGTGAGAGTTAGTCGAAACTTTGTATTCACCAATCGAATGAGCAACTCGAAAATGGTCTTAACCAAATGCCAAATCCAAAAATTTCCTTTTTTTGAGAGGAAAAAAGGAATTTGAATCATGTTTTATCAATAAAATGAAAATTTCGCATCAACCAATCAATTCAGAATGAGAGAAAGCCTATGTCTGCAGGTGGTTGAAAGTGAGTTGAATGAGTCGTGCGTGTTCTTTCTGGTGCAATCATCAATTATTCGATCCGGGGCTACCGGAAAAAATTATCATCAAAAAAAAAGGTGAAAATGTCAGGTCCGTGTGATGTGGTTTTTCTTTTTTTCGACCTTTGCGAGTATGTAGCACCAGCACCGAGAGGCTCGCTATGCTACTTACGTATTGAGAGACGGAATTTTAGGAATCTTGTTTTAAGAAGCCTATGGATCAAATTTGACTGAAAAATGAGAGCTGGCAAATCACTGGGCTGCCATATTTCTGATTCTCTACAACTTGTAGAAAGCCAAAAAGTGATCAGGTGAACAGTAGGGGAGAAAGGGTGGCGGTAAAAACAACACACACACAGAGGGCCTCAAAGATGAGTCTCTCATAGTTTTGGAATGGTTCATGGAGAAAAAGCGTTACCCACAATCAATAGATTTCGGTGAGGGGAACAGAATGGTCTATAAGCATTGTTGATATAAACGGAATTTCGTGGAAGAAAATATTGGATTCACTGAGAAATTTGATCAAAAATCTTCTGGGGCAAAAAAATATCCTCTCTAAAAAAAGCAAAATGGAATTATGAAAAAAAAAAAATGAAAAAAAAAAAAGAATATTGCGGGATTTGAACCATCACCTTCCGCGTGTGAAGCAAAAGCTTTGCCACTGAGCTAAGTGGTCATCTAAAAGAATTGGTCTAAATGCCGCTCATGTTTGTCGGCTCCCCCCGGTTGGAATGCGGGTAAAATGAGGGATTTCTGCTCGGGCCGGGTTATTTATGGGCCTGCTCGAATGACTTATTCCAAATTTGCAATATTCCTCAAAAGTGCTCAAAACCACAAGCAAATGTGAGATTCATCTTCACCTTTTCAACACCTTCTATTCGAAACTCGAATCGTGAAAATCGGGTGATGTCCAGTAATCAATTTGGAATGCTGATAATCTATCTTGCTAGCCACATGATTACTTGATATCAGCCGATTTTCACGATTCGAGTTTCTTTGAGAAGATCTTGAAGAGACGAGAGTGAATTTAACATTCGCGAATAGTTCTGTGCAATTTCTAAGAATGTTACAAATTTACCGTAGGTAATTAGCGCAGGGCCATAAACATTGGGTCCCGAGCGCTCACCTAATTGCCAAAAGGGACTGACCGATTTACCTGCGGCCCAAGACGTCGCTCTGCGGGGAACCTAAGCTCCAAGCTAAGGGAGTCCCGAACGTCGCACTACAGCTTCCTCAGCACAGCATTACAGACACCCGAACGTCGCGTTGCGGATCCTCCCTAATGTGACGTTGAGGAGAGTTCCCCTAACGTGACATTCGGATCTTTTTTTCCGTGTATGCAAGCATAAAAGCAACTATCTGAATACACCTAGAATACACTGATTGCGGAGCGGATTTCAGTCACACGGTTGCGACGAGTTTCACTTTTCGTCTGTCTGTTTATGTTATGCTATGCGAGCTCTCCCCCCCTCCCCTCCCTCCCTCATTCATTGGCACAGTTCGTCCTCGCGCATGCATCATAAGCACATGATAGCAATAGTGCAAGTGCTTTTTTCAAATACAGAATTAACGTTTCTTTCAATATGACAAATAGCTTTCCACGAGAAATGTGAAACTATTTAGATCGATTTGATATTGCTCTTGCGATAATACTTTCATTCACTACACTAGATGTCGAGAAATTGCTCTGGAGATCTTTTTTCGATTATCATTCTATTTGCAAAAATTTTCGTCGAAAACTGAGGCCAATATTTATCTCGATTTGATGTCTCCTTTTGTCTCGGACCGTAGTTATGTAATAGCTACGAAAAATACTTACAAGAGGAAACAAGAAAAGCTCAACTAAATACCGCTCAAGCTATAAAACAAAATTCAAAACTATTCCGCGATACCTTCACATGTTCTTAAACTCAAATCGGAGAGAAACTAACATTATGATGAAATCTAATCGCAAGAATGTTAACTTTTCACTCTGTACCATGTCACGCTGAAAGTTATAATTTTTCCAAAGTATCAAGCTTATTCATCACCAAAAATGAATCCTCAACACTCAAGATCGTAAAACTGCAAAGCTATTTTAAATTTTTTAATTCTAACATCATTTTTTCTGTATAATTTTAGCATTTAATACTCTCAAGTCATAAATGATTCTGTCTTCCATCTGTATAAAGACTAATTCATATACATATAAACGACGTTATATCAACAATTTCTGATATTTTACATAAAATTTGCCAAACTGGAGTAAACGGTTCACATTTCATTAACAGTATAGAGGAGCACCTCGCTTGATTGCGGCAAATTTTGGAACCTTCGGAGAAAGATCTTCTAAAATGTTTGATCGTCGGTTTCCAATCTTATTCAGGTTCCGTACTTTGTATGGGCATTGTACTATGTAAATATAGTGCTAATATTTATAAATAGATACAATTTATCTATCGGGATTCAAATCAACTATGTTCAAATTTGATAGATAAGTGAATTACACCCTCTTATATTCGAATATTCGTAAATGAGCATTTACGCCATAAGTATGTGTGTTATCTGGACAAACTAACCCATCATAAAGCGCTGATATTAGTCAATATCAGGGAAAAGGAAAATCAGGTGAAAGTATTCTGCAATCTATAACGATTGAAGTTGTAAAAAATATACTACACTGCACCAAAAGAGAACGAAAATATCATTCTGTCAATATTTCCGTGCATCATTTTGATCGTAGAAATACGTTATCGCTCATCCTAAGCCATATATTCACAATTTGAATATTTTAAACTAAATTGAAGATGTTCGGCATTGCGTTGACGAAAAGGTAATTATATCACATACTTAACCGTTAGATTTTCGATAAAACTGAGAAGCCAACTCAACTTTTCATTCGGTTTTTCCTGATGACCCACTCTTTTCTTTTAGCCATGCTGGATCAATAACTGAAAGGCCTCGAATGAAACATCGTCCAGTAAGTACAACTTCGGTGAATAACACAAGTTGGGGTTTTGCACTGTGAAGCACTGATGATGGATGTATGGTCACTTTACACCTCGATGACAGCTGAGAAATTGATTGTACATTAAAAATATCTATTGGATACTGGTATCTTATTGAAAATAGGGGGGTCAACTCTTGGTCAAGGAACAAGATACATTCTAGGATGTGCTTACTTTCGTGCATAAAATACTAGTCTATGGCTAGAATTCAGACGGGAGAAATAATTGTTCAGAAACATCGGACAAAAATGAAGAGTTGAAAACTAATAAAAGTAAATAACTGAAGTGTCTAACCAAAATCAAATGAGGGGACATTGTTTTCATATAAGTATGTACATATCATGTTCCATATGCAAGGAAAGAATCAACAAAACCAGGAACATGACTAATCTCATTTCCTTTTTGAAAAGTATCAGAATTACCGATATGTATGATTGGTCCCTTTGCAGCTCAGCAAGATTATCGCTCAATCCTTCCAATAAAGCTCTTCTAAGATTTTCTGTGTTGTCTCCACAGCTGACTTTTTCAAGCTTAGCTCTTTCAGTTAGCTCTGCTAATTGTTTTCGAACATGCACTGCATATTCAAGATTTCTATGTTGCAAGAAATTTTCCTGGCACCATGGTTTTTTCTGCGTAGTACTCTGATAACTTCGGTATACGTTTAGAAGCGTGACGTGGTCACCCTCCTCCGATGCAAACCTTATGAGAAAAAAATTAATTTGAAGAGAAAGTTTCCAGATGGGGTAGTAACAATAATTGTAATTACTCATCGCAATAGTTACCTCGATTTAGCTGTCATTGCTTGCTGTCTTTTAGCAGGTGGATCCAGGAAAACATTTTCACCGGATAGTAAAGCTACCACAGTCAGAGCTTCTTCGAGACACTTATGTTCGACTGATGCGAGAATGACTTTTGTAAACCGAGGATCAAGAGGGAACAAGGACATAGTTCTTCCAAGCGTTGTTAACTGTGGTGGAGAACCTAAAATTTTGATTTGATTACAGTTTAATAAAAATAATAAGCAAAATTATCGAAATCGATCGAAAAATGAAATTGATCAATTCAAAATCATTGGAATTGCTATTGCTTTGAGAAAAATGTTGATGATTTTGACATGAATCAATCATGAAATATAGATTGTTTTTTTTTAAACCTAGAAATGTTCAACATGAATTCATGTCATTAAACTGATGCCAAAAGAGTGGTCATTAAACAGAATTCGGAATTACCTTTTACAGCACCCAGCTTTTCTAAACAAGCTACTGCAGTGTTGATGGCATCAGGTGGAGGCTTATCCATGAATTCAAAAGACGTGATATCTATTCCGATAGCTAAGAGTTGCAGTGCCACTCCCGCAAGAGAGCATCTTTGAATTTCGGGCACGGGCATTTCGTTCATTTTCTCAAACTCTTGAAGCGTGTAGGTTCTGTAACATTTCCCGGGAGCTTCGCGACCTGCTCTACCAGTTCTTTGCCACGCTTGTGCTTTGGACACTTTTTCCACTTTTAACGTATCGAACCCTGTTGTTGGATGGTATGTTCTTTCTTTCACGACGCCTGTGTCAACGATGCTCCGTATACCTAGGATCAATGGTAATAGTTATTCATTGCAAAATTTGCATTTAATTTGAGTCGGTTATGGATATTTCACATTGGCAAGATTTATCAATAGAATAGAAACAAAGAATCATAGAGCATTGACAGATATTAAATGAAAACATGGTCAGAAACCTCCAATTGTGACAGATGTTTCAGCAATATTCGTCGATAAAACCAGCTTCCTCATTCCAGGGGGTGAAGCTTTGAAGGCTTCCAGTTGCTGGTGGGTTGGTAGAGCAGAATATAACGGAAATACTTTCAGTGGAGGATACCCTTTGCCATCTAGGAGTTTGGCAGCTTGACGAGCAGCTGTGGCTGCAGCTTCAATTTCTTCTTGTCCAGTCAAAAATACTAAAATGTCCTCACTAGGAAATTGAAAAAATCATTAGAAGACTTTAATGGTTAGCATTTACAAAAGTCTATTTTCCCCTACTGTTGGATATAGGAAAGTCTCTCACTTTGCAGGTGATTCTTTGTGGATTTGAAAAACAGTGACCAAGGCTGAAAATGCATAATCATCTTGGGATTTCTTGGTGTGAAAAATTTTCACTGGATGTTGACGTCCTTCTAGATATACTGCAGGGCATTGGAAATATTTGGTGAATTTATCCACATCCATTGTTGCAGACATTATAATCAGTTTGAGAGGTGGCATATTTTTGTGATTTCTCAATTTTTGAGCTCTTCTGGCAACACCCAGAAGCACATCTGTCTGGACTGATCTCTCATGGGCCTCATCCAAGATTATGAAGGAATAATCAGATAGGACCTCATCTGTCATGGCTTCTCTGACCATCATTCCATCTGTGAGATATTTGATTCTGGTTTGTGGTGACGTGACATCTTCGAACCTCACACAATAACCAACGAGCTTGCCTGGTGGACAATTTTGCTCTTGAGCAACCCTCTTGGCGATACTGATAGCTGCTACTCTACGAGGCTGGGTTATTCCAATACAACCAACCGATCCAGCCATGCCAGCTGCAAATAACAGCTGAGGAATTTGTGTAGTTTTTCCACTTCCAGTTTCACCAATGATGACCAAGGAATTGTTCTTCCTGATTTCTTCTAGTAACCTAGATTACCAAAACATTAGTAGGATACTTAATATTGGTTTTCGGGCACAAAACATTGAAGCCTGTGGAGCACATGCTCAATAGGCAATATTGAGAAGATCACAACAACAGGCTAGAATGAATTTCACAAAATTGTTCATCAAGCAAGGGCAATTGAATATTCGGTTCCTGAGACAAATACATCTATTCAATTATCAATTCAACAGGGAATGCCCTCGTGATTTCAGCCATTTAATTGAGTAGATTCTCATATAGTGGCAAGAAAACTCTGTGTGCTGATTATTTTTGGAATCAACAAAGGTTGATTTATGTAAACAAACTTTTGAACATCTGCAGCAAGAAGCCCATGCATAGAATGTACTGAGGACTTCATGACAACATGTAATTTGCATGAGCTGAAGCAAATGAAATTGTATCGAAGGACAAAAGGGTTCTAACTCACTTCTTTCTGAGCTTGTAAACAGGCAGGGTTTTGCGTTGTTGCTGCAAGCTCACATTTGCCTTGTTCGTAGGCCCATTGGAGCAGCCGGGTCTCTGGTCCGAATTCTCGTCTGACTGATTTTTGGATTTCTTAGCGGGGCTGGAGTTGCCGTTGAAGAGGACGACGTTGGGTCTTTTAGCACCAAGCTTTGAAGGGCTTCCCATCATGCTGTATTTGGAGTCCGCTTGGTCGTGGACACCCATCGTGGAAAGCCGGAGAACTCCTAGCGAGTCCCAGCCCAGCTCCTCTTGGTGTCGCAGATAGAGATCCTTGAAATTACTTGTTTACCTCTGTAGATACCCAAACAGGATTAGAAAACGCAATAATCTATCCCTGTCAATTCCCTATGATGGATGAACACTGACAAATATTGCGAATTCTGATATGCGGAGCATGAAAAACAACCTGCACGTGTTGCGCGTTGCACATCATTGCACATCGCTCAGCTCATGCTCAGCTGTTAACGTAGCCATGTTGTTTCTCTCCCCCCCACCACACAACCCACCCTTGCCGCGATTCATTTTGCAGTGGTGAATTGGTGATTGATGCGTTATTGTCTGAAAAAATGGATTTTTCAACGTAATTTAGCTCATTTCAAGCTTGGGGACGATCGTGCTGATAGGAAAAATTTTTCTAGTGTCTAAAAATATTTTTTGGAAGGTCTCGAACAATTGCAAATTCCGGTTTTGCAAGTTTGAAGAGAAAAGATTTTGAAGGTCTCGAAAAAAGGAATCGAATGCGCTAAAGTGAAGTTGATCGAACCAAAAACATTTGCAACCGGTTTTACTGAATGCAATGTCCTTGTTGATTTCTTTAGCTTAGCAAACACGAAAAATTCAATCAATTTTTACCAATTGATTGCAATCAGTTTTTTTTTTTTTTTTTTTTTTTTATATCAATTTTTTGAGAAACGCAGAAATCATTCGGTGTCGACCTAACCCGCTCATATTCTCAACGCAAATGTAGAGTAAATTTGTGGGAAGGTCAGCAAATGCCGATTCCTGAAATCGGCATATGGAGGCAAGTTGAGTATAAGACGCAAGTTGGGTACACTCACCTTATATGAAATAACTTCACTTGCTTCAATTTAGAAGCAAACTAAGTATTTAGAATCATTTTCGCGAAACAATCTACATGATACACCGAGTGATACACACAAATCAAGCTAAGCGCTATCTCTATTTTATTTTCCACATTGCCATTGCAGGGCTCTTGCGTATAGTATGTACATCAATGACAGTTGAATTTCTCATAGGAAAAATTTTTAGTAGTGAATTATGATTCACTCGTTGCAAAAATATACTTTGTTTATTTTGCAATGTTTCGTCGGCTAATGCGCCGACCTCATATCAGGCTTAGGGATCTTTCTAACATCAAAATGAACAGGCTTAGGTATCAAAGCTAAACGTGTAAAAAATAATACCAGATGGCTCTCTGAAACCTGCCAAATTATCCATTCAAGACATCCCTAACATAACAGAATTGACGAAGCCATTGATCACATAAGTAACTGTTACATTACCGACGAACATGTTGAATATGTCTTGGTAAATAAGACGATAGGAGAAGAGAATTATCGCCATCATATGTCAGTCAATTGTCTCAAGAAAATTCAAGTCATCTCGAAGGAGATTTCCTCACAAATCCCTAATTTTTTCAAATAAATTTAAGCAGCTTTTATATATTTTATTAATTTTCAGGTCTCAGAGATGAGACAGGTGCACATGACCTCCGGCGACTTTGACAATATATTTTAAATTTGGATCTGAAGCATACAAGTTAGACTGCAATGGTGAAATAATAGAACTTGTGAGGATGAACGTTCTGTATGTTGCCACGGATCAAATGGACGAAAGAATATGTGGTGCGTAATATTTACATCGTCTCTGAATATTGAATACATCCTGCAATAGAGTCTACACACCAGACGTAATATTTATAATTTTAGCCGTAAATAATAGTTGTATGGAATAATCCGTAAAATGTCAGGGTGACTTAAAATTTAAGAAGTTTTACGACATTTCAGAAAAATTTCTAATCATCGAAACTAAGGTTGGCATTTAGTGCTATAAGCAAATTTGCTAAAGAGATCCACCCCAGAGAAATCTATGGAATCGATAGGAATGTACCTATATTTCAGGATTGGGTTGCAGTGTAGCTCCAGCATATCGAAAACAAATATTTGGAGTCCACATACTAAATGCCAGATAAAACTTTCTCCTACGAGATAGTTCTGATGTCAATCATAGTAATGGTTCTAATGAAAAATTGATTGATAAGACGAATTTTTCGTAAGACGGGAATAAGTGGTGTGATACTTGTTCCTGATGATTTTATCAGGAATGGCATCGGTGAAAAGTATGGAATACCTGCAACCTCGATCAGATTTACGTCCATAGCAGGTCAAAAACATTAAAAAAGGGGTCTTCAAGTTTAGGGTTTGAAAAATGAAGACGGATTCAAGGTTAGGAGAGTAAGCCATTATTCCCAAATATTGAGACGATTTCAGTGAAATTGATGACGAAGGAGAAAATGACCAATGAATAGCGAGATCGATTGCTCTGATGATATCTATATTTACTGTTACGATGAGTTTCAATTAACGAAGAGTATCTGTTAGACGTTGTAGTTCAACGTTTTCTAATCAGAAACAATTTTTCACATGGTTGAATGATATTTATATGTGGCCGAGGATGTGGCTCCGTGATGATTGATTTTCTTTCAAACCTTGCAATATGCCAATTACTGCTCCGTAATTTTGAATCGAAGTTTTTGCATAAAAAGAGATAAATTGCAAGAATTTAATTTCGAAAGTTCATAGACAGGACATTTTTCAATAAATGTATTCGCAGTTATTCTTCGATAGTTATATATTCACGGATTCTACTTATAAATATGTATGATTAAAAACATGGACGCATGACAAGGCTATTACAGCCAATATTTTATCGTAGAAATTGAGGAATGCCCTAATTGATTCAATGAATGTCGATGACTTTTATCATTTTACTGCTGGAAGACTTATACCCATGGTTTTTAGAGCAAGAAGCATTTTATCCTGCAAAAGCTGGAATACCCGTGATAGCTCTTCCCAAAATCAGAGCATGAATGTCGTGTGTTCCTGCAATAAAGATTCCATGTTGATTCCTATCCGAATAATTCATACATCATACGATTTATTCTTCGAGCCTTACCTTCATATGTATTAACTGATTCAAGATTCATTACATGTCTTATAATGTGATACTCGTCCGAAATACCATTTCCTCCAAGCATATCTCTAGCAATCCTCGCAATCTCTAGAGCTTTTCCCGCAGAATTTCTCTTCATCATGCAAATCATTTCTGGAGTAGCCCTTTATGGAATTGGAAAATACAAGATAAAGAGTGATCATGAAAATCGTATAAGGTTTTCTATAGAGTTGAATCAAACATTCTGATACTCACTTATGTTCATCTTTCAACCGACCAACTTGGAGACAAGCTTGCAGCCCAATAGCGATTTCAGTCATCATATCTGCCATCTTCTTTTGCATCAATTGATTAGCCGCCAATGGTCTGTTGAACTGTTTTCTTTCAAGGACGTAGGATCGGGCTATTTTGAAACACGATTCAGCAGCACCCCAAGCACCCCAACCGATTCCGTAACGAGCATTGTTGAGACATCCAAAAGGGCCCTGCCAATCACGATTACATTGATGAAAACTCAATAGCCATTAGAATAGTTCTGATTGAAAATGTCATACTCTCAATCCTTCGACATTGGGAAGTAAATTTTCCTCTGGTACAATGACGTCGTCCATGAGAATCATTCCAGTAGCCGATGCTCTCAGTGAAAATTTCCCTTCGATCTTTGGAGTGTTTAATTTACCCTCGTTACCTTTCCTCTCAATGATGAAACCACGAAGTTCACCATTGTCACTCTTTGCCCAGAGAACAATTATGTCTGCGATTGGGGAATTTGTGATCCTGTAATGTTTTACTATTTTATAGATTGAACTTCTTTGGGGAAATTTCAAAACCAGGAAAAGTCATTTTTGTGCAATTAAGAGTGAAAGTTAGACACGCAAGTAATGGCTGTGATGAACAATCGAAAGATAACGACTGTGATCGAAAGGGATCATAATGTGTAACGAACCATGTCTTACTGCCACTAAGTTTGTACACTTTCTTATGAGAATCGTATTTTGCACGAGATTCCATTGAGGAAGGGTCACTTCCATGGTTCGGTTCTGTCAACCCAAAGCATCCTACGAGATCTCCAGCGACTACCGAGAAAAAGTAGAAATGTTAACATGCAATCAAAGATATTCTGATGACTTCAAAGAGCAACCGGTATGACAAAATGATTCTTGTTTCGTTTGAATTTGTGATTCAGACTAACACAAACTCAATAACATTTAGTTACGTTCTACTCAAAATCCTTAATAGATACAGCTTAAAACACTCACTCAATTTTGGAAGAAATTTCTCTTTTTGCTCATCGCTACCATATGCATCAATAGCTCCGATCACCAAGGATGACTGGACTGAGAACGCGGATCGATAACCACTGTCGATTGATTCGATCTCTTTCGCGAGCAAGCCGTACGCGACACTGGAGACACCAGCAGCTCCATAACCTTTGACTGTGCATCCGAGTACTCCCATATCACCAAGCTCCTTGATTATAGACCGATCAAAAATTTCTCGCCTGTTCGCTTCAATCACGCGTGGAAGTAGCTTCTCTTGGCAGTAAGCTCGGAATTGGTCACGGACCATCACCTCGTCTGCAGTTAAGCGACACTCCAGGTTCAGAGGATCTTCCCATTTGAAAGTTGCTGTGCGAATTTAATAATTCAAGTAAGTATCAATACACAGTATGTGGATTGTTAGCGAAACGTGATGAGCTTTGAGGTATTAATAAGAGTTAGTTCGACGTTCATTTCTTAAAAATTGTTAATCTCATCGAGATTGATTGTATGTACATGAATAATGTACATAACATACTTTTTCAGGAGCATGGTGTAAGACATAATGATTTATGATCTAAGAATCATATAAGCGCGCATATTTAGATTTGCCCGAATGCGCATGAGATTTTGGCCACGTGGTTGAGTTTATTATTGTAGAATTTTCACTGACAACACCGAACCTCAACTTGAAAGGAAATTTCTCACGCGGCTCTGGGATTTCGCTCGATAGAAATCTTTCCCATAAACTTTCGAGATAACTATACTTCTCTGTCTGGCTCAGATGGCAGGCTAGTAACGGAAGTCATAATATATCTAAAGTTATCTTCTAATTTTCACGAGCCTTTCCATCATGTAACTTGATTCGGGCATTGTCTTTTGCGATAAACACATCCAATATGAATTGATGCCATAGGCGAGTAGAGTAAAACTTTTTTCTACGGAATCAATTTCAAACTATCAGAAAGTTTCAATATTTAAATTTCATCCGGATGGTTTAAGGGGTTCGAATCATTGATTCATTGAATCATGAACAGTGACTTTTCTTGTAACAGTTCTTGATGAGTTTTGATGCAATTTGCCAACTTTCGTCTTCAAGAGCAAGATAACTACCGACGATGACTTTTCAGTATAATTATACCATAAGAATCAAAAAATCAAAATTTGATCGATCACTGATCGATGGTGGTCTTGATCGGTACGAGAGAATTCTTTGTTATCACTGTTTACGAACAAATCAAACATCAGACCCATTGGGGGATTCGTGAGCGCTGGCAAGATAGTGTTGCTGTGTTTACGGAATTTTACTGAACTACTTACGTTTCTGTCTGCGATACTTTGTTGTTGAAAATTCTGTGGTCGTTGCAATCTTTCTGAGTTAAGGACAAATACATCAAAGTATTCATAATTAGTTTCTGCAACGACTTTGTAACTGACGATAGATTTTCATCACAATTTTGAGAGAAAAGCATATCCAATCGGTAAATTTTGAAGTGATTTCAAAGACCCAATCAACAAAATCGTCTGACTGATCGAAGTCTAGCTCACTTTTTAAAAATCTCTGTGATTTGACCAGAAGTTGTGCAAAGTAAAAGGATACGTCTCTTGGAACAGAGCTGTGATGAACTGCAAGCTTGAACAATAAATCGTTGCACTCGATTCGCCATAGTCTCTTGCTCAGGTGAGAAGAAGCTAAATTATCACACGTCGAGCCGCGCACATATTATAAGTCACTTTGCCTCACAAAACCAGAAATACTCACTCACATTGCCAGATGAGTTCTCGCATACTCTCTCCCCTCCTGATTCAGCTGTACACATGATAACGCTGTCATTTCTTAGCTTTTAGGGTGATGATAGATAGAGCGCTACGTCACGATTTTGCGCCACACACGACGCGCTATCGCACGCCACGGTCCCAAAATTCATTCCAGCGAACCCAACCATGGTCGACTAATACTGTAACAATAAATCCAATCCGATTGAATTCATTGTTACAGTATCAGTCGCAGATTATGAGAATGAATCAAATCCATCAATGGTCGAGTTCGCTGGAATGAATTTTTGGGTCGTGGCGTGGCGCAAAATCGTGGCATAGCGCTTTGTCTGCCATCGCCCTTACTCACTCGAGAGTCTCAAATGAAATCATGCTAATGGAAATGTAACATGTCACTGGGCATGTAATGCGATTGTGGTTTTCTACGGGATAAATAGTTCACTACAACGATATCTTAAGCCCCGTAAAATTAATTTGCAATGTACCACGTATGCCATATTCTAAAAGGTGTGTGTCCACAAATGCACGATGTAAAATACTCCCGATCGTTATCAAAGGAGCACGACCTCTTGTACCGATACCTGATTTTATTCGCAAAGTGTATCATTTTTTTTTCATTCTCGGAAATCCACAGGTTCATATTGTTCCATTACTGATAAGAACTTGAATGCACATATCAGTTTCCATCGGACAAAACCAAGTCATCGCCATTTCGTGCGCCATACCATGTTCATTTGTGAATGCACCCGAAAATACGCTGTCACGTTGTTATTCTTACGCCATGCGTACGCGTACGTGTTTTCGGGGGACTTCGTCGAAGATATCAAGGTGCGCAGGAATTAGAAAAAATTCCCGTATCTGTCCTGGAGATTATTATATAATATTGATAAAATTTTCGATATAATCCATCTTTTTTTAGGAATTTATTATCGTTCCAACCAAAATTATGAGGCGAGAGTGCCTAATTTGCCCCCGCACTGTTTTGGTTTTGCTCACAATTTTGGCATATCTTGGTTTCTCTCGAGTTCCAAAAGGGTGTGCCTATGCCCATATAATTGCACAAGGTTATTTGTGAAAGGATATCTCGTTTTCCGACGTCAAAATGTTACGAACCTTGACTTCTCGATTTGAGTGACATCGAGGGATTTTCATGGGTTAAAAAGCGAATCCAGGAGAGTGCTATGGTGGCAATTCAGTCATACTTCACTATATTCAGTGATAAGGTCGTAAAATTCGTTAAAAATCGCATTTTGCGATTCTGCTGAAAGCATATGCTATAGGCTTATAAACATAAGCATATATTCCACAGTTGAAACACAGACAAAGGAAAAGAGCTAAAGTGAACGTTGGGATTGCTTGAGCATATTTTTTTTGGCTTCATCTTTGAAACTGCGTGTTTCCGCGTCTCGCCGTATAATATACTATTTCTATAAACTGGGAGTAAAAGCCGACAGAATGTGCGAAAAGTGCACATTTACACACAGTGAATCAAGAACGATATTTCCGTTTTAAAGAACGCAAAGGTCATTTTGGATCATTCCAAAGTACTTACTTGTCCATATTCTAACATAACAAACCTTACAAAAATTTCCGGCAAGATCAGCGGTAGCTATCTTTCGAGATTTTGAGTAGAGGCAAATTAGGCACAATCACCTATCGAATGGGAGTCGAAGAACGCGACTGGCTTTGGCAGGAGACCCAAGTTCATTTTATAAGCATTTATGACAAAATTTGTTCAGGCTCATCAACTAAGTTATACCTCAATTTCCATCGAGATTTCCGTCCATTTAGCTTCACTTATTCAGGAGATCATACATAATAAGTAGGCATGGCCTCATGTGCATTTGATTATGCCATTTTTACGAAAGCGTTGATAACGGAAAGTCTACAAATAGTCCTGGAATATATTTTTTCAAATCTGTTCCCTGAAGTTTGAAACAAAATTCCCCACTCCCATGGCTGCAGATGAATTCTTTTACAGTTTTATAGTTAAAGATCCGTGTAGAAATCATAATTTGGATAATGTTTCACTCCGACAGCAATTTTTTACATCCTCTAAGCATTTCTACCACAAATAATAGAGTTCCTCATTATCAAACGTAGTCCGGGCGCTCGGGAGGTCTGAGTATTAAAAAATTCGTGTTCCAGAAGGTTTGGAGGTGTATCCTTATGTGTTTTGAGGCGCTGAATCGAATGCACGAGGTCGCCAGCCCGAAAACCCTGGCGTTTTTTGTTATTGACAATTTTTAGTGCAAAATTATGGTTTTTTGCAATAAACTCGGAAAATATGCATTTTTACGAAAAATTTGTCGAGACCAAAGTTGTAGAACGCAAAATTTCCTACGAGAGAGGTCTGTATGAATTTCCCGGAAAACTCAAGCCTGGGGCGGGTAATGCGCGAAAACCGTTCCGCGCGTTCAAGATGGTGTGATGACCCGTGCTAGTTGGTAATGGTGAGCCTTGTATATGCGGGAGCGCGGCAATGTTAGGCCACGTCCACAGACTACGACTTGACTGTATTTACAAAAGAATTGCACGGTTCACAGCTCGTGGATTTCGATTTAAACACTTGAAAGTGTATGGAGGTTGGGCGGAGAACAGAACACTCACAAATCGGCACAAATTCCGATTTATTAACTGGTTTTCCTCAATACAATTAGATGATACTTCGATGATTAATCAGTGTTCAGCTGTCTTCGCACACTGCGTGCACGTAGGTAGATTCAGGAATTCAGCGTCGCCGGTGATGATGTAGTACTTGAGCTGGTAGAAATTCCAATGTTGGTGTTCGCAAGGTCGTTTGTTCGATGACTTCGTTCCGGATGGGACTCCTCCAGGAGTCTGTCTGGTAGTTATTGGTGCCGCTTCAGCTGGATGAACGGGCGTAGCGTGGGAGTCCAGTGTGAAGATTGAAGTAGGCGTATGTCAGGAGTAACTCTATGCAGAGACTGGCCGAGAGAAACTTTAAGACACAAGTGAGGGAGAGCCACTCCGTGGCTCTCCTTATATAGGACCGGGTGGCTGGGGAATCCGATGCTCCCCACTCTTGATCCGGAAATACTTCGCATTCCTGGGCGGCGGCACATCTTAAGAGCTACTTGACATTCCACAGCTGCAATCTGAACATCAAACGGGTGGGCCGCGCCATGGGTCTCATCCGCATTCCAAAAGCTGGGTGGTCGCCTGCAGCTGCTTCCGCATTCCAATCTCAAGTGGCCAAGCCACCCCATACAGCTGCATCCGCATTCCAACATCAAACGGCTGGGCCGCCCCATGAGTCCTATCCGCATTCCAAATTAGCTTCCGCATTCCAGTGGCTTCCGCATTCCAGTCTCACGGTGGCAGGGCCACCCCTCCTTGTTCACATCCGCATTCCAGTGTCTTCCGCATTCCAGTCTCACGGTGGCAGGGCCACCCCTCCTTGTTCACATCCGCATTCCAGTGTCTGTGTGGTCCAGGGACTTGCGTCCGCATTCCAATAGCTTCCGCAGTCCAGTGGCTTCTGCATTCCAGTACCTTCCGCATTCCAGTGCCTGGGTGGTCCAGGGACTTGCGTCCGCATTCCAATCCTGAAACCGAAGTTTGTCCTGCGATGCTCGCGACTTCGGTGCCGAAATCGCTCGCCTCGCCTTTGCATCATCATTTATTCTTAACAATTTCTCATCTTTCAACTCGTAATTTGCTCATTAGCGGAGTATACCTGGTGACGTACTCTGTGGACTGCCCCTGCCATCTCGGCGCGAGCGCTTTGCCGCGATTCGCGGTGGCTCCTCCAGAGCCACATCACAGCTCCCCCCATACACGAAATGCAGTCTCCATGAGGCTGCATTTCTAAAAATTGTGGTATCTAAAAACACGCGCGTGTATAGCATTCATAGGTATCTCGAATTGATTGGTTAAACTTGCTCACTATTGGGGACTCTGATGCTATTTTCAAATTCTCAGTTTTCGTGTGCTCTCAGATAAACTTGTGTGTCTCATACGAAAACCCACTAATGAAAGCGCATTATTCTTGAAATTGTGGTTATCAGTCAATTGACCAAATCCGACATTGAAAGCATATTAGAAGAAATCCTGAGATCAATTCGCTAAATTATTCATCACATACGGCGTAATTGCTCGGTTGAGAGAATTTTTTTTTTTTTTTTTTTTTTTTTGGATCATTATAAATTCGGGAGGCTCAAATAGCACTGGATCCGCGTAAAAGCTCCTTCTACAGCATCGTTTAAATCTAGCTGCGTTTGCATGGAATTCCATTCCTCCGTCCCTTTCGTGCCACCAAGTATCCTAAGGAGCAGCTTTTGAAAAGCACGGAATTGACATAGGCTTCTCCTTGTAGACTTCATCTATTCCCGCCATATTAGAAAAATATTCCCGCCCAGATAAATTGACTTTTAATGGGGTAGCCTGGTATGCACTGAGTTGGTTACGGAATTACATGCAGATCTCCAAGTACATAGAACTGACGTTCTGACCCTTGATGAAAAGGGAACGAATCGATCTTAGAGCCCGCTCGTTGGGATAACGGTCACAACAAGCCAACCGTGGAATTTTCAAAGGTTAATTTTGCCATCAATTGTCAATCGCGGTTCATCCCGCCTGATGCTTCCTGATAAAAGTGCAATCACAACTTCAGTTTCTGAAAGTGGGATACGTAAGAGAAGTGATGTACAACCTTTCGAGTTTGACGATATTTCCACCCGAGTAAAACGCGACCATCTGTTGTTGAAAGTGCCACTTCCAAACGACCTTCGAGTTTTGGCCTCATCTAATAAACAAAAATATGATCTCGAGTAGAAAAACCGAATCAGAAGCTGCTCGCAGAAAGTTCAAAAGACTTCAGAGTCTCAGCTCGTTGATAAAGTTATATAGTGAGGGGGAATAATCACCCTGCGTGAGAGGGTCTTGATGATGGAATTTAACATACTTGGGAGAACTTTCAGGATTAGGTATTTATGGAATTTTGATAAAGGTATAAGGACGTCCCAATTGAACTGCGTTAAACGCGCAAATTCTAAAGAACTTCTGGATCAGAATCATTCTTCTAAAATTGTAAATACATCAGAAATTTTTCATTTATAGACAGCCTGGTTGTGCATGATTTTCGATAGATAGTTCACTTTCAAACAACAACACCCATATATCTAATCGACGTTGGGCGAAATTCGAGGGGAAACATAAATATATTGCGCGTGATTCACGGTGGCTCTTCCTTAGCCACACCACAGCTCCCCCCATACACGAAATGCAGTCTCCATGAGGCTGCATTTCTAAAATTGTAACCAAGCAACGTAAGTTTCACATCAACCTACGCCATGTCCTCTACTCATTCCAACTCGAATGGTGGAGGGATATCAATATCAACTATCCGTTAGGATCGCTGAAAACCTCATGTTTATCATATCTCTATCGATTATTCTAAAATGTAATTGGCTTTGTACTCTATTGTGCCACTTGCGACCGCAAACATGATTAATTAATATTTTTGGTACGTTAGTGTGTATTATTCATACAAAACTTAAAACCCTTCACTTCATGAAGTTTTCCAAATGTGATGGTATCGTTAAATTTCTGATTCTCTATAGCACTTGGCTTGCGTAAGAATAAAATCACATCTCATGATCCCTAGAAGAAATCCTATATAGTTCTGAATCATATTGGCATGGAACAGAGTTCCACACGTAAAATGCTCATTTCATGATTTGATAATTTCAAATTGTCGAACTTCGCATATTTGCTTCAAAAGGTCATTCGGAATTTTATCTTTGTCAACATATGCTTTTCTTTTTCGTTATACATTATTTTCACATTTCTCTTTATTTTACATGAATTCAACTGCAGATCTACAGTGTCAACTGCAAACCATTAATTTAAAAGTCTTAATGGAAATTACATCTCATTGATTTTCATTTTACTGGTATTTATAAAAAGTAAAATAATTATATGTAATGGTCGAGGAAAAGAAGCATATCCTCAAGAATGGTGAATTGAGTGCTAAGCAACAAAATATGTACTTAAAATCGAATCGAGAAATGGATTACAAACCCATGTTTGATACATTACCGCTATCAATAAACGACCGAAACTTATTATAGAATTTTGTCGATTTCCAAAATTTCTTTAGTTAGATTCTAGATAAACTATCCGTTTTGTCCAGTACAATAACATGTGAAACTCGCTATCGAATAATAGTCACGTATGTAAAGAGTAAGAATCCGTTCGATGTTAAATTATATGTAAAATGCTAAAATCGATCGTCATAATATCTAAATTAGGAAACCACAATGAAATTCCCTTTTCCTCCTTTTTTGTTCCTATGATTAAGAGTTTAGCAGAACGTCAATATGACAATGATTCACAAAATAGACATTGAATGAATCTAAAATATTAGGATAGTAAAAATGGGTACCCTCTCTCTTCCAACTGTATCGAAATATACTCGGTAAACTTGACACATAAGTAATTGTCATAATATCTAAATGATAATCAAGATCAATACATTTTTTGAAATGTCGACACCATAGGTCTAAGCAATTTGAAATTTTAGAATAGTAAAAGATATTCATTGAAAATTTATCAAAACAACATCCCATTATGAGACTCGCAAGCCCCATTAAATAGCGATCAAATCTGACCTTCCTCAAACCCCGGGTAACTTAAACTATTAGGTCTGGCAGTATAGTTTCTGTTCCTCATCACCAGTAAGGATTATAGATGTTACAACTGTAGTACTTTTGAATAGAAACTTTGGTCATCTTATTTTTCTGAGAGGTTGAAGGCTTTGATTGTATGAAAATATGAAGGTAACATCCCTTTAACACGCTAGCCGTCTACCTTTTGTGTGAAGATTATAAAAGGTGGAAATTTAAAACTCTAGATTGTGAAAGTGTCAAAGTATATATATCCAAAAGTTTCAGCAATGCCAGGTCGTACGTTATGATGATTTTTGCATAATCAAAATTCGTGAGTTTGCGGTTCGATATGGTATTGAATACTGCTGATATGTTCTTGTCTCTTAGGAGTTGCGACCTTAGTAGCCTTGCAGATTGGGTACGCGGGCCACTTCGCCTCTTAGCCTCACACCTCCTTGTATATAAGGCCAGTGTGACCGCAGCATCTGCAGACAAATTCTGCATTGGTCTATTTCTTCGTAAAAGAAGGCCAACCTTCCGCATCCGCAGTATATGTGATTCAGAACCGGTACTATCCCCAGGACGTGTTCCAAAAAAGGTTCCCATCCTAGGTATCCGTTAAAGGCATCTGGTTCCTCGATAACGCATGCGTGGCATTTCCACATTGTACGATCCGGCGACAGGGCTACAAGGCCGTGCACATGGCCCAATTGGATTACACCTTCTTGCGGTTGTAGTCTGAAAAGTCCATTATGAAGTGCCTCCACCATGGCCCTTGCTCCTTGACCTTGAGGTATTATTGGTGCCAGGAAAGGTGCTATTGCTTCGAACAATCCCGGTGCCGGTGCCCTTTCTAGTTCGATAAGTTCTATGGGCAAAGGGTTTCCGAATTCCCCTAAGTGAATTTCTATGAGAAACGGAGGTCTGGCCCAGTTTGGCTGCTCATTTTCTATCAGGATGGGTTCTTCATTTCTCTGGGCTCCTTGCCGATGTAATATTTCCATCATTTCCAAGTCCAGGTTTACTAGGGGCCGATCAAGGAGTTGAGGCTCCATCTCGCGGAGACGATCGTCCAACGGCTCCCTATCGATATCTTCTCCTCCGCTCGCGTATCCTTCATCCTCATTTTGAACCCCAAATCGCATCTCCAAGGCTCTTAGTTCTCCTAAGGCATCCCTGACTGGAAGGCCTGCTGGTGCTGGTGGTATGTGATGAACCATTATGATCTCAATTTCCTCGTGTTCGCTGTTATCGACCTCGTTTTCGTTTTCCATGCTTACCTATAAGGATACGTGATTGCGTTAGATTTCCTACTGTTATCATTTACACTAATTTCAGTGTGTCTCTCGGTTGAATTTCTAGTGAATAATGGTTGTGCGCGACATTTTTGGTTTTCGGAATGAGCAACTACACCGGTGTCGAAAATCGGTCAAAGGCTATCCGAAATCGTGTAGTAGGAAAAGGTGAAGTTAAGAATAGAGCTTGATATCCGACTTGCCGCTGTGCCACGGCAGAGGGTGTATGTATTGATTTCGTCTCGGTTTGTTAATGTAATTTAATCATCATGTCTCATTTATCTCTTTTCACCATTGTCATTCATTTAACGTTCCTGTACCTATGTTGCATACGCAGAAAACAAATACTTATGAAATCAAAAGGTCGAGTATCGAATTAATGCACTAGAGGCAGTAATATGCGACGTGAAACACTTGCGACAGTTTATGGGCCGCAAAATTGGAACGCTGCGGCAACATTCGGAGTGGAACGTTGTGTCAGCATTTGTGGCAGCATTCGCGGAAATGTGTTTAGTTTCCGAACCGAGGTAGGGAGAGAAAGAGAGGAGAAGAGATCGTCAAGCAAATAACACTATTACGTGGTCGGTCTGCCGAGCGCAATAGAAGCGCAGAGGCGAGATGGGATATTTTCCGAGAGAGAGAGAGAGAGGTTTGACCCTGCGAGTCCAACAGTGTCTTTCGAAGAGATAATTTGCTTCATACTCTCTTCCGTCCTTGAAAGCGTGCGAGAGAGACAACGGAGATGGTATACGCGCGGTGGTTGAACACACATGACAGAGATAGTATGTGTGTGGCGTGCTGGGCGCACACGACAGAGAGAATGGGGATAGTATGGCTGCGGCGGTGGGGAAGTGAGAGAGAAGCAAGAGATAGCATAGCCGCGGCGATGGGGGAGTGAGAGAGAAGCAACGAAAACAAAGCACCGGCGCACGTGCTACCAGGCCATGTGCTCTTCGAGAATGCGCATCCGGCACTTGAACTACGCGATTCACAATTTCTCGAAACTGTTTCCTGGAAAATATATATTTTTTTTTTCTCTCCCCTTTTTACATATTTTTTTAAAACCGCACCCAACATGAGCTTCCTGTGAGACTTCGCAGTGGTTCTCACCTACATAAATGATACGCATTGAAAATCTCGACTTTGTCAAAGATAAGAATTGTGTTTCACACCAATCAGAAACCTAAATGAGTCGATATCTATCCAACACTGTAGCTGACTCTATAATAATCGATGCCGAACTATTTAGTTGATCTCGCGCACGATACACTGAAAGCTGGATGGATTTGTTTTGTTCTAGCACATTGTCATGTCACAGGTTTTATAATAAGGCCCGAAAGGTAGCATCGATTCGCGCTCGATTCTCGTCACGTTGCCGCGGCACCGACTTTCTCGATTTTAATTTTTTGACGCTATTATTTCTAGAGCCGATAGTTGTATCTAAACATTTCAGCCATCTTACTTTCATCCGCGATTCGCTGCATGCTTTTATTGCCTTATATCTGCTACCGGTGTTAGATATTTTGTGTGTATATAATCCGCTATTATTCTCACCTGTTGTTTGTTGTTGTTGATCCCCCTTTTTTTTTTCTTCACGCCGACAAGTACTATGTTGCTAACCCCAACAGTGTCACGTACCCCCTTGCCAGTTCCAACGGTGACACGCACTGTTGTCACTCTAAACGATAACACTCACTCCACTTGTAGTTCCTCCGAATAGCCAAGCCTAGGTTGTCGCCTTGAAATTTTGGATGAAAAATGCGCTGTTCTATGCACGACTGCGGATTGCCACTGCAACTGTCAGCAGATGTCAAATTTTGACTCGAATGGGAGGCTCAGTGGCGCCGCTCACTCTCCTCTCGTTCTTCTTCTCTCTCTCGCGTGCCGCGTTATTTGAAAACTCTGTTTGGCCCATCCCTCCACCTTCAACCGCGAAAACATATCTTGCGCCTTCGATATCCCTTAATATTCGGTTGAACACCCATTCCAGTTTTCAATATAAAGTGGAAAGCATACCCTTTGTATTAATGAATCTTGCTTTACTAACGCTTATCCTCTCAATTGAATCACAATGACGCTCTTTAAATCGCAGCATAACCGTAGCTCACTAGCAAATTAATAGCTCTTCAAACTTAAAATATTGTGACCATTTTCTCATAATGTTTCCATTCAGTGTAAACATGAGTGGGTTGTCAGGAAATCTTGATTACGAAAGGTGCCAAGAATCTCGATTTGAGCTCAAAACCCAACTGAATCCCAGGTGTGACAAGACTCAGACATGACGTTGCGTTGTCAGGCAATTTTCTCGAATAGCATCAACTCCCAATCATGCATCTGCGTACACTGAAACCAATAATCGTTGGTGTCATGTATTGGGCCTTGGACTACCGAATATCGCATTTTAAGGTGCTGGAAGCTTCCATAGTGAGTCTATTAGAGAAGGTGCAAATCGACTGCTTTTCAAGCTACAACAACACCGACCCGGTCCAACGCGTGTGAGTCAGGACAATAATAGTCATCCGACTCAATTTTAACCAGCTGCGATCCTAAATTAGAAATTTCGACACTGATTTGTACTGACAAATCCTAATTTCCGCGGCAGACTCTGAAAATCACAAAACCATCTGATTTCTCAAATAGCCAAATAAACCAGATGTTGAGAATCGCAGTCTGAAAATTATCATCGAGGGATTTCCAGACACAACATCAGGGACTCTGTGCATTGAATACGATATTTCCCTCTCGCATTGCAGAATGTGTTGGTCACTTTCTCGGCTCCTAATGATTGCGAGAACCCGCGTTCGTCGTGAGTGAATCCATACTCCATATGTTGTATTAATTCGAGGAGAATCCAAGAAATTTTGGGTAGCGGGATTCAGTACGGCGTCTGGTTTAATACCTCATTCCGTCTACGAATTCCAATTTTGCCTTAGCAAGGGGCATCCGCTGAATTAGGTAGCATCTTCTGAAGTTATACGCTCTCAGAAAAATCGTTAAGCCTGCAGTTACAATGAAGTACACGAGAATTTTCCACTGTTTTTCAGAGCCTACAAGCTAGTAAAACCAATTGTAGTCCGAGAATAAAATGTCTACTCCTGATTCTAAATCTGATCTATACGTTTTCACGTTACATACAACTTCCAAACCATAGATCCGTAAATCATATCAAAATATCATAATCAGCAATGGCGCATTCATCGGTAAACAGCTAGATTGATCAATGAACTTGAAGGAAGAAAAAAAAAAATTTCTTGAAAGTATATCAAGATTTGTCGATTTGTATTTGTAAAGTTTCGAGAGTCTGGTGAAAATTTCTTGCGAAATCGTGCAAATTATACGTAAGAATAAGCTAATGACGGGAGGATGGCGCAGAATCATAAAGCATATATTTGTGTCTCCGATCGATTCAACCTCGAATCCGCGCGCTCAGAGGTTCGATATAGAATAACGAAAAGGTATATTTTCGGACGATAATTTACTAAGGTTAATCAAATAGTTATAATTCCCGTAATTTTTACAATTCGCACCAACCGCGTGTTACTTTTGGTTTCAAAAAAGAAAGTATTTCAATTATTGAATTATACTTGCTTGAATTCGGATCATGAGGATTTAAGTTAAAGTTAATATTTCGAAACTTGTTCCACCACCGTAGATTGATTTCCTTCCCCCTATTGTATGACGATATTTGTAGAAGTTCAAGCTGCTGAATCCGACAATCCAGAGAAAATTTCCCGACCAGTACACTTTATGATTCGAAACCTTAGAGTGGCAATTTAGAGTTTTTCAATTTTATGATTGTTTGAATCACCAAAGGATCCATCCTGAATGGCCAAAATAATTGCGAATCATTTGATAGGAGCAGAGAGGGTCATATGTTCCCAGTCTAATGAAACCTTGCACGATTGACATTTAACTGGCTATTCATGTTACTTAGAGACTTCAAATAGGAACTTCATACGGAGAGAGAATCGATCATTATATATGTATTGTTTATTCAGTATGCTAATTCACCAATTTCTCGAAATACAACTGAAGGATTCATGGTGTATATATATGTATTTTCCTTTTTCTTATCAACCTACTATACTAGGAATATGAACATTATTTATATCAGTCAATCTTAAATACCTTAAGGTCTACCAACAATAGGACATTCACATCCGGCGTATGAACAGTGAGATCAAAAAGAGAAAAGTGCATAATTTATTGTAATCCTGTGGTACACAATATTTTCAATTTTGTACGACCCCTAGACTTATCAATGTATAAAATAGGTATCAATCTCAGACTCATCGACGGACGTCAATCCGACCAATACATCCAATAAATCCGAAATCCCACCAAGCTAAGATACATACGGAATATGGACCCAACTATTTAATTGAGAGGAGAAAGGTATGTCTCTAAGTGAATCTCCTAATATGTTAAATATTTTCAATAATCATCAAGATGTAAAATAGCTGGCAGTTACAGACGAATATCTCGAAACATACCAAAATTATAAAATAGGTTGGAAACCTGATGTGTTGGTGAACATAACTAAATGAATACCCTTATCAAGTTTACATTGTAGTTTTACTCCCAGAGTAGTTTACTAATAGTTAAAGGTAATCGTTGTGTTAGAATGTTTCGACTTTTCGCGCGATCTTAAACATATCCGTTTTAGAGCTATAGCCGATATTATCAATTAATTTGGAACGGAGAATATTTCCCGATTATTCCACGAGTGGACGCCCGACGGAAGTAATCTTTTCGGAAAATGTGAGCCAATATACGAGAGTATTCCTGCAAAATTCTCGATTATCCTATGAATGGACGTTCGACGGAAGTAATTTTTTCGGAAAATATCAACCAATATGTGGGAGTCTTTCCTCCTAGGAACCCCTTGCAAAATTCTCGATTATCCTATGAATGGACGCCCGACGGAAGTAATTTTTGCCTGGAAAATATCAATCAATATGTGGGAGTCTTTCCTCCTAGGAACCCCTTGCAAAATTCTCGATTATCCTATGAATGGACGCCCGACGGAAGTAATTTTTGCTTGGAAAATATCAATCAATATGTGGGAGTCTTTCCTCCTAGGAACCCCTTGCAACCCCACTATCTTTCCATGTCAAAGCAGAGAAAGAGAGGGGTGGAGATGTGGAGCTCCCGCCTCAACGCTTCACATTGTAGGCCACTTCCTAAATCTCGCTTCAATAAAACATTCTCGTCATTCTCAGACCTCCTGATTTATCGTAGCTTTGTTTGGCCTCCCATTACTCCACGACCTCAATTTCTTTCTTTATTGACAACAACAGATATGTGGTTACATAATCTTATGACTCTAATAGACTCGTACATAAGTGATAATGGTTGCATAGAAACAAATAGTAATTATTATAAAGATATAGAACCTTAGTAGTAGAAGAATGTAATCATAATTCGATAAAAGTTCTGAATGTATATACTTTATGGCCTAAAACTACCACAATTGCTTTATGTCTGAGAATACCAGTTGGATGAAAAATTTACTGATTAAATTCTAGCGTAATTTCAACTAAACCTGAGATGATACCCTTGTTATCCTATTATTTTCCGCTCCCCTTTTTTCAGTCGGGTCTTGTGAAGGCGTGTTTTAGTTTGTCTAAATTCACCACCTTGGTTCTTTTGTTTCCCAGATCAATGACAGCATTTTTATCCCCTATTAGTTTCAGGATTTTGTAGCTACCCACGTATTGCTCATCAAGTTTTCCTGCACGCGGTTCTTTCAATAGATAGACCTCCTCCCCGACCTCAAATTTTTTTACGTTGATTTTACGATCATAAAACCGCTTGGCGGATTCCTTAGCGGAGAGTACATTCGATTTTGCCTCAGCTTGTGTATAATTTAATCTAGCCACCAAGTCATCCAGCAGTGCAGAGTACGTTTTGTCCTTCACTTTTGATTCGAAACTCGAGGGTAATCTTGCCTTGCGCCCAAAAATAAGTTCGAACGGGGTGAAACCTGTCACAGTGCTTACTGAGGAATTGAAACTGAAAATCCCCGGCCGTATCCATATGTCCCATTGTTTATCTTTTGCAAACATCATTAGGTATTCCGCGAAGGTATGGTGTGAACGTTCTAAAGACCCTAGCGTTTGTGGGTGCCACGCGCTGGACCTCACTTGATCAATTTTAAAAATACTTGCAAATTTCGCCATTAACCTGCTTTGGAAGTTTGCCCCCTGATCAGTTTTCATTATCCGCGGGCATCCGAAGGTGCATATAAATTCATTGCAAAAGACTGTAGCTATCGTTTCAGCAGTCGCGTCCGGTATTGGAATAGCAATTGAATATTTTGTCAAGTTACACTGGATAGTTAGTAAATATTTGTTTCCTTTGTCTGTCAAAGGTAGCGGGCCCACAATATCCATTTCTACAATTTCAAATGCCTCAGATGGAGTTGTCGTGATTTTCATGGGGAGTTTAGTCTTGACCCTCACCAGTTTGCTCCTTTGGCAAGTCTCGCAGGTCCTGACGAACTTAGTTATGTCTTGTTTCATCCCTTGCCAATAGAACCGTTCTCTGATCCTTCTATAGGTTTTAAACATTCCCTGATGTCCCCCTATTGATGACTCGTGATTTTCTCTCATTACTCTTAATTTTGCCTCTTCATCTTCCGGTGTCATCAGCTCTCCTGTAAAAATCGTGAGTTTGAAGTTATCTATTTCCAAGAATGAACGAAGTATCATTTCAATAGGGGGCCAGTGAATTCTATCCAACCCATCCCCCGTCTTTGCCATTTGGATTGATTTTATCTTTTCCTTTATTAGAACTTCTTTTACAATTTCGAGGCAATGTGATACGCAAGCCACCGACGCGAAATCCTTGTGGCCATGTTTGATGAACACGGTTAGAATCTTTAGATCGCCATCACTATCATTTCGGTCACTTATTACGACGGTCCCTATCTCCGGCCGCTGAGCTTGAATTTTCTCCATCGCGATCAATCCTAAATCTACAAGATGCTGTCCCAAAGGCGTATTCACTACGCAATCTATGGACATGAAGTGCATAATATTATCCTTCAAGGATACCGTCTGATTGGGGGAGTATTCAATAGGCACTATCAAGAAAATACTTGCTAGCGTTCGCATTATTTTTGGACTTGATTCTGTGCAGTCAATTTCCTCTATCTCCTCTTTCGTATTTGCTATGCACCTCCCCCGTGAATCCGACCACCTGCGCTTGATTGGTTCAAACACTTCCACTTCTGACCCGCTTAATAAATCGACGGACTGCCACTTGTAACCCGGATCTCGTAAACTAGATATATTTTTCACCGAACTCGCTTCTTGTCGTCGCGTGTGAATCATTTCTACATTTCGTCTTCTGAGTTGATCGTTCATTTTGATTGGAAATACATCCCTTGTAGCAATACCAGATCTCTGTGAACCTATCTCTAACTGTCCAAGTCTGTAGTCAATCCTGTCCATGTTCCTAGGTGTTCCACTCTCCTCCTCCATCAAGAGGGGAGTATGGGTGTTTTCATTTTCATCCTCGGCTTTTCCACTCTCCTCCTCAGTTAAGAGGGAAGTATGGGATTTTCCACTCTCCTCCTCGGTTAAGAGGGAAGTATGGGATTTTCCACTCTGACACTCTGCAATACTCTCAACGTTCCTTGCAGGCTTGAACTCAATTCCATCAACAACATGTTCAAACCTTCCAACAACTTCTTCAACAGGCACAATATTCTCAACCTCTTCAACAATGCCTTCAACAGCCTCAACATCCATAATCTCTTCAACAATTCCTTCAACAGGCTCAATATTCACAATCTTTTCAACAATTCCTTTAACAGGCTCAATATCCACAATCTTTTCAACAATTTCTTCAACAGTCTCAATATTCACAACCTTTTCAACAATTCCTTTAACAGGCTCAATATTCTCAATCCTTCTCACAAATTCAATACCATCAATATTTCCGCTCTTTCTCTCAACAGTTTCAGTGGTCTCGACAGCGTCAAATGTCTCCTGGATATGAATGTCATCAACCAAACTTACGTTCTCATCTCTAAAACCTTGATCTCGCCCGGCATTTCCTCTTTCCCAGGTTAACGGTCCTAGTATCCTCGCGGGGCTCTCTAAATCAATGCCGAATTCGTTAACGCGTGAATGAAATGTTTTCCCCTTTTTGCTTTGCGTCGGTGCACCGATCAAATTTTCGCGAGCCCGTTTTGATGACCTCGCCGTTGGGGTGGTCCCAGAAATCGCTGGGCCCTGCGAGTCTTCGGGTGAAACCTTCCCAGCCGGCGTGCATCCGGGGTTCTTGGGGAAAACGCATAGAACCTTGCGAGGCTCGTTTGTGGGTTCATTGTGTTGCAAAAATTTGACTCTCTTTCTCACCGGTTCTTCACCCTCATTTTGCGCGTCATCTGACGATCTTTTCAGTTGGTCGGTCGGATTCCGGGACAGGGCATCTGCATTGCTATGTACGCGGCCTTGTCTAAAAACAATATCGAAGGAGTAATCGAGCAATTTAATCTTCCAACGCAACAATCTAGACGCTGGATCCTTGAGATTTTGTAACCATACGAGTGGCCGATGGTCAGTTACAAAAGTGAACCTTCGCCCATACAAATAAGGCCGGAAATGAGTCGCTGCGGACACGAGGGCGAGGAGCTCCTTCTCTGTAGTACTATAACCTCTTTCGGCATTATTTAGGGTCCTCGACGCGTAAGCTATTGGTAAATCACGGCCAATAGGGCCTTGAGACAGCACGGCTCCAAGGGCCCAGTTGCTCGAGTCGGCGCTGCAAACGAAGGGCTCTGAGAAGCGAGGATATTGTAACAGAGGCTCTGAGCACAGGCGATTCTTTAGCTCGTTGAATGCTCCCTCATGCGCCTCTTGCCAGCAAAAAGGGGTGTCCTTCTTCAGGAGTTCTGTCAGGGGTCTCGCGATGCCAGAAAAATTGGGAATGAACCTACGGTAGTAACCTGCCAAGCCCAAAAACTGTTTTATATTTGTCTGAGAAACCGGTCGCGGAAATTCGGAGACCGCCTTCACCTTCCTTGGGTCGGGTTTAACTCCCTCTTCCGTGATAATGTGTCCTAGGTATGTCACCTCTTTCCTCAGAAGCAGACACTTGTCTGGTTGCAAGGTTAGGGCCGCGGTTTTCAACCGTCCTAGAAGTTTTTTCATTTTATCAAAGTGATCCCGTAGTGACGCTGAGTGGACCACTATGTCATCCATATATACGAAGCACTCTACTGAGCTCAGACCGCTCAGAACGCGGGACATCAATTCCTGGAAGCAAGAAGGACTACCCTTCAAACCCATAGGCAATCTTTTATACTCTAGGTGAAATTCCCCATAACTGAAGGCTGTACGGGCCGCGGATTCCGGATCTAGGGGAACCTGGTGAAATCCACTAGCTAAATCTAGTACCGAGAAGTATTTACTTTGGCCTAGTTGATCCAGAATTTCTGTTATGTTTGGGAGTGGGTAGGCAGAAGAAATTGTTTTGTCGTTCAATGCCCTGAAATCGATGACCAATCTCCATCTCCTATTTCCCTTCGAGTCCTCTTTCTTTGGCACAATCCAAAGAGGCGAATTATAAGGCGATTCTGAGTGTTGCACAATATCATTGTCCAGCATCTCCTTGAGTTGCCTTTCAATTTCCCCTTTCAAATGTGCCGGATGTCGGTATTGTTTTATATTGATCGGTACTTCGTCAGTCACGTGTATTTTGTGTTTCATCACGTTTGTCATGCTCAGTTTATCCCCCGGCAAATGAAATTGATATGGAAACATTTTTACTAACTGCTCAACTGACTCTTTCTCATCCTGGTTCAACTCCTTGAGGTCTAAAAGCTCCAAAATGCGTTTAACCCTATCAGAAATTATTAAATCCATGTCACGTTTCTCTACCTTCCCTATTGTTCTGATTGGCTTTAAAGTTTCATCGAATTCCTGTAACACGACTGGAGGTATTGTGAGGCTTATCTCCTTTTCAGTGGTGTTGATAATAAAGAGCGAGGCCATGCCATTTCTATTAGTGACCAGGCATTCCCCCGCGAATATACCGGGTCCCGTTTCCAGCCTCGCGACGTACCCTGATTGTTGATTTGAATTTTTAACCCTAAGATAGCATAATTTCTTAGTACGGGGCGGCAGATGCACGGATACATGATTGAAAAAGGGAATTGTCTCATTCCTAGAGTGTTTCAGGGTCATATGCTCGTTTTCGAATGACAAGGTGGCTCCATATGTTTTTAAAAATTGGACTCCTAAAATTCCGTCATACACGATTGGGAAATCATCCGGAACTAAATTCATTGGGCACCGCGTAGACCCTATTCTCATGTGAATTTCTCCTAAAGTAGATATGAGTCCTTGGCTGATACCCGCTAACCCGAAAATTTTATTTGAGTTTACCGCGGTCTGTCTTGTTAGACAGCCCGTCTTAATTAGGTTCAATTCCGAGCCTGTATCAATGAGAAAGTGATGTGAAATTCCTTCCAGCTCCGGGCTGGATATCTCGACTGACGGGCAACGAGATGGTTGTGTCGTTAGATCTATTAAGGCGCGATTTCGGATCGTTGTGGTCCCGCAAAACGCAAACTCGACAGCGCACCTGTCTGACGAGCGCGGATTCAGTTTAAAGGATTTGGTTGATTCTGATTATTTCCTCTTTCGGCGGGCGGTTGCGGGCGTCGATTGCAATTACTAAAGAAGTGTCCTATTACCTTGCAGTACTCGCAGTACCCACGGTCGGCGACTGTACGCCCCAATTTGAAACATGAAGTTATCTCATGACCGTTTTGCTTGCAAAAATCGCAGAAAGACCTCTGGCCTCGGTTCTTTTTCGGACATTCACGCGCGATATGACCTGGCTCTGAACAAGAATAGCACACGATCGTCCCAGTGTTATTATCCCAACGGCTCACTGCGCTCCGCGGACCCCTGTCGTAAGGCCGCGGTCTGTTTCCCCCGCTAACACGATTAAAACGCGTATTTGTATCATTTATGTGCCGGATAAATCGCGATTCTTCGATGCTTCTTCCGTTTACTGCACTCAAATACTCTCTCCCTGTCTCCTGACTATCTATGGCATTACAGAAAACCTTCCTAACGCGATTAGGCCCTTCGGATTCGGCATACAATTCCCGACGCTGGTTTATTCTCTTTTCAAACTCGACCGCGGTGCTGATGGCAATTTGTAGCGTAGCGGGCGAGTGCCCTAACATGATCGATGAGATCTCAGGGCAAAGACCTAATATAAAACACTCACACGCGGTTTTATTCATCCCTTCCATCATACCAACTGCTGCGGTCGAATCAAAATTACTCTGAGTTATTTCTAAACCTCGTTGCAATAAGTTTGATACTCTTAGCCCATAATCGGCAACCTTTTCATTGGGTCTCTGACAAACGCGGGCTAAATCTACCTGGATCTGGGGCAAATTCTGAGCAGAGGCAAATGATATCTTTAAATGTGAACTGAATTCGCTTAAAGAATTGAAAACCTTTCCTTGGATGTGAGCCCTAGCGGGTCCAACGACCTTGGCCTTAACCAGCTCTAAAAAGAAATCACGGTCCTCAGAACCCACGAATCTTTCCGCGTTTTTGCACTCCCGGATGAATTGGTCAACTGTAATATTCTGTCCGTTAAATTCGGGCAATATTCGAGCTACATCGGTCACTCTCTTGGGATTTTGACGCCCCCCTGGTTCTACCGCACTAGAACCCTGCATTGAGCGGTCGGAATTTCCTAGCTGAGGGGCCCCACCGTTCGATTCACAAGCCCTATTGGGAGGGTTCGTTTCACCATTAGTTGAAGGGAGTCGCAAATCGGGCATTCTATCCACGTTCATAATCAGGATGTCACCAGGTATCTCGTTTATCTCATGAACTTCAATTCTATCAGTATATGCATTACTCGTACCACTACTAACGTCTCCCACCGAGGGCGTAGAAACCGACTCCATTTTAAACAGGTGCTGACGGGTCTTCAGCTTTCTCAGAAATGAAAGATAATAGGGCGTCCGTCAATTGGTTCTCACTTGTTTGACTGGCCTTAAAAAGCTTGGAGAGAAGCAAGTTCTCTGTTTCTCGTAAGCGTTTGGATAAAGTTTCAATCTGCTGATTTTGACTATTTAACAACGCCTTCAAGCACTCGACGGCCTTGGTGTTGTCCTCTTGAACTCTTAACGAAATTTGAGATTGGTCGAATATGATGTTCTGCGTGGAACTGTTTAAGGCAAACTGTTCAGAAATTAACCGCCCGGTACTAGCCGCCTCTTCACTGAGGATGTGAATATTTACGTTAACACTCTGGAGTCCGGTTTCTAGGTCCTCGATACGTCTGAGGAGCTCTTGACGGGGCATTAGGCCCAGTCAAAATCGCAAAATCAACTTAAACTAGACTTAGCTTGTTACTGAAGCGTAGCTCGTAGACTCCGACGCTTGTAGACTCTGGTGCTTGCAGAACCGTTGTTCCAAATCAGACGCAGCAGCTGTCGTGGCAGGACGAAGATGTCCGGTCGACCTCGTCGATGTCGCCCTCTGGCCGGTAGGTCCCTGGTTCGGGTGCCTCCTTGAGTCCAAAGAATCCTTGCCGGATGGCACTGGTAATGGCGGGTCCCTCTTCTTGATTTCTGGCGGGTCGGGTTTTAGCTACCTTGTCCCAGTAGATGCGTAACTCCTCGGTTTCAATATCAAATTGAATTCTCCTTTCCTCTTCTTGTAGTTCAGGTAGTACACGGAAGCACCTTTCGACTTCTCGTTGGCAGTCTTCCTTCTGCCTTTTGATATCGGCCCAAGTCCGGTCGATGTAATCGTCGACGGCGGTGTAGTGTGCGTCCTCAGGCCAGACCTCGTTGTAGTCGTCTGATCTTAAAAATCGCACTCTATAATAGATGCGGGCGTCGTGCAAAGCACTTAGCCGTGCCTCGAAGCTGGCGATTTGGTAATGGAGAAAGGCTCGTTCTTGGCGATTCCGGATAATTCGATCTTGGGCCCTTTTAAGTTTTTGCCGGAGAACAGTTCCTAGATCCCTTGGGCGTGGTCCGTTGCTGCGATTCGATGAATCAGATCCTTTCTCGTTGCTTCCTTCAGGGGTAGATGGTCCAGCGCCTCGTGCGTTGTTTTCCTGGGATTTGCTTTTGAGTGCACCCAGTAACGATAATTTCTTGGCTTCCAACCGAGGTACGTGGATTTTGGCTAGCTTGGGTTTATTCTTCTTGAAGTCCTGTATGGCTGCTTCAACTTCCGAGAGCTTCCGCCTTATTTGATCGTCAATAGAATCTTCTTGGTTACGTTGACGACTAGACATTCCGGAGTGCGAATGCACTCCAAAGATTTCCAGATACTGAGTGTTCTCCTACCTCCAATCGAATCCCACTTCTGACACCAAAAATTTCTCTGTGATGACCCGTGCTAGTTGGTAATGGTGAGCCTTGTATATGCGGGAGCGCGGCAATGTTAGGCCACGTCCACAGACTACGACTTGACTGTATTTACAAAAGAATTGCACGGTTCACAGCTCGTGGATGAAATCCGATTTAAACACTTGAAAGTGTATGGAGGTTGGGCGGAGAACAGAACACTCACAAATCGGCACGAATTCCGATTTATTAACTGGTTTTCCTCAATACAATTAGATGATACTTCGATGATTAATCAGTGTTCAGCTGTCTTCGCACACTGCGTGCACGTAGGTAGATTCAGGAATTCAGCGTCGCCGGTGATGATGTAGTACTTGAGCTGGTAGAAATTCCAATGTTGGTGTTCGCAAGGTCGTTTGTTCGATGACTTCGTTCCGGATGGGACTCCTCCAGGAGTCTGTCTGGTAGTTATTGGTGCCGCTTCAGCTGGATGAACGGGCGTAGCGTGGGAGTCCAGTGTGAAGATTGAAGTAGGCGTATGTCAGGAGTAACTCTATGCAGAGACTGGCCGAGAGAAACTTTAAGACACAAGTGAGGGAGAGCCACTCCGTGGCTCTCCTTATATAGGACCGGGTGGCTGGGGAATCCGATGCTCCCCACTCTTGATCCGGAAATACTTCGCATTCCTGGGCGGCGGCACATCTTAAGAGCTACTTGACATTCCACAGCTGCAATCTGAACATCAAACGGGTGGGCCGCGCCATGGGTCTCATCCGCATTCCAAAAGCTGGGTGGTCGCCTGCAGCTGCTTCCGCATTCCAATCTCAAGTGGCCAAGCCACCCCATACAGCTGCATCCGCATTCCAACATCAAACGGCTGGGCCGCCCCATGAGTCCTATCCGCATTCCAAATTAGCTTCCGCATTCCAGTGGCTTCCGCATTCCAGTCTCACGGTGGCAGGGCCACCCCTCCTTGTTCACATCCGCATTCCAGTGTCTTCCGCATTCCAGTCTCACGGTGGCAGGGCCACCCCTCCTTGTTCACATCCGCATTCCAGTGTCTGTGTGGTCCAGGGACTTGCGTCCGCATTGCAATAGCTTCCGCAGTCCAGTGGCTTCTGCATTCCAGTACCTTCCGCATTCCAGTGCCTGGGTGGTCCAGGGACTTGCGTCCGCATTCCAATCCTGAAACCGAAGTTTGTCCTGCGATGCTCGCGACTTCGGTGCCGAAATCGCTCGCCTCGCCTTTGCATCATCATTTATTCTTAACAATTTCTCATCTTTCAACTCGTAATTTGCTCATTAGCGGAGTATACCTGGTGACGTACTCTGTGGACTGCCCCTGCCATCTCGGCGCGAGCGCTTTGCCGCGATTCGCGGTGGCTCCTCCAGAGCCACATCACAATGGGCTCACATATGGGGCAGCCGACGCAGCGCCACTAAACTCTCTGCCAATTTGACAGTTGTCAATTTAGGGTTGGGCGACCTCGTGCATCTTGAAGAGGATGAAATTCCCTTCACAATGGTACAGGTCGTATCTCGCTAAGAACAAAGCACTTCGGGCATGGCTCAAAAGAAAGAGAAATAAGTGTATCAAAACGCTATTTCCGCAGCGAAACTGCCCGCATGCGGCGCACTCTCAGAATCTGCACTCTTCCTCTTTTTCTCACTTCACACTAGAAAAGCTTCGTACTCAGCGAGATACGACCTGTACCATTTTGAAGGGAATTTTATCCTCTTCAAGATGCACTTGGTCACCTAGCCCTAAATTGACAACTGTCAAATTGGCAGCACCCCAGGCTTGGGTTTTCCGGGAAATTTATACAGACTTCTTTCGAGAGAAATTTAGCGTTCTACAACTTTGAACTCTACAAATTTTTCGCAAAAATGCATACTTTCCGAGTGTTTTGCAAAAAACCATAATTTTGCAATAAAAATTTTTAATAACAAAAAAACGCCGGGTTTTCGGGCTGGCGACCTCGTGCATCCGATTCAGCGTCTCAAAATTCATAGTAGTACACCTTCAAACCTTTTGGCACACGAATTTTCACTCAGATCCCCCCCCCCCCCAGCGCCCGGACCAACGGGCGATTTCTGGGACCTCTGCACGGCAAAATTCTTTAAAAATGTCATCTCACGGACCGTTTTACTTTACATGAGTGTAATATCGGGCTAAGCAAAAGTCTATTGAAGGAGAAATGACGTTGCAACATAATTTAACAAAACTTACTAATACTTTATGAATAGCAACATATTTTACAAGTTCCAATATCAACATCTGAGAAATTCTATTCTACATACTCAAACAGCTGATAATTACTTAAATTGCGAACGCTCTAGCAAACTGAGTAGCTACTTTTCCATACACCAAATAATCTTTCATCAGCTTTTCTATGTGAGCAGGCGATCCCATTGCGCGGTCTTTCAAGATATCGGATGTGACCTGGAAAATATTATTTTTCTATCACACTGAAATTTATGAGGGTATCGGGAAATCTAGTCAGTTTCCAGGATCAGAATTGAAAGTTCATTTACCAACAAATGATGATATCCCTTCAGAGGAACAAGGCGCATTTTCAGATCCATCAATCCGTTCGGTAAGCCAGTTTTTCCAATACACGTTGTTTCGTCAAGTATATCAATATGATATTTTCTGAGGGAAAACGAATCGCCATTGTAACTTATTCAAACAATAATCTGAGTAGTGACATGAACAAAATCAACACTTAAAAGATTCATGCATTACCCCATCTTTGTGTACAGAGTGATGCCTGGGATGACCAATGACTCGATCGGTAAATCTATCGCAGCAGCCGATGCGACTCCGCTTTCAACTAATGCAAGTCCAATATTGAATAAAAATTTAACATTTTTGGATGGGTTGTAGCCAACTCTGACAGGTTCTAGCAGAGAAGCAGGAACTTTGAGTCGCACTTCTAAAGCTATTTGGGATAGCAGCAGTTGTAACCGAATCCTCTTCTTCCAATAATCAGTCGTCATTACTTTTTTGAATAAATTTTCTTGAAAGCAAGTATTAATTATCTAGAAAAATACAAAAAATATATTTTCCCCATGACAAGCAAACTTATTCTTTAGTATCTGATCCATTCAAAAGTTGAAAATAGAACTAGCAAAATTATCTGAGAACATGAGAGAAAAATTTATCATTGAGAGATCGATTGGCGCAGGAAACAGAAATGAAAAATTGTTGGTATAACGTATTATAAGTTATTATTCCAGTTTAATGTGTAGATATATGTGATCATATAAACACAGTCATGTCTGCCGCATTCCGAGATGTTGTGAGGAAGTAATTTTCAGAATAAGAACGGCTTAAATACAAAGATAGTTCTGGTGCAAAGATGCGTTTGTACATCAAGTGACGAGCAAAATGCAGGCAGTAGTCCCGTTGATTCGAAATTAGGTACGCAAGTTAGGTTTCTCAGGCAAAAGTGGATATTCCATTCATCCAGAGTGTACATGGGCAAATCTCTTGAACTAGGCGATTTCGACTTATAAAATAAGGAAAATCTTAAAATAGCAACACGCTTCCCGTAGACTTTTCTTTGGTCGAAGTAATGCTAAAACAAATAAAGTACTCGCTTGAATCACTTCGCAGCTCCGCCGCGGATTTGTGATGGAATAGAAGATTTCCCCATGCATTCAAATGGGAGCCTCATATTCCATGCAGTTATTCTAATTAGCATACATGTCTATAGGAGAAACAAAGACATCTTCGGTGTCGGAAATGTGGAATAGACATAATTTGAACAGTCTGCAGTGTCGACTGAAGGTCTGTATTTCAAAATGAGGATGTGCCTCAGTCATCAAAACGTTCATTTTTCTCATTTATCAATTTTTCTAAGCCTCGCATCGAGGCCGAGATGAATCTAGGACCGGGGCAATTTTGATAGTTATTTATTAAGGTACTGAGACCTAAGTCTACACGTGGTTTAATGCATCGGGTAGTCGAGAATTTCTTGTGCTACAATAAGTAACACGATTTTTTTTAACCGACTTACGCAGAAATAACTTTTCTCATTTTGAGTCACATCGTCATTAAGAGTCGAGCACGCCATCGTTCTTAGGCTAGATTTGTTATGTTTCTGATAGTAGAGCAAGTTTCTATTTTTACATGTGTGAATAATCAACCACCCCAAGTGCCGAGCCAAGTGCTGTGTCCATTATAACCAGGACAACCGACGAATAATCGCCAATCCGACGCATCGATAGGCACAACCTCGAGCAAAAAGTATGCTTTTCTTCACATAATCAAGTATCATCCATCAAAACTTCAGACAGATTGGTCAACCGACCCACCTGTCACGATCTGAGGCGTACGCAGATTTTCCTTCTGCTCGGTCGAATATTGAATTTTCGCATAGAGATATTACGAATGTAATACTTCTGTAATACCTCTATGTCTGTAATATCGGATCCTCTATTAATTGTCGTCGTCAAAAGCCGCCCTCTCCCCTCCCCCAGCACTTTGCCACTAATAAGGAACACAGTATTATCGAGTATAAGTAGATCTTCAAAATGCCTTAGCGTGAATAATATTTGGAAATGCTTGCTGCAAAGTGAAACGCGGCCTGCTTGGCTGAATTGCCCACTTCATGAAATTTGCTCACATACATCCCGTCAAATTGGGTAATTCTGGTACGGTTACGGTACTTTTTATTTTGTTTGGCTCGGCATTTCAACATACATTGACAAAACCTACTTCTATTAGTAGTCGAGAGAAAATTGTTAGTTTTGGTCGCCCTGGAGCTTTGAATTTTCATCATTCTATTAGTAGTCAATCGAAAGCTTACAACCTCAGCTTTTAATTGGCGAGCTGCAAAGTTCAATTTGAAGTGTCTATATACTCGAAACTAATCAGCAACCTACGAAGTGTACAAACTTTAAAGTTAGACCGCGACCGGGCATTTCAATTTCAATGGTTCAGAAGTCTTCTTCTCAGCTGTTTGGAACATCGTAGAAGCTTACAAACCCTCACTAGATTAAAGATCAGCCAAAAAGAGTCGACGTACAGAGGTGTATTGAAGTTACCCCGCCGTGATGTTTCTTACATAGATTGGGGTAACTTTGGTACACTTTTTTTCATTTTTCTCCTGTTTTTCATTCATAAAAATTCCAAATGCTGTAAATATCCCAATGCAACGATGGTTTTTTCAATATGGTGATATATCGACGCCTCTTACGAAGATAAACACCTCTTTTCTTGTGACTGACGAAGATTAACGTTTATTCGTTGTGAACACGAAGATTAACGGATTCTCCTTAGGTCCGCGGAAACTAACACTTACTCCTTAGGGACACGAAGATTAACGCATTCTCGTTGAGTCCACGAAGACTAACACTTACTCCTTAGGGGCACGAAGACTAACACTTACTCCTTAGGGCCACGAAGACTAACACTTACTGCTCAACGGCCCATGAAACTAGCACTTCCTCTTGAACGGTATGAAGACTATAACACACTTGCACACGTTCTTGTTCAAAGGGACGGAGACCATGTATTTCGTCTTAGGGCCACGAAAAAAAACACATTCTCTTTAGCGGCACAAAAATTAATGCATCGGTAGACTTCATTCATGGAGGGACGGAGACAATAAGTATTTCGTCTTAAGCCCACGAAAAGTAACACATTTTCCTCTACGCCACGAAGACTAACACATTCTTCTCGATGGAATGAAAAACAACACTTTCTCTTTGACGTGACGATGAACGGTAAGTGATTGTTAGCCTTCGTTCCGCTGAAGAATGTGTTACTTTTCGTCGGCTTAAGACGAAATACTTATAATCTCCGTCCCTTCAAGAATGGAGTCTACGAATGTGTTAATTTTCGTGCCGCTAAGGAGAATGTGTTACTTTTCGTGGCCTTAAGACGGAATACTTGTAGTCTTCGTCCTTTCGGGAAAAAAATGCGCGAATGTGTTAATCTTCGTGCAGTTTGAGGAGTATGTGTTACTCTTCGTGGCTTTAAGCAGTAAGAGATGATCTTCGTGGCGCTGAGGCGTAAGTGTTGATCTTCGTGGCGTAAACAGTAAGTGTTAATCTTCGTGGCCATAACAAAGCAAATGCTAATCTTCGGCCACCGTGTTTTTCTTCGTGGGCGTTAGCAGATGTGTTTATCTTCGTAAGAGGCGTCGATATGTGGTCGAAATGTACCGTTATTCACATGTGATTCGTCGTTCCGGAACAGTTCTTGCCAAGTACACTGACTGGACCACTCGCGAATTGTTGCTAAATCAGTTATTTCGAAAAAAGCTCCAATAAACAACCACAATCATATAAATATTGACGCAGGATTTATGAAGGCTCAAAACATAATTGTTTATAAGGTGCTACAAATGGGAAGAGCAGACTTCAGAATGCCGATCGCAGCTCTGGAAGTCATTTTTCAGGGGTGTACCAAAGTTGCACCCACTGTACCAAAGTTACCCAATTTGATGGCACACTATTATTCAAATAATAGAATATAACATATTATGTATGAAAGTATTGAATACACCTGACTAGGGGATCTTTATCAGTTCTCGTCTCATCTCGAACGAATATACGTTTATCCAGAAGAAAAATGGAGGAAACTCTTTCGACCTCCACCCACACAATTGATTGGATTTATGTTCCCAGAAGTGAAGGATTGCAAACTATGATTATTTTATTTCACGATTCTTCCTAAACCAAGTAATAACCCTAGGGAAATTCGATTGAGATGTCATCGTGGAAGGAGATTATTATTTGTACAAACTTTAACCCGCTCACTTTGGACCCCACTTCCCGGTCTCGGAATAAATGTTTGATACGAAGAAAGTCAGTAACTATTTGTAAGATGAGACAGAAAAAGGCAAAATCACAAAATTGACAAATTTCGATTTTATCAATTTCTACAATGTAGAAGCATATAAATATTCCTTTGTTGTTGAATACATTTCTGGCATCGTCACAGATTTTTGAGGATTTTTTTCAGATTTTTATGATGTAACGAAGAAAAGTTATCACGATTATCGGTATGTATATAGAGCAAAGCTTGTTACACTTTCTACTGTATCAGTGCCATTGATTTGATCGCACATTACTCTCTGGCACGGGAATATTCTGTATCAAAAAGTCTCAAATTCTGATAGCTCATAGCATTTCGAATACGATCGCCAAAGTCAATCAACTTTCTGGAGATATTTCTTACAAATCACGATGTAAAAACTTCATTCACGGATAATTTCGAAAAAAGCTTATGTTTTTTGAATGCAAGAGATTTTGATCTCGGATCCAAATAACCATTTTTAAACTAAACGACCATCTAAAATTCAAATCACGGGAATCGCTATTGAGTCGGTGGCATTTGAAAATTCCTGTGTCTCAAGAACAAAAACAGATGAGCCATCGTGTATGATTATACTCCCTATCCGGGTTCTGAGTTCGTGAACACAAGTTTTTTTCCTTTACTGATGCAATTTCAAATTCTTCCTAATAGAAAATCTGATTTTGAGTAGGATTTTACATTTTCAGCACGTCACTTTCTTGTAAAATGTTCAAAATTGAGTTTTGAAGATGTCAGAAGTCATAAAAAAATAGCATCTATGAGGGCTCTTTACGGTAAGGAAAGAGACCTGGATCGCTTATCTAGAAGAAATTTTTGAATAACAGATATAGTCTTGGAAACCGCTCTATAGAGAAAAAAGACCCTTATTCTCAAAAGTTGTTGTTTGGGTCATCGACGATTGCAGAATTTGAATCAGTTGTTCTGCGTGGAACTCCATTATGAATCCATATTGGATCATGGTATTCAAGCAAGATCAAGAGAAAATTAAAAAATTGTACAGTTATAGTAAACACATATTTCAATCCTGATACTGCCTATATTTGAGCTGCGTAGAGGGCACTTGTCAATACCGAAAGAATAGAAATCCGCAAATAAACTTGAAATTCCCAAAATAAACTTGATCACGCTCACGCTTACAGCAGAAACGCAATTTTTCACTCAAACAAAAATCCTAAGCCTGGTATAATCCATCAATCAGTCAGCCTTTTTTGATAACCATAACTTGAGTTTTTTCGAGGCCAAAACGATCGAGATTGGAATTTGAAATGATCCCCGAGTAAAAAACACTTTTTCCCGATAGAAGTTGTCTGTAAAAAGATTTTTAGGTTCTAATTTCATAGGAATCGGACGCCACTGACCTATCACGGAGGGTACCTCATATTTTACAACGAACAAATTTTCCACGAGTCATGGTGCATTAAGCTACTTGCAGAAATCATTGTTAACATTTTAAAATGAGAGCAGTTTCTTGGTTAGCACTGAAATTCTTCCGCATCCGAATTTTAATGTACGACTATACCGGAAACGAAATTTTAAGATGCATCTTGGTGAACTTTTAACGTTTAAAAATTCAATTTCTGCCGGTGACATATCCCCTTGCCGACAACATTTTACGGACTGGATTACACTGGAAGCTCATATATGCTCTTTGAAACTTCTTGTAACTTGTATGACCGATAATATTGATAAACCGAGAGAGTCAAACCGAGCATATTTAGTCATTTTAAGTGACTTTTAATCGAGGAGTTGAAATGCATAGCCTGTAGCGGAATCATCCATTTATAATCGGCTTCTTGGATTTTGGATCGAGACCTACTTCCCGCAGGCTCACCTCTTCCCGGGCTATCTTGATTGTAATACTTCTCGGTCATTGCCAGAACTGAGTTCGCGGGTTATCAAAGTCAACAGTTTCATCAGAATCCTCCATAAATGAAATCCGTATTGCATATTCGATTCCATACTATCAGTGGGAGTCGAAGATATCATCAAAATTTTCGCAAATTGGAATGAGTATATAATATCAAATATGTGAAAACAAGATGAGATCAAGTAGTCCACAAGATATTGAGTGCATATTCCTCACCTTTTTGTCCCAGGAGTGAAGCATATGTAGACTCAAAAGGCTATTCACAAGAAGAGGTAAGTTATCATCTTCTTTGTACTCTTCGAATTTTCTTCTAAAAGCATTCATGAGGCAGAGGCTCTCTGCTCCTTTCATATGGAAACCCAGATGGCTCAGACTCCATAACAATTTATCAAGGTCTTCAAGATGGACATGCTTTCCTCTCCCACTCATCAATATCAAGAGAGCACTATTAAATAACTGGTCCAATAAATTTGGTTCATATGTCAGTGTCCTAGCATATACACTTAATAAATGCGCCACAGTCTGAAAATCCCGCAATAAATTCTTGTAATTCATCACTGCCTTGGTCAATTCATTCAACCATGTTTTTCCTGGTTTGATAGTCTCGACAGTATTGGTAAGTGAAAAAAGATAGCTCTTATGTCTGAGCAACAGTTTGCATTCGCTCTCAGAAAATTCTCTGAATGCCTTGGATTGTCTGACTGGTAAAGGTACTGAAGTCTTGTGATAAGATGAAGCACAAATGATTTTTTCAATCATTGGTAATTTTTCCAAATCTGGTAGATAAAATTGCAGTTGATTCACAAATGGCGCACCTTTAGCAGATGATAAGGAAATGTAGAATAGTAACTGAACTTTTCCATGATCACACAGAAGCCCTGATTTTGCTATGAGAATCAAGTGAGGGATAGATTTCTCATAAAAGTAGGTGGCTGCTAGTCTAGTTCCCATACACTTCATCAAATCATTCAGTAAATTCAGAATTTCTGCCGGTGTCAAGTAATTCATAATTGAAAAGCATGCTAGATCCACATCTTTATAATGATCTGCCTTCTCTATAGGATCTTTAACTTTCTTTGTCGCGTCTATGGCTTGTCGAACAGACTCCAACCTCTCTTGAACATTGACATCTTGATGCGCAGGGACCATACATTTATTTGTGCTTGTGAGTTCTTCCTCCACTTGATGATCCTGAACTGGTTTCACAGTTCTCGCAGTTTTCTGAAAGTGATTCAACACTTGATGTTCAAATTGCCTTTTTATACTTCGACTCATGACTGTTCGACTTAAAATTTTTGGTAACAGCGAGTGTGAATTCATGAACAGGATGTTGATACTGGTCAACATCCTCACGGCCTGGAAAATACCAAGTAAGAAAGCAAGATTAAATAAACAATCGGTTATTCTCATTTTTATTTCAACTCTTCAATTCTGAATTGTGTTCAGCTTCCTAACCATGATCACACCAATTTTTCTGAAAGCGCCTGAACTTCTACGACCTCATTTTTATCATTGATAGCTTCTCATATCAAAATTTCAGCGAATGTGTATTCAACGGTGATTGACTTCATTTGGAATTGAATAATTGATTAATGATTAATTATTACACAAGCCAAAAGCTTGCATTGTTGATCGAAAACTCACGCGCCCGGCTGCTGGACTCTAGCAGACTATTTTTCCGGCCTGTCTAGCAGACAGCCGGAGTTTCTTCATAGCAGTTCAGCAGTTCAGCTTTGGTTTACTGTTGTTGACAATGATATTGCTTCTAAACGAGCTGCTTCAACACCCAAGAAATTATTTATCATCGTACGCGTTTAATCAATTAATGTAGTGTGTTACAGTACCATCTCCTGAATTGATTTTAAAGCTCAAAGTTATCAATTTTTTAAATAGAACATGTAACCTCAAAACACTTGCTTTGACCATAGACATAGTAGAAAGCTTCGACGAACTAAATCTCAGCAAAGGGAAGAAGGGAAGCAAAATGCCAACAGTGATAGCTTTGGATGTATCTCTTTCTATGAGAAGAACTGTTGTTGGATCCAATCAAGGAGAAGGATCTCAAAATGAGCAGCTCACTAGGCATCATCTAGCCATCCATGGAATCCACACGTTACTGAATTACCTACAAAGTCATTCAAAACTCGAATTTGTTTCTCTGGTGAATTTTACTCGCTTGATGAAAGACTACCAATGTCATTTGAATCATCATCTCATGTCTTTGTACAAATTTTGCAGATTGTATTCTCATCACTGTACGAGATCGTTTGCCCATTCACAAGAGACTATGATTTAATTCGAGCGAAGCTTCAAAGCATTGAAGAATGTGACAAGACTTGCATAGAATCAGCTTTGCATGGTGTGAATAATGTTATCATCTCTGAGTGGGGCACTACTACTGCATGTCAAGTTATTTTGATCACTGATGGAAATCCTGGAGTAGGACTAATGTCTCTCAGCGATTCACTCAACTCTTTGAATTTTCCAAGAGATACAAATCCATTTCCTTTACCTTTCACATACCCAGGGAAGTTGATTCTGGTTTGTTTAGCCAGCCAGTCAGGTGAGCAATATTCCTTTTATGCTAACCTCATCATTCAACTATGCTTTGCTCTATAAAAGCAGTTCTAATTTGCAAAATCTTAAATTCAAGACCCCAGCCTAGTGAGTTGTCTACCTCTATACCAGAAACTAGTTGATTTGGCTGGAAATCAGAGCATTCTATTGACTCCTGAAGGCCAATTGTCAAAATCGTCTGTTGTTAATTGTTTCAAAAATCTGGCAGAAACAAACTACATCTCTTTCCAAGGGTACTTGAAATGTGGTCACCTTGGATCCAGAATCTCACTTTCACCGCCTCCAACAGTGAGTCAAGTTTGACTTAGAGAATGCATCTCACAACTTGTGAACTGATAGAACAGTCATTCACACTACTTTTCACTATGTTAATCATCTCGATTTCAGCCTTATTCAAAAAAGTACGATTTTGAGACAGTAACGGGGTTGACAGTTTCCAAAACGATTGAATTATGCGGTTTCATCTCTGTGGCGGACGTAGGAAGTCCAACTGCCGTTTCAAGACACCTGATATTGCCAATGCTTACTGAGAAAACTTCAAGCATGCACGGCATATCCATAGACGAAGATTCTGATATAGAAGACATCACGGATGAAGGCAAAATACCTTCATTTTGTGTGCTATTACATGGTGCCTTGAAGGTAAATCTTCTAAGTTGTTTGAGCTTGTTTATAAAATCCCAGATTATACACAAGGCGGGAGACCATGAAAACCATCAATGGTAGCTTACACATAAATTTTATTTATTTTAGGTGGAGAATATGGCAGCGTTATGTCTGTTGAACACAGACTGGTACGGCTTCATCTACTCATGGGCAGACACAAAGAAAAAATCCAATTTGATGCTAACTGTCTTAGAGTATGGTACGGATGTTGTTCCGTGGTTAGGAAATTTTCGAAACTTAGGATCCATCCATTTGAGCAGCAATAACGGTGAAGTGGTCAGTTTTCCAGTTAGACCCTCAGAAAAAAGAAGCTATTCACAGAACGCACCGTCCTGGATCCGTCAAGTTGGATTACAATCTGATATCCAGAAGATACTTAGGCACGCAAGAAAATTACCAGAGAAGACTCAAAATTTTTACAAGGTGAGATCTTAGTCCCATTTACAAAATTCCTTTCAAATGGACAAAAATGAGTGGCATGAAAAGATATTTCAGAAGGTAAATCATTGCTCGTTTGATCATTTATGACCTTGTGATCGCGGATTCTCGAACTTATACCATTTCAAAATATCTGTACATGTGAATCTGTAAAGGTATTCACGTGCGATCAATGTTTTATCGTTCCGAGCTTCACAAATTGACGGGATCAAAAAGTCGACCTTCATCAACTCAATCTAATTGAATGGATTGCTGAGTTGTTGAAATATACCTGTTAGAAATCTACTCATACCGTGGTTGGAAGAACATTTTCTAGATAGACTTCGCCGAAAGTCTGTGTAAATAATCTCGACCGAATCATTTTCATTCCATTCTACTGTATGATTACAGGAACTCAACAGACTTCGACGTGCAGCTCTATCTCTTGGATTCATTGAATTACTTGAAGGACTAGCTCTAATCCTCGAAAGAGAATGTACGTTATTACCTTCAAATTTGCATGTCGATTGTGCAATACAAATGGGCCATGTTGCTGAGATGTTACGAAAGCCTTACTCTCGCGAATTGAAGAATAACATAACGCCTATCAGGACCAAATTCACCCCGGGAGATCAGTAAAACTGGATATGAGTGCGAATCTTTTTGTAAATACTTTTGAGGAGTTTATATGATAAGGACATACTATGGATTGTATATAGTTCCAAATTACTTGTAAGAATAACATTTAACAAGTTTACTCTATTTTTAAATAAATGAAGTCAATTTTTCAGGATTCTGTTGACCATCACTTTTGTCATTACAAGGAATTCTTCTAATTATGCTCAATAATTCATCTTCTTGAAATTGGAAGAGGTCATGACAGGTGATTGATTGATTACAAGAGAGATTTGATGGATGCTGATGTCTCTTTTTTGATTCTCAAAACTCTGAAAGTCTTGAGATGGAAAAAAACAATAAATCAGAATCATATCTTTACCTTTCCGCGGTAAGAAAAAAACGTAAATAGACAAGGTTTCAATAAACGTAACTTTCAAATGAGTTTCAAATTACACTTTTCGAACTTGAATCGTCCTCTTTCACGAATCAATGATATTAAATTCGTAAATCGGCATTTGGAGGACTAATTTTTGTTTCTCTATAATTGTTGACCTCGGATTTAAGGCCATTTTTAATGAGAAATTATCGATCGGGGTTGGATCGTCAAGATGTTAATCAAAGAAAAAGCAGAAGAAAATCCTGGGTCCAGGCGTTTTTTCACGATGTCATTCAAATGCCATTATTTCTTTGATTAACATCTTGACGATCAAACCCCGATCGATAATTTCTCATTAAAAATGGCCTCAAATCCAAGGTCAACAATTATAGAGAAATAAAAACTAGTCCTCCAAATGATTATTTACGAATTTAATATCATTGTTTCAAATGAGTTTGGCCAAAACTGGCGTATTTCAAGAGCTACGAGCGAATAATGGGCACAACTTTTCTACAGGTTTAGTTACGAGTGCAGAACTGCAAAAGGGGTGCTTCTTGCGTATTACAAAATCCGGTATATTTCAAATCTGTAGATGATGCGCTGAAAAAGACATAGAGTGAGATATGAACGATCGAGACTTTATCGCTCGCGGGAATTTCAAATCATATTATTACATGACTCGGCTAATGCAAGCTAATTTTAACCAACGGATTTGTTGATTAAGTGACATAGATCAATATTGGATTACTCCAATTCGATCTATGTACCTTCAAGGCACCTCGCAATTCGAGTGTCGCAACTTGAAGGATTTTGATGGAATTTCAAATACATGAAAAATGAGATGAGAAACGAAAAATTTTGATTCTACGCTAGATGTTGGTGCGTTTCGTCTTTCCTCTCCGGATCAGACTCTTCATGGGGGCTGAAGAGATCCGAGTAGAGGTTGGCCCCCGGAGTAATCCAGTATCGATCTATGTCACTTAATCAACAAATCCGTTGGTTAAAATTAGCTTGCATTAGCCGAGTCATGTAATAATATGATTTAATCGGTAATAGTGTACTTATTCTTACCGATCCGAACTTACGAGCGACAACGGAAACTCTCGTATAAGTCTATCGTGCTAGTGGAAGGCATTGGTTTACATATGTTTGTACATACATTGATTCCTTTGCCAGAAATTATCCAAATCATGTCCATAATGAAGCTTGCTTTCCTGTTGTTTGATCGCGTTCCAATTGTCAACGCCTTATAATTGAACGAACGACTACAAACTATCTTTTTATATTCCAAAAATTTCGGTATAAAAATTCTGACAAGGTGCATTATACTGTTTGTTTTTGTACAAATCGGGAAACGAATGACATTTTGGAAACATTTCTAGGACAACATTTATTTAGCTTAGTGAAATCATCTTGTCTGCTTTTGTAAAATTATTTGTGTTTTTGTGAACATTTGTGTCGATATTATGCTTTCAATCTTGATCTCTCAATATATTACTAGTCAAACACATGATTCATTAGTCTTAAAATACAACATAAAAAATACTCACATTAAAAACGCACATATCTTCGAGAATCTTAGCGGTAAAGTGAGCCACTAAATTATCGCAACTTCTTAGATTATAAGTGAATTAACTAAATGTACAAAAACAACATTCAGAGCACTATTGTTAGTAACACGATCTATCAAATATTGAAGTTGATTAATGGACCCAGATCTTGAGCGTGTTGTATAACTTAACCATATTATATGATTAATCTGTATTAGCTTTGGCCTACAGCACCAATGTCAAGAGAAACTACCTTATTTATGTTGTGTCTTTTCTTAACAGTCAATCATCACAGATACTTACTGTGCAGTAGGAAGACATAGTGAGTCATTACCATTAAATCGCCTCGATTGATTTTTTTTTAGCTTAGGTGGTAATCATGTTTTCATCACAAATGAAAACGATCATCAAGATGATCTTCATAAATACACTTGCGCGATAAATAGTTCAATCATCGAATGACATGCGTAGAGATATGTGTTTGATTACAATCATTCAGGTACATCGTAAACACATAAACGCCTAGTAAAATCGAATTCGGCAGACACCGCCAATAAAGCATCTTTCATTGTTAATTTCTTAAAATATACGAATCATCGCAAGGTGCGATAAGTAGTGCTCTTTGAATGAACCGGACTCTGTAGCATCTCGAGATTCATCCAATTAGGAATTTTAGCTTTCGAATCGAGTTTCTCCGTTTGTCACGCAATCTCATCATCAGTTATTTCTGCATTGATAGGAGATAAGTAGCGGCTTCTGGTACGAGAGTTTGATTGTTGTTGCGATGGATCGTCACACGACAAGTCTGACGTGGATCCAACATCAGCCAAGAGCTTCTCACGTTCTGTTCTTTCGGGTGCCAATGGGTTTCGGTCATAGTTATCACGTTCTGTAGGTGACATATTCAAATAACCACCAGTCGAATTTGAATCCATGATCCAAATCATAACTGCTGTCACAAGGGAGACTGTAATAAGAAACATTATGAATCATCGGACCATTTCATTTCTCAACAATTACCCTGCATGATCAGTTTAAACTTACTCCAGAGCCATGCCAGGAAGAATAGTTCAAGCATCAAGTAACCATAGGTATCTACTATGGCGCCACATACTATGGCCGTGATGGCTAGTCCTAAATTTTGCAAAGCTTGAGCTCTAGAAGTTGGTCACCAAATATAAATTATGAGTAATCTGTTTCATAACATTAATGATCATTCAGGGAGTCTCATGGCACTTACATTCCGTAACTCGTACCCAGCTGATGCTCTGGTATTACCAAAGCTATCAATGGCCAAAGACTACTTGCTAATAATGAATACGACAGTCCCAAAAAGACCATGCATACATATGGACTGACATATGTGAAAGCAAGTAATCCATGGGCCATTAACGAGCCAATGATACTCAAGATGACCCAGAGGACATTTTTCCCAGCCTTATCTACTAAAATACCAAATGCAGGGGATGCAATTGCTGAAATGCTGTATACCAATGAATTGACCATGTTTGCATCACTAGGCTCGAGTCTGTACTTATTCATGAAATAGACCCTGTAAGTGAAGATCATTATAAAAAATTCGTGAATTTGGATATGTTTATGATAGATGATAAGAATATACTCACTTCCCCAAAGAAACAAACGGAAAGATGGCAATATAATAGGCAACGCAGATCCATGCAACCAGCCAAAAGATTGTTTTAAAATCTTTTACATCTGTGAGTCGGACCACTTCTTGTTCTTTACCCTCATTTCTCTTCAAAGCTTTTTCTGCATGGCTGTCCATAAGGCCCAAGACCAAAACACATATCATTGAAACAGCACAAGTTATGGCAGCAAGAAAGAGGACAACACCTATGCACTCGGGACCAGAGAATCCTAAAGTGTTAGAGGTGTAGCCATAAATGTTTTCCATGATCAGAAAGTTGACAGTTGAGCCTACTCGAGCAAAACTCAACTGAAATCCAAACACCATGTTCAATTCTTTGCCTTTGAACCAAAGTACTGCATAGCTATTTTGTGCTACTGCTAATGATTCTGCTCCAACACTGAGAAAAAATTTTCCATAAACATAATTCAAATAATGTTAACATGTATACAAGTCATCTGAACCAAGCATAATAGTATGGATCAATACATACCCAAAAACAAATCTGCCAAGCATCATGAGCCAAAAGACATTCATGTAAGCTCCAGTTGCAAAAATTAGCTGCCCAATCAATGTGAGAGTCATGAATATGATTGTGCCCCATCGAATTCCAAAAACACTATCTAGAAGGAATCCTCCAATGAAGCATAAAATCACATTGGGCCATGAGTAGATTGAGTACAAAAGAGAAAATGTCTTAGTAGACATCCCATAAATATCATGAAAATGTTCTTGTAGTGCTCCAGGATTGTCGTAACAGAAGTAAGAACCTGAAAGGTGATATAATTGATTCATTGCTTGCATTGACAATACTTATGTCAGAGTTCAAATGCAACCATAATGTGAGAATGTGATTGATCACACAAATGTGTCTTTGGGAAAAATTCAATCAGAACAGTCATCATTAGCAAGGATGGGTTTACTACTCTGTACGAGACCAGAAAATTAGAAATCTTATTCATTATAAAAAAAACATTTTTGCATGACATGCCTGGTACTGATTAGCCATGCTTATTGTAATTGGCACACAGAATGGTCAATTATCTCTCTTGATAACGCTAGTCAGCATCAAATCGCTGTTAGGGCAGTTGTTTGCCGGGCATTCGCAGCAAAATTTTCCAAAGGCTCAAAAAATCACTATAGCCAAACACTGTGCAGCATCAAGAAGATAAGATTCTCGCTATGTCGAGATTAGTCATCAAAAGCAGTGAAATGGGATAAGCATAAGCAAAGACCGCGAATGCCGAATGTCTCATTCAGCGCAGCCGCTTTGTTATTGAACTGCACGCGCTTTTATTGCACCGACCCCGATGAATCAAAAGCGCAAAAGTCACGAGTACAGCAGACGAATGGGGATCAAAAATTGCGGACAGATCCAGGTCTCGACAAATAATTACTCACTCGATGCGCAGGGAATCTCGAGAGAAAGGAGGATAAATTACCTCGTGTTTCACAAAAGAAACAATGAATATGAATGCTAAAGTATGAGGATATCAGAACCTCAAAAAGATTCGACTTACCGAAACCCATGAGGCACATGAGGGCAAGCCCGAGGAACCTAAAACAGGCCCTCCTGGGGCTAAACCATCCCTGATGCTCATCCTGAGCGACGGACCTGCCAATTCCCGAATCCTGCATGTCCATCACGCCTCCCTCCATCTGCGTGTGTGTTAACTTCGTCTATTCAGCTGTTCTATTGTGCGCGTTTCAACAGCAGCTCGATCTCATCAAATCTATGACTAAGTGGTCCAGAGTTTGATCAAAGATATTTAGTCGGTACTCGTTGTCGGAAACATGCTCCAATTGTGAAGAAACTGATGTGTTTCCACTCCGTACTTGGGTATTAGTTGCAGAAACACGCGCTTCTGCTTCTTGTCGGAGGAGACAGCGCGGCACAACTGACAGCTGGCTCGCTGAGCAATCACTTTGTGCTAGAGTGTACTGGAGCAAATATATATCTATCCATTAGGTCCAGTATATCTATATATTGGGGTCCAGTCGCGTGCGCTTGAGACTCGATGGATTGATTGATACTTACCACCTCCTGTTGATATCGAGCCGTACCATCATGTTATGATGCTGACTGAATCCGCTCATTGCTTATCACCTGTATTGATTTTTTTTTAAGGTGTGAAAAATGCGAAATAGTGCACAACATGCAAATGCGAATTTACATGAATCGTAAAATGACTCTCGTTCGAAATTTGAGATGATGATACTAGATTCCTTGCAAACCAGCTCCGTGGTCAATTTTTTATCGAGGAAATGAGTTGGCGATGCTGACTTTGTATCTTCTCGGGTATTCGATTTCTCACGGGTGCGACACAAAATCGGGATATTACATTTGTCTTAAATTTCAATTCTTCCAGAGCGTTTCTTGTGTTTCACCTTTGTGTGACACCGACAATTGACATTTTACTCTACTTGCCAGCCAAAGCAACAGTAGTGTTTGATTGATTACTCTGTGGATATTATTTTTTTTTTCATAAAGTTTATTCCTGTAGGTATTCCTTGTGTCAAAATGTTGATTGCAATTGAAAAGGAGCAATCTCTTACAAATATACAATCGAGGGTATTTAGTAGTATAATTAAGACAATATTCTTACGGATACAAAGCCCTTAACAATGAGATAATATTTACATTTGTCTTATCTTATGCTATTATGAATGAAAACATCTTAGAGGAAATATCAGTAATTAATTGTAATGCTAGTCATCATTTTCACACACTCACTCATTTCTAAGCAACTCTATTCAAGTATTGTAAGATCTGGAATGCACTCAGAACAAATGGGAAGAACAATAATTAGAGGATAGCCAGAGCTCAGAATTGTCAACTGGTGGTGTCAGAGATGAAACTTGTGGAAAACTAGCAAGAGGTAATGTTATGAGGGTTAAACTCAATCATCTTTATAAAAAAACTCCACAGAAAATGACATACATCATCTAGTTATAAAATAATCCAAGAACCAAGATTTGATAATGAAAATTAAAATCCAAAAAACTGTTACGATGCCACACTCATAGCTGAGTCATACTCTGATTTAACTGGCAACCCTTCTTCTTGCAATCCCTCAACATCAACCTCTGACTCAGGTGCATTGAGCATATTTAGGGTTACTTCAGCAGACTTGCCTTGTATGAGTCCAGAGTTAGTCTGAGGCTGCTTTTGCACCTGTTGGACTTGGTGAACAGTTGCTTGCTGTGTGGCTTGTTGCTGTGGCTGCTGTTGTCTGATAGGAACACCAGCCTCTTCAAAAGCTTTCTTTTTCAGAGTTGATCGAATTTGTGACCTGTAAAGAACATTGGATATATTATAAGGACCAAAACTCTGACAGAGGAAGTGAAGATTAACCGTTTTCTCGGAATGAGAAAGGTTCATTAGGAACTTACACAGTACGGCCTTTGATGTGATCACTTATTTTGTTCAAATCCTCACTAAAAGTTTTTACCGATCGACGGAGCATCTCAATTTCCTCGTCAGTCCATTTACTGTTAATAGTATCCCAAGAATTAATACAATGTAATAGATAATATTGAACGAGTAGATAGAAATTGTTAACGAACAAATCGTTGTCATTTGTTAGTAATCAAAAATTTGAGACAATTTGATGGTATTTCTGGGAAAGTTGATAGAGAAACTCACCCAGTAGGGGAGTCAGTGGTAGGATGCAACTGCATAGTGAGTTCTCCAAGCTTATTGAAAGCTGCACCTGCAGCGGTGAATATCTCACCAACCTAGAATAGAAGAAATTCCATTGACATGCTTCCTATGGTCACATACAACAATTTCTACAGTTAGATCAAATGAATTTTGTTGTGACTACAGTAGAAACAAAAAATGAGCCCATGAATCTTCAGATTCCCATTTGGATATATTCAAGATGACCTATACTTCTTGTAACAAAAATAGATTGCACAATGTGAAGTTAATTCACTTGTATCTAGGGTGTATGACATGAAAATGTAAAAGCACTTGTATCTAGGGTGAATGACATGAAAATTGTTTTCCATGTTATAGAAATAAAGAGTCATGAATGAATGAAAACAAAAGAAAAACATAACCTTATTGCCGCTGTTCATTCTCGACGCCGGTATTGATAAAAATCAGCAAGGCACCGATACACAAGGATTCGCTATTCCCTTCAATGAACGCTGAAGCAGGATTTTTCACCCCCGACGATTGTACTACAATAAATTGACCGGTATAAATGAGATTCTGATCGACGACACAGAGACAAAATCTAAACAATTAACTGATTGCGTCCGTTTAGCTGGTGGTATGTCATGCAGGGGCATCAGCATCAGCCAAATTCGTAGCTCACCTTGTTGGCAGAATTCATCACAGAATTTTGGGAACGTTGCTCGAGATTGGGTCTTCTAAAACAAGAGTCCCGAAGAATTGCTGAGGAGTGTGAGTTCAAGAATTTATAAAAATCTGAGGGTGAGGATCACAATAAATGAAGCTTTTGTGAATTTGTTGTTGCAACCGTAGCCGTAAAGTGCTGCCACCTGACATGTTTTCCTGTTTTATCGACGAAACGCGGGAGCGGGAAATTTAAGGAATGACATGTTTTAAAAAATTATGCAACAAATCGATTCAACTTCGAGTTCTAGGAGACAGTTAAGTATCCCACAATTAAAGGGACATTTTGAATCATGAATTATTAATTGATCAGGATCACTTAGAGAGAGAAATTGTATATAGTGTAATATTGCCTAAAAAGAAAATTGATTTCGTCCTCCTCGATTACTTTATTCTTGATAAAATCTCTATACGACATTATTGATAAAACATTATATTTTTTGTTATGCGGAGAGGTGATTGTTGCATCACAAGTTTAATTAATGGATTGGTAGTCATACAAGTTTTTTTCGTATGCTTCCTGAAAAATATTAGATTGATACTCGAATGCTATGTATATGGAACTTTGCAGGTATATTTATAAAACAATAAAGAAACTACGTACCGTATAACTCATGGAAATCATAATATCAACTACGAAGAAGGCACAAATCTATCGATGTTTATTAGGTATATTTACATCAGTCATTGATAAAATTAAATGATATTGATCTTCAATTTTCAGCTCATCGAGAATCTTTAGAGCCTGTATCTTCGTGGCACAAAGATCCTCTTCATTCAACTTGACCTGACCACTGGGAGGATCTTTGGAAAAGCATAAGCCTCCTCCCCCAATCGTTTTCGGCAGAAGTATGCGTCCTGTGAAATCCCGCTTGATCCGAAATGACACTATTCATAAACCTTAGTAGCTGATCGTCGCTACGATGCTTGAGCCGATCCAGATCAAGCTCAGGTTGACCAGCGCGTCGTAAACGTCGAGAGGCTGCTCTGTAACAGCGCCAGGGCTGTGGTTCCAAAAGCACAGATTCACTCATGGAACATAATTCCGTTAGGAGATGCTCTAAACCAGCATCACCGGTGTTTGCGTGCACCCACATCGTCACTGATAAGCAAAAACTCAGGTCAAAGCGATCCTACAAAAAAAAATGCAAGTTTTGCCTCTTTTCGTGCAGTTTCTTGGAGCTGGGAGGCTAAAGAGAGTCTCCCTGCTCAGAGCTAATATTTATTGGTTAATTTTGAGAATAATCTGACCGAGTATGGAACGAGTAGCCAATAGAGCAAATAGTATAGTGAAATGTTGCGTGAACAATACGTTGAGGTATCCTGATTTTTTCAATTATGAGAGATGTGCGAGATCATAATGGAAAAAGTAAATTAGCTATTTTTCGAAAGTTGAGTGGATCGTTGTGCGCCATTGACTCGCAACTTATCTTCGTGCGGAAAACAATGAATGAATGAGAGTTATCTTGGGTTTTTGACACATTCAGATACTTTTGAGTTGTCCGAGGAAGAAAATTATTGACTTTTTGACATTATCTTACTTACTAACGAAAATGCTTTGTTAAAAATCAATAGGAGAGATACCTGTCTTGAATTCTTACACATCTATTGGGGAAAATCAAAATTTTCATCAAATTATGCTGAGATATGAATGAAAAACGGCCTTGTACCTCTTTTTCCAGTTTTGGCTCATCAACATTGCTTCAAAATTTAAGACTTTCTCTCTTTCTTTGTGTAAGCCACATCCAACTTTTATTTGCGACTCATACCCGAATAAGACGTGGAAAAAAATGAAAGAAAAGAAAGATTTTATAAAGGCTTTGAATGAATGGATGACAGTATCATCATCAAAGGAGAGAATCAAAGCGCTTTGACTAACAACTAAGAATTCCAAGGCAAACTTGTTTGCCGTCCGAAGCTGCGCGTCATTTCAGTCGATCGGAATTATTGGAGTGTGAATAGATCACAATTAATAAACAAATGGGTACAAACGGTTTTTTCTCACTCACAACTTGCCGCTGGCTCAGGTAATCCGCTACGATGCTCTCGCGATTGTCGGATAGGAAATCCAGGCATTCGAATCTCACCAATTCCGGATGATAATTTTTTTCTTGAGCTCGCTCGATCAGAACTGGATCCAGATCAATGCCTAGAATCGAGACTTTTCGGTCCGGGAGGTTTTCGCTCAAAAACTTGTGTAGTTCGATTGTGAGATCCTGAAAAGAATGAGACCGCGACAGTGGTAAAGGACCTCAGAATCATCAGTTGGAGGAGAACTTTTACTGGATAAGTAGATTGTTTTTTCCTCTTTGGAGTGAGATTTACTCGATATCATTCAAAAACTTTGAAGAAAATCTTAGATTTTCCTTATAGAATCCTGGAATGACTTGTAACCCTGTCGAAAATGTTCATGCCATCAAAATCTTGAACTCAAAATTCTCTTATCTCCGAAGATCTTTCAGAAAGCAGAGTATAAGTTAAGATAATTTTACTCGTGGTTGGTGGAGGATCCTTACCACTTTTTAGAAAATCATTCCTCAAATAACAGTTCTCGTAGCCTACCGGCTAATGTGAGTCAATAGCGAGGCCAAGAGCTTTTGGTGTTAATAGCGAACACCATTATCTTGTTCACGAAAGATATGGAAAAAGCTAAATAGGAGGCACTTTTGAAAAAGAATAAAAAAATTACGTCATCAAAATGAAACACTTGATGAAGACTGTCTTCATTAATTATTCAGTATCCACAGATTCGTCGAAATTTACAAGATACGATAATATACATTGATAGAAACTACTATTTCTATATCACGATCTCTGGAAGAACCTGTTTTATAAAAGCTCACGGACTCTACCTGCTCTTTTGAACATTTTGGAAGAATGATGGTGATTCTAAAAGTTTTCTTCTGCAATCAAAATCCTGGATCCTAGATCAGAACTACATCATCCGATTGAAAATGTATTGTAGTTAAAATCATACCCCAGAATTGCACCCAACGTCCAAGGCGACGAAATTTTGACCTGGCCGATTAGGAATTAGCAGCTCCCGAGGAAGCTGTCGCACTCGCTCTTCAGCCGGATGAAATTGGTAGTAGTTGATGAAATTTCCATGACGACTAGCCCCTGGATCTCCCCCTCTTTTTGTTTGACCATTTTTAGATACTGACTCGTCGTCTTCATCTTTTACTCCTGACATCACACAGACTCTGGTTGAATTTGATTAGCCTTCGTTATATGCATCTGGAACAAATGAGCGATTCATTTTGTAATCATCATTTTGCTCAATCGTTGCAACACTCTGTTCTCATTTGATTTATATATTTGTTGCGGTACACATTCACCAATGAATGCTGTTTTTCGCATCAATTTTGAAAATATAACGATGTATGAATTATTAGTATTCTATGGTTGTTGGGCCACATTCTCAGTCAGAGCATGTGTTGATGATACTTCTGGATTAGAAACAGCTCAATCTTGCTGGTCAAATATTTTTCAAGTTATATCTATCATTGGATCAAGTAACACCAACACGCAACTATTTGACAATAATTGGTAATAGTGCTTGGAAACGCAGAAACCACCTTATTACCGGTGTTTATTTTTGTTTACAGTGCAAACTTTGCGGTACGCATTAGCAAGTCATTGATGGATATTCATCACGAGAACATACTTATGCCTATTATGGTAATGATTATTCGTATTAGTAAGACTTTATCAATACTGATTGAACTTCACCTCAATGTATTTTTGGAATTGTCCACCGTGAATAAAAAATAACGCTGAAGATTTGATATTAAAGCACCTAAATAACATTAGGGTATCTTGAAAATATGTCCAAGAAGTAGGGAAAAAGTTTGCAAGAGAATGAAATATCACGCAAGAATATTTACCTCACGCTCAAATCTTGACTCAGAGCAGTAAAGATTGATGAGATATTTCACCATTTCTTTCCTGAATAACGAAGTCGCGGTGAAATTACTCTGACATACTCAACTTAGTGACTAGCAAACAGGTTTAACACAACCATTGATAAATAACCAACAATAGCCTATGATATCTCACTTTCTCATGCATCTTTTCATAAGAGCGTTTCGTTAATAAGAGATGCAGAAAATTCTGCACAATTTAGCATGTTTTCTGGTCAGATTCTTGAGGACGTTTTTCAAAAACGTGGATCAAAAAGAGAATTTGGCTCGACAGGGTGAAATACGATATCACATACGTAGCGGCTTCAAAAAATTTTGAAAAATTAGTTATCCGTGGTCAACAAATTCTGACTAGGAATTTGATGAGGGTTCTTGACCTGGTGATACAAATGTTCAACTCATCAATGTAGAAACCAATATTTGATTCGATTAAAGATGAAATTTCTTCGTAAAATCAAACGCTGTGAAATTCTAAATTTCATTGGATTGCGATAAATAAATCAAGGTGTTTACATTTCCATAAAGGGAATGATGTTTGCTTATCAAAGCATTAGTGTGTCAGTGAACTTTTTCGACTGAATGAATGAAAGCAAATACTTTGGTTCGTCGGTAACATCCACTGAGACACTAACATTGAGTCGAGAGTTGCCAGTTATGAACGATACTATTTGATTATTTTTTCTGAATTTGGTCAGAAGTCATCATCTTAATGATCTACGACTCTAGGACCGGATTCATCATATGAATAATTGGCGAACAACCAATGATTTCACTATCGATAATCTAAGTTTCACTTTTCCAACCAGTAAAGAGTCCTGTACATAAGCCACTCATCCCCGATTCACCGTAGAATTCATTGATTCTTGAAGAAAAAAATGAACTAAGTAATTCCATTTACAACTCCTCTAAGCTGAGCATACAACTAGCAGATGTGTAAGTATGAAAGTGGAGATATATACCTTTTATTATCGAGACTGTCGTATTATAAGCACAGGTGGATAGTCTGATGAGTATAAATCGCGCAAAAGCGAATAAACGAGGAGGAAATGAGATGATACGAGGCATAACGCGAAGTGACGCAAGCTTTAGTCAACCTTCACTCGCTCGGATGATGTCGCTCTCTCGTAAAATGATTGAGAATCATATAGCCGTGATGCTCATTTCGGAGACTTGTTTCAACGATAAATCATCACCTTCACATACGGTTGAATCTTCATTCGATGACTGGCACACGCTTTGTTGGTTTTTCATTTACGCCTAAGTCGCATGCATCCTGATCATCATTCGCTAGAGAGCCCAATTGATTTGACATAGAGACGATCGTATATCCATTGGAAAAATTCACAGGTGTTGACAAACCAAGTTAGATTGTTAAACAACGAATCCACACAAAAGCACCGCTTGAAAACTTTTTTTTTCATCAAATGATTCCTCTTAAGCGCGATTCATACATTCTGATGAGCAACGTACTCCTGGAAATGATTAATTTTCGTATTTTTTGCTACAACAGCTATATTAAAGTCAGGTCATATCCTGACACACAATTTTGAAGTTTTAAATTTGATGTGACACATCATATAATCCATCTGATTGTGCATGGTTTTGAGTTTCACCCGTCTCGAGACCCGTCTCCAAAGATCGAATGCATACTTTTTCTCGAATTTCAGTCCAGATGACAAACAAAAACTCTGTTAGCTGTGAGATCTTACAAGAAATGATGGCTTTGAGTACAAATCCTGAGGAGAATTTTATCAGGATCAAAATTTATTCTCATATTGTGCCAGGTAAAGTACGTTTAAATCATTTTCGTATTCTACTTACTTGGCACTTGCGTTTGTCTCAGATATAATCATCGAACTTTGAATTCGGCTTTGAATTCGATATTTTTTCCAGGTCAATCACTTGAAAAATAGTTGTAAGGAATACTAGCCTCGTCCAAATCTATTAAAATTACCAGGATTCACCTATATACATACCAGACCGAAATTCAGATCTCAATTTCCTATTTGCAGGATACAAATCTCATTATACTCGATCGCATCCTGCACAAACTTTTTTCCACGTCATTTGCTCTCATACTCGTAATCCTAATCCTGACCACAAACAAAGTATGTTGGTCGATTCACTGCATCAGCGGAAATTGTAACGCGAAACACTTTGCAAAGAAAAGATGGTTCGAAACCGTTATACCCTCCAAAATACATGTATCTAGCTCAGGGCAAGTCGCACAGCCCCTCAGACAATATCCGATTTCATGGAGCTGCAGCTCAGCCAGGCTAATCCCTTCCGCAACGTTCAAAATAAGCCTCTAATTCCCCAAAAATTTCCTTTTCAGAAACTGCTTCAAGACATTCTCTCGCATGTCTTGGATCGGCTCTGCAAAGTAAGTCAGAAGGTCGACAAACTCTCTGGGATATGTAAACTTATTTTCCCGACTTGCTGTACTGGCATCAGTTTATACTTTGTAGGAATTTCGAGAGGAATGTTCTAGTGCTGAATATTATTTGTCAACTTGTCAGTAACCCTGGAGGACTTTGTAATTTTTGTAATTATTGTAAATTGGTAATTCATTGTATGTCGTTTTCCACAGATTTTGGGCGCAGGGTTTAATCGTGACTCTGTCTCGTCTCGTGCAACTCATCCTTGGCACGGTGTTCCTAAACCAACTTTTAATGAACCTGAATACCCCCCTGACAATTTTTGTTCTAAATGGTAGTTTATGGTGTAAAAAGCAACATCCAATTGAAATTAAAATCGCCCACGTGAGGCTTATAAAAAACCAAATTTCTGAATTTTTGGGGTGGAAAGTTTTCAATATCTTTCTCGTGATCAAAAGTCGTCAACATATTAATTTCTAACGAATAATATCACGTATATAAGGCACGGCAGCGCTGCGAGTTCTTTTTTATATACTCGCGAGCAAGGCGCTACCGCGCCTTTTGATCACTTACTATATTTACAACATGAATTAAGAACAAAATAGATTTTCCAATAGATTTTCCGCGGAAAATCTATTTTGTTCATAATTCATGTTGTTTACATAGTAAGTGATAATATTATTCATTAGAATTTGATATGTTGACGAGTTTTGATTACGAGAAAGAAATGAAAAATTTTTCAACCCAAAAAATTCGAGAATTTGATTTTACTTTGAAAACCCCACATGGGCGATTCTAATTCCAATTGGATATGGTTTTTCACACCATAAACTATCATTTGGAACAAAAATTGTCATGAGGGTCCTCGGGTTCATTAAAAATTGATTCAGGAACACCGTGTTGGGAATTTGGTAAAGGGGTTACAATAAAATTTTCAAGAGGACAAAGTTGTATTCTGCTCGCCATGCACGATCAATCATTTTCATTTATTAATAGGCATTCGAATCATCAGCTTTCTCAAGTCGTTTTCAATTGAAAAGAAAGATTCTGGAATTAGAATGAGGATATTTTGATAACAGTGGCAGGGAATCTTTGTCAAATATTATCAAGATTTCAAGAGAACTATTCGATTACCATGATATTTTGACCTTAACATGTGCATTGTATCTTCGAGATTCGAATTCTTACAATCAATCTAAACTGATTGATTTCGAACATCCTTATGGCAACAGATCTACTCAATCTTTCAGAATACCACCACACAGTTTTCAAGGTACGAAGGAGTCGACATTTCGTCGTTGTATAACGAGTTGTATAAAACTATGGAATAAGCTTCCAAACCATGTGGTTCAAAATCATGATAGTCCCAATTTTAAGTTTTTGGTGAAGAACAACATTGTGTCTTCATAACCCATAGAGATGGAAACTTTGTTGTTAGTTAGAATTTTTCATTTGCTGAATAATAATTTATGATTTATTAGAAAATTATGTATTTTCCTTGATAATTTATATCTCTATATGTTGTTATTCTTATCTGAGATGATATTTCTCGAAGAATCTTTATATAAGGCACGGCAGCCTGCGCGCTCGTTCGGTTTCACACATGTGTTTTTTTTTATACTCGCCAGCAAGGCGCTGCCGCGCCTTTTGATTATCTATGTACATAGGGCCTTGTTGCCCGTTCGATTTTCCTAAATGAAATAAAAAATAAAATAAATAAAGATTTTACTCTTCGGAATGTTTGGAAATAAGACTTAAATAAACGCATCGTAATTGAAGGCCGAGCCCAGAGAATTATGAATTCGAAAATTACTGATTATCAGTCTCAATGTCAGCGTAAGCTCGAGATTCACAAAAATATGATCTCAACCTATTACGATTTTTTGAGTATTATGTTATGAGTTGTATTCTTCCCCACAACACGGACGTAGAGGAAACTATCGAATTCATATGAATTTATTTGAAGCCTAACAATAACTCTGAGCTCTTTTATATATTAAAAAACTCATCAACGTTTCCAAAATGTTGGGTAAAAAAATGATGAAGTTCCAGAGTTATGAATTGTTCACTCCCCACGTCATTTACATTGCTCTCAAAATAAGGTAAGTGTACCCAACTTGCCTCTGTACCCAACTTGCCCCCATATGCCGATCTCGGAGATGAGCACTCCTTGGCCTCCCGGCAATTTTTTTTTACGTTTGTTATGTTGAAATATGAGAATGTAAGTAGTTTGGGTCGACCCTGAATCATTCCTGCATTCTTCAGAAAATCTAAAGTGATTTTTCTATTTTTCGTGATTGCTTAGCTAAGAAAGCACCGAGGGAGTCGCCTTCAGTAAAATCGGTGCCAAATTCTTTGAGTTCAACCAATCTTAACGTACTTTAGCGCATTCGATTCCTTGTTTCAAGACCTTCAAAATCCATTTTTCAAAATTGGAAAATTTGAATATGGAGCTGTTTTATGTGCAAAACACGGAGACGATTTGTGAACAAGGATGCCAACATCGGAGTGTACCTAACATGCCCCCATACGTTTATCTCGAAAGGGCGTGCAGAACGACTTTTTTTACCACTCAGAACGAGTTTATCACGTCAAAATAGGTCAGAAATAGTGTTCCGAACCACCGAAAAGCTCCAAATGTGCGTGCATTGCGATAAAAACACTTTATCGCCGATTTACATCATTTATTTCGGAAGAATTGAGATAGTTCGGCTCCAATTGATCCAAATTGGACGTAGTTTAGTGCATTTTGAAGGTTTTTAAACAAGCTTCAAAATGAGCTAAAGTACGTTGAAAATCGTTGAAGTAAACCAAAGTTATTAAGAAAAAGGCTTAATGGGGGCAAGTTGGGTACACACTTTTGTAAACTCTCAAAAATCACCTTTTAGGAGAATTCAAACAGTTTGGCTCCAGTTGGTTCAAATTGAATGTAACTTAATTTATGTTAAAGGTCTTAAGACAAGCTTTAAAATGAGCTAAGGTACGTTGGAAAATATGGAGATGAGCCGAAGTTATTAAGAAAATGGCTTAATGGGGGCAAGTTGGGTACACTGACCTTATTTCTTCTTGAACGACATCTTCTAACGTACGAACATACACATAAACCGATTCCAGGCTAGAACCATTGTTATGAATTCCAGAGCTCCTTCCCACCAGAGTATTTTCAAAGCCATATGGATGGAATTCGTCGATTGGTTTTGATATCCTAGTTTAGTCGATCGGCCCATAGGTTGATCTAATTCGGCGGAATGAAAATTATCTTTCATAAACTAATTTCTTTTAAAAAACACAATTTCGTGAGGTGAAAACCAAAGCTTTTCGACTAAGAAGTTTGAAAAATAAGGTAAGTGTACCCAACATGCCCCCTGTACCCAACATGCCCCCATATGCCGATCTCAGAACTGGGCACTCGAGGACCTCCCTGCAATTTTTTTTTACGTTTGTTATGTTAAAATACGAGAAAACTAATGATTTGGACCGACCCAAAATGATTTCTGCGTCTCCCAGAAAATATGAATTGAGTTTTTGCATTTTTCGTGTTTGCACACCTAAGAAATTGCCTTTATTCAAACCTCTGCCAAATTGTTTTGATTCAACCAATCTTGACGTACCTTAGCGCATTTGATTCCTTGTTCCAAAACCTTCAAAATCCTTTTTACAGCGTTGCAAAACTCTAATCTGGAGCGATTTCATGAGCAAAATACGGAGGCAAGTTGAAAACGAGGGGGTGTACCCAACATGCCCCCATCCGTCCGATTCCACAAGAGAGCTCCTGCAGTCCGCTGCTGTCGGGCTATACGTTTGTACATCAAACTAGAACCGCTCCTGGGGCTTTTCACGATTCTTTTCAAGCTCTTTTCGATCATATATCTGAGCATTATCTCGCGAGAAAAAATACTTGACATGAGCGATGTTGTGTCCTACAACTGCGGGATAATTTTTTCATAAATCTGCGCTCGTTGACTCTTATTGACTCGATTTGCGAGTAAGTTGGTTTGCTCATTGTGTAAACCGTAGGTACATCTAGGCAAGCATTGTAAAATTCTGTCAGACCCACTCGCGCGTTGAAAAAAACGCGCGGCCGTTGCTTGCAGAACGTGGGTAATATTTTGAACCATGCGCGCCCGATGCGCGCGCAGGGACGATGGCGCCCGCGCCGCAGCGAGACTTTGCGCGCTCAGATTTTAATTTGTATCCTTTATTATTATTTCTTTGACCCTTACGAGGAAACAATAATTCAAAGTCATGTATTTTTTAAAATAAATTATCGTCTTACTGATCTCTTGCCTTCTTGAATGAAATTTAGCGTGAAAAGAATCAAAACTGAGCGTCTATAAAGATACGCTTTTTCCGTGGGACTTTTCGAAATGCATATTCAATTATTTTGCCAAGCAGCATCTGTCACTGAAGATTAATCTTTTCCAATCGTACAATACGTCACATTCTACCCATTAGATATCGCTCAGACTCCGAAGGCACAGCTGTGAGCGTTAAGAATCTTGGCGCCGACTATGATCGCGGAGAAGAATGGGGGCATGTTGGGTACACCCCCTCTCTAACTCCCAAAAAAACACCTTTTGCGAGAATTAAGATTACTCGGCTGTAGTTGGTCAAAATTCAACGTATGTTAGCTCATTTTGAAGGTTTTTTTTCAAGCTTCAAAATGAGCTAAAGTACGTCAAAAAATATTGAGATGGGCCAAAGTTATGGGCAAAATGGCTTAAGGGGGGGCATGTTGGGTACACTTATCTTAGTCCCTATACGAGCCTGAATTCTCAAGAGCTCATCTTTTGAGGTGAATTGTGAAAGCTTGCAAAAACTGCGTTAAATTCTATACGCCATGCTCGTGACCACGTTTAATAGGCAATCAGCTTGAAACTATCAAACTAGACCAATCAAGCGGTTCAAAGGCCCGCTGGCAGATTGTTTTATGGTCTATGCATCTAGCGCAAGCTCCGGATCGCTTCATCATGCCGATGCCCATCCGGAAAAGCTTTCGGTTCAATTTCCCCCCTCTCTCTCTCCATCTCAAACTACGTGAACCATTACGCAGACTGTATGTGATATAGCCTAACGGTCTATGTGGCGATTACACGCCCGGGGCAGCATTGGTCGTCGCATCGTGCGCGCGGCTCGACCTCAAAGGGCTGGTATAGATGTGCGCGGGCGGTCCGCCCCCACAAGCACACCTGCCGCCCATTACCACTTCTGCACGCACAATTTTATATTTTTTTTAGTATTTTTTTTCTTTTTTATTATTTTCTGCCTGATGATGGCGACTCTTTGACTTTGGCGCGTGCCGCCCGCGAGGCACTTCATTTCACGCATTGTGGGCCGCCTATATGATGCACAGCCTCATATCCCTGATGATGTCCCCTTGTATGTATCATCGTGTGTGTAAGACTTGAATTCTTGTCGTAGAGGCGGCAACGTCACTTTGTTGTATGCACACATAAGCCTTGTAGCTTGTAGCTTATAGGTTATACACTCTGATGTGCTTGCGGCTCTCGCTTTGCGTTCCGTGCACGCTGTGGCGATTATTATATGCGAATATATGCTTCTGTACAACCATAGAGACTAGGTTATTATATTATGAGCTTGGTACAGGGTAAAACTGAAGACCATGTCTATGTATGTTCACTCGTAGGGGTAGAGATCACACGGCCCTTTGATGAGTGCGAGAGAGCTTGTAGGAAACTTGAAAAGCTAATGTATGTACAGGTAGTTGGGCGAGCGGGCAGAAAAGAGATATACGCGTTTGAGAGCTTTGCATGTACTTATTTCCGGAAGTGAAGCTAGTTTAGATTGGAAAGGGGCAATTTTCCATGAGGATGTTCGACGTTTGATGCTACATCCATGGCTTACATCTTTGGAGTACTTAATTTTTTTAAATTTGCGCTGCGGAGGCACGGAAAAAGTATATATCGGATGGATGGTACTGGTAATGGGAATATTTTTCCTTGCTTTGAATTTGAATAAGCTAAATTTCCATGTACACCCGTATTGAGAAGATAGAAAACCCAATATCGGCTTACATGTTTCCGGAGTATTCGACCTTCGCAATACGATGTTTTCTCTCAAAATCTCATTGTCAGCTGATCGACGTGCAGGTATATACACGGGAAACACATAATACTCAGTAAAACCGTTTTCTCATACGATTTGAATTGATTTCCGCGGATCTCATTGAGATTCATCCACATCGAATGTATGAGTCGGTATGAATGGAAATCTGATCATCATTGTTCGATTTTCTCTCAAAATTTTCCTACAAGTCCCCGCATCCTATATCATTCAACCTGTAGATCCGTGCAGATTATAACAGATGACCGATTGCTCATCTAATATTCCATGACGTCAAATTTAGGGCTTACCCTAAGACTATATCTCATAGGAAATTCCCTTCGCGCGACGTGTTGCCATACAAAAATAGAATCTCAACCGTTGCAGAGTCATCGATTGGGGTCCGATACAATATGTATGTGGGGCTCGAAACAAAAATTTTAAACGTGTCGTCATCGAGCTCTCGGTAGAAACATCCCAAGAAATAATTATTACCAATGTTGCACAAATCGGCATCTATACCTGCATCTGCGTCTGCGTCTTTCCTTCTCAAGATGTGATAATGTCGGAAAAGATATTAGCTGGCATAATTGAAAATCATCATGCTCATTAACTTTGGGCCAATTTTCGAAAATAAGCTGGCCACTTTGCTACGTAGGAACCAATTAGTGACTCCAGGGTGAGAATTTAGCGTCAAAATCATCAATCGCTGTACGTTTACCGCACTCTAATCTGGAGCTTAAACAAGACGTGATCGGTCGGAGGGATAAGGTATAACACAAACACGAATCAGCCTCGGTCGACTTCGTCATCGTCGTCGTGATGTTGCGTGTTTCGGGCCATCGCAAATCTTTTGCACGTGCGGCATCTGTCACCCAAAAGAAGACGAGAATTACACAAACTGCGCAATAGTATCGCAAAACTGTGAGGAACACTCTTACATGTACATACACCTATAGAATTGACTGAAGTATTCGTCACGCGTGCTGCAATAACTCAATATCGAAAGTTCACTCAGCGGAGTTCACCACCGCCTCGTTCGTCAAAATGTTGCCAGAGCGTTGCACTTTGGCCCGAGGGCCTTTTGAGTTGCGGGCGATTGCGAGGGACTAATGTATATTGGAATTCGCGGTGAAACTTGCTGTATGTACCAAAAGAGACTCGAGAGATCGAGACTCGTCGAGGTACGCGATATTGCGTAATTAAATGGTTGCATGTTCAAACCGCCTGATTTCGTTGGCAATATGTATACCTTGGGGACTCGCGCATCGAGCATCGAAACCAATCATGCATTTCAAATTCAGACGAGATTTATGATCGTCTTTTGAATGAGCGTGAAGTCGGGAGTGATTTTGTCTAAGTTGCAGATTATTATACTAATCTTTGAAGGCTAAGATTTGCTTGGGAGTGAAATTTAATAAGGACTTGAAAAATTATTAGATTTTGAATAGTGTATAGCACAATTTTTTGAAACTGGTGTTTTCAACTGTATCGACCACAAATACTCATTTGTGCTTATCTCCCGAGTGGATGGAATCTCGATTGGATTAAGGGTAAAGTAAAGACAACATAATTTGCGCAATCTAGAGAAAAACTTGCCATCAATTCAAACACCTCACGGAACGGTCTAAGATAGGGAGCATATTATATACGACAATTTTTTTCTCACGCTTTGGTATCATCTACAACATATCTTGGTCTCTGGGATAAGAAGTCAATCAATTAACTATTATGAAGAATCCAGGGTGTTTGTTTTATGGACCTTGAGATGGAACTCCTGCCTGGAGATACATCCGAAATATTTCTCATGGATCGTAACTTATATTGGCTTGCAGTTTTTTTAGTATTGAGGGGGGGGGGCAGTCATGTCGATCAAGATATTTTCGGATATTCATAATCTTGCTCGTGCATAAGGAAACATAAAAAACTGTAAAATCATTCTTGACGAAGATTGTCAAACTTGGAATCGTAAAATCGTGTTATGAGTCATCTTCAGATCTTCAAAAACTTGCTTTGATATTTTAGAAGCTGTTTTCACAGGTGCTTTTTCGAAGCAATTCAACGACATCATTTGTTGCAGGAGCCCTTTCCAATGCTATCAAAGTCGAAATCCCGAGGAGAACCCCAACGTATCATCACAGATCATAAAAGTTGTCAGAATACAAAGGTGATTTTTTTTAATCTGAAAGTGTATGGCGTGCTCTGAATATCCACCACCTCAGTCAATACCGTGATGAAGCATTTTACCAGGGTTCACGCTCGGTATAATTCGTCAAAATTACATTGTTCAGTAGATTTAACATCCACACCATTGGATATCGATTGATTGTGAATAATATTGCAGAATCTCATTCCAATGTCCATTGCAAAATAATAGTTTCAGATGAAGAATAATATTCTCAATACACTCTACCGTTGGTGCCGGCCTCTCAAGGCTGTGAGGACATGGCGTAAGTTCATAATCTACAAAAACGAGCTTGATATTCACAAGTATGATGTCAATACAAATGTATTCCTCCAATAGTATTTTGTGTGTGTGCCATACATGTACAGAAGGATTGGTCAACGGTCGCAAAAAAGGATATCGGGTACGGGAGAAAACACTTCCGGGATCGAGCGTGAGTTCTTAAAGATAGCATGCAAATCGAAGAAAATCCCGACCAAATATGTGCACCTATATACAATGTTGTGAGGTCTCTAATACGCACGACATCAGGTTCAAAGTAATTCAGGATCACGTTTGGTGGGCAGTGCATCGACCGCCGCACGCCACGCACCTTGCTGCGCCAACTGTCGTCGGCAGACGGTCTCATTTGAACCTCCATACAATTCTACTTTTGAGTCACGTGGCTAATTTTTGGCCTTATGAAACTTTTGTGGCTTCTTCTTACTGTTTTGTGGATGAAGTGTATCCCGTATGCGGAGGTTCACCCCGCTGTATCCGATGAATAGGGTTGCAAAAAAGTAACGACGCACCCCCCGGAAGTAGCACCAGGCTAATGATATCTATACGTTTTGACTTTACTTCCGGGGTTGTGGATGGTATAAGGGATGGCCAGTGACGCACATTTGAACAATCGCCTCGATGCCTCTCTTGACATAATCTGCGAGCTCCAATCGATGAGGGTATTCTTAGCTCCACGAAACCACCCACCCACGCCTTATTTGTAGAACTCGGTAGAACCTGTAGGCGCCCAGTCAGTATCGAGTGAAATGTTCACCCTCGTGTGATAGCACATATCTCTTCTTACTTGTGTGTTGGCAAGGACTCATTATTTAAATGCATGGAGTTGACCTAATAAGGTGTATGGAAGGGATTCCATCTATTTTGAGAGCTTGCATTCAAATTTACTGGCGCGTCGTTTGAATGAGGACACGTTTACTGTACCACCGAATGAAAACGTTTCATCGTTCGCCTGGATCGACGGAGTACTTTTTCTTGTTCATTCATAATGTAAAAATCGGCATTTGATGATGGATATAAGCATTGATTCATTCTAAGACTTGTTGTTTATGAATATTTTGATCTGTAATCGGACGACGAGAGGCCACTAATTTCGGGAGTGAAGCATTTTTGTCAACACGTTTAGTAATCTTGCGTCAATTTTCGTATCAGTTACGACAGTTCATCCTCCAAACCGATGGAATCGAAGATGGAATGACTCGACTTGAGCGCGGTTGCGCAAAATCATGAAAAATTTCAGCAAAAAGTATTCTCTCGATTCAAGAGCCTATGAGCTGAATCCGGGCACTGAACGACCTCGTGATCGGAGTTCGTCATCTTAGAATCGTCAAACGAGTCGTCAAATGAGGAGCGACTTATTGATAGATCAAACCAATCGAAACATAGAACTCATTTGGGAATTTAAGGAATCAAAATGGTTATTCACCGTCGAACTAGTCTGATAATGATTAACAACAAAGGAAGTCATTTGAAGTGATTACCGAGGCTGTTACCCGCATGGACGATCTTCTTTGCTTATTTTTTCAATCCTTGATTATTCCGTGATGTATTTTTTAATTAATTGGCCCGTACTTGAAGTTGTGCTTCTTCGTCCAAGTTGGACGACAATAAAAAATGATTCACTACTACAATCAATTTGTCATTTTGGTCTCACGAGTGAATTAGCATGACACATTTTTGACCTCTTGCTGTTCTTAACATATCTCATTTTCTAAGAAATCTTCCGCCAATCGGATGCTAACAGTTGCTTCACAATTATTGTCCAGATTATTGTCACCGAGATTGTGAAGCTCGTACATGTCCTAAAAAAATGTTATTGAGAATACACCGACCGGCTACCCACAGTAGAATGAAAATAAGCTCAAAAATCGCTGTCTCACTTCTCGCAGAATCGATCATCGCCGTGTGTAAACATCCGACCGACCCACCCGAGGACCCACCCATCATTCATACATCCTTTTTCAAAAGCGTGAAAACCCAAAAATTCGACATCTCGGTCGATGCGCCATCATTGATGCTTCCATCAGGGTGGATTTGAGACTCAAAAAAACGCCCTACCAATCTTATACGGCATATCATCACCATCACCGTCATCACAAACGACAGTTTTCCATGGTCAGCGCAAGTATCATGAAGATAATGCGCTTCGAATAACCAAAAAAGGTATGGAGTCAATTAAATTGCCGGAACCGACGTCCCGCTGGGGCTATCTATAACAGCAGCTGAGCAATTTAGTTCAAGTCTCGGGTGTGGGTTCCCGCTGTATAGCATATCCGGCAAGGAGCGGAACTGCGGAAGCAAAGGAGGCGCAGCATCGCCAACTGTCGCTTTTCCGCGTCGACGAAAAGCGAGCACTACCATACCATTCCTGGACAATAGGGCCCCTCTTTAACGCTCCCCCATCACACCTGATGCATTTCATTTATAAGACAGGGTAGGGCATATCCGCCTTTTGGTATTTACCTGTGTCTGTCTTTTTCTTTTCCAAGGCTTCCTGTAGCGTAAACGACCTGTAATATTGCATACATTCATAATATATACCTACAAGATGGTCAGTATCTGTGCGGGGTCATCACGCGGGGGGCGATTGTCCTCGATTGTCATTCTTAACGATTGTTAGTATTTGTGCTGTTTTCGTGTTTTCCCTGAATGAATAGGAAACCGCCCGAGGAAGGAAGAACTAACCGTTGGTTAAAGACATTTTCATCACACCTGGGCTTTCTTCACGCTTCCGCTTTGACATCCGCATAACTATACTATATGTATAGATACTAGGTATTCACCGCGCGCAAGCGCGCGGATCGTCTTCGTTATGATCGGTAATTTTTTGAATGCAAGGATATTCTGATGTTCTAAGAATATGCATCCCAGACATAATTGATAGCTTATCACTGGAATTATATACCGATTCACAGCCCCACCACAAAAACAAAAATGTCAATCTCCCGATTTTTGAATTCACTGATAGAACATTGATTTTGCCGAAACAACGATGAGCTTCTCGTTTCACAAATTGATTCCGAATGATTGGTAACTGTTATTGTCATCATAATACAATGCTCTCATGACTCTCAGATAAGAACACGACATGTGATTTTTCCAAAACAAATCTGAGCCACAATTATGATCGATTCTCCACTAAGTGCTCTCAATATTCCTCACTCCTTCAATACAATGAACACTGGAAGTTGTAGGCATTCCGTAGGATCAAAAACTCCTCAAATTTACAACTCTGTTGTAAGCTTCCACAACATCCACATAATTTCTTTTAGGATTATCTTCATGCTCTCATTTTTACTCAGCAAGACGTGAAGAGATATAGCTTTTATTTTTCAAGGGAGCTGATGAATCAGTTTTTGGATTGAACTTATCTTACATCGTTCGAGAATGTCAGCTCAAAACATTTCAATAGTTTTTGCGGAATAGCCCATATATCTATCACAATTGATGGAGGGGGGGGGGGGGGCAGCTCGTAATGAGACTGCTTGAAATAATAAAATCGTCTATCAACTACTAATTCGAACCATTATCGAATGATCCTGAAAACAGGCAACCAGACATACTTGTTTGGTGTACGTCCGCGTGGTCGCGACCTGTGATACCGACGTCAGCTCAAAACATTTCAATAGTTTTTGCGGAATAGCCCATATATCTATCACAATTGATGGAGGGGGAGGGGCAGCTCGTAATGAGACTGCTTGAAATAATAAAATCGTCTATCAACTACTAATTCGAACCATTATCGAATGATCCTGAAAACAGGCAACCAGACATACTTGTTTGGTGTACGTCCGCGTGGTCGCGACCTGTGATACCGACACACGTGGAGGCTATAGTAACCTTTTTATAGTCTCCATGCCGACAAACGAAACAATCCAAGATGGTCGAATGTGACATCTTAGCAGTGGTCGATAGCTCTCGACTCTGAAGATATGGACATTAGATCTCACCAACGTGAACGTAGCTGCACTCCGAATTCGATACTTTCGAGAAATTAATCGATCAATCGCACAATCGCAATTCGTGATAGGATAGGGGACTAGGAACTTAAGACGCGCGCAAGCGCGCGTATTTGTTATTTTCGATTTGTTATTGTTACCCGCGATATCGCTATTGTTGCCTGCGATTCCTTTCCTGAATCCACGATGAACGAGTTTTCGCGCCACATCGCTCGAACAGGAACAGCAGGATTCCCCCGCGCGTGATCTCTCCGGGAATCCCCTTCCCTTTGATTGAGAGAGCCATGGATGGATTGTATTTGCTATTTTTGATTTGTTATTGTTACCCGCGATTTCGTTATTGTTGCCTGCGATTCCGTTCCTGATTCTACGATAGACGACTTTTGAGGACGAACAGACTTCGATTCGGTGATTTATTTCAATGGAATATGGACCGAAGACAACCGCGCGCGCGATGGGATTTTGCCCACTCGTACGTGCTCATCATGTTTTGTTCCATTTGAGTTTTCGCGCCACATCGCTCGAACAGAAACAGCAGGATTCCCCCGCGCGCACTCTCCGAGAGCCATCCGCGCTGTAAAGGGTCGCCATGTTGGCCGCCATATGCAGGATTTTTAAACTGTGGCGCGTCATACTTGAGCGGTATATTTCAGCGTATTACCAGATTATCATGAAATTAAGGACGTATTACATATTTTTCTCTTATCTTGGAACGGTGAAAATAAATGTCGTTGGTGGGAATTCGAAAAAATGAACATAAATTAATGAAGAGCAACAAATTTGCAGGACAAATCTCAATATGCTTTGTATTGAGCAACAGGGAGTTCTTCAATTTTTTGAGGGAGGATTGTGCTCATTCTAGTCTTCCATCTATTGCCTTGGTATTTCCTATGAAAAATTTCACGATTTCACAAAAGCTAACGCCAACTGCTTCACTCCTGTTACTTTGTTGGGTCCTTAGATATCCACCACCCAACAAAGTAACAGGAGTGAAGCAGTTGTAGTTGAATTTTGTGGAATTGTGAAATTTTTCATAGGAAATACCAAGGCGATAGATGGAAGACTAGAACGAGCACAACCCTCCCTTAAAAAATTGGGAAATCCCCTGTTGATGAATACAAAGCATATTGAGATTTGTTCTGCAAATTAAATGCTCTCCGTTGAATAATGTTCATTTTTTCGATTTTCCACCAACGACATTCATTTCCATCTTTCCAAGATGAGAGAAAAATATGTAATACGTCCTTAATTTCATGATAATCTGATAATACGCTGGAATATGCCGCTCAAGTACGCCGCGCCACAGTTTAAAAATCCTGCATATGGCGGCCAACATGGCGACCCTTTACAGCGCGGATATGGATGGATCGTGGAGACGCGTCTAAATTGTGTCTTCTGCTGGCGCCTGCGTGGCCGATGTACAGTGTAAACATCCAAAATCGGGCTACACATATACAGTTTTACCAAACTAAATCTGTATCAAGGCACCAATCAGCGCGGGGACACTCACACCAATGCGATTTCACACACGTTACACATTCTTGCGAACTCGCGAGATTTCACACCGACGACGATCAGCTGATCTTCGACCAACGACTTTCGATTAAATGCGGAATAGGATAGGGATACAAACCACCTTTACATCTTCTATATGTACCTCCAGGGATGACAGCTTTATGTGATGCCACCCCAATAGGGAATTTTCCCATGGCCTTCAAAATTTATCCTAGTCATCGCCGTATCCTTCCGTCGTTGTCAGGCATCGTCGCCAAGCTGTCTGCTCTACGCGGAAGGTTTTATTACGACTCTGATTTTATTGCGTAAATACCTAGGTACGATCGGGTACGATGATGCTGCCCTTTTACAATCCCGTTCATAGGACTATTATCCTATACCTTTCGCGCACCCGGATTTAGCCCCTCTCGGAAGTACAAGTCTTGACGGTAAGTTTACGCGGGATAGCTTTGAAGAATGTTCTGTTGAATTCACGAGCAAGGAGTCATTCCTTATCACGGTGACACCGTGAATTTAACCTCGATTGGAGCCCTTGCTCGAGCATGAGATTGAGAAAATTCGTTGGAGGGTGACTTGCTCTATGATGGAATTTTTACGAGATAGTTGTAAATGTGACGAGTATAGCTGCAATATGTACACAGGAAGTATATTGTATGAACCGTGCCCTGATTGTGGAAACTTTCCATTTTATAGAGCCATGGCTAGAGCGCAGTAGAACTATACAAAGGAATTGCGTTGCATCATTCTTCCAACGTCTTTAAGGGCTCCATTATTATGGTTCGAGAGATTCGTAGATTTATACATCTGCGGTCGTCCACTTGCGCAGTTGCATCACGCCCATGCGAATAGTCTTGGGATTCCCCAAAATGGGAATCGCCACAAGAAATAGAAGATCAATATCTTGGTGGTATTAGGTGGTTTTTAGAAGGATTGACACTTTGATTTTTGGTATGTAATAAGGGAAATAAGGCCCTTCTCAAACTTTGTAATTTGTTCAATATCAAGCTGCCTGGAGAGTGGGGTGGGTCAAAACACGAAAATTTTTCCAAATTGTTACGTCTGGGGTCAGAAAAGTTGTGTTTTTACGTAAAGATGTGAAAACGTCTTCGCTCGTCACTGCGAATTGTCATCTTGCGTTCGAGCAAAAATTAAAATATTTTCAAAACTGAAAGTATGAATGCTTGGATAGATGGCTATTTTGAGGTTATTCTCGGAAGTGAAGTAACAAGGGCGAGACATTCATTTCATGTAGTCTGGATCATGATGTAATCTTTTTCTTTAATGCATTTTCTCCCGTAGAAGCCAAGAACGAGGTTCGTTTAGGCCTCAGAGGTAAATTGCGATATGCCGTCTATGCCGATCATAGCAAAACAACGGAATTTTCCCGTTTAAGGAGGCTCGCGCAAATTTCAACTAAACTGTGAACTTGCGTAAAAGTGACTGATATTGATAGATAAACTAATGAGGAATCATAATCCACCAAGAAAATAGGGGGTTGACGACGAAATTCGCGAGAAAACCCATTTGTCAGAAAAAATCCTTTTACACGTATCCTTATGGGCCAGGCAAGTTAAACAGAGCACAAACTATGAATTCCTACGTAGTTTACCAAGTTTTGACCGAGTCAAAATGAGAGAATTTCGTCAATTTTGTTGATTGGGCCCGGATTCTACCTGCTCAAACCTTGATCTTGCCAGTATCTGAGCTCCATAAAATAACTGATATAGCTTTCAGGAGGTCAAAACACGTAGAAAAACATATTTAGATAAGGGACCAGGCGCGTGTAAACGCTATTCATACCAACGCACCAATTTGAACGGATTTTGGTGTTTGCCGGAAAAATGTCGTTTTTTTCTGAGATCGGTATTTCGTGAGTCCTCAAGACTCTTGACCTCTGAGGCCTAAACGAACCTCAGTTCCGGTTTCTACGGGAGAAAATACAAAAAAAAAGATTGTCAGCATGATGATTCAGAAATGCCCTGCGCCATGTTTCTTCCCTCTTGAAAATAACGTCAAAAAAATAGCCACTTTTCCATTCATTTTTGAAAGTCTTCAGGGATCTTCCTCGAATGCAAGATGTCAATGCTTAGCGCCCGGCATAAAAAGTTTCGCATCTACCCAGGTGAAAACACAACTTTTCTGACCCCAGACGTAACGATTTGGAAAAATTTTGGTTGTTCGACCCACCGTACTAGATAGTTCCCTGACGACAGACTTTTTCAGAATCATCCACGTCTTCATATCTACTCTCGTGGCCTTGCCTCGGTCCTTGCACCAGCTTGCAAAGTATTATCAAACTTCTCTTCTTGCAAGAGACCGGATAAACTTCTTGGATATACGTGGAACGAGTGAGAGGAGTAGGGACAATTTTGACTCGTATTCAATGAGATATCACTTCCAAATGATCGATCGCGGTATCCCGCAACCCATTTTGTAAATTACCAATTGTGTGATAGATTATCTGGTGAAAACTAAGTAATACGTTCTTGCAATTGTGAATCTATCTTCTCATCGAAGCTTCAACATTCCTGGCAAAAAATGGAGAAAATTTTCGATTCAGTCATTCAAGATTTTTTTCCAATATTTGGTTCTGAATATAACGTAACTAAAATGCGTCAACGTCAGGGAAATATCCACCACTCCTTTCAATACTAAATTTGATGTCATTAATCGATATTCAACAGGGAAAATGATGTCTTTTGTCCCAATTTTGATATTTTGATAGTTTTTCGAGGAGTTTTTCTCTTGGACATATTTAATTTGTATCTGTGGGAGTGAAAAAATGATTTGATTCCATTCAAGGTTCATAATATTAATTAGAAATGAGGAATTATTTTCAATGTTCAGAACTGTTACAACACGAACCAATGTAAAATATATATTTTTCTAAACAAGTACCACAGACGCGGCCTGTTCCAGTGACAATAATAGATCCAATAGCCCTACCTTTGTTTTCCTTATATTCTCAGTGCAATATTCGCGCAAAATGTCCATCACTATGTTAATTCCTTACATCTATGCAGATTATTAAATCAATCCCATGCGGTAACTCGTCTCTGATTGCGTGACGCAATTATCCGCTGTGTTTCATGATGAGTACAAGCCTCACACAACGTTGTTTCATGAAAAAGTGGAAGATAGCTTGTGCGGAGGTACTCGTCAGTGCATCCGGTGCGAATCACTTGGTGCTCACCGATAACATCTGCGTTTGAATAATTGATTATTCATTCAGAATACTACGTTGCCTTTTTGTGTAATCTAACTTTTTCATTCTTTAGGTTGTAAGATTGAGTCTCAGTGCAAAAAATTTGATTCGAGCAGCGAGGAAAATTGTTAAACTCCGTAGTTTATGTTGCATCTCCGAACAATAAATGATTAAATCGAGTATAGAATGAGTTGACTCATAATTCGAGTGTACAACAAAATTAGTGAGAGACGAAGTGTTTGCGGCCGTGAATTTCTTGGGAAAATTTTGAGGATGGAACATTCAAGAGACAGAACAAATAATTCATCTTGGGATGAATAATGAATAAAATTTGATGAATACAATTAGGAAATTCACAAAATAGCCAATATTCGCGTAAGTTAGCGGAGCAGAAAAAGATCATTACACCTTTTTTACAGTGTTGATGGGATTGTGCAATTGATTCAGATTTTGATTATACTTATATATTCCTAGCATAATGCACCAACAATTTATTGATACGACAATCAATGCAAAATCACGTGATAGTCAGATGTACGATATGGATGCTGGAAAGATTGATTCCAACAAAAATCATGCAAGTCCTCATGAAAAAACATACGTACTTTGGGAAATCCTGATATATTCAGTATAAACTGGGTTCTTCCTTCGTTTCGACTTTGAGAACAACCACATGTGCGTCGATCGGGAAAACCCGTTTAACACGACGGAAGTCGTGGGTTTAAAATCTTATTGATGTTTTTCCGTGGAGTTTTATTTTTCGAATACGAAATTCACAAAAGTTGTTTTTACATGGTTTTTGGTAAGCGATTACTCTGTTGTTACAATTTCCTCAATTACTCCTCTTGAGTGCAATTTACTCTTTTCTCACAGATCGCATTGAAATTTATTTAATGATCAGTTATGATGATATCATTCTGTACTTGATGAGTACATCACTATAATGCAGAACAAGGCACTGTATAACAAGCAAGTGATCGGGGGTTATACAATGACGAGGATTCGGTATTGATTCAATTTGTGTCCCTATTGGAACATTCCTAATATTTTTCGGGACACGTGTTCTAACTATTATCATATCGACAGAAACACTTTAGCTCGATTTATTCGGTAGATATCTACATTCTCCGTGTAGAAATATCGCTATCACGGGATATTCACCTATCCCCTAAAAGCTCTTAGCATACGATTTTCATACTGTGTTAAAAACGAAAAAAATTTCAATGGGCAATTCTGGCATCATCATGATGGGTATTTCATAATTGAAGTAACTTGCCCACTAACAACTATGTCAATTAGCTATATCACTTCCCTTTCATCAGAAGTCGTACGATTGCGTCAAGCTATTACTAGAAGGGGTTCAAATATTTATTCAAGAACTGTTCAAGGATCCCAATCCACTGCTAATTTGTACGAAGAATAGATTGAATATTCAATTTTCTATCGTTACGGGGGTGCATGCAGCACAGAAAGTGAGAAATTTTTAAGCTAGCGGTGTTCTACAGATAATGAAAAAGAGTGAATCGATCATACTCAGAAAAAATGATCTTATTCAGATATGAGTAGTTCAGTATTTTGAAATAACGCGTGATACCTTTGTGTACGACCATCGGTAACGTTCGGGGAAAAAATCACACAAGCCACTTTCGATGTATTTGTTGGTGCTTTTTCGTGCAATCACTGATTTTCCACCCAGGGCTACCCAATAAAATTATCATCGAGAAAGGGATCAAAATGTCAGCTCTTGCCCTATGCTTTTTCCTTTTTTGTGTAGAGTGAAGTGACGAGGTGGTTCCAGGCTTTTTCACATCTATTTTTTCTAAAAGTACATTTTGATAGGCACATAACTTCGCCGAGCACCAAAGTATCGAAGAAAATTAGTTTTCAGAATTTGCGGAGTGATTTTGCCCGAAAATCTAGTTTTGTAGTCTGTTCCGTATCTTTATGTGGTTTGACCCTTAAGCACGAGGTTACAGAAGCCCTGGTCAATTTTTTTCATTAAAAGTATCTCGAAGCCAAATAAAATTCCCAAGGCTTGACTGTGAGATCAATAATTTAGTGGCAAAATGTCGAGTCCGTGTGGTGCATCAGAATGTCAGGTCCGTGCCACGTGTGTGATTCTTTTATGTATTACCGATGAGTGTAAAGATTTATATTTGTGCTCAAGTTAACATGTACTCTGCATGTTTTCAACAGTCGAAGCATACATCTTAGAAACTTAGGAAGTAGGCTTTGGGGTTACTACATTTTCAGAGACATTTTTGGCTACCAAATATCGAAATATCCGTGGAACTAATCATATAAAAATTAGACAATTATGATAAGTAATATGCCAGAGGTTCTGATACAATTTCGACAATAATTTCTGATGCACTGAATAACTACATAGATATCTTATAAGAACGTTATTCAAAGATCGGTGCTCTATAACATCTTTAGATCTTTCATGACAAGGGAACCTTGAATATTCATTCAGACGTAAGCGCGCACAATCCAATGTAAATTGACAATCTTGTTTCCTGAATGTGTAGACCGTGATTGAGTTTTGCTTATGTTCCTCTCAAATAAATTGGTTCACGATACGATATGTATTTGACATAAAAGCGCGTATTCCTTGATGAAATTTTTTCAATCTCAACATTCTTATTGTAATAATCGACGATGAGTACAGATATTTGGAAAACTTAGCTAAATGTGAGTAACTAATTCGCAATGATCAATTCATTTTGCTTTCGGGAATGCATAACCAAATATGGTACGATAATTTTTTAATTTTCACATGCTTTGGCGTAATCATGCAAAGATTTTCTTCTAATCAAAAGAGCTTCGGTTGTCATGTACGTTGAACATCTCAGCCAGACAGTTGCATCGAGAGAGTGACTGGCTCAATTGAAGCATTCAGACTCGAGGAAAGCAAAAAAAGTACCGGATATCGTCATCGATCGCGTCAGCTCGGGGATTCTTGGCTCTCGGTACTAAAGCACCGGCGCGGCGGTGACTTTACATTTACGGTTCACGAACTTTTGATGATGACGATCTGTAATGATGATGATGATAATAATTATGACAATCATGATCATGATCACGACAGTTTTCAAAGTCTCGAGATGGATAAATAGAAGTGTCTACGCCCAAATTTGATGAGCGTCGCGTCACCATACGACTGACGTGTACCTTGTTGAACAATTATACTCTTTGCTAGATAGATATAGTTTCCCCACCCAAGCGCCTACGCTACGCTTCGCTAGTAATCGCATAACTACATATGCTGTGAAGCGGCATCGCTATATAGACTATTAGACCAAGGACGCACGCATTGATGAGCGCTGATTTAATTATGCAGATTTCACAAGTTTTCCGTGTTCAACAAATAATTTACGATTCATTTTTTTCTCTTTTCCTCCTCTAACACGTCCATTTTTCAGAAATTCGAGATGAGTTGCCATTATGAGAAGATAGAGTTGGGTTGTGAGACCGTAGACGCATCGGAACCGTCTATTCCATCAAGTATTGGATGTAAAAAAGCTGTTCTTTCAAAAAAGCCCATCCCAGAAATGACTTGATTTTCATTTTATCACATCAATATTTTGATCAATCTTAAGCATTTCATAATATATCATGATTGGCTTAACAGAGCGCATTACAAAAATCATTCCAATTAGGTACGCCTAGTTTTGCGCAATCATCCGTTAGAATATTCCATAACGGCATGATTTGGTTTGATTTTGCAGGGAATCAGGAAGACAGCCCTGTTTGAAGTATGAGTTTAACGTTTCAGAAAAGATGATGCATGTTATCCGTCGGGTTAATATCAAATTTCTGGTGACGTGAGAACTATCAATAGATCGCTATTCAAAAATTGAATGAGAAAAGTAATCAACTGAACCATGAAAACTTTCGAACTACTTTGAAGGTATGTATAAGGAACAGGGTGTCCGTTATTTCGCAGCACGTGTTTTCCAGTATTTTTTAAGGAGATTCCTTCGCCTCCTAAAGGGCCTTCTTATAACCAGAAATGAAGTGAAAAACTTCGACTAAAAGCAAAAAAATACCTCCTCCCCCCTGTAGAGCCGTTTTTGGTGATCTTCTAGTGAAATTTTTTCCCAAGTTATTGGCCTCTCCTCGGGCCTCCCTTGTGCATGCATGTGTTTGAATGGCTCTAAAGTTATTTTCAATCGATAGCTGACAAATTTTCCTTTCAAATGGCCCCCTAATGAAGTCAATTTAGTGGACAACAACCAGAGCTGTGACTGGTTTCGAAAAAAGAGAGAGCCGTAGGTGTCCAATCTGAGGGTCGAACAGCGATTTTCCATCATCCCTGAGCTCACAGATTTGACACCTTCGACTCTTTTTTTTCGAAATCAGTCACAGCTCTGGTTGTTGTCCACTAACTTGACTTTATCAGGGGGCCATTTGAAAGGAAAGTTTGTCGGATATCGACTGAAAATAATTTTAGAGGCATTCAATCACACGCATGCACAGGAGAGGCCAATAACTGAAGAAGAAAGACTTGAAGATCACTAAAATCGCTAAAGATGGCTTTACAGGGAAGGATGGGGGAAAAAATTGCTTTTGCTTGTACTCAAAATTTTTCTTCTCCATTTTTGGTAATGAGCAAACCCTCTCAAGGATGAAAGAGCCCATAGAAAAATATTGGGAAATAATGAACACACGGAAATACGGATGTGGAAGTCGTATCCTTATTGCGTACTTAACAATCTCGACTTTCGAGTTTATTCGATGACTTTTTGAGATATCACAAATATTGAACGTATGACCAATTCCAAATGTTTCAACGAATCGGTGATCGCGTTTCTATCTGTGGTACTTCAAAAAGGCATTGAATAAACTCGGAAGTCGACAATGTCGGTATCCGACATTCTTTTCATGGAGAATCATTCCAGCAAGTTAAAAAAATTCAAATGTGGCAACACCCGTGAATTCAAATCTAGCGGTGCGAAAAATGCGTTATATGTTTAATGAGTGTGCAAATACGGCCTATTACGTAGCTGAATGCTGTCATAAAATAGACGGTAGCAAGTGTTTCCTTGTGCGAATAAGAGCTTATATATCGTTTGCTCTTGGCTTGTCTACATATGCGCGCCTATATACTTTGTACATACGTGTACTTGAGTGCGATATTGTGGAGCAATGAACGAGTTCCACGTGTGTGCAAATTCAGCTATATACGCGTGCTTACACTTTATTGCGTAAGAGTTTGCGATGCCTTGAGGCTTGGGCAAAGCGCTAGGTACTGCAACAAACTGAAGCAGATTTCGCGAGTCCGTGGACAAATTTTTCGCTCTAGCACTTATGGTACCGAACAAATTTGTACCGTTACACTATATCTCTTGCACATGACAGGGTTTACAAAATATAGATATGAGACGTTGTGACATGTAAACTTTTTTTAATTTTGTTGTTTGCACCAAAGGATTGGGAAACTTGTTATTCTGTGCTAAATTTATGATCATGTTTTCCGTATCCCACTAGACAGATGAAAAATGGAAGATGAATGGTAGATCTCGATGGTAGATTGTGTTTTAAATCGACTCATATCGACAAAGAACGCCTGCAACTACCGAGATTTTTTGTGGCATAATTTTCAGGATTATTCGATGACTCTTAGAGATGAAATGTCAAATTACTCGAGGATGATTGAAACACGCAAATTGTAGCTCGCAAAATCAATCTCTCCTCATAGGGACTAAGATTCATTCATGAGCTAAAAAGCAGATAACTTCCAAAGAAAATCATGGATTGATATGAGTTCCAAAATTCGTATAATCGAGTTCAATCATAAGAAATTAGATTGAACATAGTCTGTTTCGCAACTCAAGATTGATCAGAAGCGTTGTAAGAAATTGGCGAATCTATTATCTTATCTGAACTTGATGGCAAATATTATTGGATTGCCTCAAGAGACTGCCGATCTCGCTGCCGATTAAACAGATGTAGCATTTCGATTGCGTCCTTCAAATGATGGCGATTTCGATATCCTGCCTATATACAAACCAAATCCTGTGTATATATCTAGGTCATCGCCATGACCACGCAAGGATACGCTCATAAATAATTGCACGGCGAGAGGCACTGTAGCGATGGCAGGGACGTTTTATCCAAAAAGACCTCGAGCAGAGTCAAGTTCGTGCGATGGAGTATGAGTGAAGGTGGTTCGTTAGTGCGGGCAATGTTTTACATTTGGTTGACCTTCTCATCGCAATTTTTTTTTTCTTTTATCTTTTTCCTGATGTTTCTTCATTTTGTGTAGTACTTTTGCAAGAGCCCCAAAGTTACTCAATTATGAATCGTCGTTCCGGGATTGTCGCTTGGAAAATCACTGCTTGCAAACAAAATATTCATTTTTTCTAAATTCTATCGTCACTCGCAATCTCGCTCGCAATAAAATTTGGGTAGTGAGAGCTACTCGAGATTTTTTGTGGAGAGCATTGGACAAATCTGAGAAAATTGGTTTCTTAGGAATTAGGGAATTATGATTCTCTCGATTATGGATCGTCAATGAACCCCTTTTCATTTACAATTCCATTGATTTTTGCCCGATCTTGCCGGTGCTTGTTTGGTTATTCGATCAGGCAGCGATATGACAGTTGTCAAACGTGGGTCTGGACGTAGATAAGGCATTTGTTTTCAAACGTCATAGTGCAAGAAATTTTTTTAAACATAGTAAATGGATTTCTTAGTAGTATTATTCTAAGAAGTTGAATTTCGTGAGTGTCATACAATTAATCAGGAAATTACTCGTGCATCGCTGCGTTGCCTATTTTTGGCGCTGCATATCAAGAAACATAGGTGACATAGAATTCCTAAATTTGAAAAGTAACAATACATCATCACTCAATGATCACTTAGCCTCTGATCACGACTCTAGTATGAAAATCAATGCTAGTACAGGAACGTAAGTCAAGGACCAATCAAAAAAGGCCAGTGAAATAATTTCGTTTAAAAAAATGAATTGATCAGCCTTGATACCCAGAGTCCCTTACTCCACTCACATTTAATCGTTCTTCTGATTTTTTGTACTGGACCTACCGCAGTTACAGGCAAATATAAAATCTATTGTGAGAATAATTGTAACATGCATGAATACTAAGAAAGAGAAACTGATAATTCCCATCTTGTAAGAGAATTTGATCGCTTGGGTAGACAAGTCATTGCTCCAGCACTGTCGGGGGTCGAATGCCACATCAGTGTAACAAACACGTTATATGTATTGACGAAGCTTGATTTTGTAAGAACTCGTGCAGAACTAGCTCTCACGTTTTCATTTTATCTGACGGGGAGTCTCGGTGGCGGTGGCGTTTCGAGATGACGATCATTAGAGAACAAGCTCGCGCGCAAAGTTTCCTTTTTTTCGAAATCATTGAAAAATCGTATCGTACTTCGGTATCTACAGTATAAGACTATATATGAGGGGAAAACACTTATTTTCTGGTGTGCAACAGCCCAGAGGGTAGCGATAATTATTGCCGTTTATCAGAGCCGGGTCGATTTTTTTCCCGAGCCTATCTATGTTTCAATTTCACAATTTTGAGCCGTGCTTGCGCATGAATAACATGATCATGTGAAAACAGGCTAATATACTTGCTCAGCGATTTCATCACTATTCTTTCATCAATATAATTCATCATAATTTTAATATTATCTGAAACACTTGTCATATTTGTTATTTACCTAGCTCCCGTTTATTCATTGAATCATAAAATCCATTCAATGAGAAAAACCATTGGGAACTCAATTCACATTCTTCTACCATCTCGTCTACCATACATGATGCAAGCTATTAGAATGAATTTTGTGATACATTTTTTGCTGTCATTAATTTTTCTAAAATAATTTCAGCCCCGAACTGATTGGCTGTACACATGACACGGAAAATGATTTTGCAACATAGCTTGTTAAAACTCATTACTCTCGCCAATATCAATTTAATTCCTTCATTTTCACGAGTGTCACATTCATCATCGGTAAAATTTATTACCATCAATTGCACTCACAAAGCAATATGTATCATGACAGCAGACAGCAGTACAGAAAATACTATATAGCCACCACACACGAATCGATTCGATACAAGGCTCTGACTTTGTACTCAAACAAAAGAGAACGATACGAATTTTCGTTCGTCCTCAAAGCTGCACGATCGGGGCCGTGATTTACTTTCATCAGGTATTCGATTCTGGTATACAGTTATACACCCATATATTTTGAAGCCAATCACTTTACAAGCGAATTCACTTGCAACGGTAGTCTGTTAGCTGATATCAAAAAAGGGGCACACAAAGCAATTGTATCTCGATAATTTTTTCAATCTACTGTATAGAATTCGCGCGCGACGCTACTCTTTCTGAGAGCTTTTTATCGTCACCCGAATCTAGCGCTTGGGGATCGAAAATTTGTGCAATCATACGTGGCTCTCTCACTTTCAGATATATGTATGATTGAACAAATATATCATACGAAAATAAATTTATTATGTGAGTGTGAACATGGAAAATAAATTTTTAGTTGTGTCCAGGTGGATCGAAGAATTTTGGTTTGATGTAAGAATGCGTGCTCTGGACAATCCACCTCCATTTTCGGCCATGGTTTCCATAATATGAATCGGCAAAATTTGACATTTTGTCTGAATCTTGACATATTCGTGACTTCATATCTTATTTCCATCGAAAATCTTTTTTTTTACATAAATGAAGGAAGCAATCGTTTTAAAAGGAAATTTACGGTAACTTCAGAGGCTTTTGTATCCATGAAAAAATTACTGTCAAAAACTCAGCGTTGAGTTTCCCGATAGAGCTAAAAGCGAGGCTAAAAGACTGACACCTCCCCATGAATTAGCCATAACTTTTGTCCCGGGTAGGCGAAGTTTACCAAAATTGACATGGAATCTTTTGACGCTCAAATCAACGTGTGCTACGAGTTTCATCAAAATCTCAGCGTTAAATCTCTTAGGTGCGGTACTTCCAATTAATCGTTATTTGACCAAAATAGCACTCTGGATTTTGCTAAATGGCGATTCAGCCAAAAATAGAGAAGGATTGTCCAGTGTACCACGAAATTTACGTCGAACCAAAACATGCACAATAACAGGAGAACCGGTCACTACCGCATCCCTCCCCCTCCCCGATCGCCTCGAATCATCCCCGGACTGTCTATTGAGAAATTACATTATCGTGGTGAACTTATTGGTCTATTTGCGATAAGAGTATGTATAGAGTGCTTTTAGCCACTCTGTGATCGAGTTGTAATCTTCAGTAATGACACGTTTCATGTATAGATGGGTGGTAGCCGTCAGGCCACAGGTGTCGGTTCGAAATTAACCGGAGAAGAGTAAGACGATACCATGTAATCAGAGTGACACGTCTCTCAAAGGGCTACCGTCCTCCTCTATACCCTGCATCGGAGCTGGGGAATTTAATCGAAGGCTACTCTTGTCGGCGGCGGTTTTGGCCCTATAATAAGCCACTCCGCCGCGATATGTAGCCTTTTATACCAGAATTTCACTTAAATACTTCTCGAATCGCGTGACTGCAGCTTAGAAGCGACTGGGGGGCTTTTTATACAGAGCGAGATAATTTTAATGATGGGAAACAGACGTTAAAAATCGATCTCGGTGATTGCTGATTCCCTTATCAAAGATGTAGACGCGGAGATCCCACTTCTTGCTTCACCGAAGTAAAATGTGTTAGGAAAACTGAAAGAATTTGCAATTAGTTCGAGATCAGTTACTCCACGACGTTGGAAAATTCGATTTCATAAACGCAGCGAGATTGCGATTTTTTTCTCGCATCGGTATGTGTCAGTGACGTCTCGCTCGCTGAAGTAACAATGATTCCCGCGTCAACTATACTTTTATTGCTGCCGATCTTTATGTGTGCGACTTCATCATCAGTATTGGAATCTGGAATTTGAACGGAGCTGCTTTTTACGACTAGTAGATATCTCCTATGTAGGTGTGCAACTCTGAGTGTGACTCGACATTGAATCACCGGCCGATAGGGGTTTTTTTTTTCATCGGACTCTTTCTCGTCAGAAGCGATGAGGTTCGAATCCTGTCATCTTTTTCCAGCAAAGAATTGCTAAATTTTTCACCATTACTCAGTTCCTTGCAAAAATTGTTCGAGAACATCAATTTTGGAGAAATTCCAAGTACATATTACAAGAATCGTCTTTACATCGCTTGCAGACAAAATCTAAGAATGTTACGGATAACAGATTCACATACCACGAAAACAACTTTCATAGCACCTAGAATCTGGTCTGAATCTTATTAAGGTTTCGACCTCGGGTCATCTACAATTCCTACTCTTCAAAAGGAACTATCGCCCAGTACTGAGGTCAGAGGGTCCAAAAACTTGTACCAATCTCAAGCGGGTATCAATGAATGCTCCGATATTTTCAGAAACATTTTTGGTCGAAAAATTTTCTGAAATGAAAGATGTACAATTTGAGTAGATCCCTCTCATGTAGGGCCCTTACAAGGGGAGTCCGGAGGGTCCGGGTCATCAAATCTCACCGAACTTTTCTCACAGTCTCGTACCACTTGGAATATTAAGAATCCAACAAAGCTCCATCAAATGGGGTTTCTGTTCAGAGCTACAACCTAATGACATTAGCATTGCTCATATACATAGGCTCACATAGGCCCTTGTTACGAAGTGGTATGTATAGATATACTGGCAATGCAAACGGTTTTTGCTTGTAGTTCAGAACGCGAGGCCTATTCGACGGGGTTATACTTTGGAATTCTCATTTTATATCATTCCTAGATGATACGAGACTGTGAAAAAATCTTGGTGAGATTTTATGCCCCGTACCCTTCGGACTTTCCTTGTTAATCTCAACTTCATTTCACAGTATATTGTGGGTAATTTCGAGATACATGCTGGACTTGATGCTTCTATGACATAATGATCTGAATAATTCATTTTGGGGTCAGAAACGAAAATTAGGAGTCCAGAATTTGGGATTGACCCGCAAGGTCAACGCACTTAGTAATTGATCTGGCTTTTTTTTATCGTCGCCGACAACGTTGTTGTTGTTGTTTTTTTTATAATGAATCTGACTTTTAACAAGAATTTTCATTTGAATCCCCCATAAAAATGGTTCCATGGTCTCTGAGATCCAATGATTCATAGACTTCTCTTGGATTTGGAGAGGAAAAGGTTCGGGATTTTCCACGATTTCCTGTTGTTTCCAAGATAGAACGAGGGGAAGGGGGACGTGAGACGACTGATGAGGCATTCTGTACATCATCCTTGGGCTTTTGATTGCACCCCAAAAACCGCTAATATTAATCTTCAAAGAGAAGCGAAGAAAGATACTTCTCCATGATGGGAAAACCCTATCAAAATTGCCGCTTGCCGCAATCAAAGTTTTGGAATGGAAGTTTCAAAACTCCAACTCGGGGAGCTTTCAAAGACTATGTATAAGATCACACGAAGAAAGCTCATCAAAAGAGTTAAAAAAACAGACTAGCAGAAAACTAAGCTTGCAAAGTCTCTTTGCTATCCACACAAACGAAACACAATCCTCAACCGTATATTGATCTTGTTACACGAGCGTTGCACCACTTTGGACGCATGCCTCGACATTTCATTCCGCGCAACTTGCACATCCATCGCAGAGAACGAAGTCTGACCCAGAGACTAAAAAGCTATATGAAAGCTTTGCACATGTGCGAAAAATATGGATGGGGTTAGGAAAGGAGTGTAGCGTGACAAAATTAGACTGGATAGCTCTGCAATGATGCGGATAGACGAGGAAAAGTACGTTATTCTTGCTGTAGAGTTGGTTAGAGCCGCGCCATCCCGAATAGAAGCTCGCGCAAGCTCAGAAGTATGACGAGACAGTTATATTTGGATGCTTCCGCAATAGTGAAATGAGAATATACGAAAGACTTCTCGCGTTCTATTAGGAAATCTCTGACAACGAGAGACTTGATCCTATTCTGGATATATGAGCGTCTGGAGATGAAGAACGCTATACATATGTAGACGCTTAGAGATGAATCGAACCATCCGGGTTGCGAATAGAATGGAAATAGATACATGCTCCTGTTATAGGAGGTATAATTGCTGTCGTAGTTGAATTTTTGATCAGAGTTCTGACCAGATACGGTAAAGGTCAATTTTCCATGGGCAAATAATATTGAAGCTTTGGTAGAATATTTTCCTTCACTATTACAAAATTCTTACAATATAATGGTCATTATAGTCTTGAGAAACCACAAATTGGCTAAAAAAGTGTTACACTCTTAGCATTTGCAGCTACAAGCTAAATGTTGACGGTGACATAGCTAAGTAATTTATGTTGGTTCGCAAATAGCTCATCTGCTGAGGATTCCTGAATGGAAAGATAACTCAAAAATTCCATGCCTTTCATTACCGGTCAAAAGTTAAGATTGCGTACATCAGAAAAAAAGTTCGATTTTGACCACCCGACTGCTAAGATCTACTTGATCCAGAATGACTCTACTTGGGCTCATTTTGTAACTTTTTTCAAGCACTTTGGGGACTTAGTGTGGATTTTTTCCTCCGGCTCAACAGGATTTCAATAGGTCAAGTCAAATCCTTGGAAAAATCCACTCTCAGACTTCTGCAAGTCAGACGCATGAGGGGATGAATCGGGGTATCCAAAAAGCATTTGAGGTGCAAGTTGAGAGCTTTGAAATCCGTTCTTGAAAATTATTCTAGCTTGTTTCTGATTCGGGCTGAGACTTTTTTTAAAGGAAGATTTTTCTCGAAGAAGAGTCCCAAAAACCATGAAAAGTGAAGAAATCGGGCTCACGGTGGTATCTCTCTGATTTCTTCCAAGTTTTTCCGTGTTGTTGATGAGAGGAACCAAGATCAGTGCTTATACCTGTGAAAGAATAAGTCCATTCATAATTTCTCAATGACTGGTCCTTTTTTCAAGAAAAATCATCCTCTACAGTAAGAGTCACAGCTCGGACCGGCAATAACCTAGATCAATGTCTAAAAACGGACTTTAAAGCTCTTGACTTCTACTTTGAGATGCTTTTTTAATCATCTGAATCCGACAATCTCCGCCAGACTTGCGGAGGTTTGCGTATTGGCTCGATTTTCATAAAACTTTACAAAAGTTCAGACTGAATTTGCAAGAATCTACTAAACTGCGTGGAAATTTACCAAATATTTCTTGAAGTGCTTGTAAAAAGCTACAAAATGAGCCTAATGAGTCATTTTGGACCGAGGAGATCTGAGCAATCGAGTAATACAAATTGAATTGTTTTTATTAGACGTACACAAACTTCCGACCGGTAGTGTATATAACAATTTTTGAGTGCATCAATCAGGCCAGGAAAATCGTCCATAAAGTTTCTCATGTACAGAGACATGAATACATGAGAATCAATGTGATACAGTGGGCTGTCAGGAATGCAGGCTCGAAATTCAGTGCTGAGGATCAAGCTCGGGATCAAGAGTACAAAGTCACGCAGTTGGTCACTCTCAATTTTTGTATTGGGTTCCACTTCATAGCTTCGAAAGTGAGCAACTTTGAAAAAAAAGGACAGAATGTTGTGGGTTTCGATATTGGTGTATGTATCAAGAGTTGACCATGCAAAACGGATCATTGCTTGTTCAAGCGATCAAATGCCTTCACTATATGCGTCGACATTATCCCCATGAGGTGCGACGCGAATACGAGCACACCTGTGCGCACGTGCCTTCTCTGCTGCCACGACATGCGATACCTTATTATCTTACCAAGTGCAATTTTTTGATCGGGCTGATTCTTTACAAGAATCTTGAGAAATCGCATAACACGAAATTTTCATCAGTGAACTCAATATAAAGTCAATTTTTTCGGACTTCTATCTTGGAGAAACAAAAGAAAGATTTTGAGCTCTGAAAAGACAAAAAAAAACGTGCGAAAGTGACATGAAAAACAATATTGTTATTGAAGCAATAACATGCGTGGTTTCTTGAATTGGGTGTACAATTTACACTATTTTCCGTAATATTATTTTGTCGATTGGACTCGTTGCGAGCTGCTTGAGATCCTTTTGATCGCCTTTTAGTGTATTCATCGGATAGTCGAAAAATTGTAGGATATATATTATTAAATTAAAATCGATTTGATGATTTTAATCACGGCCTCAACGTGATTCAAGGTTACACAATTATAACCAAAGTTGAATTTTGAGTAGTAAATAGGAACTTCATCATACGCGTGCGAGTAGGCGAGTACTCACGACAAGTTATTAAAAAACTTTATTATCAAAAAAAAATTCAGAGAAAGCATTAAAGTACATCTTTGTTCCTCGTTCTCGAGGCTACTCATTCAAAACATTTGAACTCAGCATTTGATATAGTTCCCATAATCGGCAAACCACGTTCCCTAAAAATTTGATCGAATCTCATTTGTTCCTATTCTACTTTATTTGAACTTGCTGCACTTGACATCGAATTCCAAGTCAGCAGTCCTCGCTACAATCATCAAAACTTCCAAACCCTCGTCCAAATCACGGCGAAGAAGACGCTGTTTCATGGATCCAACAAGCATTGCCTAAATTTAGTAGCATCTTGTCTATTGATGATGTCTGTACCTTGAAAACGCTTGAAAAACTAACCCTTGACAAAATGCAGTACCAAAATTGGATGCTGTATTGCTGTCCCTTCAGAAGGCAAGAACATCTGCAGCTGCATTGAGAAGCCCGTTACTTATTATACATGTATCAAAATTGAAAGCTGATCGAGCTGGTCTCGCATCATCGCTCTTATTGGCATGCACTCTCTCGCGGAGGCGCGTGGACAGCATCAGCATCATATGCTACTGCATCCAGAGGTATCGGTAACAGAAGCTATACATAATGGCAACAGCAGGCCATGTGGCAGCTGATGAGAGTTGGCAGCTGCATCAGCCTAAATAAAAAAAACGCCTCGACTTTATTCACCATACCTGGTCCACACTCCATACAACATCAGCGCTGGCGCATCGTGCGGTGTATACGGTCGTGGTGAGCCAAAGTTACCCTGACTTTCGCGAACCATCAGCCGCTGTATGATGACGCTCGCGCGCACCTGTCTCCATATCAAGTCCTATAGCACACATCGCCATCAGTGAAATGCTAACCGCAAAAGTCATGCGTCCCGGAAGCCAAGGCCAATGCCATCACCCGAGCTTGCCACTGAACTCATTCGGTCTCGGGATCATTGCCTTTTTTGCGAGCGCGTGCCATCACAGATGCATCTTTTGGGATTTCATTGGAGTATGTAGCAAATTGTGAGAGCTCCCGATAATTTTGAGCAAACCGTTTTGCAGGATGATTCTTTCGGATGAGTAACAATTGCATGCGTGCCGACTACTGTTCAAGTTCTAATTTGATTTTGTGGAATCATTATTCTCTTTTGCTTTCTCTAAAGAGGAAGGGTGTTTTCGCAACAGCAAATTTTTGATCAATTTTTCCATCCCAATTGCATACTTCTTTCAACAAAAGTCCTTTTATCTTGTCCCTCTCGCCGAAACATGATCAATTTTTGCTCTTCTATAAGCTGTAGAGAATCATTCAGAGATGAGGCCAGTGATTTGACATCTCTTTTCCCCCAGTTTCATCTAATGTAGAGGCTTTTTAAGCAAAAATTGCTTGAATCTCGGGTTTCAATAGTATGATATTTTTCCCCACCAAGGTCATAATGGGACTCGAATTGCCTAGATTATAGTTTTTCCGACACGATCTATCAATTTGTCAAGTCCGAAATTTCATTCAATCTCTGCAAACCTCAATTTTCTGAGAAAATCTAAATTTCCGCCAAAAATCTCAATTTAATCGTCCTGAAACCAACTATATCAAAATTCTGTCTTGAACAGATGATATATGTTGCTAAAAACCCCTTACTCTCCCGAAATTCCCCCAGTAAGCTTCCTCAATGAAATTAACTTAAAATAAACGAAAATTTTTTTTTTAATATCAATTCTTTGCCCGTATATCTTTCTAAAGAACTTATTTACCAATTTTCCAAGGACCTACGGAGAATTCGGAGATAATTTCTATAGAAATATAGATAACTCGATAGATAAGCATTTTGTATCGATTGGTTGATACCGAATTTTAGTTGAACTCATAAACCATGATTGAAATCAAATTTCTTCCCAGGAAAATCAAAATTTTTACCAAAACTTCATCCTGATCATTCTACACGAATTCAACTGGAATTCCGTATCAACCAATCGATGAAGGATGCTTAGAAAATATCAATTTAGTTCATTGAAAGTTTGGCACATTACTTGTAAAGAAAGATACAGGAGAAAAATTAGAATTGAAAGAAATATTTTATTTTATTTTGAGTTATCTTTTTGTAGAAGCTTTAGGGGAATTCGGAGCACCTAAATTGAAGGTTTTTGGCAATATCTATCGTTTGGTTGAGACGTTGGTTGAATCTAAACTGAAGCTTTTGGGGAAAATTTTGATCTTCCCCAGACAACTGAGGTCTATGCTAAGTAAATGAAATTTCAGATTAGGCCGAAAAAATCATAGCTCAGGTGGACCCTTCATCCCGTAAGACCGTGGTGAAAAAAAATGTTCTTAAATAAAACCAGGGAATTCTAGCAATTTTCTTTTAAAAAACCTCTGGATCAAATTTGACTGGGACAGGAGACTTGCCGAATCACTGGCCTCACCTATGGATGATTCTCTACAATCTCTAGGAAGGCAAAAGTTGATCAGGTCAACTTCAGAAGAGTAAGCGTGGCGCGAACAAACAATACATACACGCATATACATACACATTCACACTCACAAATAATATGATGTGATTTGTTCGTTATAAAATTCAGCATGAATCTGATCTGTAATGTATCATTCCCCATGAGAATGGAAATGGCTCCGATTATAATGAGATACCGCGTAGAGAAAGCATTCTGCTAATCTATTTTAGCAGCGTATTTTTATGTGAAATCTAGGAACTGATTTGGATAGGTAACCGATTATTTTGAGTCTATAAAGTGCCCATCGGCGGAGGTACTGCAATGTACACTGCAGTGGTTCCAACTCGGGTTCCAATAACAGATGGATCTCGGACCTTACGATTCTTTCATACTCAACGTCCATTGAATCGTATTTACTCAAAAAATATAGCCAACAACAATTTCGCATGGTGGTTCAATATGTCGAGGATGCAAAGAAAGATTCAAATCCGTACAGTCGTGTTAGTCAAAATGCGAGTGTTCGAGTTGTAACCTCTGTACAATCACGTAAATTCGGCATACCATTGAACGTGTTAAGCAATGTTAATTTTTTCAAAAATTTAAATTTCTTCATAATTACACAAAAAATCTGTGAAATCCGCTGAAGGAAATAGGGTTCATCACGCAGGGCAATAGCCTGATGACTCTGTGAACTTACCAGGATTTGACATTCAACTTCTTTCTAACCATCAAAAGGATGTTAGTGTGAATCTCCCGGATTATAAGAAGTGGGCTTTACGACGTCCGAAAACCACTTCCGATATAGTACATTACGCAACAAGTGCGAGAAGGGCGATTTCCGCACAAGTTGCCGATCGAGTGTGAGAAGTAAAATTCTTGCACAGTTTTTGAATTTTACGCACACCCAGAAGAGCACATTTACGCACGCTCGCTTCTCGCACGAGTCGGCAACGAGTGCGGAAACTTCTCGCACGTGTTGCGTATATTATTTTTTGCAATTAGTGCGCAAAGTTGTATCACTGCAGCTACGAAAGCTGTGATCGGGGCAGGAGGGACGGGGTCCGGGGCGGAGCCTCGGCGGGGGTGCAGGGGGCGGGGCTCCGCCCCCCGACTGAAAAAAAATTCTGAAAATGGTCTAAAAAAGTCTTCCTCTCATAAGTATTCCGTAGACACTGCACAATTCCAACCATAGTTGATTTTTGAATAATAAAAAATTGAAGGGTGTACAGATGAATAATTGGATCATTCCAAAAGAATCATTCCCAATAATTGATATTCTTTGGTAAGTTATTAAATGACAATTTTCTGAGTTAGATTAGTCAGAATTTTTATGATTTCAATAACTCACAAAATTCAAATAACTGAAGACAAGATTAGAGCCCTGAGTATTAAACTAAATATCTGTTTTCGTTGGTTGAGTGTACACCATCATTAGAGCATACATTCAGAGTTTTTTCTAGGTTGATCAAAACTGAACATCTCTTCGAACATCAGAATGGAATATAAACTCATCAGTCATCTCTATCACGGACATTCTTATCAAAAGAATGTGATTAGATGGTGGCGAGAACTGATTAAAACTTGGACTAACTAACTTGGAACGTTTTGGACCGTTCAGTTTCATGGATTGGAAAAGACTCTCGAGATCGTCAAACATCTCACAGATATGCCAAGTGACTTGTGCGAGAATTTACATTTACGCATTGCAATCTGTGCGAGAAATGAATTTCACGCACAGTTCATCGGTGCGTAAATGTGAAACTGTGCGAGAAGTCTTTCCCGCATTACTTCACGCACTGCTGATAATGAAGAGAAGTTGGATTTACGCACAACTTTGCGCACGAAATTGCAAAAAAATTATAATACCATCATGGTTCTTCGATAGCATGCGTCACCACAGCAGGGTTTCAAAAAGAATTGAAGGCTCAGGATACGTCAGCAGGGATCAATTAGCGGCATGTTGGACTATTTAATAGATTCTGAAGCATGACTATAACAAGCAGATCAGAACTATCATTCGTGATTTATTTCCAGCATGGGGCAAATTTGCAACCAAACGAGCTAATGAGGTCTTCAAAAATGTGGAAAGTTCCAAATCATGTGAATGGAAATGGTGATGCGGAAAAAATGTCGTTCCAGACATACGTCAACGAGCTGCTCAAAACATCAATACCATATCATATAATTTTTCACGTTAAAGAATATTGTTCAAATTAACAAGCTATAATGGTTTTTCCTGAGCTTTTGCAAGAGTTTCATCTTATTCCCGTGAAAAGTCAGTTGTCCAGCTATTTTTGTGATAAAATGCTTTTTCCCATTAGAAAAAAAACAATCTTACACTCACACACATTTCACACGCAACTACTGAAGCGCGATTGGGTAAACGCTCTTCTGGATAACTGCCCTCTATGAAATCTAAGCTCTTTTGCAATACAAGATCTCGCATATCGAAACTCATATAGAGTCAAGCTTGCGAGCTGCGGATTGAGAGTATCGCGCAACATTGGCATCCATTATACCTTCAATTAATCGCCTCTAATGAGTTTCTCGCCGGAATGACAATTGAAACATAGAGTGCGGTGTCACTGCCAAATGATTGCAGAAATGTATACAGCATCCAAGCTAACATACAGCATCGCTATAGTTTATAGACTGCGTCAATTTCGAAATTTCAAGCAAGCGTCGCTCGCGACGTTGACGCTCCAATTCACTGTTTATTCTAAAGGCGCGGTCGAGTCAACATTCAAGAACCGAGTGCAATTGCGCGTCATGCCAAAAATGGAAAATATAGAATATTGATGCGAAAATAGTACGCAATAAGGTTAGAAATTACGAAATCGTGAGGATTCATCGAACTCATATGTGAGTGAAACAATGCGGGGGTATGGTGTCGATCTGTGAGAGACGTGCCCGATGCATTTCATCGCGAATCATGCGAATAAGTCGAGCGATTTAAGTGAGTCAGGGGAAAGGCGCAGCACACATTTATCGGCAATTCTAAACTATCGAGCATTGTGTACGTGTTGGCAAGACTTACGGTTCTCACGTAATAAAATTCCAAACGAGCTTTAATGTCATTGTGCCAGTTTTATTATCTAACGAACGAAAGTCATGCATGAGCGTTAGTGCGTTCCCGTACGGTAGCTCGCTTACGCTAAAATTATGCCTGAACAAGCCATATTTTAACGTAGAACGTTGCAATTTGTCCCTATGGTATCAATTGGCTGGATTTAATTAATTGAATGCACTATCGTCTACTACTTAGCTGTTTCTTTCTTTTTACTGTATTGAATGATGTAATTGCAGAAAAAGGACCCCGCCATCAATCATAGGATTTTGGGTTTCAGCTAAATGTGACCGTTTGGTAGTTAAACGATAGATTTTGACGAGCTGAATAAAAGTCTCAACGGGCGCAAGGAACGATAACGTGTCGTTTTTGAGTAATTCGTGGTCAAAGTTCCCTGAGCTTGCAAGCTAAAGTGGGGTTATGCAATGTTTACAAGAAGCTGTGCGCATTCGAATTCCCTGCTAACTTGTCCGTTTCGTCTCGTTGGACTCGAAATATGATTGCAAAGTAGTTCATTGTTCATTCCAGATTATTTAATAATGAGATTATTTAATAATAAGATTTCTGCATCGAGAAATAACCGAAAATCGCGCGAGTTTGAGAGGGTAAGGCTGGAGGAATTGTCTACATGCTCAACAGAGCTGCAAAATAGCTCGTCTATATTTTAGTGAGTTTTTGAAGATTTCTGCATTGAGGAATAGCCAAAAATCGCACAAGTTTGAGAAAGCAAGGCTGGAAGGATCGTCTATATTCAGGAAAGTACACAAAGAAGAGCTTTTGAGATACTGTTTTAGAGTGAGCTCTTTCAAAGAAAGTCACGATGTTCTGGTCAGCGAGATTTGCACGCATTTAAACGAATGATTCGCCGGAAAAATCAAACCCAGCCGAAAATGATTGACTGAGTGAGTATCATTTGACGGACTAGCGAGTGGTAATGCAAATCTTGCGGCAACAGATATGCATCTATTCGACATCATAAAATATTAGATTATAACCAGGAGATATCACATTTTAGTCAAGAATTGATGAAAATCACGACCAAGACCAATTACTATCTGAAATGACGCAGACGAAGATTTTCAGTGGCATCATTCTCAATGTCTTTTATTTATTGAATATATTGAACATGACACGAAAATACAGTTTTGATCAAAGTTACAGAGAAAATCACCAGGAGGATTCTTCAACTTTCAATAAAATAACAGTTAGAAAAATCGAGAGATTAATATTTTATATTTCTTAATGTTCTGTATATTTCTCGATGCAGAAATCTTCAAAAACTAATCATTAAATAATCTGGAATGAACAATGAACTACCTTGCAATTATATTTCAAGCCTAACGCAATGAAATAGACAAGCTAGCAGGGAATTCGAATGCGCACAGCTTCTTGTAAACATTGCATAACCCTACTTTAGCTTGCAAGCTCAGGCAACTTTGACCACGAATTACCCAAAAACGACACGTCATCTTTTCTTGCGCCCGTTGAGACTTTTATTCAGCTCGTCAAAATCTATCGTTCAACTACCATACGACAACATTTAGCTGAAACCCAAAATCCTATGATTTATGGCGGGTTCCTTTGAAAAAAAGTTTGCAGATTTCAATTATTGATCCGAAATTTGACAGCGTTCACCCACTTGTCAACAATGATTTCAAAAAATTTGGCAGGAAAATGTCCTTCAAGCATGGATGTTTGGTCCATTTTCCAAGCATTTATAACAAGATTCTTAGTGTTATAAGAGATTTTAATTACTAGGAAGGGTCATTTATTCTGAAAGATTTTGAAAGCCAAAGAAATTGAAATCACGAAATAAACTATTCGCAACTCAAGCCGGAATACTGCCGCAACTTAGAAGACCTTCAAATATCTATCTTTAGAACAATCACCAATGGATAATTAAAAAAAAAATGACCAACGAGGTTATGAAGATGAAGCAATCGCAAAACGCGTGAAAATGAAGTTATCACGAAGTGACGAAATGTAGAGGGAGAAAATTGAAGTTTTCCTCAAGTTGTATGGAAATATTTTATCAACATGTTATTGAGAACTTTTAAAATGTGATGCGGAGACAAAAATATTTCATGCAATTTGAGAGTGTGATTGCCACACATACTCATTTGTGACGTTGAATCTGTAGAAATTTTGCTTGCTATATGTTTACGGTTCATTCACATGATTTGCAGTCAAGAATGAAGATTGGATATATGAAATTTTTTAAGCTTTTGTAAAGTTATGTGCAACTCTTGTTTCGAGTCATACATATTTTCTCAATTTACAGCAGAAAAATGCAAGGAAATGAAGTTTCTTAAAGAATACTTCTGAAGAGATCATGTATACAATAATTGCGTGATATAGTACAAAATAAGTGATTTTATTTTTAGTCAAACAAACTTTGAAGGTGCACGAGATTGTCCTTTACTCTGCGTTGTATAAGTTTTTCTTCGTAGCGAGGGCGATTCGATTGATCAAGTCTGAGTCATTTTCAAAGTTTGAGCTTGCAGCAGCTCTCGAAGATATGCAGGTGAGATGCAGGACTCGGTCGCTGCAAAAATTGCGCAATGTTGGGATGACGAAACGCTTATAAGAGATGGTTTGAAAATTTCCACTCTATACCTTACGTAGATTTTCAGTCAAGGATGGAATATCAAACAGATCAATGAGTATAATAGAGCAATGGTATTGTTCTTCATTGTGGATCGATATTAACTATTCCTTTTTATTGTAAGAGATGATTAATTTAAAAAATGATAGCTCTGCCGATGTGATTGACTGTAACTTGTGTAATTCTTATACTTTCAAATCATCATCTCATATTAGCTCAGCACTGGAACTGTATAAGTTCATGTTGATTTTTCAATATTTTAAGTAAGCAGTTCTAAGGCTGATTGCGCCGAGTGTCATGTTTTAGAATAGATTTGTCGTCATTGCACGCGTTGATCACTTTTTATCCAAATGGTAGAATAAGCCCTCTCGGAAAACATTCATCATTTCAATCTAACTCTTCGGGACCAACCCAACTTTTCAAACAGTTAGAATAGTTGATACTGATTTTACCATTAGTTGCGACGATGTGTCGAATTATTAGTTAGAATTTTGATGCAATCGATTTCATCCCTGAATATAAGTAATGGACATTCTTTTAATTTTGTACCTAAGGGAATCTTTGAAGTGATCTTGATTCAAATTGAAATTCATCAGTATGAAAATCAAGTTCATCCGACATGCTATGGGAATTCAAGGAAAATTTTGATCTCTGTGTGAGTTTTATACATTGAATTCATTCAAACATAGTAATCGAACCAACGATAGCAACATTTCCGAGACCATTTCACTCTCTTAGTTTAGATTCATATCAAACGAATGAGGCAAATTTGTTTTCATTGGATTCTTCTTCTTGGACATGGACAAATTTGCCATCTCTGCTAAAAGAGCAGAGCTGCCGAGAAGCCAGTCAGCCATCTTAGTATCTCGATGCATCGAAAAAACCTGCACAATATTTATAATCACCACCAAGATGTTCTGGAATCGTTTCTATCGTAAAGCTTCTACATTTCCCACAGATCTACGGAAGGGCTACATTCTCATATAATACAGGACGGCACACTTGAATCGAATTCCTGGCTATCCATCGCCAGAGTATTATAGTAGTCGCAGCTTTGGGGCATCACAGAATACAATCCAGGACACACACGCGGATATACATGCATGGTTATAGGGCACGATATAACTTGGTGGGCGCGCGGTGCTCTTTTATTATTTATAACTCGGGCATCAAGAAAGAGGGCGATCATCCTGATGAGCCATCCCAAACAGCATATACAAGAATACTAATTTACCCTGCACATCTCACTCTTAAAGTGCGAAATTATCATGAATAGCACCAATTGGACTTTGGGGTCCCGCATAGCCGCGGCCGCCGTGTCAGAAAATTATACACGCGCGAAATATTCGGTGGTGGTCCACGCGCTCAAGCACACCTTCACCCCCTTCACCCAGTATATAGAGTGGCCCAGCATCACACATAAGGCCTGAGGGCTACGAATTATACCGTCAAAGTTGGCGGTGTTCGGGTGGTGGCGGCCCGTCTTATGTTATGTGTATATTACCTGCTGGACTTCTCTCGCGGGCTGCCGCCTGCATAGGTTTCATGCATGGCAGGATCGGTAGCAGCTTCGATATACATTATCGTGGGGGGCGGGTCTTTTGAAAAACGAACATCGCTCTGCTCAAAAGGAAGCCGCGTACGCGTGGCTCCATGTACAGCATCAAAGTGACTCTTATACGATATATCGGCAATGCTGCGGCACCACCACCGCCACCACCACCACCTGTATCATATATAGAGATGGGATGGGCTGCATCATATGCGATTGATGCCCCGCGGGATCTGCGGCAAAAGAGTAAAAGGTTGTACTGGCTGCTGCTGCTGTACAGCTTTACTTGGGCCAGCTGCGCCAACAGCCGGACGATGAACATACAATCTTTAATACTTGGTCGTGCCACCGGTAAACTGTATATGTATTGCACAGGTGAGGAGGCCGAGCTTGAGCCAACCTTGATGTGGGCATAGGTAGTATAGAGACCGGGATGAAAGGAGAGCGCCGATCGAGAGGGATGCGCTAGGTAGTACTCTGGGGGACGGGATGGAGCGTGTGCATCAGAGCACAGAGAAACGCCGCCGCCACTGCCGCCAGGAGGAATGAGAGCTTTGGACATTGCCGCCGAGGATAAATTCCCGTTGTCGTGTCTTGATTGCCCTTATAGCAAGCATAAGCCCGTCGTCGACGTCAAGAGAGAGCATTTTGTTAATTTTCACTCGACGCATTCTTATTTGGCCACACATATTTTATCCACGCGAGTCCGGCGAGCTCTCAGCCAAGCTCTCATCTCTTTTTGCCGCCTGGACTCGCTATGCAATAACAACGCAAACGCTGCAATTACCAGCGGCGGCACGCTTGTAATTATTGCCGCGAGAAATCGCTGCTAAGCTCTGCGCAATGCTATCACAAGCTATATGAGGTCCACAGCAATAATGCCCAGACGTTCGATGATGCCGCATGCAGCACGAGATGCTGGACCAAAGGCTGAGGCCGCCTTGCATGCATGGAATCGTGTGTGTGTGTGTGTGTGTGTGTGTGATGCAATGATTGAGGGTGGCTTGTGTACTGCATGCGAGGTCGGAAAAGTTGAAAGCTTTGCATGGAGAATAAGTAATATTGAGAAGATTGCAGAGTGTATGAGAGAACTGCAATGCCGGAACTAATCGCGTGAAATGGCTGGTGCCGGAAGGAGCTTTGTAAAACCTGATATTATCGTACATCAAATGAACGATTTTTTCGAGCGGAAAGTTTGTCAAAGTTTGCAAGGGTGGGTTTTTGCGTTCAGAAAGGTTGCCGAGCTTGCAACGAGTATGAAACCCTTGTTATTCATACAGCGGAGCTTGCGCTGGGGGAAAAAGGAAATAATTGGATTTTGAAAACAAGAAAATTTACAAAAAATGTTGAACAAGATGTAAAGCACTATAGAAATCTCATGCAATACCACATGGAATTTGATGAAAGTATCGAGGTCAATGTAAAAATTCTGAGAAATTGAAGAAAAGCTCCATTTGAGAGTTCGAGGAAGTACTCCGAAATATTCTCTTAAAAACACTGAAAAATTCCATTAAATCCTTGTGTTCAACGAAAAAGTTTTGATTAACTCATAAGGATTACTCTGAATCTTTATGGAGGACACTCACTGACTCCTCTCAGATTAAAAAAAAACCTTTTAGCCGAGTTCCCCCAATCTAAAACATTGAAGCAGATTAACCCATTTCTTTTTTACCTGGACTGCAAAAGTATAATAGTCTTTCGGGAGGAAATGACCACGACGGGATGGCAACACAGACTCAGATAATGATTTTTCAGAAGATTCAGTCATATTGTGTTGACTAATCTGTGTTTTGATCTGTAGTCACCATTCTAAATCTTGTCACCTTGCTAAAATGGAGCCAATTAATCACGAGGAATCAAAGGGACTCGACTTGTTTCCGAGCTTGTTTCATAATGAAGCATTTCTCATATATCCTAGGTTGTAGTTGGAATCGAATAATCTCAGGTGCTGCGATTCGAGATATGAGGCTACCCGTAGTTTGTTAATGAATTTGCTTTGATAGTACCAAGTTTCCTAAGCTATACGAAGAATCGCAGGATAACCAAAGGAAATTATGGGATCTGAACATCTCGTATAGAACCACTATAAACTAGGACTCCAAAATAGTATTTCATGACACTACACATAAGATGGGACGAAGGACTATTTATGGCAAGAGCGAAGCGAGTGCTATAAGTCCTTCGTAACGGAATTATCCACCTGCACCCAGTCGCATACGATATTTTACAGCGCGAGAATCTAAATGTCAAGTTTAAATTCGCAATTTTTATAAAAGTCTTTAATGGTTTCTTGAATAATCCGTGTTATGTTTAGGACTTACGGTTATCAATCACAATATTTTTGCTTAGAATATCTTGAAAATGTCATAACTCGGTGGACCTTCGTTGAATCAGAATTGAAGAACAATAAAGAACATATACGCTCATCCTCCTAGCAGAGAACATTCACTTTCTGGCCAAAAGATGAAAAATTAACGAGCAATTCGCAAATAATGATGAAAATTAATTCTAGAGAAACTACTGCGAACTTAGTGACCCAGCCAGGAGTTCATCAGATCAAGTCCTATAAGAGCCTATTCAACGTGAACCATAAGGTCCTTCAATCTGACCAGTCGAGCAGTGCAAATAAGTACAATGCTCTAACCAGAGGCAAACTCGACATCCGCTTCAGGAGGGCAACAGGATGCAAGTGGGCCGACATCTTTGCATTATCTGCATTGCCAACAACTGCAACTCTCTTTGCGTCTCCTTTTCGCTTGGCCATTTGGCATTGGAGTGCAAAAAGTTTCAAGACATTCGGTGGCGTGGTACTACCTTGCGGGCCTTCGATTTATGACTTCGGGGTCCTTACTTCATTGCAACCGAGCAAGTATACTTGGGTGCGTATACACCAAGTTGAGACGAAACGGCTACCGACACTAACTTGTATTTCAGATTCAAGAAATTCTGCAGAGGTCTGCAATTTATGTTAATGTGACGTACTTCGTTGCATTTGCAAATTACCGCCAGAAGTGATGGAGCCATGGAATTTTACAATCTCTTGCTCCCGATTTAGAAACTTCTTGATAAGGCATTGCAATTTGCTCTAGTCCTCAAATCTCATAAAAGTGTTATCATTAGGAAGTTTATCTATCAGGAACATTTTCCATTACTTGTATCATCGACATTTTTCCTGAACCCAAGGAGACAAACTTGAAAACACAGGAAAGTATGTGGACTCACGAATACTTGCGCCACTGCGTCTGAGACTGCATTTGCAGCAATTCCAAAGATACAACTTTCACTGGTGTCCTGGGACTTCAGCTTGGAAGATCATTGCTCCACATGTATGAGGAAATCGCGTGTTTTGAACATATCCACTATCATTTTTTTCGTTAATGATTTTATTCAGGCCGATAACTGATGACACAAGCACGTAATCATAATTACACAATTCTAGATAACCACTCGCGAAGAGATTCAGAAATATCGATCTCTCTGACACACCAACCTACATTTGATTTGTCCCGCGCCAAAATGGCAACGGCCGGACAGTTTTGACTGAGAATGAGATAAAATATTGTACCAATCTTTAGTACCGTATCGTAATTAGCGTTTGTTGAGTAACATCGGCAAATTGAATGACGAATTCCAAAGAGGAATTTAAGCAATACTGAGTGAAATTTCCCTCTCATCGAATGTCAGACTGTTATTATTTGATGCCGTGAGCAAAACTTTATCTGTGGACTTGTAGGGAAATTTTTAGAATGAAAAAGTCCCATGGAAAGGAGAGCAATGTTGAGTGCAATGTACTTTGCATCAGCCAAATAATATAAATTAATACTCAATTGATACAAATATTAAGTCTTATTTGACGTGTAAACAAGTATAAAATGTTTGATAGTAGAGTACAATCTGAAAAATATATGAGGCAACTTTGATGTTCCACGTGGCGGAGCATTGACCCTCTTGGCGTCTGCAGTCAAGTGTTTTCTTCCATCTACTAGGCCATTGCAATATTTATACTAGTCAAAACTCAGTGCCATGATTCAGTTATACGCAGATATTGCTCGATCATCGGGGTAAACTCGAGGGCAAACTTAGAAAAACTTTATTAATCATGCTCACGACTATCTCAAAAAATATTGATGCTTGTTGAAACTCATTCGATACATTTCACTTACTATTAATAAGTAAAATGTATCGAATGCCATCACTTACAAATTTTGAGGTTTGAAATCGTCCTATAGTTTCAGTAGTATGCGCTGATTCACCATACTCGAGTCTTATTGATTTTCTGATTTTTTGTTTGTTCGCAGACCATGACAAATCGATGTATTTTAATGCATGCTCACATCAGCGGCGATGTTATGGATAAATGAGGCTCAAAAGCTCTACCTTTAGTGTAATCCCAACTCTGAATCTTAGTGCCATTAACAGGATACCTTGATTAGTTGGTTGGTCAATTCCACCGCCCACTCAATCGCAAATTAAGTATCAACGGATGCAGTAAACATATGCTAGCTTCCAAACTGAACATCCCCCTTTTTATTGTCACCGCTGTCACCCATTTGATCGAGACCATCTTGAGGTTGATGCAAGATTGATGTGATGATGCCTGTGAAAATTATCCAACGGCAGATCGATCGAACTACCACTACCATCAAGCACGCTCAAAGAAGATGAAAAAATCCTTTCGGTGATGGATCATGCTCGAGCTGAGCACAGCGATAAGTTGATCCTTTCTTTCTCGAAGAAAAATCGAGACGCAGCCCATCTAACCTCTGACGCAGCGTAAGCGCCTTTCCGTGCGAGCTTGCGTGTAAATAGACATCCCCTTCGTAAACTTGAGTTGCCACAATTTTGCGAACTGGTTGAAAACGCGACGGTGGACTTTAGGAGAGAGATGAGTTCTCTTGCGGATACTTCATAAGATGTAATATCTTTGTGAGACTCCTAGAACATATGCAAACGCCCCGACACTCCGTAACAATTCAGTTTGGTCCACAAAACAGGTTAGGTTTCCGCTTGAGCTTCCCCTTTTCTCGGAATATGTGTCGTGGAATCAAGAGTAATCCTAAAGAGTCACGATGCAATCCCGCTGCATTATTAGAGGATTCAATTTGCAAGACATCCTCGTACTGCAGCACCTCGGCGTGGTGTTGGTGGAGTAACTTGTGCTTGCGACGAATGCTGAACCAAAACACATTTGGAATAATCATTACTAATTCGGAACTTGATGAAAAGTCATGAGGCTTTTGGAATGTAAAAGTTACAAATTTATTGATGTTGGTTTGATGGGTTCCTAAAAAAAAGTATTACAGGATACCAATGTTAGGAGTGCCACTAATTTTTGCTGATCAATTTCGGAATATGTATTAGATCGTTGGAAGCTAAAAAAATATGGCAATCGAGATAAAAATCGACGACCTCACAGATGCAAATTTTGACAAGGCTCTAAATAAATTTTTGAATGATCCTATCTACAGGCAAGATTAGCATAAATTTTCGATAAGACACAGAATCGCCATTAATTCATTTAGACTCCTTACCAATATTATGAATGCTAAGTATTACTCGAAATTACTCAGAGACAATCCAATGAGCTCGATGGATACTGCTGTATTCTGGTTTGAAAAATAAGTTCGAAATAGAGCGATACCTCTAAGTTTGCCTTCTTTAGTCTTGCGATGGTGGCAACTGTCTTTGCTGAATGCTCAAGGTTTTGTGGCATTTTATCTGGTATCGCTGATTGTTCCATCTATTTTAATCGTAAGGTTTCTGCTAAGAATTTTTTTTCCAAGACCAGAGAAAACGAAGATGGTATCAACTTGAACAAATCCAGATAGGTCTTATTCTTTCAGTTTTTGAGTTTTCTTGTAAACATGTGCTCTTAGATGTCAGGGGTTTCTCGAGCTTAGAATCACATCAAGTAAAAAACTTATTCTGGAGTTTTTTTTATCGATTCTAATACTTCAGATGTGTACAGTTCCATTGAGGGGGAACGATCTTGTAAATTCCTACATGATCCAGGAATTTAGTGAGAATCTCATACCCGTTGTCATCAGATAACCAAAGGCTCAGTTCATTGTCAAACCAAGATGTCAAATCAATCTTGGTCATTTAGTGGGTTTTCTAGTCGCTGGTTGAATATTCTACTGTTCCAAAAACTGATTTTTCAAATTGATGGGAGTGAAATCAAATAGAGTATACGATTTTGAGTATAAAACGAATAATTCATTGCGTACTATTGTGATTTTTCATCGTGAGCATATTGACCCCGAAAAAAGAATCAAGACTTATGAATGTGGATAAAATGAGTATTTTTAGTGTAACCGATCAAAATCTCCCGAGAAATCATTGGTCCCGAGCTCAAGAAAAAGCTCCAATACTTGCTGGCTATGAACGATAAGAATGTGCTAAACATTTGCTTTCCAAAACGATTCGTCTGCATCCCAGTAACGCTGAAGATTAAGAAAAAACATATGCCCAAACCTATGTGTAAATGTTAAATTGGCCATCTCAAATAAGATGTCGAAAGCAATCAAGTCTACCTCTTTATCACTTCGCTCGCACATACTTGCTCGCAGATCACATGAGAAATCGCGATAAATCGCCTCAAGGGCTTCGAAATTGCGCGAACAAGAATTGGTGTGCTTGCACGGGCCAAATTGTCATTTGCAGAGCAGTATATCGCGAGGAGTTTCGCAAATCTACGGTGCATGCATTTGGTCAGCCAGGGTCCTGCTGTTCTCGATTGCGACGTTGTCCAAGAGCGATATGGTGCACACATTATAAATATTCTTGCACTTATTGGTGCATGGTATATGTGCGGGCGCGACGCGGATCAATCACCCAAGTGCAATTCAGAGATATGCAGCATGTAAAGAGTTGTGTATACCTATATTCTTAATTTTACTCATACTGCCGCGGCGCCGGGCGAAAAAACAAAAGCGAACAAGACCGTGGGCGAAGCAAGCCACCGCACCACCGCCACAAAAATGTCGCAAGACAGAGTCTGAAGCAGAGATAGACGGACATGGCTATATGAATATATCTGGACGATCGTCGCCGGGGGCAATCCTTGGACGCTCATCGCTATAGTGGACCGGTTTCCGAACGATTCACGCCCTGCTCGCATAACAATGTGAAGTGTAGAATGGCTTTGCTTTTCTGTAGAATTGTCTGAAGCTTGGCAGGAGATGTACAAGAGATGCGCGTCGGATCGGTTCAGTTCCGGTTTCCTACGATGCAAGTGTGTATTATGCGTGTACGTGGGCGTTTGAAAGAGTTGCATGCATTTATCATGTACGAGAGAGACCAGATTTTGCAATAGTTGGACCACAGGCACGCGCGGCTTTTGCTGCAATATTAACAGGGTAAATTCAAGATAGATTTGTTGCGTGTCGCGCAGACAGAGCTTGCGGACACGAACCAATGTAGCCGACATCAGATCGCGATCGAACGCTCAGACGCGAGATTTATACTTTCGGACCGAACCAGAGCTACCGAATAACACAATCAGCAGTCGGAATTTTAAGGTTTGCTAAGCGATATGTGTGGACGTTTACGCACTGCATTGATTCATTCCAATATGTCTGGATTCTTGAAGTGGGTGTAATTTTCATCGATTGCATTGCTTGCCCTGTTATCGCGATACATTTATTACCCTTCGAAGGAATGTTAAAATAGAGCTGTATCTAAGACATGCATAGTTATATTAAATACTTTGCTGAATATGATTTTTGAGAATGATTTTCACTGACTCCGGTTTCCTTTGGATCGACGAAATTGACATCTATTTTGAAACTGATGCGGTATTGATTTTCCGGTCGTGGATGGGTTTCTTGAGTTTTGAGATGTCAGAAAAATGTCAGAAAATGTTAAAAAATCCTGTTGTGAATGTATTGCGAGGTCCACATTCGATAATGTAAAATATTTTTGGGTTTAACAAAAACTTGTACTGATTGTTACATTACCAAAGTCTTGACTTTCGTGAGTATTTTCACTAACGACCACAACCATGAAAGTTTTTGCGAACCCTGCAAGACAAACCACAAGTTTCAACAGACCCTGACACGCAGTTATTCAGAATTTTGAACTCCTGAGCAGCTCCCAGTAAACTTTACGTCACATGTTGTTCATCACTCAAACTTCAATCGATAATATAAATAATGGAATCATCAAAAAATATAAAAATGATGATTTTGACCAAGATAGAAAGAACAGTCAAATTAAAAAATCGAGGTGTCTGGCTGATCATAAGAGTGAATCCCTGAAAAGTGCCGGGTTGATCCCAAAATATTTCCAGAACAAAACCAATCGAAAGATGGGCCTTGGGTCAAGGTAGGGTATAGATGTGCCCGAATCGCCCCCACTGTTTTCGGTTTGCTCAGAATTTTAGCCCTTCTTAATATTTTTCTACGTACTTAAGCTCATTTTGAGACTTGTTTCAAGACCTTTAAAATGGGCTGAAGTGAGTTCAAGTCTAACCTACTGGATCTGAGCTAATTTAGTTCTTATTAAAAGAGATTTTTCCCAAGTTTCTGAGATGGTTTGGCCAATGTGCCACGACGGGTGTTCGAGGCTTCATTTCATCATGAAATTACATGGGTTACTCGTAAATTGGGCATATCTGGGCTGCCAAACCTCCAATTGAAATGTTTCGCAGCCCACTTTGCAGTTTTTTTTTTATTTTTTACACCATTCCATACTGTTTCAGTGAATCAGATGGATCCCCATGGGTTGAAGTGCAAATCTAGAAAAAGACTAAGGGGGGGGGGGAATTAGGCACAATGCACTTTTCTGTGTAACGGGCGTAAAATTGGTCAGGAATCGAATTTTGTCATTCTGCAAAAAGCATTTCAATGTCGAGACAGAGACAAAGAGAATAAGCTGAAGTACATTGCAATTGATTGTATCAATTTAGTTTGGCATAGCTGTTATTGACTAACAAAAAAATTTTTTAATTAACCAAAGCAATTTCTTAGTTCCAAAAGACACATAGGCGATTTTGGATCACAAAACATTCAATTCGTGCATGATTTCAATGTAACGAACGTAAAAGTTGTGTCGCACGTTGACGCGTCAAGTTCTGCGAAGCTCACATTAAAGACCGTGAGTAGGGGCAAATTAGGCACACCAACCATACTATTTCTATCTCGTTAGGTGTTTTACTTGGATCTTGAAACTTCTCCAGAAATTTTTTGGTATCATTGTTTGGGTATGTATAATATCAGAATCGTATGCTTCAATCGAAGAAAAGCCGCAATCTTGCATCTCGCATACATCTCCAAACAACCTCTATTGGTCCAATTTTATTCAAACAGCGCCATCAAGAGATGAAAATTCACTCCCAAATAGCATAATTTAAATTTCTCCACGAATCTCTACGACCATGCATCATCCCGACTCAAAACTCTGATAAAAAGATACAAGTTCGATTTCCTGCATGTAATGGGCTTTGTTGCATGGATATGTACATGCAGCATGCTCCTTGAAGATGGCGTGATCTCAGAACCGATGAGGATGCGAATCTTCCACCTACGCTAAAACTCAAGACAAGGGAGTATATAATGGCCTTTTCTGAGTGAGAGCCGGTTCGTTAAACTGAGTTCTAGCCACGCATATAGAGAGGTATATGGCTTGTGTCAGCGCATATCTGAGAGGCGAGCGCGGAAATGATTATTTTTGTGGAGTATAATGTGAGAACTTGTTTTGCGTGTCTTGTAGGAAGAAACCGGAATCCGGCGTTGAGTTTTATCCACTGTACTTAGGTATCACGCGCGACTTTGTTTGAGACATTTTGAAACTGGCAAACGTTATTAAGTCAAAGCTAAACTGGATTTACACTCTGTAAGTGAGTGAAGAATTATGCAAATGTTCTGTTCATTGATTTAGATGAAATATTTAGATCGAGATTGAAATATTTTATCGAGAATGATTCAGTCTTTCCGACGTTGTCATTTCACATTCGTAATTGCTCCTAAAAAATTTAGTTTTGGACAGTATGCTGTGTCAACGGCTGAAATTAGGCATTGAATCAGAATCAGGATTCGTCAACAGATTATGAAATTTTGATAAAAGGCACACTAATAATTTTTTGATTCCCACAACTGAAGCTGCGAAAAATCTTTCCACTGGTGAAAGAAACTTCTTTGTATGTAAAGTCCCTCTCGAAGGTTTCTCATGGCTTTTGGAAGAATTTCGTAATACTCTGCGGCAAGATCGTTTTCTCGCTTGTACGCGTGAGGTAAAGACAATATACGCTGCAATTACGCGATAATGCGGTGAACGCTTGGGCACGAAATATTTAATATCGGTTTCAAAATGAGTTTGCGAAAGAATCGGTCGCGCGCACCTCGCGCCAAGGGAAATACAGTTGAAGAAAAATGCTGATTCTTTTTGAGTCTGCAAGTGAAAGGTATATACCATGTGAGAATATTTATCGCTACTTTCATGAAAATTATTGTAAGAGATATGCATCTACTTTCTGAGAGAAAAGGTGTTTCTTTACATTTTTTTACTTCAACAATCGATTGCTCTCGCAATGACTCGCGTAATTCGCACTCTTGGAAGAATCGGACATCCACGCGGGCCTATGATAGATTCAGAACTTCTTCATATCTTTGAAGGAATACGAGCTGTTTAGAGCCATGATCAAGAGTGAGAATGTATGAAAATCACGAGTGTCTCTATAGAGTGACAATAGGTGATCCAATGAAAAATTCGTCCTGATCGTCAAGATCTTGTGAGGTGGTCGATATTTTTTTTCATCTCGATGGCCGAAAGTAATTATCAAAATTTCGACGTAAAAGAGATTCACGTTAATGGGTGCTATATATAGCAAGTACACAGTAATATTTAGAACGAATTCGATCAAGTTCATTTAAATTTACAGGAAGCTATCGAACACTTATGAACTATTTTTCTTGAATTCGAATGATATCTCAATATTAAACTGAAAACAAGCTCTAACAGCATATTAGTTAATCAAAGATTTGCTCAACTGTCCCGAATTCATGTATAGTTGGAATATAAAAGCCACTTAAGTGAGTTTCACAAACATGTTTCACCATTTGAAATTGGCTAATTTTCTCATTGTAATAACAGCATGTTTCTCAACTGGTGACTCACGTATATGGCATTGTTTAACCAAGACTTTGACGATACATCAGCTGCGTTGTAAAGAGATCTTTTTTAAAGTCACTTGTACCGATAAGCACGTATACCCAAAATCGTGTTTTGAAATCCAACAGTTTCAAAAGCATCGAACCAACTGCATCTTATTACTCAACGTCGCCGGAATCTATTGAAATGAATGATTCTGAAATTTGAAATGCTCAATGAGACTGATTCTATCATATCAAAAATCGTAGGTCCTGTAATATCGAGATGTAATCAAAAAGTGTTTGACATATAGAATTCGAGTGGTTGCTACAATTTTTCTGAAAAAATATGCATCCTCCTATAAATTTGCTGCTCTAATTTACGATCTCCAACATTGCGAGTTGGAAAGATCCAGGTTTTCAGGGCAAATTTTCTGATGGGTTTCCGGTTATCCAAGTGGGAAAAGAACTCCCTTACCCTGGCGATTCCAGGTTTCCCGGGTTTTTCAGACCGTGCAACCTGTTAAATAAAAAAACCTGGATATTGACATCAAGGCCGGGTTCTTTCATTTTGTAATTTCACTGAGAATAAAATATTGCCGTCTGAACAATACAACTGTATTGATACGTGGTATTGCTATCTGACCAATACTGGATTGTCACCACACCAAGATGATCTGGTAATTGCATCAATCTGGCACGAATAAACTAAAAAATCTCATATATTTCTGGATTATATTTGTCCCTTTACCGGTACCATTCCGTGCAAAAAATTGACGGCTTCTGTGTCAAAACAGCTGTAATGTACTGTGAATCCATTAAGTATCGGGGGGTATTTTAAGTATATGGGTGGTATTCATTTATTCTGGCAATAATACCAGATCGCTAAACCGTTCTGATAGATTGGCGCAATAACAAAATCGGTATTGTTCTGCACCAAAATACCATTTTAGTCGTACGGCTAAACGCATGGCCGTACGACCGAAATTTTTTTCTCAGTGTCGTGCAGATTTCTTCATTATCATGAAAAATTCCGAATAAGTATCTCTTGCGAAATTCTCTGTCACCTCGAAAAGTTTCATCTCAAAGCCTTCAAAGTCTTCTGTTGAGCTTTGCTACTACATACAGCAATTCCAATTCTAATGGCGATATTTCACATTCATTTCTGTGCTCGGTCTGCCCGGGGTTAATACTCTGCTGTCTGTAATCGTACAAGACACACGAGCGGCACACAATGCGGGTCATGCGAGTACATGTATAGCAAACGACAACGACCGTTTTTCCATGGCGCGGGTGCGGGGATGTCACGGCAAGCGGACGTTACAGCAGCCACTTGGCTTCATTCTCAGATACTCATATATATAGTATGAAAGACAGCAGTATTACCAGAGCTGGGTCGATTTTGCAACCGATTCTTGCGCTACACCGCAATAACCTCGGCCGAGGTCGCGGAGTCTCGTCCGAGGCTATCCTCGCACACAAACTCAATTCTACCGAGTCTCTTCTCCTTTTTTTTTCAAGATATTCATGTATATATTTACTCGCTCTTTGGCAATTATCGCCCGGGAGGATTTCAAAAGATCGTTTCTGCTTCGTCTTTTTCGGTGTCCTGAATAAACTGCAATGGGATGCAACTACCAGAGTATTTTTCGTCGAGAGGCTGGGTAAGTGTAACTGGGTCGACCGACACACGACCAAGTGCAAAATATAGTGGAACACCTTGTCGAGGAGAAGTTTAGTCGTTTCGCAGTCAGGGTTATTGGGACGGGCCTGTTTTGCGAGCGATATTGCAACCTGTGAGCGAGCGCAGGGCCGATATTATTGGTAATGTAATTTTAGAGTTGATTTTGTGATTGGTATAAGTAATACTGAATGAATGAAAGATTGCTTCCACGCTTCGAGCGAGTTTGTAACGAATGATTGGCGATGTCCGGGCAGATATTGGATCGGGGAATAACGCAATCGAGATGAGATAACATGTATTGCCTAACAACAGGGACTTTTGGATTCTGAATGGATCGAAAGCACTTGATCATGATTTATATTTCGTATCTTGATTAAAATTGACACGTTGCGAAGGTTGCAGATTCTTTTGCAACTAAATGTTCGTGGATGCCTGATGGTTTTGTTCTGATAATGAAATTTTATAAAGTGCAAGCTTTTGAGAACCTGTTTCTATTCTTCAATCGTATGGGCAGATCTGGACCAGGATGGTATCAGCGGATTTTCAAAAAAGTTTAGGTAATTTCGAGGTTCTTTTTATCAGTGATTACTTTTTGAGAAAATCATTCTTGCGTCTTACAAATAAACTTCAATTAGAATTGTTTAGACAGTGATGGTTGTCAAAAATGGCCTTCAAATACCAAAAGAAAATCTTTGATGAATGGTCTCAGAAATGGTCGAGGTCTTATACCGTTTTGGTTCGGAACAATTCATATTAGGAAATACTTATGACATTGTTGGAACTCAAAAGAAAGAGGAAGAAAGGGGGTAGAGTATAAGAATTACATTGCTCAGAAGTTGATAATTATTTGTGTGGTATACATTTACAGTGCGTGCTTTCGCGGTCATTGAAAAATTTTCTTCTACTGCAACGAATGGAAGGAAATACAATACTTCTATCAAAGTGAATTTTTAGCAAGAATCTCATTTACAAAAGATATTTTATTATCGCTATCTCTAAAATGAGTTGACTGATCAACTTCTTCCCTACCTGTCCTTTTGACCATACTCGAGTATTTCAAACACGTTCGTTGCGACCTCGAAAATTGCAATTCCTTAGCTGTGTGCGACGGATCCTAAGAAAAGTACGAAAGGGCCCCACCGGTGGCACCGTCGCAGTCAACATGGTAAGCCTCAATTAATATTGCCTCAATTAAATTTAGTGGAAAAATCTTGCTGATTGTAAAAAAGCATGCCTTCTACTGACGCTGAGAAAATGTCCACTGAGTATTTACATCGTAAATTCAGAATTTGAAGAAGTAGGTACACACATTGGGAAACCATTACTTGATAAGAAGTTAAATAAAAATACGGTAGAATGTACTTAAGCATTTGTTGCAACAGATATATCTCTTGTATCGGGTTAAGCTCATATCACAGTCGGTAATGTAAGTTATACTCCCACTTCGCAATCGAAATGTTGTAATTGTTAATTCGAAAAGGAAAAAAATGTAAATCAACTGCGGTGTCGAGGTATTAAGTGCAAGCGAATGCAAGTGATTGAACATTCAAAGAATAAAAGATTCGAGAGAGCAAACTGGCAGTATATGTATTCGAAAGGTATAATATAAGGGTTCAAGCTATACATATTGCGAATCTTGCCTTATGCCTTTTACACCTGTCGCCCATTCTATTATACTTCCAAAAGGAATGCGGTCGCAGGTTATCTTGCGAGACTTTGAATTTTTTCCTTTTAACGTCTTTCGTTATAAAGGTTCCCTCTCCTTTAAACAAACATATTATACACTTGGATTGTGGAATACGACGTCGGGTCTTATCAAAGCGTCACCATCGCGTCGATTAGCAGAGACACGAATTGAGTAAGAATAGAAGATGTCATCGGAGAAATACCATTTCGAAATCGATGCAACAATAAAAGCTCGACTAAGAAAGCATCCCGCATGTGTTACCCAATTGTAAGTATTATAAGTATTATGGATGCACTGTAAGCAATTTGTTGAATTTTCAACCAACATTTCAACCAAGCAATTATATTCCGTGATGGATGGATGGATGCTCGATGGAATATCCATTGACCATCTATCCATCATACATCCGTCCATCATCCACCCATCATCCATCACTCCATCCATACATCCATCCGTTCACCCACCATCCATTTCTCGATCCATTTATCGACCTCATCCATCATCCATCCATCGACCATCGACCCATCATCCATTAGTCCACTCCTCCATCATCCTTATCTACCCATATGACCATCCATCATATTCTACTCCTCTCAGGTAGACAACCTGATATGCGGGAACCGCACGGACAGATTGTGATAATCCGCATTGGTTGAATATTCAACCAAACTGGTTGAGTTTTCAACCAGACTGGTTGACTTTTTCATTCAACCAGCTGGTTGAAGTTTTTCGGAAAAATTTTTTACAGTGTGGAAACAGTAGATCCCAAATGAACGATGCATGCATGTAAGTTGAAAAATGAGCGAAGAACTGACATTGTGTTGACGTAGGCAAGGGCCCCCTAACCATAATTTTTTGATTTGACACGCAAAAAACTTGCCTTCATGGAAATACAGGGAAGCTTCGTTACTCCGCAAAGTAACAAAGCATCCCATGATTATTAAGTAACTTTCCTTAACTCATGAATAACGCAGTGCCGTGCGATTCACAACGTAAAGTAACATACGACCGCATGATTTCCATACGACTCACGGTTAACCAAAAATAACACGGTTCCGCGTGATTGTGAATACGGGGTCGCGCCCTCTTGATTTACAAGCAGAAAAATAACGGAGATTCGCGTGATTTCCCAATAGTAACGTGCTCCCACGTGATTTCCCCGGTTGTAACGCACATCCGCTTGATTTCCGAGCAGAAGGTAACGGAGATCCGCGTGATTTCCGAAAAGTAACGCCACGCCGCATGATATATACGTAGAATCACGGTATATAAGACCGGAGGGTCAGGACACCGGACACTACTTCTCACCGTAGCGCTGACGCGGACATCTCCCGTCAGTCGCCCATCACGACTCGCCGCCGCGCCGCGGCCACGACAGTTCGGGACCACCGGGTCCATCTCCACAACTAGGACTCATCGGCCCGCCGCACCAACTCCCAGACGAAGACGCAACCCCGGGGTCATGGGCGATCGTGTATACGTGGTGTTCGTATATCGCACTTCTGATTCCAAGTCGCAATTGAACCTGGAAGGAGTTCAGATCATTTATCGACAAGACGAGATCGAAACCACGTCGAAGCGCTGCTCGACTCAATAACCTATCCTCACAATCCACAAGATCCGGGAGTGCTCGCCCATTCCCACTGACAGGGATTCCGCAGACGAATCCTGAGTCGGGAACCCTTGTCAACTTGGCGGCCCAACGTGAGTGGCCCGTGGACATTCGTCCAACGTCCGCATCTAGAGATGCGGGGATCCACGACCCGATGAATGACTCAACCCGGACGCCGCACGTATCCAAGGCCAACCGGCAAGCGGCAACCAGCACTTCTGGGAGTGTAGAAACACCCAGTGGCGCCCATCAACCAACGCAGCGGAACGTGTCATTGGAGCGCAACGGCCCCGTAACCCGCCGACAACGACGACAATCCTTGGGATCGGACTCGGAGCTGGAATCCATCGACGCGGTTGGCATCCAACCACTCCGGGCCTCACACCGCAGACCTGCTCGAGCGGACCTCGCTGCGGGAGACGCTTTGCAGTCCCTGGAGTGCAACAGCGGCCACCCGGACGCCGCTCCGGGGGAGCAGCCGGAACCGGCGTCGACCCAGCCGGAGCAACGCCGAGCGGAGCAGCCTGCGTCGCCACGAACAATGGACGATTTACGACAATTGTTCCGCCAGCTGGCGGGAACCCCGAGCGGACCGCCGGACTTCACGGGTGCGGAGCACGAGGATCCGGCCAAGTTCTTGACCAAATGCGAGGAGCATTTCGAGCGCCTCGGCACGGACGTGGCATTCAAGGTCCAACTGGCTGAGCGCGCATTGAAGGGGGACGCCGACAAATGGTGGTCCTGCTATAGGAACCTGGCTGTGGACTGGGATCGGTTCAAGGAGCTCCTACTGGCCCGATACGACTCAACTCAGCTGCGCCTCAAGTTGAAGGCCAAGCTCTTCGGCCAGACCCAGGGCGATAAGGAGGAGGTGAGCACCTTCATTGAAAAGCGCAACCTCCTGGCAAGACGACTCCTCCCGGACGCTTCCGAGGAAGAATTGGTCTCCATGATCACGGAATCCATCTGCGCTACCATCCGTTGCCATCTGCGTGGGAACCCGCCTACCACCGTGGGTGAGTTGCTAACCCGTGCCACCGAGGTGGAGCAGGATGTGGCGGCCAAACAGGCTACTGCCCGCCGCAACTACGCTCCTGGGACTCAGCAAAAGCCTACGACCGGACCCCAAGGACAGCAGCCGAACCAGACACCCGCCAGGGACTTCAAAATGATCGACGGCAAGCGCATCCCAAAATGCGACTATTGCCCCTTGTACCACTGGCACCGTGACTGCCCCAAGCGCCCAATGCGCTCAGCCAACCCAGCTTCGGGAAACTGGCGCGAAGCGGCGACATCTGCGGGTACTCCCGCTTCGACGACGCCAGCCCCGCAATAAGTGCAGCTACCGCAGACGCCACCGGCCTTCTCGTCGCCACGTTGGAGGTGTCCGTCGGAGGAAAAACCGTTGCCGCCCTGGTCGACTCGGCTGCATCGGACAACTTCATCTCACCTCAGTTCATTCCGGACGACACCATAGTACAGCGATTTCCGACTCGCAATGCAAAACTGGCGATCAGCGGAACCGAGATGTGCGTCTCAGGGTCGTGCACCCTCGATGTTCGGATCCAGGAATTCGAGAGCACGACCACGTTCCTGATTGCGGAGAAGCTGAGACCGACCATCATCTTGGGACGACGATGGCTGAAGGAGGTCAAGGCCCTACACGACCATGACCTGGACTGCTTATATCTCGGAACCCACAAGCGAGTGCGGGTCTTCCTCAGGCGCGCTCCGAGGAGCCCGCCACCACACCTGAAAGAGGAAATATGGAGAAAGGTCAACCATGAATTCCCGCCGGAATACGTTGACCAGTTCAAGGACACCATCATGCGGCACGTGCAAATTTTCGATGATACGGCGCCCCTGGCCAGGACCCCGTACATCGTACATCATATCAAGGTCAAAGACCACCGGCCCTTTAAGGTTCCGCCGTACCGCTACAGTGCAGAGAAGAAAAGGGCAATCAACGACATGGTCAAACAGATGTTGGCTGAAGGGACCATATCAGCAGCACCCTCACCGTACAGCTCTCCTATCGTGCTCGTCGACAAGAATGATGGTACTCATCGATTCTGCGTGGATTTCCGCCGAGTCAACAGCGTGACCGAGGAAGCTGGCCAGCCGAATCCTGTGATCCACGAGGTCCTCAAGGAAATAGGCGGCGCACGCATATTCAGCACCATTGACTTGAGGAAATGCTATTGGCAAATACCATTGACTGAAGATTCCAAGAAGTACACCGCCTTCTGCACCCCCGACGGCGGACAATACGTCTTCAACGTTGCAGCCTTCGGACTCATGAACTCTGGGAGGACCTGCAACCAGCTGATCGGTAAAGAAGTGCTCTTGGGTTACATTGGAAAATTTTGCTTGAACTTTCAGGACGATATTGTGGTATTCTCGGACAATTGGGCCGACCACCTCGTCCACGTCGCGCTAGTCCTCGAGAGACTGGCGATATATAACCTTGCCTGCGCAATTGACAAATGCGATTTTGGAAAAACCAGGCTGGAATTCCTGGGACATGTCATCTCCTCTTCAGGCAACGAGGCCAAAGTGGAGCATGTGCGAGCAGTCCTGGAATCGCCTACCCCCCGCAACAAGAAGGATTTACAGAAGTTCTTGGGGATTTGCGCATGGCTGCGCGAATACGTTCCGGACTTCGCTCGGATTTCAGCCCCCATGACGGACTTGCTCAGAAAAGGCAAATCCTGGTCGTGGACACCAGCTGCCCAAGCGTCCATGGACCAAGTCCGGGAGGCCTTCAAGAAGCCTCTCAGATTACATCGACCCCGGCTGGACCAACCCATGATCCTGCAGACCGACGCAAGTGACGCCGGTATGGGAGCGGTGCTGTTCCAAACCGGACCGGACGGCGAACGCCAGGTGATCTCATACGCCTCGGCTAAATTCACGTCAACGGAAAAAGGGTACCACTCCAACGAACGCGAATGCCTCGCCGTTGTTTGGGCTCTACGCAAATACAAGCATTTGTTGGAGGACGTGCGCTTCACGCTTCGGACGGACAATCAAGCACTAACCCGGTTGGACCGAGTCAAAGACGAGCGAGGGAAACTGACTCGATGGGCCATGTTCCTGAGTCGTTTCAGCTTCAACGTAGAACACGTGCCCGGCCGAGAGAATCAGCTGCCTGACGCCCTCTCACGCGCTCCGGGCGAAGAGATTTTCAGGGATCGGGAACAGGACTACGACGCCCTGACCCCACCCATTGCCATCCAGCCACCTGACGACGAGATTGCTGCCTGTGTGGAATGCGATGGGTTGGACGAACGCATTCGTCAAGCCCAAGACGACGCCGACGAGTTGCCCCAAGGACCGGAATGGAAGCGAGACGATGGACTCCTTGTCTACTGCAGGGATCCAAAGAGTCGCATCTACGTTCCTGAATCCGTGCGCCACGACGTCCTCTACGAATTCCACGGCGCCCCGCTCGCGGGCCACCCGGGCATGGCGGAGACGTTACGTCAGATCCGGGACTTGTATTATTGGCCCGGACTCCGCAACGACGTCCGACAGTACGTGAGAACCTGCGAATCATGCAATCTTGCCAAAGCCGCGAGGCCAACACACCCCGGTTCCCAGGTGTCAAGGAAACCCCAACGACCTTGGGAGACTGTCGCATTAGACCTGATGGGACCTTACCCCCGGACGCCCCGAGGAAAAAGGTTCATCTTGGTCGTCACTGACATGTTCTCACGCTGGACCGAAGCCTTCCCTATTGCATCGTCAACCGTCGAGGTCATCACCAAATACTTGGAAACAGAAATTTTCCAGAGATGGGGATACCCGTCATCCATCTTGGCTGACAACGCACCGCAATTCAGGAGCGCTAAATGGCTGAGACGTTGCCAAAGCTGGAGGGCGGAAGTTTGGACGACGCCTGCCTATCATCCCAGGGCGAACCCCACGGAACGCCGAAATCAAGAAATTAAGAAGGGATTACGGCTGGCCCTTCTCGCGCATCAAAACCAGTCGAACTGGGACCTGGAGGTCCCTAAGATCCTGTTCGCTATGCGTCGACGTCGCAACGCAGCAACAGGGTTCACGCCCAGCGAGCTCCTGCTCGGGAAAAATCTTGCTCGCCCGGGTGAACGAAGTCCACCCGCGTCTGCGGAGCTCGAGGCCCGCATCGCTGAGGCTTCGACGGCTCAAGGCAGGTATATCACCAACTCGGAGCCTCAGGACAGAGCCTTCGAGGAGGGGGACCGGGTCTACGTCAAATCGCACCCCCTCTCCAAAGCACCGGATCATTTCAACGCCAGCCTCGCCCCCAAGTGGGAAGGACCGTATGAAATTGTCCAGTGCCACTCACCACAAGTGTTCACGGTCGACAGACCCGGGAACACAAGCCTCAAGGTGCACATCTCCCAGGTACGAAGGGAACGAGCCACCAGAGCCACGCCAACGGTTGGGGAGGACACCCCGACAACCACGGACCCACCCTCTACAAACGGGGGCCCGGAACCAACACCGCACTCCGAGGATGCGGATCCCGAGCGGTCACATTCGCCGACGACACCTCAAGGTGGGGACGCCTGCCAATCCGAGGACTTAAGTCGAGCAGAATCCGCAAACCAAGGACCCGTCGCAGACCCAGATCCTGTACGGGACTCCGCCACCCTAACTGAGACGGACGCCTCAGCACGGCCAACCGCCTTGGGCGAGGATAGACCACGCGTGGAACGCATCCAACCCTGGAAGCAAAGACGTGGCCGACCCACACTATTGGAAGCAGCGATTGCGGCCATTGACCGTAAATGCGCCCAACCACCACCATCGCACCTCCATGCAACGAGGAGCCGACGGAGGAATCCAGCTCATCAATCCTAGGTATATCGCGATCCCGGATAAGTGCACTATGTCACTGGCCGGTTTTTTCAAATCATTAATAATATCATTGTATCACGTCTTCTGTTCAAATCCACGTCGAGACAATTGTATCGAATCTTGTATGTTTTACATCCTATTTCATCATACTATCGACCTTAATAAAAAAGTCGACGAGGAATCTAAGTGCGAAGTACGACACCAATACATTCAGGCAACCATTCCGCGATCAAATCACCCGGACGATTGACGTAGGCAAGGGCCCCCTAACCATAATTTTTTGATTTGACACGCAAAAAACTTGCCTTCATGGAAATACAGGGAAGCTTCGTTACTCCGCAAAGTAACAAAGCATCCCATGATTATTAAGTAACTTTCCTTAACTCATGAATAACGCAGTGCCGTGCGATTCACAACGTAAAGTAACATACGACCGCATGATTTCCATACGACTCACGGTTAACCAAAAATAACACGGTTCCGCGTGATTGTGAATACGGGGTCGCGCCCTCTTGATTTACAAGCAGAAAAATAACGGAGATTCGCGTGATTTCCCAATAGTAACGTGCTCCCACGTGATTTCCCCGGTTGTAACGCACATCCGCTTGATTTCCGAGCAGAAGGTAACGGAGATCCGCGTGATTTCCGAAAAGTAACGCCACGCCGCATGATATATACGTAGAATCACGGTATATAAGACCGGAGGGTCAGGACACCGGACACTACTTCTCACCGTAGCGCTGACGCGGACATCTCCCGTCAGTCGCCCATCACGACTCGCCGCCGCGCCGCGGCCACGACAGTTCGGGACCACCGGGTCCATCTCCACAACTAGGACTCATCGGCCCGCCGCACCAACTCCCAGACGAAGACGCAACCCCGGGGTCATGGGCGATCGTGTATACGTGGTGTTCGTATATCGCACTTCTGATTCCAAGTCGCAATTGAACCTGGAAGGAGTTCAGATCATTTATCGACAAGACGAGATCGAAACCACGTCGAAGCGCTGCTCGACTCAATAACCTATCCTCACAATCCACAAGATCCGGGAGTGCTCGCCCATTCCCACTGACAGGGATTCCGCAGACGAATCCTGAGTCGGGAACCCTTGTCAGTGTGAACTTTTTCTAAAAATCAGAAAGTGAAAAGCAATTCAGGTGGAAAAATCAGTTGTATCGTAAGATTATAGAAGTATCCGATGGAAAAATTCCACCGAGATCACTCAACTCTCAAAAAATGGTATGGTTTACTCCATGAAAAAGGCCAGTATAGCTTGAACACGATAAAAAGTCAGACGAACAACACACAGCTTGTGCACCTGAATTATAGATATAGCTTTAGAAGTAATCCATCGATGTCACCATATAACGACAGTCCAGCCACGCATGAAGATCATAGAATCCTATAGACCAGAATCCGTGGGAGAAGAAGCTGATCTCCCCAAACATCCGCCGCGATCCTAATCGTCTCAAGATTTAAAAAGTCCAAAGGAATCCTCAGAGATAAAAGTCTGACTTTAGTCATGCCTTAGATATCCGCATTACTCATTTCTTGTATGGGACCCATCACACTATTATTTCACCGGCACACATTCATACTATATCATATAGACTTACATACGAAATGGTCGGTCAGGTCAACAACATGCACCGGAAAAAAAAAACGTACGGATTGGGAACACTGCGTACATATCTCGTACATTATGCACAAACACAGACGGGTTATATCGATTTATCGTCCCTCGTTACTTATACCCGCATCGAATCTATACCGGAAACGAATGCACAAACCCGGACGCGTTTCCCTATTCTGTCGTCGCGCGAACATCAAGAAGCGCAAGAAAATGACAGAGTTCAGTTATCGGGGTGCACTTCCGGTTTTCGGGGCGTGAGTGGATAAGAGCAGCTCATCCGTCCTCCACCTCCCTCCCCCTTCCCCTCTTCTGCTTCTTATGCGGATCGAAATGAACGAGAATATATCGAGCTGATGGAGTCTGTCGAAAGGGGCAACTGACGGCGACGCGACGACCGGATATGAATGTCGCTGATCCGGAAGCGATTCACGATTCCTGCGACGAGCTTTAAATACCCAGGGATAATTCGGGATGATTGCACCAGGCCTCGATTGCACTCGTCGCCCCTCATCTTGTTGGTGCAAGTCTGACGAGGGCTTAGATATTTTCGGTAAAAGACTTATCTCGACTTATCATCACGGCAGTGCACTTTTTTCAACGCAGTCGACTTTAGGGATCGCGTCGAGCTCAAAAGCTTGGAACTTTTAATATCAGAATGAGTTAGTCCTTGTCGATTTCATTCCAGTTGTGCCAAGTTTTGTGAGTCATAAAGATTGTTTACGGGAGCTAATGCGCTTTTTATTCTATTCCTCATTTTTAATAATTAGATTGGGTTCACACAGATTAATCAAACCATGGTTCACAAAGATATCGAAGTAAGCCATTTTTGACCTGAAAAAGACGAGAAAATCGACATAAAAAACGTTACCGAGTACTGTACTATTTTGCATCCGGCCAACTCGATTGCAGAATCACTATCAAGAATTCGAGATTGGTTTATGTTTCATGTTTTATAATTTTTCCGCGTCTCAATTTAATTTCATAATACTTCCTCTACGTCACATTACTCAGCCTACCTATTATGAAGAAGATGTGAAATATCTTTTATCTCTTCATTGCAATCGTCGAGGTCAATTTTCTAGGTCACAAAGTCATCATTGATGACACAATTATGAAATACCCATGATACGTGTGCCACGAGGGCATTGATTTATTTTCTATGAGGGTTATGATTAATTTGTTCGACGACTTTGAAAATAACTATGACGGGAAGATATATAACAAGATTAAAACGTACAGAAAGTCACTGTTTAATTCTTGTAAATAAAATTGAACGAGGTGGTACTTGACATCAGTTTCAACACGGACCTCGACACGGACAGATCTTGAGTTATAAACATTTTCCAATAATGAATAAACGTAGAAGTGTCAAAATATCTAATAAAGGATTTTGCTGTTTGAATTCAAACCAATTGTGAGTACTTTCGTCGATTTCTGATTGTCACCGAGAGTGTCAAAAGTGATTTTGATCCAAGAAACAATGATTCGCGATCATCCAATGAAAGCTAGTTCTGCTAGTAACAATTATTGGCCCAACGGAAAAAAAATTTCACCATGAGCATGGAAACAAGTTACCTGCGTTGAAGTCGTAAATATTATAACGTCACTTCTTGTTTCCTACTGTATAGCGTCAAAGCCATAAAAATTTGGAAAATTTCCTAAAACGAACTGAAATGTTATGAAAGACAGTAAAGAGGGAGGAAATGAATAAAGGAAGGTGTGTAGGTTGTCTCGAAGAGGATGTACCTCGGGATGTACACGCAGGTGAGAGAGGTGAGGGATCCCGTGGATCCGGAAGTTCGGTGCGTTCGTTCTAACGTTCAAAAGTAGAGCCAATTTCGTAAGTATTTGTCGGTTACTGTATTTGAAAAACCTTCCAAATTCAAGCTAGGACATCATAGCATTGTTCATAAACTCCGCCGGAGCATCTAAATCTCACGTACAAGCGTATATAATACCGTGTACCTAATAATTGCGAGTTGCGATTTTCCTGTTTTCCGACGGTGAAACATCTCGTGAAACATTGTGGAGTGAGGTGCGCTGAGGTGCGGACACCGCAGGAGGTACACCGTAAGGAAATGTAAAAGCTGAAAGGGACGTTACAGACGTCCGGTCGGAAATGCTATTCCTGGATCTTATTTAAAGGATATTAGTATAATAGTTGCTTTGGGAACTTTTTTTCAAAGAAAGGAAAGTGATCATTCGGATGAGCAAAAACGATCGTATCTGACGAGGATGATTGAAAGAGGATATTAAATGATTTCGAGCTTTTGATTTTAATTTATTCGTCGTTTTTTGTTCACTGACGAAAGAATCTCGAAACTATCCTGCTTGAATAGTTCTGGGAACCCCTGATTTCAGTTTTATTTATGATATCTAAGGAAGTCTATAAGAAATCAGTATCAATATCTCATTAGGTTCTACTGCGGAAAATGAAATATTTCTCAAAGATCTTACCTCACGATACCTATTGGATGATCTTATGGCCCGCTAAAAATGATGATATCATGCATGCTTTTCAAAGCAAGGATGATATCATCATTTGATCAAACAAAAATTTGCGACAGAACTTCAAATAAAATCTCACGAAAAGATTCCCTTGTCCACATTCGTTTTCAAGAGATTTCGGCGTCGAAGACAGATAAAAACACGAGAAAATGGATGTAATTCTTCATCCTTGTATGACACCTCGACGACACTTTTCTCATTTCTATGGTAAAATGTAAGAAATTTGCAACAATAATCGAGGCAATATTGAATAGAAAAAATTCTTCATATGATAACAATATACATAAAGGTCTACAATCCTTACTTTTACATTCGTAATTGCGATTCGATGACTCATAGATTTGCCAAGATACAAATTGCAAAATTTATCAGACCACGCCGAATTGTGACTCATACCGTATTATTTTGACTCTGGGCTATATGCAAGCAAGTACTGACAATCAGGGTGGGAAAAACAAACTCGCACGATGGAATACAAATATAACTTTGGAATCGTTAGGAATGAGTCGCCGCTCCAAATGAATCATAAAATATGATTGCACATTGTTTTGCATTCCTGTGTAAGTAATTAAAATTCAGAACCAGATTGATACCCCAGCATTAACTGGTCATCGACGCCTTCGGTGAGGTCAAAACGATTTTTACACATTCGAATCGAAGATATGTCATTCGCAAAAATAGAATTGACCATGAACGCGTCCATTTTTGCGTATCCGATTTTGCATGTGTGAGATCACTCTTCGAGAAATATGACTGTGGATCGAGAACTTTTCTCGCGATTCACGTGCGAATCTATGATTGCCATGCTCCTTTATATTCTGTCTTTATATCTTGTGGAATCAAACTGAAGCGAACAATTCGTTCATGATATCGGAAATCTCGTGGTGCTGTATTGAGGCAATCATCATAGGCTCATGTATAAGGAACCAGGTTTTTTTTTCAAAAACTAATAGAAAAATGTTGTTAGTAACTGTTAGATGGGGACCCGTTTATTGAACGATAAGCATCGCTCTATAACACGTTCACTGCGGTGAGGCCCACCGGTGGGCCACGCGTGTCTTTCCCCTATGTGCTGAGAATTTTGGCCTCATGGGAAATAACGTTGACCGGGGCCTCGCGGCACCTGGTGAAATATCATCGATTTTAGTCTCCGCGGCGAACGTGTTGATAACAAATAATTGATTTGAAGAACAATCACTCTCCGAACATCATCACGTTGTCATAAATTTGCATACGTCTGAATATCACGTATAAGTACTTTCAAATTACTTGGGCAATTTTAATACATTCTATTAGGCGAGGAAGATCGTATGCCACAAGCGTTGGAATACAACAAATTAGATTTTGGAAATCTATCAATATTGTCGATCTATTTTCTGGTCACAAAACTGATTATCTCTGATCATGGTAGGGAAGATTCATGTTTGATAATGTGTATCTGTATCACTGACTTGAAACGAGCTGGAACTCGTAGCCTCGCTCGTAGCTAAAATAAAATATATTTTCCAATATTCTATTCTAAGAACGATAATTTGATTGGTTCAAGCATTTTGCTGTCCATCAATCTCAGGATAAGAGATTGCGATTTGTCGTTGCATTTGTCATCTTTCAATGGTTACGTTTCACAGATGCCATTTTTACCAAGCTCTCATTAAACATAGAGAAATACAATTCAATGAAAAATGACATGATTTCGCATCTTAGATTTTCGAAAGATGTCAGAAAATTTTGAAGAGGGAGTCAGAAAAAATGAAGGTTTCCCAACTTTGTACAGAGCAATCGACGACGCATGCTCTTCTTCGGTAAACTATCAATAGCTTGCGAAAGCGAAGTTGTTCTCACCAAAACAGGAAGTTGATAATCAGTATGTGTGTGTGTATGTGAGTGTGAGTGTGAAATGAATCGTGAACTGCTACTCGATTGAATTTCTCGTATCGTTTGAAGTTTAGTCGGTTGCACGTATTTTCGTCGAAGAGGGAGGATACATTTTTCAAATTCTAACTGAGAAATTACCTCTTCTGTAATCATATTAATTTTATAATCAGCTATGATGAAATTTAAAAAAAAGTTTCATAATATGTGAGCGTATCAGGGTTTTGTAATACATCGTTCACGCGAGTGTCTCAATTATTGGCTCGTCGATTGATAAGTGCGAATATAAACTACCTCCCCGAAGATTCTGCCGGTTTGCCAATAAACCTAGACACATATGTGCAATCACGCAGCCATTCAAACTCGCCACGTTTTTTTTTTCTGCCTCTTTTCGTCTTCATCAAATGTGTTGGATACATCAATTGGTAACCAATAAGCTTTAGTAAGTTATTTTACATTAACTGTCTGGATCTTCGATTATTTCTGCTAAGGATATCAAGTTTTTGCACTGGAACTCTCAATATCCAAATTTTTTAATTCCTTTCTCGACTTTGAAAATATTTCCTTTTCATCCGATGAACCTTTCTAATCATGATCGAGGAGGGTGTGATAGTAACATCTCTTATGAATGTGAACTGATAATGCTACTAGTTGTATCATATCATTTTTCCAGAAATTCAAATAAGTAACATGGTGTGGTTTCTATGCTGTATTTCAAAGCAATAAATATTCGTTCGAATTTTCATGCTATCGTGAATGGAGTTTGAAGGGATGGATCGTCATATTTCATCAAGACATATAACTGCTCAGCATGATATGAAATCCGTAAATGTCCAAAATGATCAATCATAAGGCTTTTTCATCCTTCAACGAGTCAAATCAAGGCGCACTAGGATCATGATTGTCGAGATCTCTCGATGAACCTGATGCGTTGCACGTGAAATTGCGCAATTGAACGAAACGCAAAGGTGAATGAGTATACATCGAGTATCATCATCGGTATACATACCATCGAGTGTCCGCATCGTCATCGCCGACGACTACTTCTACTATTATGTACAACCCAGTCTAATATAAGAGCATCGGGTTCAAAAGCCTCGATTCGGACGGCTACATCTCGGAAGAGATCGCATCTCGATCAAACAATCAGTATCGTACCGTACATATTCACCCCCGCGCGGAGTGCGTGCTCGGATACACGTTTCCACGCCTATATACCTATACCTAATAAGACTTCGTAAAGTGTGCTTGTATAGCTAGAGCAATATTGCGTCAGAATAACAGAACGCGAGTTTCAAACTGCATCTTTCTGTTGTATCTCCCGCCACTGTGAAGTGCGCATGCGTCGACTACTGCCGCCTTGCCGTTCAATTTTTCGCGGTCAAAAGTCTGAATGCGTGGTGCGTGTGATGGTGGAACACAATCGCTGCAAGCTCGTAGGCCACGCAACTCACTCTTTTTGTGACATCTTGGTTTTAGTATGATGAAACTTTGCTCATGAAACAGTTGTTGAAATATGAGGGGCATTTTGTGATAGTAAAATCTGTTGCGAGCTAGTGATTCAAGTTTACCGGTTATTCAAGAGCGCACGAGAACGTTGACCGGTGTGAGCGCTTGGAGGGCTACTGAAACTCACATTCGAAATGTGAAATTTCTGGACTTTCTTCAAGTAAGTCAATATATTGAATAAATTATGATTTTCCTTGTGTGCAGTCTATTTCCGTCATTCATACCGTGATACACTAAGACTTCATAGAACGAAGAGAGATTCCAAATTGAACTAAATAGGCATGCCACATATCATGTGACAGATTTCGTCATTCACACATGAACTGAGATTAGTCTAGACAGTTATCATCGTATTGACTTTAGATTGAATTTCCTTTAACATATCCGCTAGACGCATGCTCATAGAAAAGTAGTCAGATTCAACAATTAATAGATCAGGTGGTAATCTTCCGGTGATTGATAGAACGTAATCAATGATGAGATTAAAGTTGCTTCAAAACAGGATATCCGGCGGAACTCACCTCATAAATATTCGAATGGGGAGGAGGAGAATCAATGAGATCCCTATTTAATTTTTCATCATTTCACGCAGCGAGAAAGGATAAGTTGCACAACTCCCTTCCACTGTTAAATATTCTCTCCATAAGTCTTGTAAAGACTCGGCATAATGGATGAAAATTTCCGGCACTGATAAAACCAACCGGAAATCGCATCAAGTTCAAATCAAATTGTCTGGAATTCGGTTTTCGTGAAATGAAGGCATTTGCAGTTGAAATGCTTGATGGTATTGCATGTTACTAAGGCTGTATGGTGAGTAGTATTACTGCACATTCCCTTGTATAAGAATGAAACCACATCTTGCCTATGGTTGCAACAGAAATTGCTTATCTCGCAACTGTATTGTATGAGCCATCTTTCACTCACGTATTTACCACGGAATCATAGATCCGCTCGTCAATGTCTAAGGCTATTCTATGTTATTGATTGAAGAAGAACTACCCATTAGGTTGAGTAAAATAATTTTTTTTTCTCATATAATAACTCCAAGTCGCTCATCGGAGATAAACTTCGAAAAGAAGCTCCTAAAGTGTTCATGATCTCATTCTGTTATCTACTTGGAATGCTTGAAATTACTTTTCCTGCAGTTTCAATCATTGAATTGATGGACTATATAAACCAATGGATGACCCTTCTGTTTCATCATGAATTCAAATAATTTTCAACTCTGATTGAATCATACGACTAAGTCATGAACAACTTTGTGCAAATGACGCTATTTATTACGCTCAAATCAAATGCCTTGACGAGTTAGACTTGTGCAATATACGCAAGGGAGTGACTCGTTTCACATGCGAATGAATCAACTCAGTTTATTTTCAAGGTCAATTGATTCATATCCCACTAATTAATTTCCCCATCGCAATATTCACGCGACTGTACATGTGTGAAAAACCTTGAATATTCCGATAAAAATAGAGAACGTATTTCAAAATCTATTCAAACGTGAATGGGACAGAATAGAATGTAAACTTGAAAATGATTATTCTTCCCTAGTTCATGGCAAACATTATGAAAGACTGTCACTAAAATAGAACGATATTTAGCAATGTTGGGTTGACAATTTCAATAATAGTTGGGTGAATTAGAGGATTCTTCTTTCGTTTTCAATTCCCGTGCGAGATATGATGAATGTCAAGGTGATTTTATGGAAACAACGCGCTATTGATTAGTACTCTTAAAAATTTATGTAAAGGAATGATTCTTTTGTGAAACACCAGAAATTACTATGCGATAAACTAGGGCCAGTTGGTGACCGATGAATTTTGAAAAGTTGGCTCGTATTTGGACTAGCATCCTATAAACAGTGCGGAAACCATATCCATTATAGTAGCAAAAATATTTAGACTGTTCAAGGATTTCAGTATTATCGAGAGGTTTCAGAGTTTTGGACTGGCATCTCTTTTGCTTGGCTTTTACGGCATTCAAGCCTTATTCCCCTAACTTATAACTCACAAGGGGAGCACCAACTCTTCGAATCACGGATTAGCTCGCGGATTAGGTTCAAACTCTCGGGGTCATTTTATTTTTGGTGGGAAATGAAAGCATCCCCAAGGGCTGAATCCGATGGGACTTCTGTCCTGAGATATAGCTATAATCTCAGAAGATAGCTGTTGGCGAAGCTCAGCGAATTTTGTCGAAACTTTTGGTTCGAATACTCTGGATCAAAATGATTCGTGTTCTTTTTTTTTGAAAAGCAGGGCACAATGGTTTCTGATACCAGTTATCACAGTGTTGTGATCAGACTCCGGTTGAACCATTCTTCCGTCCAACGATCCAATAAAATTCATGAATCGTGGAGTGGATCAAATATCTCGCCAACCCTTGACCTTGAAACTACTTGGATAGGGCAAGACTCAAGTTCCAATCAATAAATATTCATATCGATGGCCAGTGTATCGTGTAAATAATAACAAAAATAATGTGATGATATATAGCTCAGCTCGAGGGGCATCTCCCGGACTTGGCGTACTGAGAACTATAGGCAACTGCCGGCAACTGCGGGCAACTGCGAAGCGCCGCAGTTGTCGGCAGTTGCCGACAGTTGCCAATAGTTGCTCGCATTTGCGCTGCAGCGGTGGTACCTATATATACGGCGCCGTATATATATGTATGAGTCCCAGCGCAGGTATATATAAGTCCCAAGGAACGGTCGACAATCAATTGATTCTACGGCAATATCATTGCGGAAGATCACGCCTTGGACAAAATCGATTAGTCTATTACATGATAATGACTTTTGGATTGGATACTTTTCACGCGCCCGAAAATGCAGTGCTTGAAGTCACATCACACGTATACCTTTTGTTACAATGCCATGAAAATTTAAAGTCGATGATAGAGTATAAAATGTCACGATGCACTCGATCGATTGAAAGTACTGTAATATCCCACGTATTTGCATCACTAGGAACTCGACCAAGGATAATTACGTGTTTTCAACAGGTGCATCAGTGGCTCGTCACGCACCTTCACTCAGGCAGATGTGATTTACTCCAGGCTCACTCACGTGCACATGCGTATCGTGATACTGAACGAATATGTTGCTCAACTCCTCAGTCATATCGAGGATTTGGGGAATTGATTCTCGGGGATCAACCATCGCGTGCTCGATGCTCGGACCACAGATTCCGTATGAAGCTACTCCGAAACCAAGGGGAACAGTTCAACCCGCAAGTAACCGGGTGTTCTGATTCAAAATCCTACCGATGAGGAAAATCAACTTCGGAAGCTAGGGATTCAATCAAATCCGCAGATGGATGGATGCTCGAATTTAAAATTCTGTCGGCAGAAAATTCAAACCTAAAACCTAAGAAGGCAATCACACCCGCAAATAACCGGATGCTCGGACCGGAAATTCTGTCGAGGGAACGATCAAACCCAAAACCTAGGAAGGCAATCAAACCCGCAAATAACCGGATACTCGGACCACAAATTCTGTCGAGGGAACGATCAAACCCAAAACCTAGGAAGGCAATCAAACCCGCAAATGACCGGATGCTCGGACCACAAATTCTGTCGAGGGAACGATCAAAGCCAAAACCTAGGAAGGCAATCAAACCCGCAAATAACCGGATGCTCGGACCGGAAATTCTGTCGGCAGAAAATTCAAACCTAAAACCTTCGGAAGCTAGGGATTCAATCAAATCCGCAGATGGATGGATGCTCGAATTTAAAATTCTGTCGGCAGAAAATTCAAACCTAAAACCTAAGAAGGCAATCACACCCGCAAATAACCGGATGCTCGGACCGGAAATTCTGTCGAGGGAACGATCAAACCCAAAACCTAGGAAGGCAATCAAACCCGCAAATAACCGGATACTCGGACCACAAATTCTGTCGAGGGAACGATCAAACCCAAAACATAAGAAGGCAATCAAACCCGCAAATGACCGGATGCTCGGACCACAAATTCTGTCGAGGGAACGATCAAAGCCAAAACCTAGGAAGGCAATCAAACCCGCAAATAACCGGATGCTCGGGCCGGAAATTCTGTCGAGGGAACGATCAAACCCAAAACCTAGGAAGGCAATCAAACCCGCAAATAACTGGATGCTCGGACCAGAGATTCTGTCGAAGGGAACGATCAAAGCCAAAACCTAGGAAGGCAATCAAACCCGCAAATGACCGGGTGCTCGGACCGGAAATTCTGTCGAGGGAAAAATCGAACTCAAAACCTAGGAAGGCAATCACACCCACAAATAACCGGGTGCTCGGACCGGAAATTCTGTCGAGGGAAAAATCAAACCCAAAAGCTAGAGGGCAATCAAACCTGCAAATGACCGGGTGGTCGGACCGGAAATTCTGTCGAGGGAAAAATCGACCCAAAAGCTAGGGGGGTAATCAAACCCGCAATGACCGGGTGCTCTGACCGAAGATTCTGTGATTGAAAAAATCAAACCCTGAAACTAGGGAGGTGATCACTCACGCATATAACCGCATCTGATTTTACTTCAAACTCTTGATAAATGAAATTTACCAAGAGTTTGAAGACTTTTTGATTCGCCTCATGAACTTTGCCTCGAAGACTTTTTCCACAAAGCTCTTCAGAGTTCATTTTTCATATGGCTAAGACAAACATTCCCTGAGCAGTAAGAGCACACTCCATTTCCAAGCAATGTGTAGCTTACGGTTTTTGACCCCAATTAATTATGGATTCTAGACCAAAATTATTTGCATCAAGAAATTCAGAGATTTTCATCAATTTTGATGAAAATAAATAGAATGATATATCACGGCTATTTTGATTTTAGTAGGAGAGATAGAAGAGAGTTTATTCTTCAAACTCTCTCATGCAAGCTACACGCGTGTGAAGAAAATATAGTCCACGACAAAATTATGTTGCAACGGTTATGATAAGAAATGCATGTGCTTTTCTCACATATCATATAGAATCAAATTCACGCACACTTTGATAGAACACTTGGGACAAATCTTTCACATCAATCACCATCACATTAAGTACAAGTTCTCGTTTAGAAATTGTATATCCTCCCCGTCTAATTTGTTTAGGCGCTGAGGTTTATTTACGCAATATTTATATCTCTCGTCATTTTGCGGAGAAGAGTTTCGATATATATCCAAATCCAGGAGAGCTTTCGGGGAGCTGATCGAGAGCCAGCGCCACAGCGGAGCTTTTGCGAAGCTATCGTGGAGCTATCAGGGAATTCCCGGGGAGTATCTCTGAGAGCTTTATGACGATAACCAAGAGTCCCCCAGGATGTTAATGGTTACCTTTGCAGAATTAAACCGAGCTGGAAATTTGACGGTTTCCTGGGAATTTCCCGGAAACTCTCACTAGAGCTTTGCAAAAGTTTTTTTGGACACTTCTCGACAATTCTCGGAAAACTGTGTTGCCATCTGGGTCATCTGATGATAGCGCCCCTCCAGCAAAGGTAGGAAATTGGCTCTTACCGACCGAGCAAAAGTTTGCTCCGAAAAACGACTATGAATTCCAGCCTAGGTTTTGAGTTTGATTTTTCCCTCGACAGAATTTCTGGTCCGAGCACCCGGTCATTTGCGGGTTTGATTGCCTTCCTAGGTTTTGGCTTTGACCGTTCCCTCGACAGAATTTCCGGTCCGAGCATCCGGTTATTTGCGGGTTTGATTGCCTTCCTAGGTTTTGGCTTTGATCGTTCCCTCGACAGAATTTGTGGTCCGAGCATCCGGTCATTTGCGGGTTTGATTGCCTTCCTAGCTTTTGGGTGTGATTTTTCCCTCGACAGAATTTGTGGTCCGAGTATCCGGTTATTTGCGGGTTTGATTGCCTTCCTAGGTTTTGGGTTTGATCGTTCCCTCGACAGAATTTCCGGCCCGAGCATCCGGTTATTTGCGGGTGTGATTGCCTTCTTAGGTTTTAGGTTTGAATTTTCTGCCGACAGAATTTCCGGTCCGAGCATCCGGTTATTTGCGGGTTTGATTGCCTTCCTAGGTTTTGGCTTTGATCGTTCCCTCGACAGAATTTGTGGTCCGAGCATCCGGTCATTTGCGGGTTTGATTGCCTTCCTAGGTTTTGGGTTTGATCGTTCCCTCGACAGAATTTGTGGTCCGAGTATCCGGTTATTTGCGGGTTTGATTGCCTTCCTAGGTTTTGGGTTTGATCGTTCCCTCGACAGAATTTCCGGTCCGAGCATCCGGTTATTTGCGGGTGTGATTGCCTTCTTAGGTTTTAGGTTTGAATTTTCTGCCGACAGAATTTTAAATTCGAGCATCCATCCATCTGCGGATTTGATTGAATCCCTAGCTTCCGAAGTTGATTTTCCTCATCGGTAGGATTTTGAATCAGAACACCCGGTTACTTGCGGGTTGAACTGTTCCCCTTGGTTTCGGAGTAGCTTCATACGGAATCTGTGGTCCGAGCATCGAGCACGCGATGGTTGATCCCCGAGAATCAATTCCCCAAATCCTCGATATGACTGAGGAGTTGAGCAACATATTCGTTCAGTATCACGATACGCATGTGCACGTGAGTGAGCCTGGAGTAAATCACATCTGCCTGAGTGAAGGTGCGTGACGAGCCACTGATGCACCTGTTGAAAACACGTAATTATCCTTGGTCGAGTTCCTAGTGATGCAAATACGTGGGATATTACAGTACTTTCAATCGATCGAGTGCATCGTGACATTTTATACTCTATCATCGACTTTAAATTTTCATGGCATTGTGACAAAAGGTATACGTGTGATGTGACTTCAAGCACTGCATTTTCGGGCGCGTGAAAAGTATCCAATCCAAAAGTCATTATCATGTAATAGACTAATCGATTTTGTCCAAGGCGTGATCTTCCGCAATGATATTGCCGTAGAATCAATTGATTGTCGACCGTTCCTTGGGACTTATATATACCTGCGCTGGGACTCATACATATATATACGGCGCCGTATATATAGGTACCACCGCTGCAGCGCAAATGCGAGCAACTATTGGCAACTGTCGGCAACTGCCGACAACTGCGGCGCTTCGCAGTTGCCCGCAGTTGCCGGCAGTTGCTTATAGTTCTCAGTACGCCAAGTCCGGGAGATGCCCCTCGGCTCAGCTCGAATCGGAGCAAAAGTTCAACTTACCGGCTGAGCACGTGCAGAAAAATCCAATGGCCCACGTGGTCTGATCAACATCCCTCCTTCATCAATCCTCTCTATATATTTAATGTTCACCACGAATGTGAAGAATCATCGTGGCCAAATAAATAATCCTCAATCGATGGTAAATTCAAGGACATATTTCAAAGGACGAGATGAGGACACGATAATGGGAAGCACGCAGGCCACGTTGTCGAGGCGCGAAAACTGCTCATCGTTCGCAGAGAGAGAGCCGGCAACAGCGCTCATCGGAGCCAACCAACCGGTGGCAGCGGCACATCAGCATATATACCTATATATAGAGAAGGGGCATAGTGCGAGGGACGAGGATGAAATATCCCAAGTTTATATACGTGAAGTGGTGGGGATGTGTACAAGTGGAGGCAACCGCCGTCTCGAGGTTGTCCCCTCGTTCAAGCCGGCTGCTCGATTCAGTCGTCGTTGGCTCAATGGCTCGCACGGTTATTGTCAAATTTAACGAAAGCAGAATGAGTCTTTGAGCGGAGGTCCGGCCCCAGAGCCCGTTGGACCGTCCGATATATAGCGCCGGGATTATTCTCACACTATATATAGAGTTATAAATCTCTATCTCTCTCAGACCTCATCATTAATACAACGCGTTACTTTCATTCATAAAGATTGTTTCGCGTGTGCCACGACAAATTCATTACATATATATTGACATCGCAAGACGCGAGTTTACTGCTATACAGTGTTCCAAGTTTTTGTGTGTTGCACGCAAAGTGTCCATCTAGGATCAAGAGCCGCAGACGAAAATTCCAGTGCAGCACGCGGCGACGGAGAAAAAAAACTCAACGAAGCAGTTGCAGCAGAATATACAAGTACCTAATAGTGAAAAAACATATATTAGGGGCCCTAAGAAACAGCTTTTGTGCCGTTTTGAGCTTTTTTTCGAGGCGACAATATTTAGAAGGAGGAATCCGACGACGACGATCTATACGTCTCAGCCGGCCTCAACTTTACAATTACCAATACACACAGAAGAATCAGCTGTTTTTCACCAAATGCTGACTGCATCATCGTGGCTGTAGCAAGAAAATCTATCAAAGCTTAAAAATCAGGTAATAAACAGTGTATTATGTGTAGAATTAAAAGTGTGTGTAGTAAGTTAGTTGGTAGTGAGTTGGTTAAAAGTATAGTGAACTGACGTGGTACGTTACGTGGTGCAAGCTCGCGTATACACGAGTTCGGTTATCAAGCTTATCGAACGCCTCGTGTCTAGATATACAGGTATACTATAGTGTATATACACATAGACCTGTAGTCGATGTCGCTATGTAATAGAGAGCTTTCGTGAAAGCTTCGTAGCGCGCGATTTTTGAAATGCGTTAAGAGTAGGAAGTACTTCGTTTTTTTCTCAAATTCAACTTGCAATGTATTTACTTGAATATTTGGATAAATTTATGTATGTACACAGCAGTGGGTTAATGCTCACGTTTATGCCGCATCCGTTTATCGCGTTTCCGATGCTGAATATACATATCATTATAGCTGTATAGTTATGTACCGAGTTAGCTCAGCTAATAGTGATCGAGGTCAGCCTCATCGTTGTGGCGGTTATAAGTGAGTGCGCGAATCGAGTTGTGCCAAATCATGCGTTGCGCGCTTGCTCTACGACAGCGTTGTTGTTTCATTATATGCAATATTTGAGTCTCTTCTTCTTTTTTTCCTTTTTGGATAATTGAGAAAATGTCACTTTGGTTTTGCATTATGGAAATGAGACAGGTGGTTTTTATTACAATCCGTGAATGACTGAATGAGCTTACGTTTTGAGACCAAGACATAGTTTGTACAGGAATTCAGTCGAAATTTTTCACGAAATTTGCGCTAAAGTCCGAAATCTAGATTTGAATTTTGGCATTGATTGCTGAAAGGAATAGCAGCTTTTTCCGAACAAGTTGATTCAAATGAATTCGCTCATTTTGTACAATTACTCACCAATACAAATTTCATATATTTCATTATTCAAAATAAAACTACAAACTCTGTATATAGTATTCTGAATTGTTAGTCAAAAGCTCAATCAATTCGTGTCAAAATTTTCAAACGCCGGAAGCTGTATCCATCGTTTGAAGCTTTGTACAGCTCGAGTGGCGATCTATATATCTCGTAAAGCTCACTCTTCCTCTTTTTCTTTTTTTTTGCGTTTAAAAGGCTCAAAAGAGCCGCGTGTCGCACAAAAATATCAGACACTCTGTCGAATCGCCGCGCCGGCAGTTATTGATCATTCTGCGAAACTGTCGTGTTGTTGGTACTCTATGCGTGTACTAAACCGATACACTCGAGAGCTTGCAAGCTTCCCCTTTCTCTCTTTGCGTGTATTGGCTAATATCCCAGAGGGAAGAGCATCAAAGCGTCATCGTATACACACACACATACATATATATATATTAGTGGCCTGTGGCAGAGCTTGCACAAAGTAAAAGCTCTCTTTGCCTTTCACAGAGGGACAGAGAGTCCCATCACACAGGCCGCTTTCTGTCGTCACAAACGCATCGCTATGTTTATCACACGGACGCGCGCGCCGTAAAGTACAAAGTGCGAGCTTTTTTTTTACTTTGAAAGGTTATAATATAGGTACATACATATGTGTGGTTTAAGTATCGTAATCTCGAGTGCGGATATGGCTCTTTGGTTGTGGGATATCTTTTGCTCGCTCGTTGAGCTTTTTTGCAATTTTTTTCTGTTTCTACAATACATATCTTCGAATTTCTAGAGCTATAAAATACATACACATTTACGAGAGAGCTATCGCGTATACTATAGAGGGGAGAAGAGCGACGAGGGATGTGGGATGAGAGATTCTTGGTTGGTTATTATTTCCGGGTCGAGTTTTTGCCCGTGGCTATATAATAGTGGCGGTGCAGGCGGCGGCGCGGCGTCCGGCATCAAGAATCCATCCTCTTCACTTTATATACATCCTATATATACTTCGTAACGTATGAAATGAAATCATTTCTCAATTCAGAACGCAATCCAGGATATTTATACTCTCACACACTCAGACAACACATACACATGTTTTGAAGAGTAGTGTATGCAAATTACTCTATATAATGCGCCGCGCGCCACGTTCTGCGACGTACATACTATAATACACATACGTATATCAGAGTAAGTTGTATTGGATGCTCAATGAGAAATTCGTTTGTTTACTTACCCGCACACGATTTTAACCCTCTCCCGCGCTCTCATTCATCTCTGCCCTGTACCGAATTTCCCCCTCCACTTATCTGATTTAAAGTCGAGCTTTTCCTGCATGCGAATCGTCGTCGTGTGTATTTCAGATTTTATTCATATGTGCCATGCATGTATTATATGCAGAGCCAAGTCATCGTTCGATTTAATTCCGCATTCATTTACATCGCTCTGTGGTAATTCGACGTAATTACGCCATATAGACTGAGAGAAAATATATTTTCCCTACCTTAGTTTTTCGAGGCGATTACCAAATGTATAATTACATATGTGCATATCGATCGAGTGCCTCAATTTACCTTACAATTTTGCCCACACGGCTTCATTTGTGTATGTGTATTTTGTATAAGAACGTTGAATGTACGTGATGGTGATTGTGGTTTACGAAATTTATAACGCGTTGCGTGGTATACTCGGGTTAGGTAAATTCACTTGGGGCACTTTTCGAAATTATTTTTTCGAAATTCCCGCGCGTCTAATTGAGTTTGTTGAAACACTGACTAAATTTCAAGTACATCGGTATCGCTCGCAATCGAATCAGCTTAAAATTCCAAATCTTACAGAATGTCTTATTTCCGCAATCTACCAAGAATATCACGTGTCGTATACAATAGGAGTGTCATTGACCGCTAGCATCTCGTGTTTATCAATAATTTTCATAACCCCAACAACTACCACAAAACTTCAATTCCAAAGATTTTCATGTGCAATAATATCGACAAACGAAAAAAAAAAAGAAAATATGCCTCTCGTTTCCGCGTTTGCTTTTACATACTTCCACCTTCATATTCTGGGTGCATGCTTTCGTCACATTTGATTCCAACCGACGACGAGACTCTGCGAAAATTGACGCTTCCGGCTTTCTCCGGCGTCGTGGCTCTACTCGGGTCAGGTCAGCGCTCGCTGAGAGATCGGTGGTTTCGTTTACATTCACATGACGCGATGTGATGGCAACCAAACTGCAATGTCCGATGTGAGGAAAAGTTGTTTCGTTTTCTCGTCGATTTTCAAGTGCAACCGACGCCAATTTTTGTCGCAACAGTATAGCTAGTAGCTCGCACGCTCACGCTATATTGCGTCAGTCTGTAATCATCATCGTCATTACCGTACATGCATACATTCGTGTTATTCACTTACCGATATTATTGCCGATTTTCATGCACGTTTCACATGAGATTTGTTAAATGGGAAGTATGCGACGAAGACTTGAGATGTTAATTTCGATCAGAATTTTCTCACACGGATCGAGAGTCTCGCTCGCGTGAACTTGATGGGATGGACACGCGATACATATATCATGATGGTCATCGAGTGGCTCATTTCGTCATCGTGCTAAAAGAACCTGATGTGGAGACTTTCATGGCATCATCATCAGTCTCAACATTTCGTTCGTTTTGAGCTCACCCAATTTCATCACGTTTCTCTTGCGTGTATGCTCGTCTACTCTCTCACACACACACACACACACACACACACACACACACACACACACACACACACACACACATTTGCACACACTCAAACATATAGTAACAGCAGCTGCCCAAATCTCTCTCCCTCGAATGTTTCTCCTCTATTCATTCCATTTCTCGTTTCTTCTCTCCTCGTCATTTATGGGCTCAGGTATGAGAATCACGCAGGTACAAACATCTCGACTCCTCGTCTCATCATCCCTGGATCTCTCAGATTTTCCGCGTCTCAGAACTCAACCGTTTCAATTAAATCCAAACGAGCGATTCTGAAAAAAATTTCATGTAATTTAGCATTATTCTTTCTTACCACGCGATCGATCTCAACTTCTATCCTGACCTTGAAATTTTTTTCAAAATTAGATTCATCGACGTGTGTGTCTCCGTCCTGAGTGGAGTGGTCGAACATCGTGAAAAACAGGTTCCACAATATATAGGATTTCAGATATTTGTGGAAAATTACCAGCTAGTGTCTGAGATAAAAGCTGAACTCACATGATTGATTAGATCAAAGTATTGCGACAAAATAACTTATTCTCTATCAATTTACGAAATTTATCTGAAGTCTATTGTACAATCAGTTTTAGATCATAATAATTCATATTAGATCGCAAGATCTCCAATAAGCATTAAGCCTAAATATAATTCACCACACGCGATATCGAGAAATTACACATTGAACTCCTGAACGAGTCGAATCAAATTGATAAAACGATGAAATCAATTTTTACCTGTTCCAACCGCATAATACATTGACTAAAGGGTTATTATTACGCAAAACTTTTCGAGAGAAGAAAAAGAAGAAGAAGAAGAAGAAGGTTACGCGGGTTGATCGAGTGAGCGTTTTAAGAGCGGCTGTGAAAGAGTCCCCCGAGAGTTTTGCGCAAGTACCGCGTCGTGTTGTCGTCTGCTGCCATCGCGATAAGGTCATTCGCGCGATGCACCGGGGATTCCATTTGTGTATTTTACCAATGCGACGATCGAATGACTCTTTGCACTCTAAGTATGAGCTTCCAATCAAAATTGTTTCGTCTCATTACGCTCTTTACGTGCATAGTATGTATATCGTATCATTTTTTGAAATAAGAACGCTCGACTCTGCCAGAATTCAGCTCTGTGTATAGGGGAATTTACCCATACATTTGAACAAATCGACATCGACGGAACAGAATCAACTATTCTAATTTCGATCAAAGTCACTCAAACATCTTTTTTTAAATTCTTCCCGTGTTCGTCATTTTTTATTTTTTGCAATGTAAATTAATGGGTGTATAATACCTCTAAATGAATCACCCCCATCAATCATCTTCCCAGCTACTAAATACAATAGCAATGTAAGATAATGTCTCGTTCCGTTCGAGAGATTGACGATTCGTGATATTGTGTATATTGGCAAAATCACAGCCACTCTATCGGCGCATCATATTTTTTAATTTTTCACTTTATGATAAAACAAAGAATTTAAAACTACACAAGAAGAAGAAAGAATGGCTTACGCATCGCTCAAGCGATTCAAGACTTTGTCATCCAAGAATATGCGTATACTTGTAAGAGGCCAGCTCACGCGTCTCAACTTTGCGTGTTATCGGAGATTTTTACGCGGTCCCATCGGTCGTCGTCGTCGTCTCCATTGATTTTTCGACTCTCGGATAGTATGATATCTTCGGGACTTTACGGTTTCACTTATCGATACATGCGTCACGCTCTAAGGCCATTACCCGCGTTTTTGAACAAAATTTACATTGAAGCATCGCACTCGTCTCATCAGTTTCTGATGCATTTCTTAAGGATGATCAGTCGGGTTATACAGGACGCGTCATGGAACATTTAGTCACGTTCCACGATGTGCATCGCGTCTTTATTGTCGTTGTGTCTCATCCTGGGATGCGTGAGACTATGCATCAACCGACTATGACGAGGTCGCACGCTCGAATATTCATTCGACGACTTGATCATTCAGGTAAATGTATAGTTATACTTCCGTTTACTAATGTATTCTCACGATGAAAATTACATATCTTGTTTTCGATACAATACATAGATTTTGAATCCTAAAAAAATGCCGACCTCGCACATTTGTTCAAACTTATCGCTATGATTTTATTAAAAATTCTTAACCATTTCTTCACCTTTGGCTAGTTCATATTCAAATTTCGCGCGCTTCGGACACTCGAGAGATTAACTGACCTCACACTACAGCGTATATTATTTTATACAAGAAGCGTCTAACCTTCATCGGAGTTTGAATGAAATCGTTGATCGCGAGCAAATAGTCTTTTTCAATGGCACTTGGAATGCAAAGAGAGTAGGAAGGATTTTGCATATCCGCAACACCCGGGTATCCGCAACTCGTTATATGGAAAGAGGAGAGGGGAAAAGTCCCGACGGGGCATATGCCTGCATATACCCCTGACCTTTATATAGCGAATCCTCGTGGCGTGAAGAACAACCGAGCGAGACACGACTATTTTGATACCTATACTTTCATATATCATACGGCAAAGTGAGACAGAGAGAGAGAGAAATATTGCATAAGAGTATAAAGTCGTCGTTCGAGCGCCGGATGCATGCATGGATGATGTCGAAATCGTAGCCATAGACTCGCGAAGCGTTTGCTTTTGAAATAATATTGTCGTTTGATTGTGTGCGTGTGTATTAGGAATCACTTGTGGGTTGTGATAACCAATGATCAGTTACGATTTGTCACTTTTGATTCTCCATTTTGTGACCAATCATCTATTCTAAAGATTTAATGATCAAATCTGCCTGTCGAAATCTCTGATGTGCCTATACAATCAGCAAATGATCTTGAAATATTCAATGCTCCGATGCGTAATGCATTCAGGCGCCTTGTCACATCCTATAGACAATCTCGATGACAATAATGTCTCCCGGACTCGAGTCATCTTCGCAATATTACATGAAAACTCGTCGTTATCGCGAATCCGCGTGTATATACTTGTGCAACATTAAGATAAGCGTAGCTTTTCTGCATCATCAGTCATATACATACGCCCAAGGATGCCGTTTCTTCAAGCTTCTTTCCTAATAATAGTCCACGTTTTGTACGCGGTTCTCATCGATTATCGAATAAACTCTCAAAAAACTGCACCAGAAGCGCGATGCAGAAGCTTGAAAAATCTGCAGAGCTGCAGCGGCCATATAGCCACTGGTAATCTTTTGAAACATTCGCGAATGTTTATTATACATATATCTGTACATCCATATACTCATTGCGATAATTGCACGCACGCGGACGCGCCTCTGTATGTATATCGCGCAAGCATTGCACTTTTGGCGAAGGCTCGATCGTTGCATAAAAATTGGCTATCCCAATGCACCAGCCCATTGCAGTCTACGTAATCGAGATGTTTTTATGTAATTGTGTGTGTGTGTGTGTGTATGTGTGTGTGTGTGTGTGTGCGTGTGTGTTTTGTGAACGAACGATGCGGATCATCCGCGTGCAAGTATATGTTCGCTTCTCTTTGTAATTGTGGGATATATATTACGATCAGTTACTTATGGTCATTACGCGCTTGCAAAATAACGAGTAACGTCAGCGCGGGAGTACATAGCTGTCATCGTCGTCGTCGTTTTCAAATGCATCACGCGTGTATGCGTAAGTTGCAGCTGATGTATTATATAGCCTCCGCAATCGTTCCACATATCCCGATTCATAATTAATGTTAATCTTCTATGTACATTATAAGCTCACACTGCGCACTCTGTACATAGATCCCGTTGACGCGATGATGCTCATCAGATATTATAAGCAAGGTGCTTTCGATTTTTCGCATTTGAGGAGACTCGATTTATAGAATATATTCGTTGATAACTTGTTCTCTCATCAACACTGCCTCTCATTAGTTCAATCGAATTAATTCACAAAAAGTCAACATGCACCACAGCACGGAATATCTCCCGTGCGCGAATCGATCAAACATTATGAACTAAATTCTTTTGAGTGAGCGCGTAATTTTGAATTTCCCGCCAATATTTAAGCTGCTACAATTTATTTGAATTTTTTGTCATTCGTATTGAGTGGATTCAAGAAATAGAAATCAGAGAAGACGTGTATACAGAAACTGAATTGAAATGCGTCAGCAACACGCGGCGTGTGTCAAGCTATGCAGCTGCGTATTGTTGCACAAGTCGAGAGATCGCTCAGCTCTATGGCATAGTCTCCTCATCTCAAAAGGTTCATACATCTATATAATACCCCCACTTGGAGGAGAAGATCTCTCGTTATTATATATGCAAGAGGGCATTGTATTTCACACATGTTACCTGCGTATGCATGTATACGAGCTATTATATCCACCTATGAGATGAGAGCGACTTGAGCAACACTACGAAATTCAATCCCTATGCGCCACGGCAATAAATATCTTGTAAATAAACTTACGATTATGCTGATGCACATCGCTCACTAATCAACAGCTTTCGTCAGTCGATCAACCGTGAATTTTCATTCAATATATTCCATAATTTCAACAACAATATCTTCATGAACAAGTTAATCCTGCACCGTTGCATGTGTGCAACAATAATGCGATATATCTCGAATCGAATTGAAAAATAACCCACAGTAAGTTACTCTCGAATTTAGGAATCGGGTTTTAAAAAGCTCAAGAAATACCCGGAGATCCTGATGCGTACGCCACGCGCATGCCAAAGAGTCGCATCGCTCCTCGTCTCTCGAAAACGGTGGCGTTACAACGCGGTTAGCGACCCCGCCTCGCCTCCTTCTCCTCTCCCGATCCCCATTGCACCGGCTGTATATTTCAAGAACTTGCATCAGCAGCATCAGGGCTCCTCTTCTTCACTCGACTCGTTTGCTCGAAACCAAAGTTGCTCACCAACTTGTGAGTCCGGAATGTGACGCAGCCCGAATGCATTTTCTCATTAGTCACCAACAACCGGACCTCTCATATTGTGTACCTGATCTCATCCCATGAACTCCTCACAATAAGTATACAGGTCATCGTTCATTACTCATACGACTGTTCTCTTTTGTATGTTTTCAGGATTTCCAGGCGCAGCATTTCACAGTTTTTAATACAATGCGAGTTTGTGACGGATAAATAAAAAAGAAAAATCCAATGGCCAGGAAATTTGAATAATTTGTTGCTCATCCTGCACCAGGTGTGCGCGGGTGCAATCGAACCTCTATCAACAAATAGGTTCGATATTTTTTAAAGTGAGCCTGTGGTGAGATCGCGAGTGCGCGTTAGTGTGTGTGCTCTTTGTCGATTTCGCAACATGAGAGTGTCGAGCCCTCGGTTTCACAATCTAAATCAACAGCAGCAGTCACACCTGCATCATCACCCGCCGCATCAACAGCAGCAACAGATTCGAGCTCAAAATCATCACAATGGAAAGTTCCTGGTCAGTCCAAGTTCCAGCCCGGAACACGTCGCTCACCACCCACACAACAATCAACAACAGCAGCAGCAGCAACAACAACAACAACAAAATTATCTGCATCAACAGCAACAGGGTAGTCCTGCACAGGTGCCTCAACACTTTGTGCGTTATCAACAGCAGCCAACGACACAGTTGCAAAGTCAAAACCAGAGTTCAGATGATGCATCGTCTATTGGGTCTACGTCGACGACCGGGACGCAGCAAATGCAGACACAACATCAACATCAACAACAGCATCAACAGCAACAACAACAACAACAACAACAGTTTCAACAGAGAGTTGGACAATTTGCAAGCTTCGAACCGAGCGTGGTCAATAAGACGGTTAGAGAAGATCAGGGTCCAACGATACTTGGAGACAGGTTTCTATTGGTAGGACCTGCCGAGGGTAGCACCCTGTACAGATGCGTCGACACACTTACTGGGCAGCAACTCGTCGCCAAGGTGAGAATAGTATAAGCACCTTATGATATTTTGGTGTTTGGGCACGTCCCTCGTTGTCCTTGGCCTTGAAACTCTTGGGTTGGGTATGGGGTCCGGTTTGGATTCAGGTCTATTATTTCGGCCAGTTTCTGCAAAAGGGCGGGCCGGAGGGTCTTACTTGGAGAACGAGAATTCACAAGTCCTGTCTTGTTTGGTCTCGGAGTAAAGCCATGAACGATGTTGAGAATAATTTTTTGGGGTTCGGTTGAAATGATTCGCATTTATGCTTAGCTTTATTGTAGTGATTTTGACTCGCTAGATTTGAGGTTAGGCCAAGATCAATTGTAGTGTATGCTGGTTAGAATCTGAACTTCCAAAGTTCCAACGGAGCAGATCACGATGAGCGTAAATATGCATAGTATGTTGGAAATTGAATATGATCTGAGAACGATGAAAGCAATCATTGTGAGATGCATCCATCTGGCATGGAGACTTGAAGCTTCTGTATTTTCTACTCCATCTTTTCAATATGCGTCAGTTAGCTTTCGAGTTTGGAATGATTTGGGACCAATCTTTCCCAACAATGAAGCTCTGAAGTCATGATTGTAAGTTTTCATTTTTGACTTCAGTTTTCTGTAAATCATTGAGAAACGATTTTGAGCCTTACCTAACTTCAAATTCACTCCCAGCTTGCAGATGGCATATCCTTCATGCAAACAGACTGTTCGTGATCAGTTCAAGTTTTTAAATTCATATTTTAATGAGAAATTTTGAATTCTCTCAACTTTCTTATGACTATTCACTGGCATAAACCCTACTCGAGTCACTCTAACCTACAATACAACCGTAAGAGTATCAGAGCCTTTCCTCTCATCTAATTTACATAAACAAGATTCGAATCGTATAGGTTATTCCTCCGGCATCTCTCAAGAGTCTCGTACACTCTATATGTTCCGATCTATATCCATATATATCCCCACTTGTCCGTGCATCAGTAGAGTATATATGGAGTATATAGTAGTAGCATGAGTAGCAGCCATCGGTGACCGTGAAAGTCACTCTTTATTGCATCCGGCGATACCTATACCCGGACGGCATATATGTATAAGTTCTCCACACAGCATGCAGTGCACTCTCAATGTCATTGCAAATACAGCAAACGAAATTCCGTTTCATTTCGCGATACGCATATACCTTAGATTCGTGCTCTCACTGTATGGGCTTTGATACATTATGCACCGCATCTCTCGCTTTGCTCTTTCTCACTCTAAATTCGTTTGAAATTTCAATATTTGCCTCTCGCGACGACGCGTATTCTGCACGCGCCTCTTCTCTATTTCACGATTCAAAAAAAGAATTTAGAATAGCCTCAATATACCAACTTTGATGTCTCGCTTGAATCATTCATAATATACGCTCTCTTAATCAAAGAGCCGAAACTTTTCTCTTTCGTCTCACTCGCGGATCCGTTATTGCCCGTTCAGTCATTCTGTGCACGTGGACCATCTGCTCTCTGTTCCATGTATATATAGGGGAAATACCCTCAAAGCTTGCCGAAACTCTATGGTTCAAGGCTCTCATCTAACACATCTAACGCGTTGACGGTTATAGGGTGAGAGACTCACTCGTCTTGCGGGATATAGTATAGATCTCCGCCCTTTTATAACTAAAAGGTTCACAAAGTTCGTATTATGCAAAAGCGGCATCTAAAAGAAGAAATCAAACTTGGTAAGTTTCATCCGTTATATATGACTATATACGTAATAACGAATCCTATTTGATTGGAAGCTGTTGCATCAAAAGAGAGTTGCATAGGCGCCGCAAAAGACGAATTTGTGTATAGAGAAGGGAGGGAGGGACTTGATAAATCTCTCTCAAGGGCTGTAGTCCTGTCAAGAGTCCTGGCCCTTATAGACACGTGTGTGAGCCCTTTTCTTTGTATTAGACATATTATACACGATAGACATCGAGCATCAAGTGAAGCCTGCATTCGGCACGGGTATAATTTCTTCTCTGATGCTCTTCATCTATTTTGGCGGTACTTCTGTAGCGATGCTGAGATATATAGTTGTCGGTACGTGTGATATCCAAGTTTTTTTTTCTAACACAAAGAGAATATCGATCGCGTAGGTGTATATCTCGAATAAAGTAGACAAAGGGTGTCTTCACAGACCTTGACTCTCTCCTCGACTCTCTCTCTCTCTCTCTCTCTCTCTCTCTCTCTCTCTCTCTCTCTCTCTCTCTCGAATTGAAGTGTGCGAGAGAAGCTTAATTAAACGCTTTTATTCTACTTCGCCTTGGCCATAGTTCTGACACTGGTATTTTTTCCCCATTTCTGGAACAAGATTTTGGCTTCCTGTTTCTCGTTCGCTTAGGGACCCCATGATTGACGACTTCAATCAATTGAGTGTTAGCGGTCGTACGCGGTGGGGGGCGGGGGGGGAGGTTGTCCTTGACTACAGTACGTATCTGCTGCACGTAATGATGAGTGTGTGACATTCTAATACGAAACACCCATAGGGCATAGGGCTTATAGGCTGTCCAGTGTTATACGCATAGTTTCTTATGTACCGTGCAATTCCTTTCTGCGCGATTCTTTTTTATCGGTTTCTCAAATTCTATCTCTTGTAGCGAAGGCTTATTCTCATGAAACTAACTAATGCATGTTTTGCATATTATTTCACTCGACCAATGTATTTCATATGAAAACACACTGACTTAATAACCTCTCATATTGCTCACGCAAGAGGGTTCGGTCAGGATTGTAATTTTGGTTGTAGAAATCTATCTTGAGTCTTCTGTGGGCTCTCTAAATCCAAATGCGTAATATCCCTCCTTAGCCTTAGCAGGGCCGGAGGTGCAAACAAGAAGCGCCGCCGCGCCGAGCGGCAGTCCAGATTTAGTCCCCGTGCGATCCGCACGTATTTTGTAGATCGTTGTAACAAAAAGGAATAAACTCGGTGTCCGAAGTTTATACAATTTGTCGAAGTTATTGCATTTCTAATAATTCGTTTCACTATAAAGTTGCGATTCTGTTTGATCAATCTTCCGATTGATCCGCGAACTCGAACCAAATCAAATCAATTAATTTTCAAGTATAGCGGCAAGCCAGCCGCTACACTCTAATACACTACGCCGAGCTATGACACGCCGTTTGGATCAGTGAATAAAAGCGTTTTTTAAAAATTCTTTTTAACCTTTACTTATTTTCTATCCGCTTTATTAAGCGCATGATTTTTCGAACGATATATACCTAACATAACCAATATCTGATGCGTGTCTCTGAGTCTGATGTGATGCATCGGTGAAACGGACGTTTTAGAGGGGTTCTCAGCTCTTTTGATCTTGCAGTGTAGGTATTAGAGTAATATTAGCAGATGAAGAGAAGAGAAGAGAGACGGCCTCACCTCGAAACTTTGAATATTACTATGGGCGTAGCGAATTCTTTCAATGTCCGCATTCGGCGAAATCTCGATGTTCAATTTTATGAATCACACCCGCTTGTCCTTCTCTGTGTGTGGCAGATTTTCGTCTTATGGGATTTAACATTGCGCGGTACTTACCCGCACACAGAGAAGGAATTGCGATTTTCGCCGTCGCAGCGAACGTGTTGAATTAAAAGTTGCAATATTTAAATTTGAACTTATTCGGGTTCATCAAACTTTTTTACACGATTTTTGAGGTTTTAAGGAAATGAATTGAGCTCTGATTGGATAGTAATCGCCGAAAAAAGGGTGTAGAAAAACCGTTACAACGGTTGAGTGGTGATGGCAGTGCGCAGCTGCTGCGCAGCGATAGATTCATTCAGTGATTCATCGAGTGAACTTTTCCAAAGACGGTGAATTTATAAGTCTAGGGGTTGATGTAAGTAACAAACGAGTGCGTCATATGCTTGGCGTATTACTAATAAGTTTATAAGGGGTGGATGCGGGTATCGCGGGATGCGTTTATTGCCTTTACGGAGCCAGTACAGTTTACTTATTACGCGTCCCGCCAAAATGTGATATATTAGAGCGCGTATTGTCCTGTTGCGTTGTGCTTGCCAAGTCAATTTTTGATGGCGCCTGCGTATCCATTTAGTGATTCGATTGAGGCCCTTATAGTGTTTTGGTTAGAAAAAACGATTTCCTTAAAAAATTCTGTATACCAGACAATTCAATGTTCACCATCTTAATTTTTGGTTTGAGTATCACACTTTAGTTCGTGAGTCATCGATTGAATTATCAATGACGGATCGATTATTGAAAAATTATATTTTTGAGCTGGTGTGACACATTCTGATATAGTTTCGATGCATAAATGAGAGGAACAAATCGAGCGACAGATTGTGCAAATGAATAACGCACCTGATGAAATGTGCTGCAAGAGATTCAACACAAACTCTACCTGATGATGGCTCAATTCAATTTGCTCATTGACAATGAGTACAGACGTATTTTCCAAAATTTTAATTGTGCAATACCAAAATATGTGCTCATCGATCATAAATCCACGTTTCAGTGAAAAATCTTATCGCTGCTTATCTTTTCCCCATCCAAGTTTACATCGACAGCGAGATAAAGCTTGACTCAATCATAAATGATGATGACATATTGAAAGACCCAAGTTGAATCATAACGCAATGAAGTGTAAAGAAAAACTAATCAACGTATTCACCAATGACGACGATGACCTTGAATACTGGTTTAGCAAAAAAATTGAATTTTCCCAACATCTCACATGGTCAATGGCAAATAATGACAACAATCATCAAGAAAAATGTTGGAAAACTACAGAATATCGCGCGTAAGAGATTTAAGAGGCAAGCATCACACACGAAATAAAATGAATAAACGAAACACTTGCGCCATGCAAATTGTTTCGTCAGAAAACGCCAAGCAAGGCTGGTATATACATCTATATACCTACGCAGATAGTGAACGACTAAAAGCTCTTGCGAAATTCTCGAGTCGTCGGTGGTGACCATGAAAGTCTCGTGCCTGATGCTGCACGCGGCAATCCAAAAATCGTGAGAGATGGACTTTACACGGGACGGATGAATTCAATGCCTCTGTTTCAAAAAAAAAAAATACACATACATTCACATCTTGTACATCTATCTATATAATGTTGATGTATGTGTTAATTATAGCTCCGAGATGATGCTCTAGTCGCTGGATTTGCTCGCACGGAAACGAGATCTGACGTCCGCCGACGTATTGCTCAGTTCGCGTATAGTGGTCCAACTCTCATCTCGCCAAATCGGTCAGTTTGTCTTTGTAATTCGCTTCGACATCCGGTTCTACTCCTAAAATCTACTATGTGAACCTTATAGCTGAGGCTAAAAATCAAAATCAAACTTGTGCAATATTGTGTCACATACTCCGAGGCCTAGCCCGTATTCTGTATTACAGCGACAATCACAATATGTATTCCTAACGGCAATTTTTTTTTCTCCCGAGTGAATTTTTTATAACGATCGAGTCGATGACTTATTGTTGAGACTCGTTACTCAGGGGCATTACATTTACTCACTAACACAATCACACTCAACATACATACTTACATACATACAGACATATATCTGTACAAGTCACGGGTATAATCTCACTCGCACGCTCTTTTGTAATTCATTGCGACAGAAAAAATGAGCCGTTGTTGCATACATACATACATATACAGAAACCACCGGACTTATTCAGAGGTAACCTCAAACCTTGAAAGAATCTAACGAAACCAGGATGACACGCTTCCCCACATAGCGACGGAGAATAATTGCGTTGCGCGTGATGTGCGTAATCGATAATTACTCTCGCTTTGCGCGATAAAATGTCTGGCAACGATCGCGTCATCTCAACGATTCATCATCGACGATACCTATCAGAGTTAGAGATCCTCCTCTAAAGTATATTGCGCGATTTCAATTTTAAAAAGGTAATACCTATATGTAGTGACCGGTAAGATTTGGATCAACGATCGATTTGTAATCGCGATGAGGTATTGGTGCAGGATATCGATGAGAGTCACTCGACCGAGTCATAGAGAAACCGTGACCGTGAGCCATGCAGCAGCGTATGGTAAAAGTAGCTCAAGTTGAGGAATCGGTATCTACATATATATTTATATAGATATATGTATATGTTGATGGTAAGTTTGGGATATCCTGCCCTGATGTTTGCCGGAAATGACGACGTTTGGGCTTCTCGAGACTGACTTCCTTCGCGCTCCTATACTCAAAGCTCGCTGTAGGTATACTTGACTCGATTATTAGAGTTCATCGCTCTTGCATACTTACATCTCTGTGACGAGCTTATTACTGTGGGTATCAAAGAGGAAAAGGACCGTTGAGACGATTCTTTTACGCTTCCGCTCAGTTTTTGCCGACTCTGCGATGCTCATCGTGAACAAGCCCTTGTAGTATTGTATAGGCTGTGAAAAACATCGGTACGATTGCACACTGAAACGATCTTGATCGAGAATTTAATCCTGTTCAGTCTCTGGTTCATCAGAATTAATTTGGTGAATTTTTCTATCCTTTGTCCAATGTCGAAACTTATTTTCAAAAAATTTCGTTACATTGTTGATTTGTATCATTTTTTTGTGATTCAAAAGCTCTTTTTAGCACAAGTGTGAAAGAAACTGTGGATCAATTGTGTGCATCATTATTTGGAATAGTTCAAACTCATCCGAGGCTGTAGTTCGATCCTCATTGATTGACAGATCTTCTGAGATTCAATTACAAGAGTAATGACTTTTTCTAATACGGATATAGGAAAACCGGATACAAACGAGTTAAGAAAGTGTGTGTACGAATCGAGTCATCCAGTGGATACCTGAGTATGTACTTGTAACCAGAATACATGGTGGTTTCCAACTAGATACTCAGAACTATTGGCATTGCGGAACTCATCGATAGATCTACTCTTGCATATTCAGAACATGAATTGAAGCAGTCATGGAGTAATGTCATTTTATGCGTTTCACAAGACCCAGAGTCAATTAGCTTGGTTCACATCTTAATTCACACGATTCACGCGACAATTTTCTTCCTGTTCTGTGATCAACCATCTCGTTATCAACTTTTTGCTTCGTCACAATGAAAATAAAGCTCTTTTCAAATTTACGTATTCAGGGAGGTCACCTAAATTGTTTTCGACCTTGGTAAAGTTTACACTACAAAAATGATCTTCTAAATAGTTGAGTCGTTGAGAGATAATATTTTGAAATGTCCTGTTCTCTTTGTGACGAAGTAATCATTCATCATTAGAGAAAAAGACAGCGGGGAGTATAAATGATGCCAATGCAAGCGTCATCAAACGCGGAAGTGTTTCGGATGATACCTCACAAAGAGGCATCAACTTGCGCAACGATTTCAACATCGTTTGTGTGTTATCATCCACTCATAGACGAATTAATTTGTTGTTGTTTTACTTTGGTGATCGACTATCCTGAAAACTGTCAACAGATGAGAAATTTTCATTTATAAAAAATTTTTCGAAAATTGAAAAATGATATTCCTTATTCACAAAAATTACCAGTCATAATTGTTTCCACGATGCCTTAAGAAAAAAAGTCCAAAAGAATACTCCAGCTATTTAAAATTTTCCCTCTTCAAAAGATGATGAATTTTTTTATTCTCAGTAATTATTCTCAATTAGACCTAATAGATATTGAACAATTTCATTTTCCCGCGCGTCCTTCCAAATATTCTCATTGGGATCACCTCAGTATCAAAATATCTCAACAATTTCCCAGTGTGAATTAAATAAATGTCTCTCTTTCTCAGCCTCGAGACACTTCATCACCTCACATCAGTCGCGATGTTGAAGAATATATAACAGAGTCGTTTCGTGTCAAATGCATCACAACAGGAACAGGTTGAGCTTATAAAAGCGACATATCTATATATCCTACACCGACATAGAGTTCTATTCCTGACGAGAAGTGGTTTTTGCACTCGTGTCGTCTCAGCTTCGCTCGCGTTTGCAAAAAAAAAGTTGGCGCTAGAGTAGTCCTATTTTTCACAACGACGACAACCTGTCTCAATTTTTCTCAGGCTTTGAAATGTACGTGTTTGAAGCATGACGATATTATCATTCCTTACACCGCCGTTTCACACGCTTCAATTTCAATGAATAAGATGTAAAATAAAAGTATAGTCTATATGGGCGATGAGGTGGTCAGTGATGATGACGCATCAAGTGGATGCCAAAAGCGCCAAAGAAGCTCATTTGTAATACCATCAGGGTGAGACGGATAGATGATGACGCGATGCGCGAGGGATGACGAGTGACGTGTACAATATTCCGTATAAAACACACATCATTGAGTCGTTGAGGTGAGAGGGCGTAAACCTCGCATGTATTGTATATCATTGTATATCGTCATTGTGCGTTCCCCTTAAATTATCGGGTTACGTATTCAAGCTTGTCGATTGTTTTTTTTTTTTTTATGAAAGTTATTGCATGATTCAGTTATTTTTCTTATTCCTAAGAGTTACGCCGATGTTTGATTGTACCTAAAGAAACAAAATTCAACGGGGATGACAAATCATAGTGTATCTAATCTGTAACAATACTTGTCCAAGAGTTTGACAGAATATGAAAAAGCTTATTATCGTGCACGTAATTTCAAAATTTGGAATATTTCCGGTTACATTCACAACGAAAAAATTGAAGATTCTGGGATGATACGTCTAATGGGTGAGGGAATTTTATCACCCATTCTTGTATAGATGAAGAATCTTCCACGAGATATAATCGATCGAACAAGTGGTCCCAGACAGTTGTTGGCGCCGTCTTCGCTCGTACCGCCCTCCTCCCCTCTCCCTAGGGCTACTTCTTTCACATCCAACGATTCAAAGCCCTTCACTCATCAAAAGAGCCCTACTATACAGTCATCCGTGCATATGCTGACTCGAATGAGTCATGAAGGGCGTCACTTGTTTTTGATTTTTCTCAAGGTCTGAGTCATCGGTGTACAAAACTAGGAGTACAACGCGTTCATATGGATGAAGGGACAGATATTTGATTAAGGGGTTGCTAAATGTACATCATACACAACTGCGCGTCATTGTCACCTCATTGGTCGTTCTGTATATAAGAACACGCGGTTTTCGCGAGGATTTTCGTCGAAATTTGAGATCGTGAAATGAGGTACATTCATATTTAGGTTAAAATATCTAATTCAATTAATTGCGAAGATAAAAATTGTTCAATTCTGTCATCTCATTGTTAAGAGGAAAGTCATTATAATCAAGAGTATACGCTATAATTCAAATTTTCTTCAACAGGATCGTATTTAATGAGACGAGAAATTTAGCCATGGGATACGTATAACGATCCCAAACACTTTTCTTCGCTTTCTTGCACTTTCTAATGCAGAAAGTGCTTGGCGTGGCACTTGTGAGAGCAGGATTTCGCTTTCCATCGTCGAGATTGCCGGCGGTAGAAATTGTGCCGATGCTGCTACTCTCAGATCTTGAATTAAACCGTTATATTCCTAATCAATTGTTGCACTGACATGGCCTATTGATATTTGTTCACAATTATTCACTGTCAATATAAATTCAACCCCAATTGGTTTATTTCTTCGTATACTATTCATTTTTCCTTCTTCGAAATATTCCGTTGTCAAAACGACCAACCAATGAAATACTTGTAACCACTCCACTAATTGGAATCAAAAATTTTTCAATTTCGTTTGAAATCATGATTTACTACCCATAGTCACATTTGACAAGTTTGCAAGCTCCGTAGACTCATTCTAAACTTGGCAAACGTCTTGTGGGTGAAAAAAGAAACAAACGATCCTCTTCCTCGATGAAACGGCGACGACGACGAGTCGAGCTTGTAAGCACGCTTGTGCGAAACAAACTATCGCATACATATATGCAGTTCATCTAAAATAAGATTTCGCCCAAGCAAGCAGGAAATGAAAGTCAGCATGGGCGCCTACAACACCATGTAGTTTTATATAAAGTTGTAAGAAAACGAGATCGGCGAGGAGAGAGAGAGTGTGTGTGTGGGGCGCTAAAAGCACGCGCGTGCGCTCTCATCATCACACAGATTCCCACGCAATTATAAAAGCTCGGATGTAACAAATATATACATACTTTCCTATTACTGCCCCACGGTATTTCTTCATTGGTAAAAAGAACGTTAAAATAGCCTTGAGTTGACAAATCAAGCGTGACCAAAATTCTTTTTGTCGCGTTACTGGTGCGCGACCTCGTGCGCAACGATCCATCATCATTCATGGACGCGCCCTAAACCATGGATGTCAAACGGTTCGATTATTCATCGATGCGGAACGAAAATTTGGTCCGCATCTACATACGCATACCGAATCTTGCATGTGTCACCTCATAAACGAAGAAAATCAGCGTAAAAAATTATACTATATAAGAAGTAGCGTATTGTTTTTTCCGCATTCGTAACGTTAAGCTGCCTCCCTAGATGCACCTTTCTAGATATCGTAGCGTTATACAATGAAGAGCCGCTCAGTATAGCTTACATCAGCACTTACAAGCTCGTGCTTTCTCATAAAATCTCTTACAAGCTTCTAAATATCTTCATACCAATACACTCACCTATTACAAAGAATGTCTCAAACGGTCATACCGATCATCATCATCAATATCCCGTTAAACTATTGCGAGCATATATTAAACCGGCGTTTTATACGTAACGTCGGGCTCTTGTCAAGATGCGTGCGAATGTAAGCACATGCCTGAGGCTATTGCTGCTATTATGATCCTCATAGAAGACCTGTCAATGGGCTCACTAAAACTTTATTGTATAACGTCGATTTTATTCGCAAACTCGTGAACACATAACTATCGCCCTAATAATAATAGTATAGGGCTGCCGTACAGCGCGCGTATCACAATCACTTCCGGATACTCATTATTATTGTGTGATATAAGATTTTATAATAAACTGCTCGATCACGCGCGCAAAGCGATCCTCGTAATATCTACGAATCTATTCATTTTGCACACTACTGTTATAGAGCTGATTCGTGTTCATTTCCTCATTAGCTTCATAAGCTTTTCTCATTTCGTAAGAGAGGTTATGTCGTCGCGCAAATTATTTTTGCACGCTCCCGCGTGTTTCGTGAAGAATTTTTCCCTGTTATCCCGCACGTTCGATCGGTATTTAGGTAACTTCATAATGAAGCTCACAAAATCTCTTTTTGTACAGTTTTAAAAAGCGTTGTTACATAGCATCTTCTCCTCAAAGACGATCGAGATCTCGAAAATTGGGACGATTAAAGAATAATTACTCGATCAAAATTTGAATAATTCGTTATTGTACATGATTCATCTTCAATTCTAACGAGTGTAATATCAACTGGGCCATGAATAACGTTTGATATGATATTCAAATCAAGAGTAGCCTATGAGCCAACCGTATTTGCGACATATCGCTTGAATAATTGAGTATACGTGCTCACGGCGCGATATGGTACAACAGATCTGAACAATTGTTCTTATTACAATTCGGCCTTCTAAAACGCCCACCCGCTGAGATTAGTCTAATGGATTCATCGATCGAATTCATCAGCTAACGCTCGTTTTTATAACGTTCTGATCGAATGATTCCAAGTGTAATAGTTTCACATGGCACCAATACATTCAAAAGCAGGTGTTCCGCAATTCAAGGTCTCGACCAAACAAAACCACGATGGTTGGGCACACCAAAACCACCCAAATCGGTCGTGAATATCTCGATTTGTCGTGGCTGACCGAGTTGCGAATTTATCTCGATCTCTCTCACCTTAAATACATATGAAGGAAATATACGGAGTCTGATGAGGCCGGGCTCAATCGATCGAGATCGCGATTTTGAAAGTGCGCGCACTATAATACTCGAAAAACACACGATGTATCGCCCCTTATTTGCGCTTTTGTTAAATTAGAGTAAAACGGCTCTTGTGCAGCTTTCGAAATTTATATCCCAATCGTTCTCCGTCTCTTTCTTTTTTCTTCTCATGTAAAAGTGTATATAGTTTCGACACGCGTTCATTCGCTTGCAAACTTTACTCATCGACGGTATGGTTGGCGTGGCGTGAGTCTGAATTTCAAAATCGTGACCTGCGGGATATGCCGACTTATAATACTCTCGTTTGCGCCTGTTTGTATCCCAGAGAGACACTTTCGACACATTGCAAAATTCAAACTTGTGTGTTTGTGTATATGTGTGTGTGTGTATTGTACACGTTTCGTGGGTTATAAATACTCACCAAGATTTCGTATATACCGTGTACTGAAATAATTGTGGATAATTGGGTGCTCGTTATGACGTTTATAGCCACGAATTGCGATTGGTAAAAATCATCGCGCAATGAATATTGAATTAGCTAAAGTGCTGCGGCATGCAGTAGCTGCAGCTATGGAGTACATACTTCTTTTTCTATGAATTTATTATCATAGGGTATTGAGCAGAAAAACAGGAGTCATTATATCGACAGTGTCTATTCGACACGGAAATTTTTTATTCTGAGCAAAGTTAGAAGTCTAAATATCGCGTGCAAAAAGTATCATTTGAACAGTATTGCTCAAGAGTTTCATCGTCATCGCGCGGAAACCTGTCAAGGAAATTCAAAAGATTCGCGAGCTTCTGCTTTTGCTCTGGCATGAATAAATATTGCACGCGGAAGTTTCAACTCTCTCAGATACTCATACGTTTGCTTGAATATGGCGATGCGCGAATTTTGCACGAGTGTATTGCTGTAGGTGGTATATATACACACTTATATTTCTTTAGCCCGATGATGAACAGCATTCTTTCACGCGTGGCTGTAGCAATGGCAGTAGTAGCAGCAGCAGCAGCAGCAGCAACAGATATTCCACGTGCAATTGTTGAGTTTGCGAGACATCTTCCCGATGCGGGAAGAGCGAATTTATGATAATTTATTCAACATCCGCAGGAGGTAGAAATTCTTTAGTCGCTCTTATGGCTTTCATTTCGTTCATGCCCGATCATTCACGAAGAATTCAGCTCTGGTTGGTGGTGTAAAGCATTGAATAGTGAGATTGGGAACTTGATCCACAGTAAATCGATGTCCTCTAACAATCTTTTCATGGCGCGTTACAATTTTGCGAGAAAATCTGAATACATCTCGGTATAGCTCATTTTCCTCACTTCCCCTGGACTGAGTGAAAATCCCCCCAAGTTCCAACAGTCATCCACTCAAATGCTCAAAATCTCATTTCTAAGAATCAGAACAGTTAAATCTAAATCTCCAACATTATTATATTTCCAGGCGGTAACGATGGGCGAAAAAAGCACAGATGCTCTCCTGCAAGCTCACATGAGGCTAGAAGGTAGTGGCGCTGCAAGCAGTGTAGCCGGTCTCGTTGATGCCGGTAAAAGCAAGCGCTACCTTCTTCTAGAAGGTCATCATGGTGACCTTCACGCCTACGTCAGAGCAAGGCGGAGGCTACGTGAACCCGAAGCCAGGAGGCTCTTCAGACAAGCAGCCAGAGCTGTGTCCACTTGTCACGACAACGGAGTGGTGCTTAGGGATCTCAAACTTCGAAAATTCGTCTTTGCCGATGAGGCTAGGTGAGCATACATAACCTATAACTCTTCGGCCATCTACACATACCTTTAGTAGAGATGTTGAAAGTACGATTGTCTCTTCGATGAGGAATTTTTCATTGCGATATATACTAAGAGCGATTTTATGTGACGCAATCATTCGATATTTGCAGTTTCTTAACTATCACACTTTCGAAACTTGGTCCTTCTCAGTCTCGTTACCGATGAATTTCGCAGTGCTTAGATGGAGGTGCGTTGCGTACAAGTTGCGGGGATTCAGGTGTGAACGCAACGACTGCGTCTAATATATTGTAAATCATTCAAGTCCTTGAAATACTTTCGCTATCATCTGTGAAGATCGGGAGGGATGAAAGATTCATCGAACCACCAATATCCTTTAACATGCCGTCTCAATTTCCGGTTCCTAGATGACACGCGGATGTGCGTCACCTGAAACACCACGTTTCATCTACCACGACACATATTACAGACTAATCTCATTCGGTATTCTCTACCCGACAAAATTATTCAAAATCCGAGCAACGGAAAACGACCGATCAAAACGTCGGGTTGTATCTAAAATTATTCGAAGCAGAGATTCTCTCGATTAATTACAGCAGCAGCCCATGGTCGCGGTCCGGAAACCAGATTACGGGACAGGAAGAGCCCGTAGCATAACGACATCTCGCTATAACGAATAATTGAAACCGTATTTTGATACAGCTCGAGGGCTCAAAAAGCCCATTACCGCTTCGCCGAAATTGCAAACCACCCGTATGAGTATATATATTTATACCACCCCCGTGACTTTGTTTCTCGTATATGATTGGAGGCCGAGCGTAGAGCATCCCTCCGGGGCCTCCATCAACGGAAATACCTTTCGCGCAGCTATAGGAAGCGGCTCTTTCGTCGTCCCTGTACAATAATAATAGAACGACCCGTTCATTCCCACACGCGGGCTCCGATGGAGAACAAGACAGCGATACTTACCGACAAATCGAGTCATTATAAAACTTCCGCTCGCCTGCTGATCGAATTTCCGAAGCGATTCGAAACCCTCGTCGGGGTATTCCGAGCATAGCTGAAATGGCGTGGCTGGTTAAGTTTGACAACCGAGGTATTGGAATTTTGGCAGTTGAACAATTCGTTCCAAATTTTTTTTTCCTCCTGAAATGAGATCCTCGAGGAATTTAATTGAAAAAATTGATCCCATTTATCAAAGTTTGAGAAACATTCCAAGAGAATTTTTGATTGTTCAATAAACATACTTTCAGGTATTGCTATTCAACGTGACATTTTCCCAATAGCGACAGCTTGAAAAATACTTTGAGCACGACGAACGATTGCGCTTATCGAGTTTGATCAAAAATTTAATTCTAAAAAGGCCACTCCCCAAATGAATGGCTCACTCATTCGTGATTTGCCTCACAGCGTGTACACTATAACAAGCTGCGGCATAATACACAATTCAGTCTGTGTCGAAAGGCTCACCCAAGAGACACATATCCGTGTCCGAGATCTTTGATTGGCCGCGCGCGCGGAGTGTCACCATCGATTGCGTGAGCCTGAATTTATATCACAGAAATAAAAAAAGGGCCACCCCCTGCTAAATCTTTCTCACTCTTACGTATATACCCAGAAAATATGTCAGGTGGTTCGCGCAACAGCCTTGCGGCGTGTGTGTCGTGATCCAAAGCTATAGAGAGCTCGTGCAAATTGATTGGCCAATAGTTCGTCGTCGTCGTCGTCGTCGACGCTCGCTCGCATTCCTCGTCCGTTGCCACTGTTGGGTTGCCCCTTGCCTATTAGCTGCTGTTCTGTTACCGAGAGAAAGAAATAAACGACGTGTGAGAGGCTTGTAAAGTACTGCTGTGTCGATAGATGATATATGTGGTGTGTGCCTGCGAGTATCATTTATAAAGGGTGTGGATGTGGGCCTGAAATCACGCGAAAATGTACGAGAGAAAGAATGGATTCTGGCCTGGTGTTTACCGCAGCCACATCAGAGACCCGATACACTCGTGCAATCGTGCACTTCGTAGCATCTCCTTTGTTAATGCAAATTGGCAGTAAGGGTATCGTCTGAAAGCAGAATGGATTGCTCAATGAAATTTTTCGGCTTGATTGGAGCTCTCGACGAGTTACTTCATCATCGCGCCAACCTGACGAAAAAGAGCTTTCGAGGCTTGTAATGCGCTAATACGAACGAGATGATTTGCACTCGTGCTGCAATGCAGCTTTGTTTTTGTTCCACGGAGCTCGTACCATGTGATGGGATGTATTAGGCATTGTTTCAATCAAATGTTTCGAGGCGATTTTAATGAAAGCTCCAGGACTAAGAGTTGCCAAAGTTCCCGCTATTGAGAACCGCGTTGGTGGATAAGTTATGATATTGATCGGATATTTATATAACTTTGAGGCCTTGATAACGAGCTCTTTACTTTAAAACAAAGATATCCCGAATGACTGGATATATCGAAATTTTCGAGTACTCGAATGTCTTCAAAATCGATTAAATCGATAACTCGAACATTTCGATATCTCGAATGTTTCGATACATCGAATATAATGTTTAAAGGTGTTTCTCATAGGATTATCTCGATATGTAGATGCATCCACCCCTGCAAGCTTACTCTATCTCAAAATTCAATTCAGACTACATCGATTTGAAAATGTGAAAGAATGAATGATGTCAGTTTGTTGTTCAGAATTCAAACTGACTATCAATCATCATGAAATATTTTGGTATTTGGTGCGAGAACCAGTTTTATTTGTATCCATATCTTCGTTATAAATATTTTCGACTCATTGGAAACTTCACTTTTTAAACTTTTTCTGAATTCTTGTAGAGTGAGCTAGAAATATTCCATCACCTTCGCCGATTTAGAAATCGAATCAAGGTAATAGAGAATTTCCGGGACAATTGAGAGCACACAGCTACCCTCGTGGTCTAGGTAACTGCTTATTTTACCCCATGCAGGCGCCGCACGCCGCAAACAGCTGTCTGAGTTGGGAATCGCTCTGAGGTTACACACGCGGAAGAGGAAAAAAAAGACGTGTGCACCGCAAGAGAAAGGAAGGCGTTTGTGGCATAGAGAAAGAGAGAAAGAGGAAGAAAGCGAGGAATAGGCGGGCACATCAGTGCTGTATACATCAGAGGGATGTTGCAAGCTGTACTTATGCACTCTTCGCTTGCAACGAATGCCGTTTACGGTTGAGACTGTATTATAGCGGGTCTTGTATTGGTTCATCGGGCTTCGCGCGCTTTTGAAACAGCTTTTACAAGCTCTCCTCGCGTATATAATTAGGAAACGCGTGGCCGGCAATTTTTATCTCCTCCAAGAGACGATTTTCTACAAACACGTGCCCATCTTGGCAAGTTTGCCTGCATTGTTAAAACGAACGATTTTTGGGTAATGATTGTACGAAATGAGGAATCTGAGGGTTGAGCGAAATTTACGCTAGTGACGAAAAAATGGATATGTTGAGAACTATATAATAGGTATCGATGAAATGATATCGAGAAATGCCAGCACTTTGATCGAGAATTGTGCCCACGTATCATTTGGGAGAGAGGTTCCCTACATCGCTCGCTTTACCGAATCTTACGATGGATTGCGTGCTCCATGTCTATCCAAAACGACTATTCATTGTGTACAGGATCGTTATGAATCGAAAATCGGTCTATTAGTTACGAGAAGAATGTGAGGAAATCTGTTGAGGTTCTTAGCAAACCATCGGGCTGCTCGTGTTGGTGGATGTCCGTCTCAATCGCAGCTATATAGAAGTCGAGTTCAAGATCGCGTGGAGGCGTTTTCTGAGTCAAATTTGGATCCGAAGACTTCTCATCGCCTGATGACGGAACTCTAAATTTAACCGTGAGACTCTTGAATCTTTTTGCTAAAAAAACGGGTCCGTTGAAGGCACTGTGGAATTCCTTTCGGTGAGAATGTTTGACTCGTACAGAGGCACGCGCAAAAAAGCTCTCGAAATACTACCGGATCCGTTTGACGGTTGCACTTGTACCGTCTAGAACACATGTGTGTATCTATGAAGTAAATTTCTATTGTATAGCACCTGTTTGATTGGTATGAGAATCTGATACAGTACTCAATCATACGTAAAATTATCACCCTCGCCTTGATGGTACGCCAAGCAAAGAAAATGATTGAAACGTTAAGAGCCACGCGATGCAATATTCGAACAAATGGGTACTTTGCCCGTTATTGGCTATCACATTTAGACCTCTAATACGTGTGCCATGGTCAATATCACCAAGCGGACAAATATAGATAGGTATATGTAGTTAAATGTGACGGTTGGGGAATCACCGGATACCACGTGTCATTCATTCGAAGCATCGGCGTGACTTGGGAAATATTCGTTCGACAGTTGTCGCGACGGCTAAATATGGACGCAAGGAGGCTATTTTTTCATCGCATGAACAAATCATTTGGAAAAGTCTGTTCATATAGCCAACTTTTGTACACATGCGTCAGAATCATAATTTTGTCCAAAAAAGAACATCGGTCGTATTTTTAGTCATGAAATTATTGACCTTTGTTATCAAAATACTTCACATCCCACGCAAAAAGACTCGATAAAATATTTTTGACTAAATCAATAATGGTGCTAGCAGTGTCCAAATATTTGGTAATATTGACGGGAAACCACGTTACTTATCGCATTTCCTCAATCCACCAATTGAGCAAAGACTGCAATGTTGGAACTGCGTGCAAAATTTCGTATGCAACGCTCGGCTCATGGTGTAGTAAGTATCCACTTTGCGAGGATAATTCTTTTGGGAGCGTGCGTCGTTGTGTCAAAACTCCTCTTGGTACTTATTGCTTCTCCCCTCAGGGTTTGCAGACGTTAGACAATGTAATTGGATTACGGCAGTGATGAACGAAACAAGCGTGTTTCATCAGCGAAAACCGAATGGCGTTATAATGCTGTTTGCCGAGCGCCATCATGATGTAAGGCCACCACGGCATTCTTATCAATGTTTTGTAAATGCCTGATGTAAGCTCTATGCCTTTCTCATATACATATTCTTCGAAGTGTTCTTGAAAGTCTTCAAATGAGCTTTGCTAAAGCGCGGGATATTTGAAAATTGACGCAATTGATTGGTTCATCATCGAGATTCACGAGACTACCTACTAAAAAATCAGCAGCCTGACTTCGGCATCACTTCAATTTGCTCGAGGTTAACTTTGTAATATCTAGATTTTCTCCACGATCGTTCCTTACAGATGTTAGATCGAAAGTTCTATCGATGAGTATATTATCTCGTGTTGTAGCACCGTCATCATCATCATAATCATTATCGTGATCGTGAGGGATGATATTGCAAAATCGTTGCGTCGATCCGGAATAGGCGTTTAGATCTTGAGAAGGGAGGAGGTTCGATGCCCTCGACAAGATTACCTTCTACAATGATCTTCCTCGGCTTCATGTATACGCGGGGGAGAGCTATGTATTCGAGCTTGCGAAAGAACTGCGGCGGTGGAATAGAGAGGAAAAAACGTTTTTACTCTGTGACGAGTGGAATATTTTTTAACGTCCCGCGTGTGAATGATGATAACGATGATTTGAACGAGTGAGTAGCGGGGGGGGGGCTATAACGGTTGCGACAATTTAAATAGATTGGAATTTGATTGAAGGCTGGAAGGTACATATTGTTGTAAGGAAATATTTGTTTAAGACGAGTTTGAAACCCTTGGAAATTACTGATGGGATTCCAAGTTTATCTCTGTCCAACAGTGACGATTTCTGAAAATTCGAACGTTTCAAAGATACAACGGTCAATCAACCAAAAAAATTGTACATACGCGCCACTCGATAACGACTTTGAATGATTATTGGAATGAATTCGAGGTCAAATCCCATTACCTGTCTGGATGAATCATCGTTTTAATCGATTCAATCGCGGCAATACCTCGCGTATACACACTTGAAATCGCAGTTAGAAATTTCGTAACACCTTAAGGTGCTTATAAATCGATACAATACGGTCGTCGTGAGATCGTCAGACCTCGATACAAAAGTTTGGTGTCGTTACCCCATGGACTGATGTTTTAAAGAAAGTCCTTTCTCCAGAAAGCCGGATCATCGTCGAATGTATGTATCACTTGTATAATCCCGGTCATCACCCGTTATACACCGATGATGGTGCGGGTCTCTCGCTCGAGTTTCGAAATCCCGGACGTTTTTTTTGGACCACACGAGTGTAGGGTTCTTTGAACCCGGGCTTTGCACTTGCGTCCTCTTCTGATGTCTACATAGATATTGTACATGTATTTGGGTTGTATTTGGTGGTGTATGGATTCGTATCGGAGCTTGAGAACGGTGAAAGTTCGCAAAGAAAGCGGCTGCAGAGTGTTTCGGGGGCCAATGACATATCTGCTCTTTACCCTCGTCGTTTGATCTCATTTTATTCGAAAGCGATGCATCTTAAAATTGCTGTTTCTCTAAACAATATTATTGTCTATAAAATGAATTTGTGTCATTGTGACGAAAACTTGGCTTAGAGGCTACATTTCGATTCAGGAAGTTCTGTCAAATCGTATTGTGATGTACTTTTTCTTTATGCATGGCTTTCTGATGAAACATTTGAGGGATCGCCATGTGATGTGTCTCTTTTCATACTCAGGCGTTTATCTTTCACTTTTATCAATCTTGACTCAATATAAGCGTCAATGACGAGACCTTTTCGGAACGAAACTTTAGAATTTCTGCCGAAGTATTGCTGCATGCTGTGTATAGGACATACACACGGTGCTGGTTAGCCAACTACAGATACTACTTATGCCTAGGCTTCAAGAGCTGATGTAGAAAGAGAGAGATGAGATTGATAAGTATTTGGACACCTGTTGAGTGTGAGTTGCGACATCTGCGAGATCGATTTCTTTTGAGCAAGCTTGGTTTGAGAAATCGGCGAAATCTTGGTGGATTGGAATTGAAAGAATTGTTCGAAAAAAGAATTTGAGAGGGATGACTTTTTGAAATCATTATAATTTTCCGTTGGCTACTTTGTTTGACCGAGTGAATTTAAGATATCTGTGAAACACGTTACATTCATCACTCGTTGCCTCATCTTAAGTTCATCGATTTGAGTAATTAGCGATTCTTGTCTTCCGAATGAATTGTTTTACTATTGAATGGAAAAAAATAATTTGCAAACATTGTAGCAATTGAAAAAAAACCATAGATTTTGAATTCTTCCACCTCTATACAAATCAATTTTCATGCCCACATTTTGGATGATTCTATAAATTTTCCATGTACCCGAATTACTTTTTGAAAATTTTCAAATTCCTGTCATACACCATATGCAAGATTATCCCCTCGTAATCCACGTCAAAGCTGCGTTACTCAACCACGTTTATATCATAATGCATTGCGGGCTCGACTGCACAAGCTTGATTGTTTCACATACCGGCATGCTCATAATTCTTACATTTCAAAGTATTACAGCAATAATACATCATATCGGTTCTGCATCGGACAAAGATATAAGCCCATTCTTGGCGTGCCGTTGTAGTACATACGGCTTCTCGGTACTTTGACCTTTTGCTCAATCATCGGGTAGTATACAATATGCCCATAGTACACACTACAATGGCTTCAAATAAAGAAAAAAAGAAGGGGGGGGGCAATGGATTGTGAAAAAATATATTTCATGATTTATACAAAGCCCCCAGAACGATTAATTCGCGTGTCTCAATTAAATATCGATTACCCGCAAGTCGCTCCCATTGTTCGATTTCAAAACGTCTTATACAGTATGTACACTTTGCTTCGAAAGATTTTGCTGCTGCTGCTGCACAGACACGAGAGAGAGCAAACAATGTTTCATAATCCCTTTGATTCATTACCATGCAAGCCCTCGACTCCCTCGTCGCAACAAGCGAGGCAAATATCTTCTCATAGAGCGAAATTCGAGGCGAAATTCCACGCAATAAAGGGTAAGAGGCCCGCTAAGAGATTGTTGCTCTTTACCAACCTTGCGCATATTTCATGTATGTGTGTCTGTTTGTATCTTGGAGAAAGGAGAAAAGCTCAATTCACTTGTCTCGACGCCCACGTCACGTATCTCGGGGAAAAACTTGGCGGAAGAAAGCGAAAACGTGATGTTGAGCAATTTGGCATTTCGCACTTGGCTTATCAGACTTTCTGTATATGAATTCATCTGATTGCAGAGCGAATCACTAAACAATGTGTGATAAATTATTTTATTTTTCTTGCTTTTGTTCGGCAATCAATTATCAACGCGATCGATTTTTATCATGGCTGGTGAGATGTGAGATTTGAGATATTTCATGTGGGTCCAATCACCTTCTCGCTTTGCACGCACTGATTAATTCCGTGGTTTTTGCACGATTTCGATCGCGAGATGATGGAAATCGAATAAGAGAAACGAGCCAAGAAATAAATATCTCTGGTATGACAAAATAATTTATCCTTCGCGCCTCTGGAGAGCTGGTCCAAGGTGAGATGAGCGCCTGTGCAGATCTCGCAACGCTTTGCGCTCAGCAACAGCTAGAATTATATACGGAGCCCTTGAAAAATAATCATTTATGGGGTTTTTGCGATACATCGTCGTGTAATAGCTTGTAGGTCATTCAGTGATGTTTCGGACATGATCGCGTGCGCCATGTGTATAGTATAAAGTATAGATATTTCGTGGCCTTTGTCCTACATTTTACACACCGGCAGGTCGCTCGCCCTTGTGCTACTTTTTCGATTCCCTGGCATGGCCTTTTTTGTATCTTTTGCCCGGGTGTTTCGTCGACGCGGATTACGCGATAAGAGTAAAATACTCAGATACACCTTTTTAATCCAGCCCGGAAATAATACGTGAGCGTTTATTTTATACATCGCCCGTGTCTATCTTATGGTACGTGATATGCGTGTATGAATGCCAGGTGTTTTATCGTATACCGACAAAATTAAAGATTAGTTTTAATTGCAGCCGACTAGTGATTTTGAGTTGATTGTGTTTGATAAGAGTATTAGGATTATAAGTTTGTCGAGAACGATCTTGAAAAATGTTGACTTTGTATGAATTTTCTGATGTGTGTACATAGACTGTCGTTCCGTGCTGTGAATGCCAAATGTATGATAAAATATGCATGAATGTGTGGCGCTAGACTTCGATGAGGTAATCCTTGTGCAAACATTTCTCTTCATTCTGGAATTCTTATCTTTCTTTTTTCTTTTTTTCATTCAAGGATTCCTCGGTTCACGGGCAGTTGATTCTTTACAAGTGTATCGCGTCCCGATATCGATAAGAAATTCAACTTTTTTCAGAGATAATTCAGCGAATTGAATAAAATGAAGTCCGCGCAATTCGCTGAGAGTATTTCCGCATTGATTAACTTGGTCACGCATGTTTTCATCAAAAAAATCATAGATCAATCCTGTCTTTGACTTGCATCATTCATTTTTAATTCACAACTGTCTCATTTTGAATTCAAATGAAGTATGTATGTACAGTAAGTTAACGTCTCGTTCGAATATCGAATAATCAAATGCTCCCAGACACATATTTCTGAGTATGTTGACCTCGTGGGTATCACTTTGAGATCTCAAAAATATTGTCTGAGTAACTATGAGAAAAATTGTGAAACAAGCCGTCGTTACTGACGCAAGATAGTTACAAGAAACATTGAATAACGATGCCCGATAACGTAATCGCGCCCCGCGACGACGAAAAATACCACTTCAGTAGTAGACCATACTTTTCGAATCAAACTCGTTTCAAACATCGTCTAATCGGCCTCGGGGCAGGGGTCTCTATCCAGACTTACACCTCGGGCGTTGATAGAAAATCTTGCCCAGGGCGCAAAATTTGCCATTTCTACACTACTTATTACCCAAGAATCGCCCACCACATACACGTGCCATATAACTCCCTCTCTTATATACCTAATACTCCCGAGACTTCCGCGATAGAAAGAGAAAAAAATGAATGTTGGCGAATAGAGCTTGCAATAGAAGTGCATAAGAGCTGTGTCACGTTGCGTATGTTATGCGGTTTCGCGACGACTACATAGACGAGATTTCTCTATTTTGACATTTCGCCACCGTGAAGTGGGTAATACAGTCCAAGCTATTTTGGCAATAGAGCCACGATTATATATGCGACGAGGAGCTGATGATGAGTAAAACACGAATTGTTGCCTAAATCTAGTCAAGTTAATCCTACACGATAGCGTCGCCGTCACGCGCCAATTGCGACACGCCGGATGATACCCTGGCCCCGAGTATTCTGATGGCTATTTTTGTGTGGACGATTCGATAAAGAAACGAGTGTACGTGATGTGTGAAACGAGGTCTTTGTTTCAAACGATAAATGGATGACCAGTTTGTGAACGAATTCGGGGATTTTCACGAGTTTCTGGTAGATATTAGCGTACGTGAAGCTTTATCTTTTGGAAAAGATTACGAGCATGCGATTACGCAGGGGCTTGCACAAATCGGAGGGAAACACGTGTTTTCACATTTCCTGAAATTCAAATGCGTCGAGGTTGACAAAATCTGATTGGCGAGACGATATCACATTATGGAAATCGACTGATGCGTAGACCAACTGCAAATAGAGAATAATTGTGTTCAAACATTAAGATATAAAAATCTTCAATAGAATTGATGGCAGGTTTCTGTAAACTTCCTTCTAACCCCAAATCAGAACGATTTTTTTATAATGTGTTTTACGTAGTCAAAGATACTTTATCGTCAAACTTTTATTGTGAACTCAATTTCCCCCACTTCCGAGTTACATTCATCTCCACGTTATTCTGTGTCGATTCACTTTTTGAGAAAATTCTGAAAGTTTATTAAAAATTTCAAACATACCAATGGCTTTAACTCTACAAAATCTTGAATTCCATCCAATTATACAATATCTATAACTGATTAATTTTCATGATTTCAGGACGAAGCTGCGACTGGAGAGCCTGGAGGATGCAGTCCTGGTCGGCGAGTCAGACGATCGTCTCTCGGATCGTCGAGGTTGCCCAGCCTACGTTGCACCGGAAGTTCTACGTTCCGGTCGGGCCTACTCCGGCAAAGCCGCCGACATGTGGTCACTCGGAGTACTCCTCTACACAATGCTTGTCGGGCGGTACCCATTCAACGATGCCGAGCACGCCTCTCTCTTCGCAAAAATCTCCAGGGGTCATTTCGCTGTCCCGGATGCCCTGAGTCCTCGAGCCCGGTGCCTTGTGCGAGCCTTGCTTCGAAAGGAACCCAGTGAGCGCCCTCTAGCGGATGATGTTCTGAGGCATCCTTGGCTGAGCAAACCACTCAGACAGCAGACTTACCCAAATGCCAGCCTTATGCCTTCTACTCCAGCGGGCAGCAGTCCAGCCGGAAGTGGAAGTTCTAATGGTTCTGGTGGTCATCATCAAGGTGGCCAACAGTCAGGATGTCATCAAGCGAGAAGTCAACCGATTGTCACTCCTGATCAGATGGTACCAGAGATCTCAATTGGTGGGCAAGATTGATCTAATATCAGGATTGCATCAAGTCGAAGAAGACGATCAAGACGATGATCGGAGTGATGAAACGAACAAGTGATCGGACGCTCTCTTAGCTTTACTCTGTGAGTGCGGCTGATAGTTGGCAAAACAAAAATCATTGTGATCTGTGCATCGAGCGTAAGCCGCTACGTTCACACGTTGACAGTTGTAAATAATATACAAATTAGTGTTTTTAAGCTGCGAAGTACGATTTTATTAAAGGGTATGTCGACTGACTGCGATGACTGAGTGAGAGAGATCGAGCTATGAATGCATTTATCCACCGATTTTTATACATTATCAATCTGGTGTGCAGTAAGACGGATGAAATTGGCTACTTTCCATACACTGATTGCTCGACTTTGTTGAAAAATTTCTGTAAAGTATAAGAAATATTTTATAATTTTACGTCCTGCACATGAGGCAGCTTCAGTGGTTTTTTTTGGCACTGCAGTCGAGTCAGTTGTATCAACAAGTCTTTCTGAGTCAGATTGTAAAATGTGAGAGTAGCGCCGACGAGCTTTTTATCCGATAAACATGACGAGCCGATTATGGTTAATTTAAGGCATTTAAATAGAGTCTCATGGCTTGTAATTTTCTAAAAAAATTTTCGAAAAACTCTTTTTATTGAGCCATTTAACCAGTTTCAGCTATCACTGGCCTATCTATAGACACTTTTCCAACATCTCCTGAAGCTCGATGTAATTAAGATTAACATTTTCGATCAATTAAATAATCTTTCAGTCAGAATCGATGAGCAGATTTATGCCTGATACTTTCAGACATTTTAATATTTTTGATGGAAACTTGTAAAACTTGCTTCGTGCAATTTCTCGTCTCACAGTGGCATCTGCCTCTGATGTATGAACAATTTAATGACCAAAAACCCGCATCGTCGAATTTTTGAAAACCACGCCATCTGTGAAGAATTTTTATGATCACAAATGTTGAAAAAAAACTCGATTGCACATCGATTTTGCAATAGTCATCAGAACTTTTCAACATCGTAAGAAACATATCGTGAAGAGGTAAACCAGTCAATAAGAAAAATGCATCCATGTCTGCCAAGTTCCTCTCCTTAGTCTTCACTTGTTTTTACTTATACCTTGCATCATATCAAAGTATTGCCATGAAAGAGCGAAGACATATTGATTGATTACACGATGCAGTTTTACAGTTCCACTTAGTCAATTAGAATTGTAGGAATCTGTACAATAAATTCCTATTTTGTACATGTGTGAATGTATTTTAGAATTGTGACGTTTCTAAGCTGCGTGTAAAATGAATCTTCGATGAATCTGAAAAGTTTCGTCGTTATAATGTGGAAATCTATTTACAGTTGGTATATTGTAAACTGACAAATTCAACTATGCCATTGATTATGACGAAAAAATTGTGCTTGTATTATAGCATACCGCTTCATGATTGGTAGTTTAACATTCAACAATTTTCAAAGATCTACTCCTTGCCTCTGATTAATGTCAATCAATTATCAAGCGATATCATGGAAATATTTGACGATCGAGTATGTGAACATATTCAATGTCATTTGCGTAGATAATTGTTGCATGTAGTATGCAAGTAGTCTGGAAAATTGTAACTATCAAAGAGCACGCATTAAAGGGTCCTATAGAATCAAGTCTTCGATGTGCGCTGAACCTGTTCTAAGGTGCCAACACTGAAATGAGTTATTCTATTGTGAATTGTACATATGTAGTTCATACGATTTTAAATATACGGAGTAGGATAATGTAGAATAGTTGAAGATGGCTGTAAATAACGTGAAAAATACAAAACCATTTCTGGATTTAATAATATCAGTATTGTATTTTGTGCTGCCCGTCTTCCTATTACGAGCATTCATATTATGATGAAAAATACTTCCACCGAGCATTCAACTGTTTGCTCAGAGTTTGACCTTACAGGGTCTAATAGAAATGAAGATTTCATCCAAATTATGTGCTTTGAACCATACTTTAACTGTAAATTCACTCAAACCATATTTTGTAAAGTCTTGAACTGACGTATAGAGCCTTTAACATCAACACTGCCGTGTCTGCGCGCTTACATCAATGGAAGAACTCTTTCTTCATCCACAAAGTCTGAAAAAAGAACGTGAGATTTTAAGAGAATGTTTTATGAGACTGTCTGAGGAGTACTAATGTTTATGTATGAACTTCGCTTCTATTTGTCTGTTTTTGTATTTAAAGCAGAACTGAAACGTTTCACTTCATTTTTTCGTCAAAGCATTTGATCAAAATGATACTCAATTATTCATATCTATGAGAATGAACATGAAAATGGTGCCAGCACGACATAGCGTTAAGAACTCCCAGATGAATTCAAAATAATCTGCTCAAGTTGCTATTTTCGTATTTTCTGTGGAATTTTCGAAAAATGTTTAGGTGAACAGACATACTTAATTGCCTCATCAATTTGTTGGATATTAATTTTCATTTTCTTTTACCTTCGAGCCTTTACGGCCCAACTGAGTCATTTTATTCTTCATCATCTTGTGGATGATAGATCGCCCTAATATTGAGTTCATGTTTCGTATTCACCACCAGGTGTTTATCCACATTCAGAACAATTTTTAAGTCACTGTGGATCAATGTTTCTACTTTTTTGAAAGAGAAAGTCTTGTACTTGTGTCAAGCTGTTGATGTTGCTCAAAATATTTTTTGCAATCACCACTGAGATTCGATATTTATTTCTCTATGGTAGTATTATTTTCGCGCCTCACAAGATTTTTTTATTAGAAAAGATATTCTGCAAAGGTCGTTCAGGAGTAAGTTCACGTTCTCAATTTCTCTGCTGTATAACTTTGAAAGCATTTGTGCATAACACGTATGGACGATACTTATGTCGCGTTGACATATAACAAACTCTGTGATAGATGTTCAAATTTTGGCGAATCAAAACAATCTCTCCTGTGCACATATTTTGATCATGGGTAACACTACCACAAACGGTACCGCTATTTTTCAAGAGTTATTTTTCTTGTTGGGCTCGTTGTAAGGAGTCGTCAAATTAAATTCTGGGTATATTGAATTTTGGAACTCCGCGTTGAATCACTTCATCAGATCAGAAACCCACATTTCCACTAATTTTGGACTATCCAGACCATTGACCTTTATTCTTCATTCATGCTTTCCAAATGAATCATAAAATGATTCATCTTCTCTATATTGCTCAATTTGATGATGACTGAGATCGATATCTAAGAAATTGAGAAGTAGATCGGTTCCAATACTTTGCATGAAGTTCAAGAGGGAGTTTACAATTAATCATTTTCTGTGAGATATAAGACAGAGATAACCTTAATGTTATAGAAAACAGATAGAGATTTTCCGTCAGTGAGATATTATTGGAGTGTCTTATGAGTCAGGGACAATAATAATAATGTGTTGAGGGAGTTTCCATTAATTTTTAGTTGTTAGCAGCTCCGAACATTCTGATAACACTGGACAACATCATTTTGGATCTAGAATGTCCACCTGGGGAGAATATGATTTCCTTATGTATTCGTCGACGTAGAAATCGAACCTGTGCTTAGTTTTGGCCCTGCGTATTTTTTTGAGATCGCAAAAAACTGATTTTCCCAAGAACCCTTTTTGGGGATTTTATTCCCAATTTTCAAAGTTGATGGTTATTTAGCCAGGGAGTACCATGTGTTTAATATGCATATCGAGATATGTTCTCCCACGTATTTTGGCCCGCTGAACACGATCTCGGTGGTTGAAAAGTACCCAGTCGTATTTATGAAGAGGTATTCCCAAATTCGCTCACCTGGTTATTGGGGGAAAGAGCCCGATATGTATCGATGCTACAAATTCTTTCTCTAAACACTTGTTTTTGCAATAATTTTTTATGTGTTGAAAACACCAGGGGAAAAATGTCCTTTCGTACGGCGTGAAATATAGTTTTCCGACACAACCGTCTAAATCAGGTTCCGTATTTATTTCGAGCAGCCATATCAGGATTTTTTGCGAGGAGCAAAAAACCCTTTTCTCAGATATTTTTTGACCTAGGTAAATATCCTGATGAGGTATTACAAAACTGACCAGAGGACCGTGTTCAGACGGTTGTTTCGCGTCGGAAAACCATACTCAAATACCCCGTGCGAGGGGCAATTTTCCTCCTTTTGATTCCAATACAGCAACAAGAACAGCAAAAACAGGTTCGTCGCATCAAATCACACTTTTTCCGGATACTGGACAATTTTTACCTCAAAGCGAACAAAATGCAACCTCAAATGTTCAAATTTGTCCATAGCCTGTTTCCCGTTTTAGGACTTTTTGAAAATCATCCCTGAACCTACCTAGGTGAAAATCATATATATTTTTAGTATATTATCTTGAGAACTTTTTAGCTGGTGACGATTTTATTATGTAATTGTCGACGTATAGAATTCGAATCCGTGCTTTGTTGTCTTGCCCCTGCGTATTTATATGAAATTTTAAAACTGATTTTCCTAAGAGCACACTGTTTTTGGGACTTTTTTTCAATTTTCAAAGTCGAGCCAGGGAGTACCATTTGTTCAAAATGCATATCAAAATATGTTCCCCCGCGTATTTTGGCCCGCTGAACACGGTGGTTAAAAAGTGCCAGGACGTATATGGGAAGAAATATTCCCAAATTTGCCCACCTGGTTATGTATTGGGGGAAAAGCCTGATATGTTTCGATGCTACAAATTTTTCCTCTAAAAAATTTTGTATCATCGTTTTTCAACTCCTGGCTTTAACTTTGAAGAGGATAACTGTGCACCTCACCAAGAACATGAGTTGTTGACTGTTTAAGTGAGTTTATACTAAATCATGAAGAGTACAACTGTTTTTAACTCCTGCAGGAGTCTTTCACTTTAATAAAGAGTATACTGTGCACCTTGAGAGAACCATGAGTTGATGACTAAAGTAATCAGGGCTCCTCGAATGAGTCAAAAGAGAATCGTAAACTATTTTTTCAGTTAGTAAGTATAAGATAAGACACGTGGCTCTGCACGAAATTCTCCAACCAGTTGGAAACTTTTTAATTTTTTTTCCGCAAAAGTGTCAAGAATCATGATATAAATGCATCCTCGATGATGTCAAATGATCATTAAAGCATGAACTTTTATCATGACGATGCTTACATTTCCCTTGATGAAGAAATTTTCGGAATGAATCGAGGAAAGTTGAGATGTCCAATGATGGAAAACGTGCGTTGAAGCCATTCGACATTTACTTTGCGAGAAGGCAATCCGAGATGAGCCAAGAAAGAGATAGTTCATTTGTTAAGAAGCTCACAATTCCTATTTAGTCTTCGAACACTGAAGCAAGAGGAGTTTTGCCATTTTCAGGAATGTTAATACAAATGTATTTGTTGGATATCTTGATTTTCGTTCTGCAACCACCACATAATCAATTTGTATGATTAAGCTAAAATCTGAAAGTACAGTTTTTGCTCTCTCTTTATTGATGAGGGAAGTGCATGACGGAACAAAGTCATCAGAATACCCTAATTTTCATTCCCTGATTCGAAGACTGTCGTTGCTTTTGTGCGAGCTTTGGTGTGACCGAACTCTACAGCAAAATTTTGGAGATTAAAAGTGGCACGCAAACGGGATTACGAAAAACGTGTAAGAACCGGACAGTCTTTGTCATTTCTTATTCTGTCCCACAGTTGCTCTGAGACTCTTCGTCCAAGCAGAGACAGTCTTTGAAGAGTTGGGTGGTGATCAAAAAGAGGTAAAATCGGTCGGTATTTTCCGAGGTATTTTCACTGTACTTGAATTTTTCTATTGCTCTATTGTTAAGAAGCTGGTTTTTCCATATCGGAGTAAAAGAGAAATGCCAGTATAGAATTTTACAAGATTGGATAGATTTGTCAAATATATGTGTGCTGTTAATATTGGTGGCGTAATAAGTTCTGCTTCCGAAACACTTGTGTAAGTAATGTGGATGATATCAACGGGCTTACCAAAAGTTGATGAATGTGATAATGTTAGGCTAGATAAATTATTATTTTCATCTTCATTGATTTCATCTTCATTGATTTCTTTGGGGCTATACAAAAATAAACGTGTTTATGAAATCGAGATGAACCTCCAATGAGCTTCGTGTATCATTGACATATCAATAAATGCTCATTTCACTATCATCCAATATGCTTGGATGATACGTTTATTCTTCCATGTACATCTTACTTCATAAACACATTTTAAAGTGAATCGCCGTTCTTTAACTGGAGTCAGATCATAGTTGATTCAATGTTGAATTGCCGTAAGAATTTCTCGATAAAAATGTCTGATGCCAAAAAATGATGGATCTTCAGAGCTCAAAGCAGTGAGTTGATGGTGAGTCGCTCAATTTACCTGCTGAGGAGCTCTCACTAAGATGCGTTAGACTGTCCAATGTACTGTTTCAGCTTATTCTTATTTCATCGATTTCAATAGATTTTGAGTCCGTAGAAACTAGTCCAGAGAAACTCACCCTCTGGACATCTTTCTAAGCTCTAGAGAAGACACGAACGGTTCCTTCAATCTCGTCTTCGCATCCTTTAATGGTACTGACTTTTGCTGTCTGCCCATCGCATCAAATCTCGTGAATATTAAAAATCGGTGCAAAAGTCTCCGTTTTCCAATGCCGTACCTTGCATATTTCATAATGCGTAGCTTGCTCGATTCGTGGTGAGCTTTTACTCCAACTTGGTACGTCATGAATGTTGCAATATGTCATATATAAGCGTTTCTCCGAGCGTATTTTCAGTACTTGCAAGTATAAAATTTTCATACTTATGAACACGAGTTGAGTTTTGCGGTTGCGTTCAGTCAATTTCAAAATATGAGTTGATTCATTTCAAGAGTGTATGATGAGAGTAATACTTCACCACAAAATCCTCCAAATGCTGGTTTAAAAAAAGAGAGTTCTGCTCGAAAGATATATATTGAAGTTACGCCTCCTGTCGTGGTTCTTAAATTTTATCATTGTAGGCCATGGACACGGGCTATTGTCATGATTGTTGCGCAGAATAGCAATAATTTTCAATCTGCACGATACGCTGAATGGATTTTCGCAAGGATTGCAGATATACGTCATTAGGTCAAATGAGATCATCCTTTTAAATATTGTTTTCGTTTTTAATCAATTTAGTGAGCAAAGCAGATTTGAATTTCATAAAAATCGTCATTGTTGGATGAGTTCTGCGGTACAACGCACGTACGTCATTGGATGATTTTACTAAATTTTCTGCGTAAATGTACACGTTTTTACGTGTGTATTTCCCAGGTGTGTCACGATGACAACGTGATCTCATTTCTTATCTTTTTGTCCCACCATATTTTATTTTCATTCATTTCTAGAATTGTTTCCACAGTCTAGAAAATTAAATAAAAGAAGCTCATTTTTCAAATACAGACTCATTGCTGAACGAGAAATCAGAGGGTACAAATTCAAAAAGAATAAGCAATAAAATTGAAAAATACGATTTTTGTGCGATTGAACTCTTGGCACTACATCTTTCATCTAGGAAGCACTGGATCAATCGTGAACTTGGCCGACTAAAGGTGATTAACCATACTGCTTATCTTCTCTAGAAGTGCTCACTTACATCTGTGGGCGTGACGATAAAGTTGAATTATTGTCACCGCAATTGGAACATTCAGGCACATTGACCTTTATCGATTTTCGATCAAACGAGGACGAAGACCTGTTTTTTTGTATGTACTTCGAGTCATTTTTCAAGAGACGAGTTGAAGACCATGGGTTGGAATTGTTAATATTATTATTATTATTATTAGAGGCAGAAGTTTTTTTGCTCGAGTATCGCATTCTATATTTTCATCATCTATGTCACAAATGTCTTGAGTGGGAGTTCTTTATCGTAATACTAATGGAAAATCGCTTTCATTCAAACATTACGCTTCACAATTCAGAGATCAATCGGAAAATAAAAGCTTGGTGATATCTCTATCTCAAAATCCGAATCATTGGCACGAGTTGATACTTCTATAAATAATATACCATATGGTCGTCAATACTTGAGATAAGATAAAATATTGGTATTTATTCTGATAGCACCTCTCGCAGCAGTCTACTTCCAATCCAACTGGAGAGGCCAACTGATCAGATATTCGACCAAATTCATCAAAATGACCCGGTCCTCTTTCATCCTGTCTACGATCTGTGTGTTTGGAGGTAAGAATAACATCATCTATAAGGAGTATCAATCATTTGTCGAGGCCAGTATTTTAATATGAAAGTGTTACTGGGTATCAGGTTCAAATACACTGTGTTGGTCAATTTCGGGAACAAATCAAACTCCAGTTTCCAAGAGAATTTTACATTCGATCCTTGTATTTCTCTACCGATTCACAGGAAAACTTTGTCCAAAATGACCAGGTTTTTCATAAGCAAACCGAAATAAACAACAGCACCGGCTGCGTGTAATTTTTTGGAACAAAATTGCAGGTTAGGCACGTTTTTGCGATTCAGTATCCGGATTGGTGACCGCACGGTTGGGGCTGCCGTATTACCCGAGTATAATCTATACCCATCTGGCCACCCCATCGAGCGGTCGCGCAGTTTGAATACTGTTGAAACTTGATTTTCTGACCCAAAAGTGTCACCCGGGGACCGCCATTGACCAATCTCATGGACCCCGTATAATACCCATGCATGATAAAAGAATGGGCGACTTTTTCACGCGAGCTATAAGCGTGGCTACCCCAGTCAAGCGCTCACCAATCCGGATACTGAATCGCGAAAACGTGCTTAACCTGAAATTTTTTTCCGAAAAATTCTCATGTGGCCGGCGCTGTTGTTTATTTCGATTTTTTTAATGAAAAAACTTGTTGAAATTTGTTTCTCTGACCCCCAAGTGTCCCTTGGGAACCACCATTAACCAATCTCGGGGGCCCAGTATTCATTTCCATATTTGCTGTGGGAAAAAGTCAACCAGTGGTTGATTTTGGCAGGCAACCATCAGTAGTTGACGCAAAAAATTGACCAGTGGTTGATTTTGGTCCCCAACCAGTGGTGGTTGAAGTTTATCCCACAAATTTTTCACAGTGTATCGTATGACTTTTTCAACATTCTTTTATATGGGCGATGCTAATGTCTATTATGTATCTCGAAATATAGGAGGCCCATTGGATTAAACTCTGACAGATACCTCTTTTTCTCACCAAAACACCATGATACCCAGAATTTCGTCAAGATTCGTGTTCCGCAACGTTGAACCGTTTCTCGTAAGTTTTAGTTTCCCAATTCGAATCACCCAAGAAGATCGATTCATCTTTGAGATATGAGTGAAATGTTCCAAAATTTACTGGAGTTTCTCGTTTCGTGCACTGTAAGAAGTTTTATGAATTTCTACCAGAATTTTCATATACAGACTTTGAATAGTCAACCAGAGGGGTTAAAATTCAACCACGTGGTTGAAATATTAACTCAACTATTACTTGGTCGAAATTTTTTTTTCAATCACGTCGTAGTTTCGAATATCCATTGCATATTATTTACAGTGTAACAAGAAAAGACAAGTGGTACTTTTAGCCGAGCATAAGCTCTATGTGATACTTTTTGTCCGGGGTAAGCTTTATTCGATAATTTTCGTCGCGGGTACGCTTATATGTTATTGTTGGCCGGGCGCTAGCGTATCAGTTACTTTATATCGGAGAATATGAAAGTGTTTTTCGCATTTTCTTCGAAGAAAATATCGAACTGGGTATTCAGCAATATGGGCGATAAGAGAACCGACTTCGAACTGATCTGCTCGAAATCATTCTGCACAAAAAATCTTATGAGAAACTTATATTTATGTAACCAGGAAAAATTTTCGCTTAGACAGATTGTTATTGATTGTCTCACATGGATTCTGATTCAGATGAGCACGAATGAACAATGATATGGATCTGTACACGTATATATCGATCATCGATCGATGATGAATTGTTGATAGGTGTGCTGGAGCTTACATGGAATCACGAGAGTATCTGAAAGGACTTCTATTCGAGATTGAAAAGCCCCCACTCTCAGTAAAGTTTAGAATGAATCCTGACAATTCTTGGAGTATCCTATTTAACAGTTATTCTTCTCCTTAATTTCAGTGAGTCTGTTACATTTCACGGGAGCAAGTCCCGCCAGTCTCCGAATAGTCGGTGGACGAACGGCAAAAATCGAAGATCATCCGTTCATGGCAGCCATTTACAAGGGCTCCGAGTTCATCTGCCCGGGTGCAATACTTTCAACCAACTACATCATCACTTCCGCTTCCTGTGCCAAGAAGATATCAGACGACAAGGAGAGCAAGTACATGATAACAGTGGGAAGTTCAGAGCTCGGCAAAAGTACAAGCGAACACGCTATAGATTTTGCCAAACCTCATGAAGAATACGTCCACGATAAAGGATATACTCAGAACGACATCGGTCTTGTACATACCACGGAGTCCATATTCTTCGGAACAACTAGCCAAACTATCGAGCTTTACAATGGTAACTTTGAGTACGTCAACGCTGAGATTGTCGGATGGGGTGGTGACAGCCAGGGTCGTATGAACAACGAACTTCAGTCGCTCTCTGTACCAATTTTTGCATCCAACGATTGCAATGGCCGCTATCACTATTTGGGAAAGTACATAACTTATGAACAGATTTGCGCAGGAAATGAAAAGCAGGGTCAGAGTGGTTTGTGTATGAAGGATGAAGGGACCCCACTGGTCATCAATGGAAAACTTGCAGGAATTGCCACTTGGTACTTGAGCTGCGCAAGCTCTCTACCCGATGTTTACACATGGATACCTTCTCATCTTGAGTGGATCTCAAAGAATTTGCATCAAGATTCGAATCATGCTCAAGCCGAGGCAGTACTCCTGATTTGATGAGTTTGAGCGGAAACAAGGCGATGCTGCCATTTATTTGGCCTTGCCGGTCTGATTATTAGATCATACCTTATCGCACAAGATGTTATCATGACATAGCCAGTCCAGATAAGGACGCGTGGAGAAGTATCTTTAATGATGGAGAATTTTTTCGGTGTTGGTAACGATGTTTTTGATCGATTTTATATGAACGCTAATTATGATCGACTGAATTATATTAAAGATCATACTAGACCGTTAGTGCCATCGTCTAACATGGCTAAATACTCCATATGAAACCGGAAAAATTGTAATGAGCAATTTACTCGAGTTCCACAGTCTTTTCATACTTTGGTAACGTTACCAAGATCTTCTTTACGTTTAGCCCCCGTCCGTTTCCCTTAAACTTATTCTAATTAAAGGATCAATGGGTGTGAAGGACTAGTCTATTTCATTTCATTTAGTCATAAGCTAACTTTTTACAAATTCAACTCTGACTTCTTCACGGCATCACTGACCATTCATTTCATATTATTTGTCCGCGTTGAGCAGATACGACGAAACATTTGAAAAGATCTTGAAGGCTCTGCAATTTTTGCACAACTATGGGTCGAGTAACAACAACGATTCTGGCTTGGCAATTACCACCTACGCTACGCCCAGCTGTAATGATTTCGCGGTTTAATCGATCTGTTTAGGTTCATGTAAAGATGAGATCTGTGTAAAATGCTTGGATTCTCCTGCTCAATACAAACAGACAAAGTGAAAATTAAATTGAACGAGTAGTGTTGCCCTGAAGAAGCCAGCATTTAAAGTAGTGGAATGTTGGCCTCTTGCTGAATGAGGTAAAATGAATAGTCCTTTACATCGTAATCCTTCACTTTGGGGTAATCAAAACCGCACCATATATTTGTGAATGATCAAATCGCACTCATGTTTGAAAGCATGCGTCTGAGAAACATATATTTTATGAACCCTGAATAAACTACTCATTCAATATAATAACCTGAAGTATATTTTGTACCGCCTGTATTTTAATTTGGAATTTGCGGATTATGAGCCCCGTCTCTCACGCGTATGTCCACACGAGTATCTGATCTTGACATGTCACCAACTTAACGTGAAAATTTTTTCCCAAGATCAAAGAACTGATTAGTGGTCGAATGAATCTCTTGACTTGTTTCTTTCTACGATCTGAAAGTCATGAATGATACGCACATAAATGTGTGATCCCAGATATGTTGACAAAATTAGTGACGAAATATACTTATTATTATTATTATTATTATTATTATCATTATTAGATATTTAGAGACAAATCCGCTTCACAACAATTAAATAAGGCAATTAAATAAGATTTCAAAAAGAATCTTTAGAAAACCCCTCCATGCACTGACCAAGAAACGTTGTAGAATTTGCAAGAGGATTCGGCATGGTGACATGAAAGAGATAGAATTTGGTAGACCGATGGAAATCGTCTGGAAAACTATTACACAGTACTTAAAAAATTGTAGCGAAGACACGTGCGCTCGATGGTCGATCATATATAATAAGGACCCGATATAATAATAAAGCTGTGTAAAAAACATTCCATCCATATGGATATCGAGTACTCTCAAATGATCTCGAATCACGAAGAGGATTCCCAAAACTGACTTCTATGCAATATACAAAGATTAATTATCAAATATTTAAAGCGCCAGCAGATCACTGCTGTCTGTAATAAACTCGGTAATAAAAATAAGGGTAACAAAAAGAACGAAGATGGAATTTTTTGCTTCAAAATCCTCTGAGTTTTTCGAAATGTCGCGACGAATCACTTTCTTGTTTTTGGAGACAGATACAGTAAAACATTAGTTTCACGCAAAAATTCCTCTCGCATTTAAAAAACCTGGAACCAAAAACCCAGAACCATGATGATGGTAACGTGGAACTCGTGGAAGTGGAGCCATTACTTGTGGTGCGGTGGCAGCACACTCTTGGGCAACACGTGGTCATTCAACTGCATGCCTTCAAGTTCAACATCCAGTAAACAGCGGTCTGCTAGTTTTGTTTGGAGCCATCGTGATCGGAGCGTGAGAAAAACACATCCGCCCAAACGAAAATGAAGATCCAACGTCTGAAGAAAGTTCAGAAAAATCTTGGTTTTTTCGTGAACAACTTTAAGTTTCGCCAACCTTACCAAGTATTAATTGATGGGACATTTTCCCATGCTGCACTTGAGGTATGTTCTCTAACCTCACACTTGGCATGGTCATTTATACATGATTGAGCGAGTTTTACTATGGTTTTAAGCACTCAGAAGATCCTCAATCATCAATTTCCATTCCAGAATAAGTTCAATATTCAAGATCAAATGGCCAAGTATTTTCAAGCTGAGGTCAAACTCTTAACAACACAATGCGTTATTATGGAAACTGAAAAACTGGGACCGAAACTTTATGGTGCTATGTTGATTGTTAAGCAGTATGCAGTTCATAAGTGTGGTCACGAGAAAAACCCAGTTTCAGGCTCTAAATGTTTGCGTTCAATGGTGGGCAAGGACAACTCTTCAAGGTTAGTGTTTTCAGTTTTAGTTATCTTGGAATTAGTCATTTTTTCTACAATGCTGTTGAATCCTCACAGATATATTGTTGCAACTCAAGATCGGTTGCTTCAAGATCAGCTAAGAAAGGTACCTGGAGTGCCAATAATGTATCTACATGGTAAAGCGCCAACACTGGAGCCACCTTCACAAATCAGCAAACAATTTGCTGAATGCTTGCGAAATAAATCAGTATTAACAAATACACAGGAAGAGACTTTGAAGTGTTTGAAATTACAGTCAGGATTAGAGGTAGAAAGTGGCATGATACGAAAAAAGAAAAAGAAGAAAGGAGGACCTAATCCACTTAGTTGTAAGAAAAAACAAAATACAACTGTAAGTGACAACTCAACTGCAACCATTAACAAAGTTAACCAATCTGGAAAAATTAGAAAAAGAAAACGAGTCAAGTTATCTTCACACATCAAAGAAGCTCTGAAAACTGGTGTAATGTAATTCAATTTAGAGAAGGATTGGATCCTCAACTATTGGGAGTAAGGAGAATGTGCTTTGTTACGAAAATCTTTAATGTCTACTTTTAATACATTTTGCTCTAATTAGAGAATAAAGTTTCTAATCAACTTTGAATTTTTTCATCAATTGTGTAAAATACACATATACTCACAAGCAATGTGTGATCATTTTACATACAACTCTAGTCAAATTACAAAAAGTCAATAGGTGTAATCAATTCTAAATGATTGCTAAGATGAAAAGAAACTATTAAGAAATATAAAAGGTCGAAAAATACAGTAAAAAATAATTGTTTACTTTGAAGAAATTAATAGAAGGAATAATAACAAAGAAAAAAAGTCTTGTATGCATTTTCCAATGGACAAGAACTTTCTCTTTAGAAATCGGCTCTCGATTCGACAATAGATAGCACAGACATCAATTCATATCGTTAATGATTAAAACAATAAATTCAATATAAATTACACATCTTGACGTTTTCGAAGAGAAACTATCTCCAGTCTTGTAAGTAATAATTAGCAAAGAGTGTCTCTGAAAGTCATCGCGCTCTAAAAATGTTCTAGGGAAGTTCACAAACTTTATGATGATTTTAGAAGAGCCTGAGCTGCCATAGCGACCATCTTCAATCGCCTGACTGATCTGTGATTAGGATTTGCCGAGATGAACGCAGCTACTTGATTCTGCAGTGAGAGTAACACATTAACCATATGTTCTTGCGTAACTGGATCTGATGGATCCAAACTGATGACAGCTTCTTCTAACCACCTGAAAACAAATGTGTGAAAATTAATTCGTGAAGAGAGTATTCTTTCATTCGAATATTTGATGGTACAATTCTGTTCCAGTAGATGAAAGTCAGAAAGAGTTCCCTATTTTCATTAGAGTTACAGCAAAAGTAATTCAATTGCCTTAGTAGAGCTCTCATTTGAAAAGATTCAAATAACTTCGTGAATAATGTGCGTGAGTCCGTGTTATCAAAATTTACGGAGGGTGGAATGATTTCAAAACTGGATCAATCTGATCAATCGAAGCTCAATGGCTTTTGAGATTTTTGAATAAAATCATTTGTTCGGTAAGATTCAGCAAGCTGGTGTGGAATCGTATCAATTCATGTTCTATTCTCAATTATAATGATCTGAGTATTACACGAAATTCAAACAACTTAGAGATCTTGACGCGAATCTTCAGTATAATAAAATACGTGCAATATAACGAATATTTTTTATGACAAAGAATGTATGCGATGGTAGCAATACCTGTGCTTTAGTTCAGTTCTGTGGCCAAGATTCGCCGAAAGCTGCTGAACAAGCGAGAGTAGCACTGGCTGTTGTAGCACACATCTCGAACCTTGTCCTGGACCCATTGAACACGAGAAAACACGGGCCGGGTCAGTGCTCTCACAAACTAATACAACAAGACCAAGATCGCTGGCAGACAAGGCTTGCTGAAAAGCCGCATTCAACTGGCCTCTCTGTAAGAGTGACATAACTCGCGCCTGTGCATCAGCGGTAGTGGGACCCGTTAACCCTGGCGTTGTAGCCCTCGACCTGAGCAGCAAAATACCAAATTACATCTTATTAAATTTCAAAATCATGGTTTTATGACCCTTCAATGTAACTGAGAGCTTAAGGAAGAAATTAGGTTACATCAAGGGCGAACAATCAACTCTGATGGGTTTCGAAAAAATTACTTACCGAATACCGGAGATATCCGACATATGTTGAGTGAAATTTTCCCGGACAGAATCTCGCACGCTTCTGATAGTATTCTCTTGCATTGCACTCAAGCCTCTTGTGAATTCGTTCTGCATCTCCTCACGAATTACCTTTGTCAACGTGTCACTTTGAAGTTTATTCTGCTTCTGATATTGTTTGTCCATCATGGAGTCGACATTTTGAAGATCTGAAAGACAAAATTGTTTTAGCATGAGATAAGTGGTTAAAAGTGATCCCGGACATCCAAAATTGCGATGGATTCACATATACATAACTGAAAGAATTAGTAACAAAAAAATTAAACTCAATTATTGAATTCATTTCTGTGAAAAATTCGTGTAGATTTGAAAGTGGGCTCATTCGCGTGCCACTCAGGACCACACAAACCAGAGTCATTTGGTTTGAGTCGATTATATTTTATGGAATCAAATAGTAAAATATAGGCAATGTCAAGGTACAAGGGTTGGGATACTCACATTCTCTTGTGCCAACAAGAAAAGCATCTTGAACTTGTTTGAACATATTCTGACAAGCCTTTTCCATGCCAGGTAGAAGGATGCTCGTGAAAGACTCTCTAAATGCATGGTCAAGCGCAGGTTTTGCAACGTTCGACACTGTAGCTGCAATAGTGTCGCGAATTTGTGGGCCTGCTAGCAGCTTTGTTAGATTATCCTTTACGCTTTGGTCGATTTGTGCGGCATCTACCCTTAACTGACGTTTGAGTGGTTCAACTATCTCGTGCATAGTCTTTGGAATAGTTTGTTCTATCTTTTCTTTCACTACATGTTCCAGACTCTTGAGGAATTCGTGCTGACGTGCAGCTTGTCCGAATAAAGTCTGTTCGATCGTAGTGTTTTGTTGCTGAGCAGCCTTCGCCATAGCCGCTTCGACACGTGGAGTTTCCTGGCGTAATCTTCCGACCTTGCGAAATAAAATCGCATTTGAAAACGATCAAGATATTTTCCAAACGAGATTGCGACTGGCATTTAACAAAATCAAGATGTCAAAAATATCGCTGGAGGTGAGTGAAATCATTGTGGATCCACAAAGCTACGCGCTTATGTTGATCATTAGACAGGGCACGAAAATTCATGACTGTTACGAATCATAGAGACACAAGTGAGGTACGAAAAGAGCGTGAGACTTGTAAAAAAGACAAAAATTCGACCGTTTCGTATAAGAATCAATCCATGGTTATTTGCATATCATAAAAATGGTCGGTCTATACAGCCGGACTCATTGTGCATGAACTTTCATGGCTGAGACAGCCGTTTTGGACAATCGTTCATCAACAACTCATCTCTCCCGCCATGAGCCTCAAGAAGAAGACAGAAGGTTTCAGCGGTTTTGTCTCGTATGCATGAGAAATTTTCCAATTTGGTTACAAATAACTTTTTTCTACCCGTCCGCGATTGGAATTTTCACTCGTTTCAGTGCTTTGGAACTCAGAGCACCAAGTCATTTTTTAGTCCTGCCTGGTGGATAAACTAAAACAAACACGCCGCAATTCGCTCTCGATGTTGCCTTACCTCCATTCTCAGCTCGCCAATTTCTTGTTGTTGCTCTTGAATCACTTCAATTATCGAGTCAAGTTTGACTGTCATTGCATCAATATCGTGACTCAGTTTCCACTTGCTCTGAGTGTCTTCAGGCGCAACCAGTGCTGGTGTAGGTTCTTTTTTTATACCGAGTTGGCCATCAGCCATGTCTTCTTTCCCTTGTTCCTGCATGGCGTTGATCGCATCTTTTATCAAACCTACGAAAAATGGTTTTTTAATCATCAATATACATTGATCATCAAGATCTATTTACCCCATTCTATTGCGCAAAATCGCAAAATAAATTACTGAATTGTCATGTAGATAAAGTTGAAATCACGAGCTGGTATGCGACATGTACCGTTATTGTAGACTATTAGCGTAGAAAATCTTGGCCAAGCCAGATCAAGAATGACTCTGTGACTCAATGTTGTGACTGAGGCGTATTTCTCCGGCCCAAGCCTTACTTCAGTATCAAGGGCGTGGTAAAGACAATCAAATTACGAGGAAGATGGCTCTTTCCAGAACATGTGTTGAGAAAATCGCGGAGGATATGCAAGATGGTTTTAACGAGCATGAAATTACAATAACATCGCGCTTTTTGATTGGAAGTCTACGATGCAATGGACTCACACATTGGGATTTGTGACCAATTTTCATTAGCGGTGACGGGAGGCTCAATTTTGATTTCATTTTCTTCTGGTTCGGCTAGCGAAAGAATCTCGCGAACTTCTCTAGATGGACTACTGGCACCGCTTGGCAAAGCTTGTTCTTCAAGTTTGCTACTAGCAAGAGGCTGATCTGCTGTATTAAGTGCTTGCACGGTTTGAGCCACAGATGGGCTAGCTGACTCAATGTTTCCAAGCTGTGGACTACACGATTTTGAATCTAGAGCGCTCTCCTTCTTAGCAGGTGAGCTGAAGGCATCAGGAGTCATCAGATTCAAGCTAGCACCATGATTCACAGTCAACTCTGCTGCCTCTGTTAAATTTGCATCTTCCTCGCCATTGTCACCTAATGTATTCGTTACAGGGAATTAATTACACGAATTTCATAATCATGGCGAACGAAATATTGATTTCAAGGGATATTTAAAAACATCAGTAAAAGTAGAAAGAACTTCATCCAAAGGATAAAAGCAAACTAGGGAGTACTTTAAGGAGAGCATAATGAGGTTTATACCGTCATCATCGTCGGTGATCCCAACTATTCCATTCAACTTGACAGCACTTATATCAGGTAAATCTTCTGAGTAATCCAAAGAATCGTGGGTGATTGTATCCATCAAACAACTCCCAATCAAGCGGGTAGGAGGCCTAAATGCAATGTGACATTCTTGTAAAGATTTCGGTTGTACAAGGTACATTCGAATAACTAGTTGGTCTTCGTTTTCATCATCAATGGAACAGAGATCCTCCAACGATTCACTCGTGGGCCTGAGTCGTCTCTGACCGGCGTCAACAATTGCGAAACTTAGTATTGGGTAAGGAAGTAGGAATTCTGATACTGTATTTATGCACGCCATGGCCTCATCACTGTCCTTGGAAATACTCAAAATGTACAAGACCTTATTATATATGTCTGAAAGCAGAAGGTATCCTGCTGCAAGATCAAGACTAGCTTTCAGTATGGGAGTTTTCTGAGTCGAAAGCGTGGGAGCAAATTTGATGGTCTGTAAACAGGTCCAGAGTTCACAAGACCATACTTTGAGTTCTGAGTTATTATCACATCCAGTAATTGCAAATCTCCAGAACTGTGCACTAAAAAGTTGAATCATTAATGAATAAGGCATCATGATCAAAAAACACATCAAAACTCATTAAAATAACACATGCAAGCATCATAAGTATGACTTAAAATTGACGAGGCTCAGTAAATGTTGCGCGTAGGAATTACCACTGGAAACAATTTATAAAGTTTCTTTACAGAGATTCTCGACGAACTTCAACAATTTAGGCTCTTTTTCGAAACCACCAACAATAACCAGGTGAGTAGATTGAATAAAAAGAGCAAAATACTCTTTTCGTTATGATTATTAAAAGTAGATATACTCTGCAGATTTGTGATCTTTCAAATCATGGAAAAATTTCGAGAATTGCCAATATCAGTAAGCATGCAACACAGGTAAAAATCATAAATTCTCATACCGATCGTACATCAAAATACTACTTTCAACTTCCATGAAATGAAATCATTGGAAGAAATGTTGCTTTCATTCAAGACTTTTCATTGCTTCACAGTCTAATGCTTGACAAATTTATGAATGTAATCATTATAGTCAAAAAACAAGTTGGTTGGGACTCTTATTTTATGAGGCCTGGATCCAAAATACTTGCAAAGAGTGGAAGACAACTTACTCTGGATTGTAATTTTTGTGATCATCAAGGAAAAATAGTGACGAGATAGGTCGTCCATCATGAGGTCTCCATTGATGTAGACATTTAGGTGGCTGTTGCACACTTGATGAGCCAATCAAGTGTACTTGAAAAAACTTGACCTCACCATCTGAACTAGCAGTAGCCAAAGCAGTACCATCTGGACTAAATGTTGCTTCAACAATTGTACCTGAATGTTGATCAATCTCAATCATAACACCAAGCTTGATCATTTCAGGGTTCGATGACTGTTGATGAGAGAAATATAGTTGTAGATCTAAATGGGTAATTTGTAAGCAGTTGCATCCTCAAAGAATTCTGACAACTTACCTTAATTGGAGAGTTGAATATTTGTGAAGCAGCATGTATTGACCATAATTCAACCTTAGAACCACGAGTCAAGGCTAAAAGTTTAGAAACCTCATCGGCATCAGCGGCTTCTTCTTCAGGTATGTAAGGACACCATATAACTCTGTGATTCATTGGTGAGGGATCATCTGCATCAACTTGCAGAATTAGATTACACAGGATCTCTGAGCTAGTTGTTTCAATAGAGTAAACGAATAAGCTTCCAGTATAATCCACGCAGGCAAGTATAGGATTTGGAACGTGAGCAAAGGCAAGATCCTGGATAAGGCCTTGCATTCCCTTGATAAGAGTTCTCTGCTCAAACTCTTTATTGACCACTCTAACCATTCCATTTCCATTACCACCTTTAACAGCAATGACAAAAAAGTTATGAGTAATACGCTTCTCATGTTGATAGAATATTCTTGATTCTCACCTTTAATACCATATGCAAGGTATTTTCCTGATGTGTGAACAGCCAACAGTTGGCCAACATAATACTTGTGTTCCCAGTTGAAGTCGACAATGTTTTTTAATTTCACTTTGGAGCTACCATGATTGTGATCTCCAGGTGAGGGTATTATGTTTACTTTATTGTGAATGATTTCAACTGTGTGGTGATCTTCTCGTCCAGTAAACTCCCTATACACAGAAGAAATGAAATACAGTGCAGATGTCTAAATGCACATACATCTCAACACCCTAATGACTCTAAGAATATGAACATCAATTGTGATGTAAAGTTGACTCGAAGAAAAAGGAAAGGATATCCTGTGGGAATGAATGTTGGGGAAATTTGCAGAAAGAGTACAGAGGGATGCAAATAAAGTGAATCAAAAGTTCTGGAGCAAAGTAACGTGAAGAGTGACAGGAGATACAAATCAACTTACACAGTCTGGACGAACTGACGGAGGTTTTCCCCGCTGCTCTTGATCATGTCGGTGCCGCCGGGGTCGTCCCTACCTGAAACATTTTCGTCAACATTTTCAGGTGAAGAATCACGCGTTGAGCCCATCCCCAAGAACCCGGTTATTGTACTGTAGATCGAAAAGGAGCGGAGAAGTGACATAACCTCTCTGCTCAACGCGCGCAAACAATTCCAATTGCGAGCATTCAAGGGACAAAGAAATCGGTTGGACGGGCAATCGATCGTAGATCTGCAAGCCAAGAGAATCTAATACCGTGACCCTTGTTTACCTCGAGCACATATGTTGTTCGGTCGAGTTCCTCGAAATACGCCGTAGCCGTCGTCTGCGGTGCACTAGATGTTGATGCTGTTGCTCACTAATACTACTGAGCACCACTCACACAGTCAAAGGGCCACACGTACACGAGGTGCAATATGTTTATTTTGAATATATAGCCGGTGCACCATTCATTATTTGTGTTCACATAATTTTGCGATCGACTTACATTTTGCAGTGCATATGGTGCAATATGGTGCAAGAAAAGTGCAAGGATAAGTGCCTCGACAAGTGAATAATAATGATAAAGCTCGGCTTAAAGCCAGTGCAGTGCAGAACGGGTCTATCTTCGTTGGTACAGGTGATGGCTGATGGTGAACTTTTTGTTTACGCGATCGATAAACAATTTGGATTTCCCCTCGCTCATTTGTCGTCAAGAGTCAGCTGATCCGTCAGGATCAACAATGTATTTATATAGACGAGCCATTGAACGATCCTCTCTGAAATTCGTACCGCCTTGATTTTGAACACTTTATCAACATATGGTTCACCTCGTGGTTCACCATGCTGATGAGATGTCACCTGATGTTTCTACTCTACATGACGTCTTCGAGACTCCCATCTAAGCTCTATCATCAGAATCTCGATCAAAATGGTAAGTTTCATTATGATGTATAAGAAATTTCGAGTGCGTGCATAGGGTTGTTTTTCTTTGGAATTTCAATAATCAATACCGCAGCAGCTCGTCGAGTCTGGAGTTGATTTGTTACCCCTAATAGGACGGGGTAGAGAGACCTCCTTATCTGGTCCCCCCGCACCCACAGTTTGAAACTTTTTCGAAAGGCCAGTGTTAGAAACTTCTCAAGGGTTTTCTTTACGAAAATTATTTCAATGGGTCAAATTTGGCCGTTTTCCAATATCGTCTCCGAAATTTTGCGTTGTTCCAACACAATAATGTATAGACCAAATCCTCAGCGCTACTTACCAGGAGAGTGTTTCAGATCCGGGTCCCGGATTTGGCTGAAACCTAGGAAATAGTCTTCTCTCAGCACCAAAAGATGAAACCCAAAATTATATACCCTAACGTTCAAGCGTTTCCGAGCTACAGCCAAGGACATTAGCATTGCAGGTATACCTATATGTATGATTTTGTTTTCGGCTGTAGCTCAGAAACACTTGAGCGTTAGGGTCTATAATTTTGGGTTTCATCTTTTGGCACTAAAGTAAGACTCTTCCCAGAGTTTGAGCCAAGTCCGTGATCCGGATCTGAAACACCCTCCTGGTTAGTTCAAACCCCTGTTTCCATCCAAGGGGCTTAACAGACAGTACTAGTGGGTTTTGAGTGTGATTATAGTTACTGGAATATTTTTGCACTCTCAGCGAAGTTGGGGAATTCATTGGCGCTGACGATAAGGATTAATTGCCGTAACCAATTTTATTATCCTCCCATAATGCGTGTTTCTAAGACCAGGAACATTGCAACATGATGATTTTCTTTCATCTTGAGGTGCATGAAAAGCACCAACTTTTCGTGCCAGGGTTGCATTACAGCTTACTATTTTAGTTCGAGGAATTCGCACGTAAAAGTTGAAGGAGGACACTTTTCAGCAGTTTGCCATTATTGTCTCAGATGGTTTCTATTCGTTTTGGCCCCAGTGTTGCTAATTCATGAGTTTTTGACGTTCCTAGGACCTCACAGATTATACATATATCAGTAATAAAACAAAATAATAAATTGCATGAAGTTTGGGAAAAACATATCACTCTGGTCTTCCGCAACTTCCTCGGCAACTTCTTTTATCGCGAGAAGTTCGCATTTTTTACGTGGGTTTTCTGCTGCAGTGTCATCGCATCGTTCTCCGTCCAAGGGAAAAACTCAGCAAATCAAGCAGCAAATCGTATTTTTGTTGAAGAAAATATGCTCGTTGTATCCGTAATGAGTAGCCCTTATGGCCAATTCTCGTACACATGCATAAAACGCATCAAGTAGATTCTGTGCAGAAAAATTTACTTACATGCATACTCGAATACTTCAGACGAATGTCTCACGCGATTTTCAGTCAGAAATATTTGGGCCAGACACATACAACTTCCTGTCCCAATTACGATGAAAGAGAGGCGGGGCCGGGGACTTATTGATTAGTTTTGGATGCAAGGAGTGCCACTTTTGACCAAATTACTCATTTAGATTCTCAAAATTGACTAAAGTTTCATTCGCAATACTGTGATCCGAAACTGCCGAGGAAACATGATGTGACCTTTCTGATGCAGTTACGCCCCAAACATGTTTTAGACTTTAGAGAATTAGTCTATTCCACAGCAGTCTACTACAATTCGTATTGAAGCTAGAGACGTAGATATTGACAACTACCCCATCCCAGTTTGTATACATATATGGCCATATATGGCCCAAATAAGCTTTGACTGAAAATGAACTCAATTGTTTACACTATACATGTTGTAATACTTTGATAAGAGGGTATCTAGCAGATGGTCCGACAGCGCCAGATTCACCCTATGGCAGAGTAGGCAGTGCCAACAGGCCCCCACAAAAAGAGGCCTCCACCCATAAGAAATTTGAGTTGTTTCAAAGTAAAAATTCGACGAGCAACGGATTCCAGCTCAATCCAGCGTGCGTCATGTATGCCGGTAACTTGGTTTTCCATCTTGACTCTGTTTTCTCAGTATATCGCGAGGATATTTAAGATGCTTTGAATCTCAAACTCTTGTATCTTGGAGCATTCTTTTGTAAATCTGTGGAACAGTCAAGTGTAACAGAAACAGAAATTTTGTGTTTGGGAACCACGATGTACACATTTATAGTCGAAAATGCGTTGGAAGAGGTTTGCCTTGATTTCTCCACATTAATGGAGCTCCTTCTGACACTTGTGAGCGAGCGCCGCGTTCCCGAAACTCAGATCGACCAGAGTATGTTCAGGAGCATCTGTGTATCAAGATCGACTCAATAATTTATCTATTACAAACCAAGAACATGATATTTAAGATCACCCAGTTGATAATTCCAGTTCGATATTTTGGATCTACACAGTAGGAATGGACGTTTGCTCAGCTCATTCTCAAGCTCTTTCCACACACTTTGAAATGTGTTATTAAATTGTCTGCCCTGACGTTATAGCTCTGTGCTTCATTAGCTTCAAAGAATCCATATCTTGATGATTTTACGAGAAACTCTGATCACCTGCACATTTCACAAAAATTCATGAACCAGAATGAAACTTGTGGTATCTTGAAGTGCCATTTAAGAGCTTCAAACCCTTCTTAAAAGATATTCTAGGCTGTTTCTTGTCCGAGAAATTACTCTATTTGTGAAAGGAGGTTCGTCTTGAGAAAGTATCCCTTCATCCAGGAATGACAAGGAAATCTTACTTATAGCAATAATTCCTTGCTTCATCTGAATTCCTTACCTAGATTTGGTGAAAGGAATCAATGATATTCCTTTGATTACTACAACTATGACGATTTGCATCATATTCTGATTACAAAGTAGCATACGCGTCTCGTGCCAAAAACCTTGTTCTTCAAGAAAACCTTGCTGGACGTCCAACAAAGTTTTCCCGAAGAACAAAATGTTTCGGCTTTCGACGCGTAATATACTATTATTGAGACAAATCTCTTTTCAGAAACACAGTCATTTCTTAGACTAGGGATAGCCAAGAGTAACTTTTAAATAAGGATTTCGAAGCTTTTGAGGAAAACTTCAAAGCATCACAAATGATACTTTGACTTATCAATCTCCGTAAAGTGTTCCAGGTGCTGAGAGACTAACATGAAATTGTCGAATCATTGAATTGTCAAAGGTCTCGAAACTCAGATCTGTCACGTTGAGAATAAAAATGGAATAACACATATCAAAATGTGTGCAAAGAGCACGAAAATGAGCTAAGTAAGAGTTCATTCTACCACCCAGCTCCAGGATATCGTGATTTGTTGAGTGATCTTCAACTTCTGACCAATTGTGTATATCCGAGATGATCAAAGAGTTTGCTACGAGAAAGTCACGCGAGCATAAGCTTGAGTGAGAAATTCTCCATGAGATATACAGAGTACAGATGTGTTCATTTGTCATTGAACTGTTTGCTTTCTCGAGACGTCCGACTAATATTTGGACTCAATTGTTCATCTCACGATCGATTCAGAAAAATTTATTTCCGTACATAATCCCCACCACGCCGTCCCTACAGACCCCATTCTAGCAAAATCCGGTGCTGTGACCCGATACTACGAGATTCTATATACAACTGAAATGATGGTAACTATTGAGAATGTGAATATCAGGTATAAGGGTGAAAATTCTCTCTACTTTTGCTGTCTGATAGCTGATAGAACGAGTTATTTATTGAAATATCTGAATCCCATACAACTATTGTCAGTTACTTCTTAGAATTCCTTGCAAATATCTCTGATTTCGAATGATATGTAATCTAAAAATACACCAGCTGATGCATAATTTCATTGTGTCACAGAGCAATGCGTATTGATTTTATTTGACTGTCATGCTCTTCCTCTTTTCAATAGTTCAGCAAAGGAACTTTCCTTTCCGATATTTGGATGTTTTTAAGTCTCGATAATCATCTACAGAAAGCACTGAAAGAGTCAGCAGTTATTCGTATCGTGCTTGCCAACGGAGTATCTAACTCGATTCGTGATCTCTTAGGCATATGCTTTTCAAAGTTGGAAAGTTTTGACCTTTTGCAGGATCCGTTATTTAAATAAGAGCAGTAGCATTGGTTTTCTTCGCAGTACCCTTGTTGCGCCTGCAAACCATTTACTTTTCCAGTGTTCAGACAGCGCTTGTGACATTCTTCTTCGGTTATCTCTTCATCAACGTAATAACATTTGATTTCTTCATGTTTCGCATCACAGGTGCTTAACGAATTTGCTAAAAATAAACATTGATATTCAATAACCATCTTAAATCATTCACAAATAATCTCACCGTGGATTAGATATTCACCATTACTGCAGGATCCATGACTTGTCTTGTCAGTTGTAACCGGTTTTTGACAACGTTTCTCATCTTGCGATGAGTCCGATGGAGAATCAGGTCTCGATTCAGCAATTGGTGATGTGCTTGCTGATCCAGCCACCTTTTTTAACTCGTCGTCTGTCAGTGAAAAAACTCTGAAGTCTTTTGGCCAGGCAGTGAATCGGGGAGCTTTTCTTAAGTCATCTCTCCTTTTTGATTCTTCAATGATATTTTTCTCAGAATATTCATTGATCAACAATGAAGTTCTGAGAGTAGCATAAATTTGGCTATAAGAGCTTCCAGAAATTTCCAGTAAGCAGAAGCACACGTTATTCATACAATGCCCCGTCACCAATTTATCATGAGGAATTACATTGCAATATTCGTTGCATTTATCTTCACTTATATAATCTTCACCAGACAGACAGAAGTTGTCACTCACAGATTCTTCTGCAAAATATCCTGAAATCAAAAACTTGTGGTGATCATTAATGCATTTTAACCCGCCCCTCCTAGATGATAAATAATTGGTGCACGTGAAACGCTTCATTGTAGGCCTGCACAAATCTAGAGCAAGTAATGATGCAATTGCATAGAGCAGCCTATACTAATCGCCGAATATACGTTCGGTTGGGAACAGTCGGAGCGCTCCGAATGCTCCGAACTAAACTAAATTGAATAAACCTGGAATCAATCAAACGACATTGAGCGGAGTTCGTTATCTACCCAGGCTCGGGTAATTTTTCTGCAAATTTAAAAAAAAGTTTCATCAAGATTGGTGCAAATTAGAGCCCATGAAGTTGTGGCTAAGTATCTCAATATTTTAAAAATTTCGTCACAACTTCATGAGTACAATTTTGCACCGATCTTGATGAAATTTTTTCAAAATTTGCAGGAAAATTATCCGCACATGCGTAAACATCGTCTTTCGTTCTCCGTTGTTTGGTTGCTTTTATATTTACAATAAACCAACTTGACCGCAAGATGGCGCCATGGTCGCTGTTTTCAGGCTGAGGAGTGTCCTGTAGTCCTGAAGACCAGTCTGGAGCACTGGAGTCCCCGCAGAACCGCAACCAGGCACGCATCCGCATACTCAAAGGTTGCGGCTGCGTGCAATGTTTCTGAGGGCGAAATTATTGTTTATATGCTTTTATTGGTATTGAATGAGTTGCTCAGATATTATCGCGCTTTTGAATTATCATATCACACAATTTTATGGAGTTACATTTATTACAAATTGAGAAAAACTTGAACGGAATATTATTTGGTGATACAGAACGTATCCTCACCTATTCCGATTTATTCCTCAATAAAAAACAGTTTGGGCAATATCAGAAAGTAACGCGCCTGTGGGTTGGAATTTCCTATCGAATGAACCCTCCCACGTCCGAAAATTCTGAATCTAGCTACCAAAAAGCTTGAACAGGTGTGAGCATAAAGCAGTATAACTTGCACAGCGAGCTGAGAAACTAGGATTTTCTTGAGATGTGGAATGGATTGCCGGGCGTGAAACAACCCATTCGGCTGAAAGTGTTAAGGTGTTTCTCTCGCCTTATTTCTTTTGGGTCATTTTCGATCCAAACCTCACATTTCCGTGAGGTTGAAATACTATGAAGCAAAAAAACGGTTCATAATCTCCCATCTCATATGCAGTGCGATCAAAGCGCCATTGATTGAGCGAATATAAAATATGATCCTCTCCAGACTGGCGTTAGCGATGACCAAAAAAAGGGCATCAGAATTTAATATTTCCTCGAGGTGATTCGACGTGGGCACACTATGGTGTGATGAGTATCGCGAAAATTGCAAAACTGACTCCAAATTCCACCCATGAGATGCTCTCTCGGTGGATGTCTTTGTAGAAGAATAATGATGTTTTATGGCTAAATTGAGGTTTTTTCGTCCCATGTAATCACACACGGACAATTGATATCGCTCACTATTATGAGACACGAATCTTTACAATTCAGGTTAAAATGGATCCTTATTTTTTTTGTTTGGTTCCAACTCTTCAAGTGTGGGTTTCCATACCTAACAAGGGCCCAGGTGTGGATTTATCCATACAATCCAGAGAAAAAGTGACGCCCTTGGACATCAAATGATGATTCACATAACTTTGCATGCCTTCTTCATTTTTTTGAACTATTATGTGAATAATATATCAAATAATGGAAACGAGACTCCTTTAATCAAGACTTATACGCCCCAGAATACTCGTAAATGTCCAAAATTGTGAGAGATCTCATTGTGATGCTCCGCATGACCAGTCAAAAGAATAAGATATGTATTCTCAAATTTTTCACGAAATCAGCCGTGCATTGTGCCTTATTAAAACATTCAAAGAGAAGAATTCTTAACAAAAGAACTATTTGTGCATCATTAAACTGTTTCGCCCATAAAGGGCTAAAGACTGGATTCTTCCATGTCAAATCATAAAAAGTTACAAATTCCTTGACTGTAATCGTACCTTTTATCTCCAACGGAACATTTGGGAAGATGATATCTGTAAATCATAATAAGATTAGTTTATGTTCTTTGCAAATAAATTTTTTTGAATCGAAATATATTAAATATTGCTATGAGATTTTCTGTCTCTTGTTACCACCAGATCCGAGTAATTTTTCATTGGATCAATGCTGTAATGGTATTACAGCCATTTATATTTTGTCGCAGTTCAGCTTCACCAAGAGACTGATGTCATGAGCTAAATTCATTTGATGTAACTTGCAGTCTGTGGAACTTACCAATATAATTTGACGAAATGGTGTTCGGGCCTGATTCCTTCCAAAAACGATCTAGAACCCAAGAGTAAAGTTCGCTGTTGAGATGAATGACGTGTGAACACATTTTTCTCGAATTTGCCAGGCAGCCCGTGTAAAAAAAACGTCTTGCAGAAAGTCTGACAAAATATGTCTCCCTCGAGGTCTCGGAGAAAGTGTGGCTTACCAGACTTTGCGAGACTTTTGATTGTGTCGCGGAAAGTCTGGCTCATTCAGCCAGACTCAGATCAAGACTCGATGAAGACAAGGATAAGCAGGAAAAGTCTCGCGAACTGTCTGTCGGGTTTTGCCAGACCATCAGCGAGATTTCGTGAAAATTTTCAACTTTTATCGTCTAGTGTGGCAGATAGTCTGGCATGATTTTCCAGACTAAGACCAAGACCATGATTGGTGTGGCTTGAGGTCTGGCATAATTTTGGCATACGAAAATCGAGACCTAAAGTGTATTGTTCGAGCTCTGGCATAATTTCCCAGACCAAAACCGAGACTCAGTGTGTATTGTGTGTATGGTCTGGCAAACTATGCCAGACCACCATAAACATCAAGTGCCAGATCTTCTATAGTGTATGATTGTGCTACCGTAAGCCATCTAGGATTTTCAGCCATCAGGCGCAATGCGACGGCCACGGTGCGGGTCATAAAAACTCATCAAACCGAATCCTACCGAAATCAAAAAAATATTTTCATGACGATTGCACTCTACTCATACAGAGGTATAACTATGCAACGGCAAAATTAGGTTCTTCTCCGCATCAGCAGCAAGACTTTCTCGATCCGCACCTGAAACAAATAATTGTCCACAAAGAAGTACAAGGCTATCTACGAGAAAATAGTTATGAACATCACAAAGAGGGATGAAATGAAGCTTTGCCGATAATTACGGGCACTTGGGAGAGAGGTTATAATAGGCCATCAGAGTGCAGTCCAACGCTTACATCTACTCGAAATCGGGATGGCGAGAACTTGAAAAATACTCATCTAATGTGCAGATCCTACTTGTCGGAGCGTAGTGATAGTTTTTCATATTCCCCTCACAAAAAATTCTCGTCAGGCTTGGGAAGCATGCACATGATGTCGGAGGCTACTATTCTGGGTCTTTGGAATTTTCTGATCGATGTTATTGTCAAGTGAACGGAGTGAACTTGTTGAGGTTACTGTTTCTATGTTTACACAGCAAGCGCGAGTGATTTGATGTTCTCGATTTGTCTGACTTTACGTACATGCTTTACATAGGCTCTACCGATGACGATACTCTGGCTGAGAAACGGAGAATTCATCATGGCTCGACGATGGATGGAATCTGCACATTCGATAAGTATTTTTCAAGTTCTCACCGCCCCGATTTTGAGTAGATGTAAGCGTTGAACTGCACTGATGGCCTATAACCTCTCTCTCCCAAGTGCCCGTAATTATCGGCAAAGCTTCATTTCATCCCTCTTTGTGACATCTTCATAACTATTTTCTCGTAGAGAGCCTTGTAATTCTTTGTGGAAAATTATTTGTTTCAGGTGCGGATCGAGGAAGTCTTGCTGCTGATGCGGAGAAGAACCTAATTTTGCCGTTGCAAAAGTATACCTCTATATGAGTAAAGTGCAATCGTCGTGACAATATTTTTTTGATTTCGGTAGGATTCAGTTTGATGAGTTTTTATGACCCGAACCGTGGCCGTCGCATTGCGTCTGATGGCTGAAAATCCTAGATAGTTTACAGTAGCACAATTATACACTAGAAGATCTGGCACTTGATGTTTATGGTGGTCTGGCATAGTTTGCCAGATCATACACACAATACACACTCTGAGTCTCGGTTTTGGTCTGGGAAATTATGCCAGAGCTCGAGCAATACACTTTAGGTCTCGATTTTCGTATGCCAAAATTGTGCCAGACCTCAAGCCACACCAATCATGGTCTTAGTCTTAGTCTGGAAAATCATGCCAGACTATCTGCCGCACTCGACGATAAAAATTGAAAATGTTTATGAAATCTCGCTGATGGTCTGGCACAACCCGACAGACAGTTCGCGAGACTTTTCCTGCTTATCCTTGTCTTCATCGAGTCTTGATCTGAGTCTGGCTGAATGAGCCAGACTTTCCGCGACACAATCAAAAGTCTCGCAAAGTCTGGTAAGCCACACTTTCTCCGAGGCCTCGAGAAAGACATATTTTGCCAGACTTTCTGCGAGACGTTTTTTTTTACTCGGGAGGATATGACCACGTTGCAATCGATATTAAAAGTCAACGATGACGTAATATTCTGTATAGCAAAACCTCCCCATTAACGTGTGTTGAGCATCAAACTTATCGTAAGGAACAGTATCTTACAGATCAAAGTAATACAGGCAACCCCCGATATTCGCGGTTAATGCGCACAAAGAAAATGCCGTGAATACCGAAACCGCGAAAACCGGGACCTTGGGCTTACGGGAAAAGGGGGGTTACGTATACATATGTGGAGTCGTGAGTGAGTAAAATATCCACACGTCATCTTCAATAAAGAAATTCATGTAAGAGGCCTAACAAGCTCACTTGATATGTGAAAGATACGAAGTAACAGTATGATACGATAAAAAAACTACTGCAATTCACTCTAAAATCTGTTGAAAAACTCAGTCACGAGCGTGCGGGTAAAGAGCTCTGTCACTCTTAATTGGCGAACATACAATCTCTGATGAGTAGCCATGAAAGTTTTAAGAACTTCCAGTGGCGGATTTATAGTGATGCTAATTGAAGCTACAGCTTAGGGCGGCAGCTCAAGGGGGGTGGCAGATTCCGGGGAAGTTGTAGTTCGGGAACGTTGAACGACCTCATCTGAAAGTTTGTGAATTGAAAAAACAAGTGCAAAAAGAATTGATTGCATTGAAAGAATAAACGAAAAAGTACGTGAAAGCTTGTCAACGGTCAACTCTTCGAATCTTTTTCATCCCAAATGTTCCTTCAATGTATCGTTATTATTTCCTTGTCTGAATTTTCAGTCATGGTTTTGAAAATTTTGCTCGTTCGCGTAGCTTGCAGAAAGACTGAAGATCTTCTTTAGTGTCAATAATTTTGGAATATCGAATTATCATGTTGAAGACAATCAAAATAATCACATATATCACATTTTGATTCCTTTCATATCTATAAATGGAAATACACTAATCAAAGATCACCCTTCGTAACAATAAAATGATTTTATTTTGAAAAATAATTGTTTTTCTCTGCGTAACAAAATTTAGGGTCAGAAATGATGCATGAACGTACAATGATATTCTTGTGTATTTTGTGACGCTGAGACAGAATCCGACCTCCGATTTGCACTCACACCTTAGGGGTTACTTTTAAATTGAAAGGACTGGATATTCAAAAATAGAGTTTCTTATACGTTCTTCCCTCATTCCCTAATTTGGAGGTCCCAGGGAGTACCAATTGGTCAAAGAAGCAAATCAAGTTCTGTTTTCGTACATTTTCATGCCCGCTGAACACGATCCTGGTAGTTTCAGAACCCTAGGATGCTACATTCGCTAACTCGTTCCCCTCGTATACCTGGAAAGAAGGCTAATTTCGTAATCAAATTTAAAAAAATTATGAATCATCTAAGATAGGCTAATTTGAACGTTCGAGGTCGTATTTTCTTGATTTTGGAGTGTATTTTGGGGAAAAGATATGTCCGGTATCCATAAAAACAGTCGTTCAATGCCTCGGATTTGTTTTTATTCGCGTTTTTGCAATAATTTTGCCTGTGTTGAAATCACGATAAGAAAAATGTCTTCTTGTCGTAGGTTTTCAAACACGGTCTTCCGATGCAAGATGACCGTCTAAATACGATACTGTGATCCGTCCAACGAGTCAAGATTTTTTGCTAGCCGTAAAAAACCTGCTTTTCTAGAAGTTTTCTTGACCTAGACGGAGATCCTGCCATGATAGCCCAAAGCGAACCACGGGATCATGTTAAGACGGTTATTTTGTCTCGGAAAATCATGTCAGGATACCACGTGCAAGGGGAAATTTTTTTCCCGTGATTTTAACACAGCAACAATTATTGCAATAACAGGTGTTGAAAAAAAATCCGTGGCATCAAATCACACTTTCTCCAGGTATCGAACAATTCTTTCCTCCCAAGTGTATAACAAAACGAAGGAAATACGACACGAACGTTCAAATTGGTCCATCCTAGTCCGTTTCATGATTTTTTCGAAATATCTTACGAAATTCAATTTTTTCCTCAGATACTCCATGGACTAAGTAGCTTACACGGCTCCACGATTACATTGTAGCGTCCTGAAACCAACGGGATCGTGTTCAGTCATCCAAAGTATGTAGGAATTTATTTATCTTGAAATGCATTTCGACCAATCGTCACTCCCTGGCTAAGTGACCTTCAGACTCGGAAATGAGGGAAGACTGTCTAAAGCGCTGTTTTTTGGAAATCAGTTTTTTTCCAATTGAAAACAAAAATCCTGACGTGTAGGCTCAAAAATGAGGTCGGAATCGGGTGCAGCGTCAGGAAATTTATGAGAATATCATTGTTCGGTCATTGCATTATTTTCCTAACCCAAAATTTTTGTTGCGGAATGTAATTCAAGTTTTAGAAATGGTCCCCAAACTTTTTCTAATGTTGTTGAAAAATATATGGGAATCTCATTTTTAGGGGGGGGGGGGGCGGGTCGGGGACGGCAGCCTAGACGCAGCTTGGGGCGGCGCTTGTCTTAAATCCGCCACTGACATTTTTCTTCTAATGGCAAGCAAATTTGACATTCTCAATTCTTCCGAAAGGCTCACAGTTCATCATCACGTTTTCTAATTGACGAATATGCTTTCTCTCTACGCATGGTGCCATGACTAGAATTCAGATAGTATCTAGGTAAACTAATAACTTTGTAGTATAACCAACTAATCAGTCTTGAAAAATAATAAAAATACCACCACCCTCAAAATGATGGACCGAGTGATGAAGTCACAAAGTTGGTTTGGGATGGCAAATTTGGATTTCCATCAAAAATTCACGTCTCATGAGCTAAGTTATCTTGAAAATCCAGATCCAAACAGCGAATAAGCGAGTCAGGTCACCACGAATACCGGGGAATTCCGCAAATCAGAAACTATGAACAAGCGAATCCCGCAAATACCGAGACCACGGATAGCGGGGGTTGTCCTTAATACGTTGTAGAAGTACATGTATATAGAAATATCGAATGCATAAGAAGATTCTCGGTTTCACAAACACTTCGTAAAGCTGTTCATGACATTAAGAACCTCTTCAGCGCCTTGATCTTGTGTTTTGTGATGGAGGAACCTTCATTTCGTTTATAAGGGCGTTAGCTCACGCATACCGGCCTATCCCATTTGCAAATTTATCAATACTCACATATTTTGCCTTTGTAGTTTGTTTTAACCTCGGTGTAACCTGTGAAATGTACAATGTAAACAATTGGCTTGAATTTTTGGGATCCTGGGAGGTGTCTTTTTCAAATTTTCATGATGAGGAATCTTCTCTAAGAACATTATGTATCGAATTCTAACCAAACGAGACTTGGCATACAGAACTCTTGTCATTCTGCGATATTTCAAAAAATGTCATATCAAATTGGCTCAATCAGCTCTTCCTCGATGGAATAAAAAATATTGTATAAAATCGACCATCTCCAGGATGGGGATTTCAATTATCGGCACATACTTATGTCTTGGAGTAGTTCATTGCTTCGAAGATTCTCCACTTACCTTTACCGTTGTATATCAACTTTGCAGGTTCTGAAATAATTATTAACAATGTTCACTATTAAAGTAAACCCTGAATCATGAATTGTTAAATTGATTAATTTGGGATATTGATGAATATTCAATCTTCGATGCATGAAGATTTGGTGTATTGAAAAATAGTGAGATGGAGCTCGTAAACCTAATAAATAAATCTTTATGAGGTTTGTATGGCTTATCGAATTAAAAAAAAATCGGAAAAAGGAACTCGCTCAGCAAGAATAATTATGAAGCTCTTCTGATTTCTTGAACAAAAAAAAAACGAACTTAGATCAAAGTTTGTGTTAGCAATGGTTGGACTGGTAATTATGTGGTGAAAGGAAAAGTATCTTGTTCTGATTTCACTATAAGATTCGCAATTAAACAAACTTCAAGGCAAATGATCTTACTTTCGGTAAAACTTCAAACTCATGAAGGAACATTTTTTGCATTCGTCAGAACAAGTTTTTTTAAAAAAGGAAATACAGTATCATTGATATTACGACACATGCATAGAGCCCTATTCAGAAAGAGTTCTCGTAAGAATTCGCATACATTTTGACTGGGAAATGGATTAATGAATTGGTTTCGAATGAGGTATTAGTATCTAATTTTCTCCTCTTGATTGAAAAATTATTATTCTCCATAAAAGTCAATATTTCAGATCTGAAGATCGAACTATTGATTTATGTAGAGACCATTTGAAATTTCATCTGAGGACCAATAGAAGAGCTCAATTACGCTCAATCTCAACATCTTCTCGTTAAGTTAGGGTAAAATTGCTAATGATAAAAGTCGGACACTTATAACGTACCTTGGCACACCAGAAGTAAGGAATTTATGCATGTTTTGAGACATGGTTCTTGCGATTTTACGTCGGGAATAGTATTTCTGTCAGCCCAGAGCCCAGTTCACCAGAACCCACTTGGGGGCTGGCAATTATTTTAAGCACTAGTTGCATAAACAATCTGGCTTTTTAAAAGTATATATCTCGATGTAAAGGGTTGCCTGTGATACTCGATTGTTATTGAAGTTAATATTATCATGTATCGATAGAATCAGGAAATTTCATGCAGTAACTATGGGCATCTTTATGAAATAATTTGACATACAGACCCTACCATAAATGATGGAACATGCATGCCTGTACTGATTCGACAATAACTCCAATCTTCTTGGGTCTACTAGGGCGTTTGAAGAAGCATTATGAAGGTCATGAAAAGACCTTTCAAATCATGTAAGACGATTTTTTTTCAGATTTCTTTTAGCGTTTCCAAATCGATGACAAAAAAGGGAAAAAATTGACTTCAATGAATCACCTGTCATATTGACGGAGATGAGTCTATCAGAAAAACCTCCATGGCATCTTGTAGGTCTTTTCAAGACCTACAATTTTCTTTTTTTTTAAATTTTCTACGACCTTTCTGATCCAAAATAGAGCCATTCTACGGCTAAAATGTGATACATGCGAATCCATATAGCCGATGAGTAGCGCAGAGGTTTGATATTCTCAAGTTTCGATTTTTAATGCGAATAATCATCACCGACAGTGTTCAGAATACACGATTTCTACGTAAAATTGTCTCAATTTTCCGAAAATGTAGTCAGAATTCCTCTTCAAGGTGACGAAAATGGTTTAAAGGTCGCTCTCTGCCGAAAACCGAGGTTTTCTCAGAAATTTTTGATTCTATGAACATTTAAATCGTTTTCGATTCCTTGTAGAGAAATTCTGACCCCATTTTTGAAAAATTGAGACAATTTCACGTAGAAATCGTGTATTCTGAACACTTCCGATGATGATTTTTCGCATTAAAAATCGAGACTCGAGAATATTAAATCTGCCGTAAAATGGCTCTATTTTGGATCAGAAAGGTCGTAGAAAACTAAAGAAAAAGCAAATTGTAGGTCTTGAAAAGACCTACAAGATGCGACAAGAATTTTTCTGATAGACTCATCCCCTTCAAAATGACACGCGATTGGTTGAGATCAAATTTTCTCCATTTTTGTCATCGATTTGGACAAACTAAAAAAATTGGAAAAAAATTTGTTTGAGAGGTCTTTCCATGACCTTCTCAATGCTTCTCCAAAGTCCAAACGCCCTTGTATGTACACCGAAAAAGATTGGTGTTATCGTCGAATTAGTACAGGTATGCATGTTCCATTATTGATATAGGGACTGTAGTTCCTTGAAGAGCTTGTTACATTGATTGGAACCAAAGTTCAGAACTAGCGTTGAGGTTCAGTATTATTTAGTATCACGTGAAATCTAAAACCGGTTCTGCAAAAATTCTTTTGAAAACTCTCAAACCTTCTTATCGTCCTTCAGGTCGTCTAATGAAGGATCTAACATTTTACACGCATAAACATGAAAGTCCTGCGGCTAGTCACTTAATTTAATTAGAGGCTCCTTCGAGAGAATTATGCAATACGATCAGATCTTGGTAAAAAGGACTTACTATCTTCATTTGGCGAACTTGTTACTGTATTCATGTGTGCAATCAAAAAAACGACTAATACGAGAATATCCATACTCCCAACAGATTTGGAAAGCACGCTGGGTTAAAAGTCTCTTGTTTAATACTGTTTTACTCGCAGCAGAGGATTTTAGAATACCGTAGAGCCGTATAAATTGATTGAAAAATGCGAGAACAAGATTTGAATAGCACGTAGAGCTGATGAATTCTTCTGCTTCAGTGGCCAGAATAAATCATATGAAAAGAAAGCAAACAATTCACTATTAAAAGAGATGTTTATATAATTCATGGCTTCACTGTGATAAGATTATGATGTAGCGAGCAATGAAAAGAGTCATTGATGTTATCGACATAGAATCGATCGGTCTGATTATACAATTAGTTCGTAATTTTTGAAGTCGTGTTCATGCAAATTCAGAGTTCTCAAGAATCTTGCCTGTTTTGAAACCAACATTAAGGTCGCCTTTCCATAGCAGATGGTGCGGGTACCCTCTCAATGTGTAAGAGAGAGACACCAAAGTCGCGCCATCTCTCTCGCTCTCATTATTAGGTTAGGGATTTTCAAATCTCGCGGGCTAATTCTGGAAAAATATTTGTCCCATGGAAAGGCAGCCTCGGTGAGCGTAATTTGCCCTCCACTGTTTTTGTCCTGCTCATAACTGGGGCAGGTTTTAGTAATTTTGAAGGGAGCTTAGCTCGTTCAAGAGCTCGTTTCTAGACATAAAAAACGGGGGAAAATAAGCTGAAGTACAGGACAATTCAGCAAAAAATTGAGTTATAATAGATTTGAAAATGATAGTTCCTTGTGAGATTTTGAATAGGTATGCCGAGTCCCTGTGGACACCGTTTGTTCCCGAAACGTACCGCAGGAAGTTCCCCTCGGAACTAAGCTACCTTCGGTTGGGCGTTTCTACGACCCACGAGCAACGTTGTGGGTAGGCAAAAATGCCCGCGAGCGTTTACGTATCCACAGCGTTGTTTACTGGTTCCGGGAGGGGTATTACACATATGTCACACTTCCCACGTACGTACATCTATACGTTTCCTACGTCAACAACGGAAAACAAATAAACAAACATAACCTCAGAATTCGTCTGCTCAAAACAGTCCGGTCAGTTTTTGCTCAAATACTTCATAGAATTTAGTAGAAATTGCGGTTTCCGGTGTTCACATTGGTTGTGAAAATGTTTCATGTAGAATTTGATTTGTGAATTTGTTGCATGAGGTTATTACACAAAGAGCCGAGATGAGAGAACGGCTGTTGCTGAAGCAATTTTTCGGGATGATTCAATTAAGTATTTCAGGATGCTGCATGCCGGTTCATTCTCTGATTCACTTCAGGGATTAGATAAACTGATAATCCTGCGCGTAGATGTGAAGCTGTAAGGTAGTGTGTTTTTCAATCAATGTTTGTATTCAAACTCAAAATTGGATGCAGTAAGATAATTGAACAAGATGAAGTCATTACTCAGTCCGTGTTTCACTCTGTACATGTTTGCAGCTTCGTTCGCATCAATTGTCCCGAAACCACGTAAATGAAGTTTTTCGGAAGGAATTCCGTGAGAACCACCAGGCGAATCACACCATTCTCAGATTTTTTGATACATTATTCATCCTTATTCATTATTCATTATTCTACGTGACTTTTAGGTCCGATCAGTGGTGCTGTAAATATTAATCTGACTGAACTTTTTGTCTCAATGAACAGACACTCAACGAAAAAATCTCATGCCTCCCAGAGAGGCTCTAGAATAGCGGAGAAGGCAGAGGAAATGTACATATATCCTTCCCAGTCTGTGGGGCAGGCTTCTTCCTTTTGGAAACTCAAGAATCGTTTCGAGTCATTCTTGACATTCAAATCGTATTAAAAGCTTGAATCGTCCTATGCAATCTATTTTATAATATTTTGGGAGTATAGCGGAGTTATTATTATCTCGGACATGGCTTCTGATTGATAACTCACAATCTTCCATCGATCATTCCCGGATGATAAAGACGCGGACGCATCAATGGAGCTCACTACAGTTTTGGCAGCTGCCAGTCAATGTCTGGGAGCCGGCGTCTTCCCCACACGATGAAACGCCAGAAACTCGTCCTTATACCCGAAGGCAAGGAAGGTGACCCCATGGGAGCGTCGCGCGTCGTCGCAGAGGCCTCTGGGGATGTTGAAAAACTTGGGGAAGCTCTATGAAAGGATCACCATCCTCAATCGTCAATCAAGGATCAGCAACCTCAATCGTCTCGAGAGAGCTCACGAGCAAACAGGTGGGCTGTTCTCGCGGCAGTTCGGATTTCGAAAGGGCCACACGACTCTACACGCTGTGCAAATGGTACAAGACGCCGTCGAAACGACGTCCAATCTCGTTCCTAAGACCGGCGGATACTCTGCAATCATCCTGTTGGACGTGAAGAATGCGTTCAACTCGGCAAGCTGGGAGATTATCTTTAGGTCACTAGAAGATAGAGTACTCGGCTTTCTCCTCACACTCGTAAGTGACTACTTTAGAGATCGATCCGTCGTGGTTGAAACTGGTGGAGGTAGCATGGAACTAGCGCTTTTCACAGGAGTTACACAGGGGCCTGTGAGGGGTCCATTTGATTGGAATGTCCAGTCCGACGATCTCCTGGACATGGAGTTCCCCCAAAGGTGCGGAACTGGTTGGGTTCGCGGATGACGTTGCCTTGGTTGTCGTCGCTCCAAATCCGCTAGGTCTACAGGACACGGCAAACCAGAGCTTGGATCGCGTCGGGGAAGGGATGATGCATAGCAAGCACCTCGAACTTGCGATTCCGAAGTCAGAAGCAGTTGTCGTCAAAAAACGGCGCGGATACCGTGGTTACAAACCACCGGTATTCCTCATTCAAGGACAAGAAGTACCGCAGAAGAGAGCCGTGAAATACCTCGGAATGTGGCTTGATAACAAGTGGTCATACAAGCGACTTCTTCAAGAGGCATCTCAAAAGGCAGACAGGACTGTGGCTGCTCTGCAGCGATTGATGCCCAATATGGGAGGTCCGAAACCTTCAAGGAGAGAGCTCCTCAACACCGTGAGTTCCTCCGTGATGCTCTACGGAGCAGCTACAGGACCTTGTTTCATGACGCTGCTTGCGTACTCGCGAAGATGCCCCCCATTCGTCTCCTCATCGACGAAAGGTTTCGCGTATGGAGAGCTGTAGAGAGGCTCAAGACCCTGGTCGCTGATGTGAAGCCAGCGCACAGAGAAGTGATCCGCTACCAGAAACGAGGAAACTCTGACCGCGTGGTAGGCGGAACGGAACTCCCCAGAAGAGGACGGTGCATGGATCTACCGGCTGATACCCCAACTCGACAAGTGGGTCGAGCGGACTCACGGAGAATTGGACTACTGGCTCATCCAGGCGTTCAGCGACCACGGTTGTTTCGGTGATTACCTTTACAGGTACAAGAAGAGGAATTCGTCGGCGTCTCAGATGTGTAACGCCCCGTGGGACAATGCAAACCATGCGCTCTTCGAGTGCCCGGACACGGGAACAGAGAGAGCAAAGCTGGAGGGTCACCTGGGGCGATCTTTCAGCCTAGAGAACATCGTGGGAACCATGCTTCGGAGCGGAGAGGACAGGAAACGGATTGAAGAGTACGTGAAACCCGCGATCTCCAACAAGAAGCAAAGGAGCGTGAGCTACAACTTCAAGAACGTGGTGGCAGGTGAAGAGGATACTGCTGGTGCTCACCCGAGCACCGTTGCAGCCACCAACATCATCGTGAAGAAGAAGACGTGAAGAAGCAATGGGGGATCGCGCGCCAGCGCCAAACGTGCCGACCAGTTAGAAGTAATGCTGACGCGCTACCCGACTGGTCGGTGTGTCGGAGGGGTTTTCAGTGGGTATACCAAAGTCTCTGGGAGTCGCACACAAGAGATAGCAGGAGATCTCCTATCGTGCTTGATGCATTTCTCCCTCCTAAAAAAGTCTTGGAAGCTGAGGATTCAACAGAGATGGATTTGCATGTGATGGGGGAACAAGAGTCACGCGCCGGAGTGAGCAATGGGCTTTTAGATATGATATTTAAATTTTTCTTGGACATTCTGCAAGTTACTTTCGGTCAGATACCACCACTGCTCAGAGATGGCGTCATCAAAAATTTGACGTATATGGTGGAAGGTAAGGCGAAATCCAATAAAATAACATATGGGAGTGAGAGGATACTGGAAGAAACACATGAGGGTGGATGTTTACCAACCGACGCACCACGAATCGATACGGAAGGCACGGTGGTCGTACCAAAATCATTATGTACAGGAAAACCCACTGCTGCTGCGTACTATGTATACCAGGAAGGGCATGAAGTTGAGCTAGTGAGTCGATCAAAGCCCAGATTTCCTAATATGAGTCACCTCAGAAACGTCTGTACCAGATATCTTCGACGGGGGCTATGGGGAGAAAAAGGCCGCTTCAAGAAGAATCTTTTGGGTCGTTTCTGCATGAATGTGTACACGATATCGATGAAGCATTGAGTGCCAACACCCTTTTGAATATAACTGAGACGTGCACAATTTGCAACTCGTTGGGAGTGAGGAGTTTAAGTTAACTGACTTCCAATAATGTATATCAAATTATTTTGAATAAAATCGATTAATTGTCACACGTGTTTTGCATATCTGAATTTTTATCAATTTCCATAAATACTTTACTACTGGGGTAACTTTTGCGAGAGATTTTCGGTTATTCAATGGAAACATCGCGGTAAAAAGTTGGGACATTTTGGGATGCAATCATTTTTATTGCTTTCAACGGAGAAAAACTATTTTTGAGCCGTTCTCGCGCAGCGAGGCATTTCTCCTCCAGCAATAAGATATATGCACCTCGGGCGTGAAAGCGTCTTTCCCCGGACTCGTGTGTTCGTGAAAATTGACGCTTTTCCGCAACTCAGTACATAATAAACTATTTTCCGCACCCGAGTGATGTGTTTTCAACCCTAAATGGACGTGAGGGTTAGAAACATCATGAGGATACAAAAAAAGTTTTCCTCCCATGGATGGACCTTCATTTATCGATGAACTGTGGATAAAATACTGTGCGCAAAATAGACATCCATGGTGCACAATGTAACACAGTGATATTCCAATACACGAGTGTAAATATAGGTTTTACTTCCGTGTATCGAATCATACTTTTTGATGTAAATAAATGTCGAAAAATTGTGCATAATAAGGTTCGTGGGGATGTACATGAAGTGGAACACTTCATTTCAATCAAAATCATTATTTTAATTGTGACCATACCGAGAAATTTTGTCGTACAGTTCTCCAATGTCATCATCTTCACTAAGAAAATACAATACGTTCAATCAAAATCTTGGGTAAAGTTTTGACGTCTTTATCCAGTGAGATTTCTCGAGTTTGCTCTTTGAGTTGGATACAATAAAATACATCATTGTCTCATGTTATATTAAATCTTATGATCATATCACCCGCCCATTGGTCCGGATATATGACATTTTACAACATGGCTCTAGAATGCGTAATTTTCTGGTATTTTGCTGACTAGTTATTGACATATTAAGCGTATCCTCCTACATATCAGCTCAAGTAATGTTTCAGTTTTATTCAGATTCTTTACTAATAATTATAATTGTGACTCATGTGTAAGATAACATTCAAGAATAGAATCTTTCAAATTACGTTATTTTTCTCTTCTCCTCGGCGAAAAAGAGACAGCTTACGAATTTTTTCAAGTTCCGCTTTGGAAGTATTACATGTATGAGAGTAAAACCAATTAGAGCATTACTGTAGGTGATGGTCCCGTTTTGATATAATCAGATAAAATTTCGCATTTCAATCGCACAGCTGGACAGCATCTCTGGATAAATTTTTGGGTATACAGATATCTCTGTAGTCATATTTCTAATGCATAAGTATTAATTCTCGTTGGTACGCAATATGATGAGTGAATGACATTATCGATCTGTAGAAATTTATTTTAACGAGCTATTGCTCGAGCTATTGAACATCGTTTCTCAACGTTTCTATTGAAGAAGTGATTCTGAATGTGCTTCATTATTGGATTAATGAAATTCTGAGTACGAACTGTGAATATTTATGTTTTGTGTACCAATTGAGAGGACGGAAAAACCATGTTTCGTATAATCACTGAGGGACACGATTCACATTTGCACTGATAAAATAGTTCTTCCAACTCTAATACCTAAGAAACCGTGACTGTAAATACGAAACACCAATATCTCATCAACACGTTCACCGTGACAGCGAAAATTGGGTCCATTTTTTCTCGAGTCGAAGAAAGTGTGAAAAATATTTCGCTCAGCTTAAATTTCTCACGAACTTTTTTTCTCGGATAAGTATTGGACATATCTGAACACTTTAAATGAAAGTCGTCGAGCGGAGAGATGAAAAATATAGTTCAGTGAAACTGACCGGTGGACCCAACGACCAAAATTGTGGGTCATTTGAAATGATGAGTTGTAATAATTTTTAACAAATACCAATTGAAAATAATCTTGTAAGATATTATCGTGTGCTATAACTTAGGAGATAATTTGTGAGAACATTGTGTTAACACATGTCTTACACGAATTGCACAATCAAACGAGAAATTCATGTCTAAAATAGATTTCTTTCACAATCCTCGAGAAGACGTACAAAGATACCCATTTGATTTCTATTGTTTGATACAAGAGAGTCCACCGACCCGACTCTACTTTTTAAGCATGAACGATCGGTGCACAGAGTGAAAAATCACAGTTTCATTGGTGATAGTTGAAATGAATTGAATATGATGAAAGTCAAGAGACGTTGTTCAAATACACGGAAAAAACAATATTGAGAATTTTCACAGACGCCTCAAGTTGAGAGTAAGTACTCCGAATTCGATTCATCTATTTCCATGCTATGCTTGCTTGACTATGACACATTTTTGAGTAATATTCTTATTTCTAGTAACAATGCATCATTTTTACAATGGATCTTGAAATTCCAGAGATAACTTTGTTGACAATAGATATTCTTCAAATATTCTATTCATAAAGTATGCGTTAATTATCTGAAATAGGTAACAATCGGTTACTAATACAAGAAACCAAAGAGACTTCACAGCATTTCTCATCAAATATACGAAATGACAAGGTTATTGGTTTTGTATCGACCTCTCACACTAAGGTAAATCCAAGATTTGCTGATAGATTCCGTTACTGATAATATGTAGTCGTTTTTCTGTAGAAACGCTTAATTTTGAATTCTTCCTCTAAAACTAAATTATATTCTTACATTTATATATTTTGGACGTGTGTTAGAGAATGAGTGTGATAATGATGATTAATGTGAAAATACTGTACATTATCAACGATAAATGATGTTGAATTATTTTATAGGTGATAACAATGGTGATAGTTTTTTTATACTTGGTATTGTTCATATGCTAATAGAACGAGTTGCTTAGTAATTACAGAGTAACTGGCATCTTCAGTCATTATTTCAGGTTATTGAAACTGTAAAAAGCAAGATGAAAGACAAGTATTTCATTACTCTTGAAATATTTCTGCCTTCGGGCATCATCAAAATGTTTTGACAGTCATACAGAAAATGAGAAATATCTTGATAATCGTGCAAAATAATAAATATTCAATTGTTTCTAGATACATCTGCGAGAGCTTTTAATCTTGTACGCATATTTCTAGTTTTGGCACGAAGTTCACCTTTTGAGGAACCGGAAGAAACCCTTCCGTTTTTCCGGTGGTGGAGCCATTAGCATCGGCACTTGATTCTTGTGCGTGATGTTTATCTAAACAAAACAGATTGAGAAAGACAAAATCATTTGCGAGCTTTGGAATCATTCATAGAGTAGTGAGACATTGTTCATCCCGCAATCTTTGCAGGACTCTTCGTGTATGAAAAATTCCGTGGAAACTTTAAAATAATGCGTGCCACCTTGTACGAATCCTCAAAACGCTTACAGAAAAAATCGTACAAGTCATTATCGATGTATTTTCTGATGTTTTATCGGTACAATAGTTAGTTTTTCGATCCAGGGTTTATTGAGAAAATGATTGTTAGATAAAGGGTCAAAACGTCAGTTCTGTGTCTCGTGGATTTTATTTTTTTGGTTTCTGTGAGTGTGGGGTAGCGTGCTGGAAATGACTGGGAATTTGGCCGGCCAAGTACACTCGCCGGAAAAAATATCTGAACAAATCTGAAAAAGGCTTTTGTTCCTGAGCTGCTGTTTCAATTCAAACCCGACCGTTTTTTGTGTCTTGGTGATCGTAGTTGTGCTCTTAATCCATCAGAATTGAAACCCAATCCCAAAACTTCAAACAGCGGCTCAGGGATAGAAAAGTTTCTTTGGATTTGTTCAGATATTTCGTCTGGTGAGTGTACATGAAAAATAATTTTATTCAGCATCGAATCCTACAGATGCAGGGACCAAAGGACCACTTTTCATGTGTATGGTAAGCACATACATTTTGTGGCGCTATTGTGCCTAAAATTTTGATCACTTGTTGTCAGTTTCCCTTCATAAAATTTGACTCAGTAAATTTACCTCACTCTACGCCTCTCGGTGCTAATTTTTTCTCAAAGCTCATAAAAACGCGACATTTTCATACCCCAGGATGTTGAAAAAAATCATTTTTCACACTTTAGGGGGTATTTATCCGCGAAAATCTACTTTTGTTAAGTTTTTGGTCAGGTCCGTGTGGTACTAGTGCGACCTTTCAATGCAAGACTGCAAAGATTGTAACCGCTATGAAGTATCTGGTGGCCAAATTAAAACTCCAAACCCTCGAGACTCTAACTCAGACTGTTTGTCCTTGAGATAAATTTTAGTGGCAAAATGTCAAGTCCGTGTGATGCTTCGAAATGTCAAGTTCCATGCCATGCTACTTACTGTGTTATCCGTGTTATTCTTTGGTATCGGTGAGTGAAATATTTATATTCGTGTGTGAGTTATAATTCGTACTCTGCATGTTTCAAAAAGTTGTGAAGTGCGTCTCAGAGTCTTCGAAAAAAAAAATTTGGGGTTAGAATACTTTCGACCCTCAAATATCGAAATTTCCGATGTACTCCTCATATGTGACATGAATCAAATTATTCATGCAGTACGATTGCTATAAAACGCAGGCTTCAGCTACAACAGTTGTAACATGAATCCTGAAGAACCCTTCATTGTCGCATCCCTGATTAAGTGGAAATTCCGTCGAGGAGAACAGTCTTGCAATTATTGCAATCAGGGGAAAAAACTGTAGAAGAAGATCATTACCGTGCATGGTCCTTGCATCCAAGGTTCTCCATCGATTTGCATGGGGAAGCGCTTTGAAGTGATAATTTGGACACTGCTGCACTGAGCCAAGCGTCTACCCGATGCTCTCAAGCCCGTTTTCACTTGGCCCATATGCAGACAATTTTCCAGTCCAATGACTTCGATCAGATTATCTCCTATATCTGTAAAATTTTCAAAAATTTTATTTAGTTTCATCAGATTGTGCTCGAATGATGAAGTCCATTTGTAATGCGATTGATGGTCACCTTGAATAGCTGCTGTGAGATCGACCGAATTGAATGAGCTTGTACTCAGTTCTTTGTCTGGGCGTTTTTTCCGTTTGCCCAGCCTGTGCCTCGTGTGATGCTCTCCCCAGAGGTTTGAGCCTCCGTGAGTGAATGGAATGTTTAGAAGGGCCACACCTTGTAATGACGGACCGTGAGCTAAATCCAGTGGCACCCCATCGCACTAAAATTGAGTTAACATAGTTTTATACTTTCATCAAACCTGCTTGATCTCATATTTCAATGTCATAATTCTTCAGGCTTATTATTTAGGATGGTCATTTGAGCTTTATGTAGAAGTATGAGGTGGTCTATGGTATTATAGAGGGAAGCTTCGAGATATTCAATTTCTGTGGTGACTATATGTATTCTTTCATAGTTAATTGGTTTATATTCCATGGTGAGATCACAAACTGATCTGACACACATGATAATAATACTTACGATGATTTCAAGATCTTCATGTAGATTCTTACAGCTTGCAGCAAATTGTTCTGTGGTAGCGTATTCGAAGTACCAGAGCTTATTCTTCATTCGACTGTTGAATTTTTCTGGATTTTTTTCACGCTCGAGGTGAAATTTGACGCATATCGCGGCGTCAACGCCCACAGAAAAATAATTGTTGATTATGTTGTAAGGTATACTATCTTGATTTGGTTTCTTCTCTTCAGCCTGATCTGTGAGATCGATTTGCCATCGATCCATCATCACAGGTGTTGCCTTTTCTATTTTCTGAAAATTTTATCGTTGATCAATTCTCATGTTATAAGCGAGATGTTAGAAGGCTTTATTCCAATAAGTTTTTTGTTTTTTTAGATCAATGCAATAATACAATCGAATGACACTGATTAAACAATTGAATCAAAAATGCAGTTTTGGCAAGTGAACAGGCAAATTTCAGGTCTTAGCTAGGGGTGAAATTTTTTAAGACGTTTTTGGAATATTGTTGTGGAGGTTCACGACAAGAAAACCTCATTGATAAGAGCATGAAACTGAACAACGGCTTAAGCTAATTAATTGATTCAATTTTGTTTTGAAAAAAGTGAAATTCCTGAACTTGATGATATTTTCCTCATTCGACCAAGGGTATTCGACATGAGATCACCTATGAATATCCTGCTTTCTTATTTTGTTCAGTTTACTGTACCGATTTGTCTATTGATCCCTCCTGAGTTACTCATCTACTCCCAAATATGAAATTGATTACAACCCTGTTTAATTGATGAAAAGTTTTTGAAGAAAATGTAAAAGGCAAGATGATTCTTCGATACGGAAGATTTTCAATTCATTTGCGTATGAACCAAGTTTCTCCATCGACATTAATATTGAATAATTTATGCTTGAGATGATACTCAATACGAATATTGTTATTATTCAAATAACCTCTAACCACGTAGGATTTCAAATTACCTTTAGAAGCTTATGTACAGCTTCGCCTTCATAGCCGCCTCCCCATCGTAAGCATCTGGCCAAATCATTGCCCGTCCCAAGAGGTATGACCGCAACTGCTGGCTGGTGTTCAAATTGGACCCGATCTGCAATGTGCATAAATGTCAAGTGTAATGGTAACGTTACAGTGACGGTATATGAAGCTTTTAGCTAATGAATATTCATCAATAACAACTAAATCCGCATAGCACAAAGCGCCTACAGATATACGTCAGATTCGAGCTTTGACAAAGTTTAGAATCACTGTATGTAGAGCAATACTTGAACATAACTTTGTATGTGGAGATTTCAAACTGTTTTAGTACTTGACTAACTTTGAAGAAGTTTCTGAAGTGCTGAAGTGAACTCTATGATGTGTGCGAGATTGCAATTTAGTGGTGTTGTCTCTATCATTTACGACGAGGTGGAAAAATTGGCCACGTACAAAACTGTGTTTTACTTATATGATAACGGAGTGAACACGTTAATCAATGCATCGATCACTTCATCAATCTGAATGAGTCAGATTGTGCAGTCGTGGCTGTAAATGATTTTCCCCATAATCGCCTCAACCTTCCAAGTATTAGTTGCTCGAACTAATTCATGCGAGTCAGCAGTTGCATAGAGAGCGCTGAATTGAGTATAGACTCTTGTTAACGGAAGACGAAGTGAGCGTTGAAATTTACCCATAGTTTCGAGGACCCAGCCGACGGTACCGTCTCCACCGCAGCATATGACTTTGAAGTTCTCGACATCCTTGAACATCTGCAAACCCTGAATTGGTCCACCAATTGCCAAGTTGTGAACCTGGCGTGGATTCAGAATGTACTGGAACTTGCGCAACATCCGCTCACCTTGGCGACCACCCGATTTTGGATTAATGAAGACGAGCAGGGGTACCGTGTTTGGCGGTGGTGTTATCTGGAACGACATAGCCGGCTGCTGCGTGCAAACGCCCGTCGACAGGAAGCCACCCTGTATCATTGTGACAATTAGGCTATGTTGGTATATTATTCTACTGTATTCGGTCTAATGATACTGTGACCAATTTTGAAACTCTAGCCGAGACCTGATGTGTAATCACGTGCTCTTTGATTTGTGTCAAAGGTGTGGACTTGCAATGAAATTTTTCTCGATTTCCTGAGGAAACTACTAATTGAGAAGAATATAATTTGCGATTATCTCCAATTTATGTAGACACTCCTGGATGTCATCATAAGAAAGTGCTCCTACAAATTCATGTGGACTGATGGAAGATGGAAGAAAATCTCTAGATTTGAACTGTTTGGCTTACAAAGAGAGTTTAAGGGGTTCGGGAGCTGGATCTGGCTGAAACTCTGGGAATCATCTCCTTTTGGCACCAAAAGATGATACCCAAAGTAGCAGAGTCTAACGCTCAAGCGTTTTCGAGATACAGGCTATACAACCCATGCATTACAGTATATCTATATATGTGGGAAAATGGTATATATAGATATACTGTCCCTGGTAGAAATTCATCCTAATGTAACACATTATTAGCCATAAAATGGCCATTTTCATCCAAAATTGGCCAAAAATAGCCATTTTATATCTATTAATGTGTTACATCGAAGTAATTTTCTACCAGGGTGTAATGCATGGGTTATAGCCCGTAGCTCGGAAACGCTTGAGCGTTAGACTCTGCGGCTTTGGGTATCATTTTTTGGTGCCAAAAAGAGATGATTCCCAGAGTTTCAGCCAGATCCAGCTCCCGAACCCCTCGGACTCTCCTTGTTAAAGTTGACAATGGTATAAGTATCTCAAAGCTCACTGCAATATTTTAGATGGAGATTTCTTTCAAAGCACGCACAATTTCATGGTTTGAGATGAACTTTTACGAATGAACCATCTATTTCAGATTTTATTGTTTGAAATAATTTTGAATGCATTCAATGTGCCGTATTGAATTAAATTTGGAGCTTTATTAAATCTACGAATGATGCAGCCAACCTCAATCGCTATAAATTAGCTAACCACAGTTAAGCCCTATTCTTACAAGACAATCTGGGCTCGACGCGGTCGAGCATGAAAAGATGAATAGATAATGCTCTATTGAGAACCATTTGACGAGCAAGATTTCAGAAAGTCGTTGCTCATGAAAGTAACTTCATAAGCAGAGTGACAAAATGCTGAGTTGAGAAGTGCCGACTATTTGAATTTGATTCTCAAGCTTGAACACTTTTGAATTGTGGATTGTTGGAAACTTCAGCACAGAAAAATCGAATAATTCAGTGATAACCCAGAACACGATGAACATCGTCAACAATAGGGTCAGCTTCCCTGAATTTGACACATAGTTCGGAACTTTGAAAAAATCATTCAATCTCAATCTCCAATCAGTTCAATATATCACAATTAATGTCGATGCTCAATCGATATGAACAAACAACGATGCGATCATCGCGGGAAATTCAAATAATCAAATATATTCAAATCTGCTTAGCGATGCAGCTATATGAGTGATTTCGCTGATCTTGCCTATTGAATCTACGATGAGATCAGCGAATCAGCAAATAGAGTTGCATCGGTAAGCTAATTTGGATATAATTGATTATATCAGTTATTTAAACTAACCAGACTCTGTAAACCTTTATGGTCTTGTAACGTGTAGTCTAGAAATCGAATTCATAATCGTTTGTCATCGAGACAGTCAACTCTAGCCTATCAAAATATTCTCATTTCACTACAATTGTGAACAAAATGATGGAGGAAATGACTCACCGAACTCGTGGACGACGAGTCTTGTCCGTGCTTGCTGCCACGCTTGCTGTCTCGCGAGAGCGATCGCTGCCGGTCCAGAACCACCGGACAGATGGCCGTGGGTGGCAGAATGTGAATTGCATTTTCGCCCAGGGTGCACTCGGTGCGCACCTGTGACGCGCATTTATTGTGTAGCTGAAACATGCACAATTCGTCATCAGGCTCTCACCATCAATCGCAAGTTGGATCTTGGAGTAGTACGTTGAAGTAACTTTTATTTTTAGTAACAAAAATAGTAACTTTTGTATTTACCTTCAAATGGTGCAAAAGACACATTCAAATGCTGTGAGTAATGGGAATACCGAAAATTTTTAGCTGGTTTCTCTGTATTATCAAGTATGAGTAAGCAAAACACACAAAGTCACTCAGTCTTCCTATGCTGTACTGGTACTATGAAATGACCGTAAATTTTTGTGAAAATTTCGAGATAGGAATGTAAGCTCTCTGTACTCTGTACTCTCTTCAGCTTACATCAAAAGGAATTGTAATTATGTGCGTTATGAGCTCAGCGAATTCGCTACTTTGATGTGAACTCGAACGAGAAGAAAGTACTTGGAGTTGGAGAACATTAATCAAAATTTGAATAAACCCCAACGTGAAATCGTTGTTGAGACAGGTTCGGAGATTTCAAAGAAATGTAAACTAATACCTGCTTCATCAAATAAGCTAGATTGGAATTGAGTCCAAAGATAATGTTAGCTCTGGCCGAGCCACATATTGCGTACGGATCAAATAAGGTCGTAAGTAGAAATAGCCGTGTTTGGTCAGACGCTCAGTAGAATTGGCCACTCGATAAATTGGCTGGTTTTAATTTAGATATCAAAGTGATTCAGTGGCTCTGTGCATTGAAGATTAACAATTCGATCATTGTATTAGTGTCATTACAGCAATTTGACGCGTAAATCGATGAACGATAATACGACAAGTTGACACACGCACCAGAAGCAGAGTTGATGGAATTCGCTAATTCGGGTTTTCACGCGTGACATTGACAAATGCATTACGGAACCCGTATGTAAGCGAGGAGAGGGCCAGAGTACAGAGCTCGTTGTGGGTACACTCACTGTTAATTGACACCATCTGCAGTGGAGGCCTGTGATACCGTTGTAGCTTTTTATAGTTTTTCTGCACTTTGAGCATTTTCCGTGGCAGTTACCCTCAACCCAATGATGAGCCATTGTTTGCGATGTCTTTTTGCTTTTGACGTAGGTCGCAATGCACGATGCAGGTGCTCGCTGTACGCATCTCTCGTGTACCGTATATTTGCAAACTGGAAATATTTGCACGAGCGCACGTCAATGTCTGTCTGTTTATTTGGCATTTGCTCCAGGGCAATGCGTGTGTGGGGGAAAGTGCTAAGGAAAATATTTTGATAGCGATGATTGGACGATTTTGCCTACTTTTCAGGCAGAGTTTTTCTCAGAATTCGTAGAGTTCTCGAGAATGATTTGTCGGCAAATCTCACAAGTTGAATAATTTAACTCTCCATGCTTGAACTTATTTAGACTCTCTGAAATTCAGAGTCTGAATGTTTGATTGATGATTCTGGAATACCTAGTCCATCAAAATTAGTTTTTCGAGAACTGCCTTGAATGCGATAGTGACTACTAAACAGTCTCGATAAAGTTTCCGAAAATTTCTTAGATTTTGAGATTCATGGCTTTGCCCTTGTTTGATGGAATTGATAATTGTATTAGTAAGACTTGAATGTCTTTTTCTAAGATTAAATCATTTTTCCCATGCAAGTCGATGATTCCCAATTGAATTTTTTTATTGGGTAAAAAGTCAAGATTGAGAAAAGCTCCCTAGTAATCCTGATTCATGACAAAGTTTAAAAAAATCAAGGATGCAAGAAGTATCCACTTCCTTATTTTTCACACGCATGATCAATCGGAGGCTACAGAAGTTTTCATGACATGCATGATTCTCATATTTGTCCCAACAATTCTCATTTTGTGTATAATTGATCAATTCATCTCAGGACTAAGATAGACATGATGTTCTGCAAGGACTTTCAATCTTTTCTGTACATTTGAAAGATAAGCTGTCAGTGGTTTTACTCAGGGAAAGCTTGAAACTTGCAGTTGCTTTCGAAAGGGATACACGTGGTGACATTGTAGCTGATCCGATTTACTTCTATGTAACTGTATGGACTCTATCTTGGGGGCGCTTTCAGTGGGATGCAGTACTCACAAGCGCAGCAGAGTCCTTTTTTGCCGAGACCGACGAGCATGTTGAGACAGAGATTGCAGTAGGCAGGTTTGCTAAAGTGCTTGAGCCGCCAAAGATGGTTGCCGTCCTCCTTAACGTTGGAGTCGAGACCGAGTAGCACAAGTAGAGGAATCGTCGTAAGACCACCCCGCTTCCACTCTTCTAGCGAAACTGTGCCGTCTGCGTCGTAGTCGATCTCAATCATCATATCCTGTAAGATCTGTAGAAAAGAGCGGAATTGAATCGAAGAGTTTGAAAGCAAATATTTTGAGCTATCATGTCGATTTGAGTTGGTATGAAATCAGTAGGGAAGTCTTTGACTAACTCTAGTCATTTTAGATGAATTTATTTGTAGAGGCATTTCTTGTTGCGGAAGTTCTTCATGATGGTAATTCATGGTTTATAGACTGATAAACTTGAATAAATTCAAAAGTTTTCTAAAGCAATGTGAATTATACCACGTGCAGGGTCTCCTATGTTGCCCATGCAAATTTTTTTCTAAGGGGGGAGGGGAGGAAGGGTAGGCTCTACCGTCCCCATGGATGCGCGCCTGGTTTTCTCATATTTTTGGTTCACATTGTTCTCATTGAGAATAGTCCATCAAAACTCCCGAGATTTTGACAGCGTAAAGAATTTATCAAGAATTTTTCAAAGCAATATCTTGTAATTATGCTCATTTTTTCCAAAACCTTTCCCGATTTTTTGTTTGTGAATTTTGGCATGTGAACTTGTAACTGTGCATTTGCTTAGAACTTGTTGGTAATTTAGATGGAGTGCTTGCGAAATGATTTTACATTGCCTCCTGAAGTAAATTTTCCTATAAAAGAAAAAAAAACGTATATCTCATTCCGTGCAATCTCTCACTTTTGTATAGCCCCTCAAGATGAATATATCTGTTAACCATGCACATATAAGATCTCAACGAGTATTGGAAACCTCAAAATCTCGAGAAACTCCATGTACCAGAATTGCCGAGAATTTTCGAGGGATATGCTGTACGATCGAAGCAATTCTGTACAAAAACGACCAATAAATGCCAACCCTAATCCAGTCGAGAATCCACGAGTGGCATCGGGATTGATGAGTATAAGAGGGCTCGAGTTGTGGGACCGCATGCGATTCGAACACCCCAATCGAGTCGTCACATAATCGCACTGACCTGGAAAGCTCCAACTCTGTCCTTCTCACCCCCCTCCCTCCCCATACATTGAGAGATCGAAACTCGAAATGGTACTCAAGGTATATATGTATATCGTTACGAGGCGATATCGGAATGTCGCCACGGGCAGCTATCCGTCTTGCTTCGGCCCACCTACCCATCTATACACACACACACACATATAGACAGTATATGTATGTATAAAATAGAGAGGACATCAGGATTCGAGGATGTCTATTATATACCACGCAGGAGAGTTGTTCTTATGCGCAGGCAATTAATCGTCGTTACTCAAGCCTCGTCTGATGTTGCGCGTCGAGAGATTTGTGACGCGTTTCCTGATTGTGCGACCCGATCGTATAACGCCACTGCAGTTTCTTGTATTACAGTCCCGGCACCAGTGTCAAGCTCTCCTATATATTGTAGGTGATCTGGACTCAACTGCGGGGTTCTGGTGCTGCTTCGCAGACAAGATAGATTGCTCGATTGCTAGGACGTTATAACGAATCGATTTACTTTTTCATCGGCTCTCCTCTCTTTTTTTTTTTTACTTTGCCACCATTCTCTTTTCGTGTGTATCGGAAACGGGAAAAGTGCAACCATTCGTTATTACATGTTCAAGCGTCGCTGAGCTTGCAGACGATTTCTTACTCTATAAACAGGTTTCTCGATCATCAGTTGCAGCATCTGCCATTGGACTTTGCGATACCGAAATTTGAAAGATGAAAATGTACGATCTCATTATTTTTTGCGTGTGGTAAAAACGAAGCTTGTCGTGGAGCTTCGACTGAGAAAAGTCTCTGGAGTTGCTGTCTGCGAAGCTTCGTTGAGAGCGATATTTTTTTACCCCATACTGTGTATTCTAGAGTTACGCCCGATTCTTGGAAATCTTGTCGTTCTAGAGTTTTGTAATTTTCTTTATTTCTTGTGAGAGATCAGCAGAGACGGAGTTGAATTGTAGAAATGCGAGCAATGGTAGAGTTTATAAGCGGGGACAAAAAGAAGTCTGTACTGTGGCAGGGAAATGAGATACGTGCTCGTGGAATATTGAGGAGATTACAATTTTCAACTTAAAAGATTTCGTGGAGATGCTTACCGGTTTCAGCTCTGACACGTCCCACCCAAGATACTCTGCGACATTCATCATCTGGTTGACAATGCAATCCATTTCCTGTTCACATGAAAATTAAATCATGCGATTTATATTTCTACTATAGGAAATGAATTTCTCGTCTCCTCTACAAGGAATCCAGCCTGCGCACAGGAGCTATTTAAGTACCTCTACAGGAGTACTTTGTGCGTATTACACACTAGGTACTAGTTGATGTAAGAATCAACCTGGTATTAAAATCAAATCAAATCGAATCAAATCGAAATATTATTGCATAACTTTATATAGAATTTTTCTCATTCTAAATGTGTGTTCTGAATTATAGTAGAATAAGATTCTACTACATTTTTTCTAATATCAAAATCTAGAAGTCCAAATTGACGAGACTTCTTTTGCAATATGAGCAATCATCAATGAATAAATATTTTGTGGGTTTGCATTGTAGTTTAGGTAAACGTTCTTTTGACCTGTTGGCTTTTGATGCTTAGTATTCTAGACCAGCGATAATTTCGATATGGTCGCATTGGAAAAATCTGCAAAAAATCAGAAAATATCTTGGACGTTGTTAATCATGTTAGCTTGAGAGTAAAGTCTCAATTGTAGACCATTTTTGAAAAAAAGGCTAAAAATCGAAAAACTCTAATTTTGCCATCTTTAACGGATTTGATATCAATATTCGATTTTTTGACTATCAGAAAGTAGTTGCGAGGTCTGGAAGTCAGATCCAAAGTCAACAGGTTCATAAAACACATATTCTGAGTAATTTAATACGTGATCAAACTAATCATCAAAGTTGATTGAAAAATGCTTTGTACCTACTACTCTCATTTGTTATCTTTGATAAGATTTGACTCAATCATCGTTCGAAGAAAACATCTCCTAATAAAATCGTATTAGCGCTTTTATTTAAGTTTCCCCTATCTAATGTAATGTTACTGCACATCTAGAGAATTATGAACACTCACATTCGTGTCGAGGACTCCATTGCCATCGGTGTCATACAGCCGAAACATAACTGGAAAGAATCATACAAATTCTGAGATCTGCAATAGGACTGCTGTATGAGTAGCAACTTGCTACCAGCAAGAATTATCAATATGAGATAAAGCCACGTCAGAACTTTTGAATCCAAATCTATGAATCAGAGTAGCTTGAATTGCATGTTGGATTGTAAGAACACGAGGTTTCCAGTTGGCATGATATCTGATCAAGAGAATGGCCAATTAATTTTGTGGTTAGAAAAAATTTCGTATTTTAAGCTGAAGGTTGTTATCATAACTATCAATCAACCGGCAACTGCTTTATTGGACGATCTTGATCTGAGAGAGTTTTGAATTCTAATAAATTTCATCTTAGTATGATTCAAAATTTCATATCGCTTATGATTTTGAGGTTGCTTTGCTTTCGCTATGAGGTAACAAGATGTCCATTCCTACACCACCACTGACTCAAATTCAAAATAGAAATCCAGTTCAAAGTTCAATGTCCCCAGATTCTCTCAACCAACTTTCCGGGAAATTGGAGCAGTAATCGAGAAGAAACCGTTTGTCGAACTCACACTCTAATTTGTCTTCTGGACGGCCGGCCTCTAACAGCGACAGGTAACATACGATGTCCTTCAAGCTGACTTTGACCGAGTGGACGTCTATAGTGCTTTGCTTCCTCACCAGATGCTTCATCTCTGTAAAATCCGTTGTAACATGAAATTTCACTCAGAATTTGGAACAATCGAGTTCAAGTGATGAGGGATAATTTCCATTTGCTTTTTAAGAATCACTGGGTTAATTCCAGCCTGTATTTGTACATTCGGAAAATTGAATTTTCATATCAGGCAATACTCTAATAGATCCCGATGTTTTGCCACCTGTCTCGCAGGGATAACCTCATTAGTTGACTTTTTGGAGGGAGAAATACAAGTTTGCGAGAGTATTTTCCAATCCCTCAGAAGTGTGTGTGGAATAGATAGCTCAAAACTGTAGGCTGTGATTGAGTGACAATCAAATTATATTTATGAGAATTCGACACGGAATTGCACCTGCCTGCTTTGGGCATTCTCGAATTTTTTTGATTTTGTCCGGTCTATAGTTAGACTCGATCAGTCAATTTTGACCATATTGACTCGACATCCTAATCATTTCTTGAAACATTAAATATTTTCTGAAAACCTCTCGAGACCGAGACAAGTTCTGAACTCGCGTAAATTTGAGTTACTTCTGATTTTTTAATGGCACTGTTGACTAACTTTCTTATTTCAAAACAAATTTTATGGGTACAGAGCCACTCCTACATTTTCTGTTGCTTGCAGTGTCGTACAAGCATGGTTCAGGCACTGGAAATTGAGAGTCTCTATTACGTTCTTCAAGACAATCACCGGCAAAACTCATTTCCTATCGATAGATATCAATTGATTTCAACATTATATTCGACCCTGCAAGATTCAGAACAGACCTTGTCGACACCAAAAAAAGTATAGCTTTCTCAGCCACAATCATTATAAAACAAGCATGAATCGTTATGAAATTCAAAACATTTTACAATTGGGTTCTAAATATCATTCTTTATTTTCCAATGACAAATCCTGATCGTAATATGTCTTAACTCAGATGATTAATCATCTTTTCTTGGAACATTTGAAATTAGTTTTCTACAAGACGATTCTGTCATTCTTAGAAAACTTCCAGGGGGACAAATGTTTACAGATTCCTCTAGAATGTAATCCGCTGGTAGTCATCTATTTTGATCCACACGTGAGCTTATAGGTGTCATCTGTCCATGTTTTTTCTTTCGAATCATGAAAATCGACGGAGTCAAGAAAGATCACAGGCAAAATATCTGCTTGACCAGACCAAATCACAAATCCCTTATCAAGTGAAAATCTTGGGTTGGACGCTGATCAACCTTCTAAGTTATAGCTATCATATCCCTGGAGTCTAATAAACCGTTTTAACCCTCAAAACTGCCCACGACCGAATTTTTTTAGAATCTCGGCCATCTCACAGAATCAAATCTCACCATCTATCTATAAAAAAGCCTCAAGAGATCGCGGAAGTGAGTTAAATCAAGCGCGTCGGCCGGGCTCAGCTGCAAGCTCTCTTCAGGCACTATATACTTCGGTTTTCGGCGCGTAAATAATCCCATCGCTGCATCGTTATACCCCGCAGCTATAGAACGATATAAATTTCAATTTCCAGCCTCTTCCATTAGCACTCTAGTCTATGTGTGTGCAGGCTGTATACACATGTTCTTAAGTCGGTTTCTCGCACGCGGTCGTGGAACCGCATCGCTAAAATAGCCACGTCGGCCGAGCTTTTCTGAGTCGCGTGCAGCTTGCGCGCGTGCCTTTGCCAATTCGGGATCCTGCGCGAATTTTCGTATAAATGTACGTGGGTGTATGTGTGTTAGACTGGGACATTGATGCCGTTGCGTGCAGTAGAGTCGCTGCTCTCTGATGGCTGGCATGTATAGCTTGCGGAGAGCTTTTGTCGACGGCTACTGACGATCGCAAGCTCTCTCGACGGGGCGTGTGATTTATTAGCCGAGCAATCGCGACCGATCGCGACGAAGCGAAAGAGAGCGTGTATTTATAGAGCTGACGCCACACACGCCGTGAGCATTTTTGGCCGAACAGGTGTCGTTTATTCTGTCGCGGGAATGAAATAGGGTAGAGGTGGGGGTTAGAAGAATTTTTATTGCAATGAGCGATTGTTTGTTGATTTCGGCCAGAGACACTATTGGCATGCCTGCAGGCGTCGTGATTGTATATACGAGTGAGTGGAAAGTTAATATGGTTTGATGGGAATGCATTTGTGTGTCGTGCTTGGATGAAGATGCCTACTATTTGTGTCTTTGTAAGGAATTTGTAATGGAATCGAGTAGTGGGAACGATCGTGGAGCGAAGATGTTTTTGTTGGATTGCTACTTCATTTTGTAATTCTTGCGACAAATAGCTCAAATTCCCACTCGGGCAGGTATTGTTGGTATCTTTCTTTCAATTTATACTCTGGAGATGCCACAAATATTGGATTACCTCACTAAGATTCCAATACTGCTTCTCAATACAAATCCCTTTCCTTATCAGGAGAGTGTTTCACATCCGGATCACGGATTCAGCTGAAACTCTTGGAATAATCTTCTTTCAGTGCCAAAAGACGAAACCCAAACGTATAGACCCTAACGTTCAAGCGTTCCCGAGATACAGCCATGCAAGGACGTTAGTATTGTCCATGGAGGCCCTTGTTGAAAAGTGCTACACGTAGGTATACTGTCAATGCTAATGTCCTTGGCTGTAGCTCGGAAACGCCTCAGCGTTGGGATGTATAATTCTGGGTCTCATCTTTTGGTGCTGGAAGGAGACTATTTCCAAAGTTTCAGCCAATTCTGTGACCCGGATTTGAAACACTCTCCTGGTTAGTACAATTTATTCCCCTTCATTGTGGATGCAACCCTTGCAAAATTAAGCGGCTTTTCAAAAACTGAGCAGCACTCTGAATAAATGTTACTTAATCCATAGAAACCGAGGCCATCGGGTTGCTATTATTATTGAGAAACTTTTTGGGGAAAGTTTGCAGATGTCTTAATAGTGCCACGTGAAATCGATTTTTACCATCGGAAAGCCAGGTTTCCAGCAAAGCGTAAACCGAGGTGAATGTGTCCGCTTTCCCCAAAAAGATTGTCAGCATCATATCTTCGCTTCTATAGCACCTACAGTAACCTGCTGGGGGTCATTTTGAAGCTTGAAATCTCTACTTTCCAAATAAATAACCTCAATTCCACGAGAATGGACTCTAAAGTACTTTCTTTGTTGTTTGATGAAGTTTGAAAACTAATGTCCCCAAAAAACAGGTTTTTTGTGGCTAGCAGAGAATTTTGACGCGTTAGCTTGAAATAAACCACGTGATCGTGCTCAGACGATGATTTTGCGTTGGGAAACTATGGTGTGGTATCCCGCGCAAGGGAAAATTTTTTGTCTCGTGATCTCAATCCAGCAAGTATTATTGCAAAAACAGGTTTTCATGAAGCAACAGTTCTGACATCAGTCCAGTTACTCCACGGCTAACGGACAATTTTTTTCTTAAAAGTATGTGATAGAACGAAGAAAATGCTACCTCAAACGTTCAAATCGATCCATTCTAGCCCGTATTGTGATTTTTTGAAAATTTGTTGCGAATTTCGATTTTTTTCAAAATACCAATCGGACTAATTAGCTCATATAACCACGAGGTTGCGTTGTATCGTTCTAAAACCTCTGAGATCATGTTCAGCGGGTCAAAATACGTAGAATAACGTATCTTGATATGCACTCAAAATCTTGAACCCACGAGCTGTGCGCTTCAGACGCAGGCGAGGAATAGGTGGACACATTCACCCGTATCGACGGGGTGAATGTGACCACGGGTTTTTGAAGTTTTTGAAGAACCGTGGGGTCAAAATCAAAATCTGACAACGGGATCTTGCAGCTGAGCTCAAGACTCAATTTTTTACTACCCATACGTTATGTCTTGGTATGATAAGACCAAGAAAATCACAGTGGAAGGTCAAAAGTGGTTCACATTCACCCCGATTTACGGTACTGGTGAATTTGGTCGTTCAACCCTCCGTGAGAGACGCTTGATAGCTCAAATTTGATATCTTTATCGTGTTCCTCGTGATTTTTACGTCGAAATGGCGTACTCGGATAATACAAATTCAACTAGGGACATTAAGGAGATGCGGTCACCGTGCACCGTGACCATGGAACTCAAAATCACATCTCACACGAATACTACGGTGATTTGGGGTTCCACACAAGTTGTCGAATCATTGTTATTGTTCAATTCGTATTTGACACTTCGTTGTTCCACCGAAATTGCAGGAGAATCGTAAAATATGTGAGGAACTTGATCGCGGGAACCTTCTAACCTATAATGTGAGTCAATTTTTATTCCCATTTTTCTCCGATTCTTTTCCAATTTGGGCTGAACCACGAGTGTACGAATCCAAGTTGGATGATAACAAGTATTCGTGCACTCGTCGTTAAGCCTCAATCGCAAAAGAATCGGAGAAAAATGGAAATGATTTTCAGCTTGTATCGCAACCGCATCGCCAAGAGGGACTAGCGCGATTGTAGAGACATGCAGGGTTGGACTATCGAATTTCTCAGTATAGGCTTTCCAATGTTGAGAACCAAGTTTGCGTGGCACAACTAGGGCATTTCCGAACCTTTTCGCAAAAGTTTTTTCATTATATATTCACCAAAATAGGACAATCCAAGCGTGAGCCTATGGGAAAATCAAAATTTGGGAAATGAGTGTCACCCGTACATTCTGACGCATCGTCCTAGACAACCATCTTACGGAACGTTGAGTGAAGATGATTCATCAATCGGTTGATCCGAAAAGTTGCTGATTTGCCTGGATTAATGGTTCGGATGGAATTTATTCCTCACAAAAATGGCACATTCAAAAAAATAAAGAAATTACGAATTAACATATGCAATATAGCATCTCCAAAGTGGTCTCTCAAACCACTTGGTGAGGGAGTCTTAGTAGAAGATATGTCAAAATGATGGATACACAGAGAGTGAGATGGGTTGTCGAGTTATTGCTACTGATTAACTTATACTTGATAACTCTCTGATTAGCCCAAATTACAAGATTATTGCAGAAAATTGTGCCTTCTAACTTATTATATGAGCACATTTTTGTTACTAACTTGGGCGGATTCTCTTGAAATTTGGGCTCAATGTCGAGTTCATGCAGACAAGTTAGGCAATAACCGGAGTGCGACAACTCATCGGTTATCCCAAATGCAAAGAGGATTAGACAAACTTGGGAACAAAGTTCAGCCTGCACGGCTACCCCACGCTCGGTTGAGACTGAAAAACAATATGCATGGACACATTCACACAGTCACAGAAATTCAAATTGGTTCTATCGGGCAAAGAGCATTACCTACACTCAATGAATTTTCGCGCAAAGAATGAGATGATCCAAGTTCGATAAGGATACAACTCTCGGATACAACCTCTCAAGTATCATGAGGAACAAAGAGATCATTCGTACGAAGAATCACAATTCCTTGTACAAATTACCTATCGTTTATTTCCACAGATCAGAGAGGGAAAGTTGTTTTGTTCTGGGATTAGGCACGGACAATCATTCGCGAGTGAAAAACTGAAAACTTGTTTTGTGCGGTGGAATATTTATACAGCACTTGAAAGTGACTCAGAAAATTCATTCCCTCTCTATGTTGAAATTTCAAGGGACACGATCTCTGAAGTTGCGGTTCATTACCAAGTTTGTACTGAATTCTTGATAATCCTATTCACTTACACGTTTCAACCAGCTTCAATAAAACAAGACCGTCCATTGTCAGGCAAGATTTGTGTGTCTTCACCATCATACACAATTTCACCATAGGCATCTACACACTCACGCACTCACTACCGATTTTTGAAAAAATTATTTGAATTCAATAGGCGTTTTGAATCCGTTACTTATGTAAGGCTCACAAATGGCACACAAAAGTAACAAGTTTGAGAGAGCTCGATCTCTTCGCGGCGACAGTTTCTCTGGCACTGAGCTCACAACGTTCACGGTTTACTTTAGTGCGGGCGAGCAGTGAAAAAGCTCGTGTTATGTTTGTGTTAGAAAAGCCGGCTGCCACGACAGAGCTTTGGTCCAATAAATTCAAGCCTCCGTATTTATTCAACACTTCGGCAATATTCGCTTTGATCGAATTAGCAAATATTGGATAGAATTCGACTCTGATAGCTCTCTTGTAGGTATTTCTCGGAGATATTTTTTTGATAATTTCCACCGAAGTAAGCTTGATAGCTCATGAGTTTTTAATCTGAATTGACATCGAGTGAAAACATGTAAACAAAACGTCACGTCATTTCAAATGAAGGGATCCAATTGACTGAAGTGATGTTTGATGTAAATTTGTTCTTGTACGAATTTTTCGATAGGACTCTATGAGTGTTTGAATGAGTGGGGCCTGATTCTCCACGGATCCGTCATACATTTTAATATCGTGAGTAGGCCATCTACCATTAAGAATTGTTTGATCAGAGCAATGTCTAGGATAACACTTTTGAGGATTCTTGTGATTGTTTTCAAGTCTCAGAAAAAATATGAAAGTGATGGGTTTTTCCCATCTCAATTCTATTCAGCTCTTGTACACTCAAATGTTTGGAAACATCATTTAAAGTTTTTCTTGCCAGATGGAAATAATTTTAAGGAATCAAGGAAGAGAACAATAATTAGGTCTCCCAAATGTCTATGGACGTTCACAATGGATGGCAAAATGAGATATTAGGGGTGTAGTTTACGGGATTTGTATTCTTAATTAGATATTTAGAATCTTCAGAATTCTTTGTATTTTTCTGACAAAGAGTTTGACAGTTGTTTCGTCTTTGAGCTTGAATCGTCCTCTTTTTGTATAATATGGTGAGATCACTTAACTGACTATGTCTACTTCATGAATCATTTTATAATGTAATTGTAAACAGTGCTATTTAAGTGCCTGATGAGGTCATTGAATTGCAATGACGAAACGTAGCAAATACAAACAAAATTTGCATTATTAATCGTGTGTCTTTATTCACACGATTCCCAGTCCTCCATGATCGATTTAAGTGATCTCACCAAGTTTGACAGTTGGTTTCCATCTTTTGAAAAGTTTACAATGTAAGCTATGTCACGAATGTTTCATATCGCTGGGCGTGAGATTGTGGTAAATCACAAACTCTGCAGAGGAATAAAGAATATCGAATATTGGATTAGCATGGGGTGATCCAAAAAGTGACCATTCAGATCCATACCTATAGATTCGAGGTTATTTACTATCATTTCAACTTCAACAGTTAATAATTGAATATTTCATGTGCTTGGAAATAATCTTGACTGGCCACCATTGGACCATTCTGTTGATTTACGTTCATTGACGTTTCCTAGTGCCGAGTGTCTGTACGCCGTAATTGCAAACTTGGAAGAATTTTAAAATACTTATACATTACACTTTGGATCTAGCGTGGTGTAGAATATTCGGCGTCCTGCAAACATTATTCAAACTGCACTTTCAACTATTCATCCACGTTGTGATCGCAGATATTTCCCACAACACAAGAGTTTTGATGTACCAAGACTATAGTTCTTCAACAAAGAACATCAGAAACACTGAAACTCCCGCATTGAGCATCGAGTATCTGCTTTCAATACCGAACAAACTCTTTTTTCCGCACAGCATCCTCGCAAAAAAGTCAGCAGACTTCTCAATTCCAGCTCGACGCACTGATAATGGCTCCTATAGTCGGACGGGACATCATAACCCTCGACCGAGCGCGAAATGCGAACTAGATATCGCCAATTGTGATCATCCGCGGTTCCTTCCTTCCTTCTTTCTTTCTTTCTTTCTTTCGCGGATCGCGTGGAAACACTTGTTGCTGGCGATGCTTTCGACGCGAAAAGCGAGCTGCGTGTGGGCGTCCTCGCCGGTCGATCCGTCGAATTATAAGTACCACGACGACGGTATATATACGTGACGCAACCGACGAGAGCTTTTGCGATATCATCTGTAGGTACACGACTCTCCGCCCCGATCAAACATCTATTTTTGAATCGTACCGTTATATAGGTACCGCAGACGTCTGGCTCTTTGCGGCTACTTTTATTACGATGAAGCTACATACTATATGCTCTCTCACGCCTGCAACACACGTGCAAATCGCTCAGATGTAGTTTGCGTAATGCTCTCGTGAAACTACCCGATACGTGTGAAAGGATCTTTTGATAGGTGATCAAATCTACGAAACGTACTGATTTGGGGGAGAAAAAATGTTGAGAAAATTCTTTGACGCTTATTACTAGGATTCTACATACTTTTAGTTATTGGTATCTAGATCTCAAATCTACTCGAGCGAACGATTTTTATGAGACGGTGTGAGGTGAAACAGAGAAAATCAAAAATGCCGATAGAAGCAATGCTGTTCCCACATACACTGATACACACTTGTATCACACACTTGACCACTGATGACGCTGATCGTATCTGATTCATCACCAAAAAACACCAAATTTTTTGATTTATGATGAATACGTTACTGAACAGTTTACTATCGGTGTAATTTGCAAAAATCTCCGAAAAATAGCCCAAACGAGTCAAAAGTGAAAAATTGTCTCGCGCAGCCACTCATATGGTATCAAGTCCAATGAAAGTATGAGTTCACAAGGAAAACTAGATCGTTATGCCCTCTATCGTTCATGTGTACCTCAAAAACATGATTCTGTGAACCAACCGCGTTTTCCTCTGGAAGCGTGATTTTCTCGCCAATAGGACATAATTTGATGCAATGAGGCGTGACTCGTTAAAATTTTTTCGTTTTTTGATGGGAGATAGCATGCCATTTGCAGAAATATGATTGGTGAGACTGCGCCGTCGTGACATGAAAAATACCGTCGATTCTTTTTTCTTCTGAAAAAAGTGGTCACAGCTCCAACAGGAGATAATTCCACGCCTGTTGGGAGCACATCTATCGACTTGGAGTATAAGATTGTACTCCGAGTGTACGCTGTGGTTGAAAGATTTATTTTCAGGCAAGAATCATGCGGATATTCCAGACTGCACCCAAATGCCGACTTCAACACTAAAGTGAATGATCCATGTCACGCCCAAAGTTTCGTGATTTACGAAACTAGATCGCCTCCTAGCCCTGTCTATTTCATTTTCAAGTCTTGAGCTTGTTACAACTTGATTATTGGAGCGTGAACAAGGTATCTGAGTTTGTACGGAGTCCATACACAATGACTGGCTCCAATTTTCCAATTAGGATCACACAAATCACTACGTTCTGTGCATTTGCCGAGGTAAATGTAATACAGGTAATTTGGAGCGTAGATATCTGGGAAAATTGTATTTAGAGGCTCCCTGGCTGACTGGGATCTAGACTTGCGAGACCTGCATAGACAACTTTTAATGTGCCTCTATAATTCATCGTCAAACTTTGCAATAATGTTCAATCTGCCACCAGCAATACGTGTAAGGAGTTGAGTATCACTCAAAGTACGAAAAAGTACTTCTGCATAGAAATTATGAACAAACGGATCTGTTTCGATGGTTGGCTTCTCAACTTCAAGACTTTTGATCAGACGACTAATGATCTGAAATTTATCGATCACGTGAGTTCAAATTGATAGGTTTGCTATCTGATGGAAGATCATTGAAAGTAAAACCCACGATTTTTCTTTTTCTCTGCTTGCAACTGGGCACCAGCGCTGGTTGGGTTGACCAAAGAAGCTGGCAAGACACACACATCACGAAACCACCTTAGAAATGATGCTTTAAAACGTAAATATTGACAGGTATCGAAAGATACGAAATTGAAAAATGTTGTGATTTTTCCATTTGTGATGAAGGAAATTTGATCATTTCATACCAGACCTGACGAGGCCCATGTAAATTTGATGGGCGAAACGTAGGCGTTGATCAAAAGAAATCAAGTGCTTGACCGATCCACAGAAAAAGAATTCAGTATCCACCAAGAGTATATCTGAATTCACAAAGTGCATGAATCATTGATGGAAGGTAATGATGAATTTCAAGTAATCATGTTTCATCAAAGTGAAACAAATCTGAATTTACTAATTTATGCGATGCAGATAGTTATGCTGTGGATTCCAACTGTCGCATTCCGGTGGGACAATTTGCTCCAACCATGAAAATTCGGAAACGAATAATACGTTTGACGATCCGGTCGCGGTTTTCATGGTTATCGCTCGTTATTGTTCGACCGTAAAAACGTTCGTTTCAAAACTTTTGTCCACTATAGTGGTTAGAGTGAAGTTTGGTCGCAAATCGATTGGACTTCAAATTTACACCCTTGCGTAAACTTTGATGTCTAGCTTTTTCTGAAATTACTCAATCTTTTTCAGAATTATAGTCGAAGTAATCAATAGTGGATTTTCTTGATCAAGCGATCCCTCTTGATGTGATCAGTTTTCATTAATTTGGTGAGAAACTCTACTGAAATCCATTGTGGGATCATTCACTATTCGCAGAAAATAGTCAATGACTATAAAAAATGAGAAATTTTGTAATCCAAAGAATGTAGATATTTTCTTATTTTAGATTAGAAGCCGAGTGTGAATGAACTGCGTAATGTGCGTGAAAGCAGTTGTATGCTAGCCGAGTCAATTTTGAGAACAAGATGTGTTGCAGCTCGAGAAATATTCTTGCACTTGGGAATGCACCAAAATTCGATTTAGTTTCGGCTAAAATTTCGTCTGTCACTGATGTAGTCTATATTCTTCTTTTGAATGCGATAAACATGCTATACAATGCCAAATACTTCAATTTCTCCGAAAATGTGAATTTTCTGGATTTGATAAATTGGTCTAATCTCGGCAAATGTGAATTGTGGGCATGGGTTTCATGAACGTTCAAAATTAGTTACATTTTTGCTACGTTTAGAAAACGCCAGATCCTTGATTCGAACGAAGTTCACTCGTCACATTTAGTGCTGCATGATATTGATATATTCTTTCCCTATATAATCAGAAAGTTCTTCAAAGTGCCTGGGATCTTGAAAAAAACCAGGGATTCTAAATATTGGTCCAATAATCACTACGACAAGGAGTTGCTATGTTGAAAATAAAATGATGATCATATGTGGCTTGGTTCCCAAGAAGATATGCTCCTCTTAAATATGAATAAATCCAAATTCGTTTCTTGTTTAATCTTGGAAAATGTCGTTACTCACTTTTAGTCACATCATTTGCTTTTTTTCTTACCAGAAACTGTAATTTTATGAAATGCACAGAGATGTGTCTCAATTTGCGTCGCCCTATGATGTTATTTCTTAAAAAGCACCACTAACAAGACTCAAGATAGATTTGAGGTATATTCGTTAAATTTGTGGATTGACAAATTTACTCGCTGATTTTGCCACGCCATCTAAAATAGCTTGATATTTATGGATATGTTAAAAAAATTTTGACTGAAATATTCATTTGGGATTGAAGAACTGAAATAGATTCAAATGAGCTTCTGAAATGAAGTCCGATGAAAAAAATGTGTGTAAACGTAAGTCTGTTTACCTGCAGAGACACGTTTAGTCTGCATCCGAAAATACGTCTTTATTATTAGTGCTGTGTGGATACACAGGCAACGAGATTGTCAGGTAGATCAAACATCTTTGCGTAGACCATCGGCAGTGACAGGATTTTCGACGCGATAAAGATTCTATTCTTGGTTTTGTATGATTTAAAGGTAATCCTTATTTGCAATGGATTGGTTCATGGCATGATTTTGGGAAAAGGTATCGCGATCATTCACCGTACGACTACTACATACATGAATTTCTTTTCAGGGACAGATTTCCGCTTCAAGATTTTTCGTATGTATAATATTGTGCTATTCAAACTCAGGATAGCACAGAAAAAGAGAAAGTAAAGAAATTTCACGGTGAATTTTACACTCTTCAATCAAATAAATTCGTTCTTTCCAGAGTCATCCAAACGTTTTTGAATTGGATGAGCACGAATATCCGCAAAAGCAGATGTATTTGTAAAGGTTGAAAAGATCCAGCGAGTGCAGATAAGCGTGAATATTTTCTAACTGCACGTCGTACACCAATTATTGGAATATCGATTCGGGCAAACTCTGAAACTTTGTTTATTGTCGCGTTGAGACTATGAGCTTATAGGAATACCTATCCCTCATCACTTAGCATTTGCATTGTATCTTCTTCTAAAGTTGTTGAAGTCAATGACACGAACGATATTGAAACAAAAGGCTTACCTTCCAATTTTCCGTTATTGACGAGCAACGAGTTATTGGACTTGCGGGAAGAATTTCGCGACATCTGGCTGTGGCTTGGACTGCTGTCTGTGCTCTTCTTTTCTAAAACGTCGTGACAGCTGTAAGATGTGTGCGGGACTATGAACATTGGATGAACACTTCCTGCAATGCACAAGATCTGTTACAAACATATATGAATGAGTCACCGATATGCTTGTGACTCTCTTTCATCCATTATCCAGATTATTTTGTTGTGAGAACGTGTATGGGAGGTACCAATAATTCAAGAGAGTAAATTTTCACTTGCACTCTAGTAGCTGAAGTATACCCAACATACTCACCGATAAGCTATTTTGCTTATTGTTCTGGCCTATTTTGATATTTTCAATGTACCTTGATTCATTATAAAGCTTGTTCTGAGAATTTATTTTCCAGATAGTGATTTTTGCGGCTTCGCGAAGGGGTGCATTCAACATGACCCCATCATTGAAAATAGTGTAAATCGGTGATGAAGTGCATGAAATAGTTTCTATTTCCTTATAACCACATACAAAGCTTTTTCATCCGTCTGAAATACTATTATCGGCTTAATTGATGTGATCAACACGTTCCAAGTCGTAAAAGCCACTTGCTACCTACCAAGCGATAAAAAAGAGCCGTCATAGCATATCCTTTCGAGATAACCATACATCGGGGCATTTTGGGTACACCCCAAAAATGATTTTTTCAGTGGAAAGTTAGCAACATGTTTGCAATATATTGGATATTGAGGTTCGGCGAAATATTGCGGAAATATTGCTCATGCCGTTTGCAATATTCCCGCAATATATTGCCAATTGAAATTTGCAATATATTGCGGATATATTGCCAATTTAACAAATTTCTACGCGGGATCGAACGATAGAATATTAAAAATCATTCAAATAATTCTAGGGAATAAATCTTGCAAGAATCACTGGTTTCTGAAACCCTTTGAAATGATCTTGACGAATCCTGACAATCAAAACGATACGCTAGGGATCCCGTCTCAAAATTCTCTGTCAAAGGCAAGTTTTCTTCAACACGGTGCTCGAGAAAGGACGATAGGTTGAACAAAAACGTCACCAAAAACTGAACACGTGGTGGTTCAGTACTATGCCCAAGGATCAACATCCCGTTGGGATTGAGATGGGCCAATCCTCTTCTTGAAAATGCAAGGTAGAGCTGCGCTGTTACATGTTAATCAAATGGAGCTTTTTTTAGCTCTTCTACTTGTCGAGACAATGATGGCTCCCAAAGTCCATGACTTGAATGTATCTCGATATTATTCAACGGGCTTCAACTCATTTTGAATCTCATTCCAAAACCTCCAAAATGTACTCAAGTGCATTTGATTTCAACGAAGTAGACCCGAGCTATCTCAGGAGTGAGAAGCCCGAAAAGCCTCAAATCGTTGGAAGGGAAAATCTCGATTATTGTTCCAGAATCAGATTGCTCTAGTCTAATTTGTTGAAATCAAACTCATTTCAACTCATTTTGAAGATCTTGAATTGTTTTTGAGCTATGCGCTTTGGGAGCTGTTATTGTCTCAACAAATATTAGTGCTCAGAAAAGCTCTATTTGACCAACATGTAACAACACAGATCGAGTTGCACTCTCAAGAAGGGGATTGGCTTATCTCAATCCCAACGGGATGTTGATCCTTAGGAGTAGTAGTAAATCACCACGTGTTCAGTTTTCGGTTACAGTTCTGGTAAACCTATCAAACTCTCCCGAGCACCGTGTCAGGGCAAGACTTCTCAGTGATTGTAATACTCAATTTTGGAGAAGAAACGATCCTTCATAGCATAAGCATGCATTGAAAAACTGGACAGATGACAAGTGGTACCGGTTTTAATGCGTGGTTGCGAGGAGGTCTCACTGTCTGCCCTATGATGACCCAAAGCTTGCAACTTTTCTGTGAGCACATGTAGTTTGTCGGCTAAGGAAGAACCGTGGCTTTCTGGTACTGCGCTGCATCCACCACCCCCGCCTGAGCCGACGCCCATGCTGTTCACGTTGCTGCTAGACGTCGTGTGCGAAGTTATCGCTGCGCACGCCGTCGTCGACGACAACACGGCCATCTCCTGCAATACGTGCTTCGTTATGGCTTCAATATTGCAATATCTATATCTTCCGTGTACTATAATGCAGCTGTCGTTTCCGCAATTTTCTAGAATTTTTTCTCCACTCGCGAAATGTGTATGGTCCTGTAGTCATTCCATATGAAATACCTCATTATAGTTTTTTCAGATCGAAGAAGTGAAATTCACAATTCTTTGTTCCTTCAGAATTTTTTTGGAGTCTGTCCGGGATAATCAAATTCAAAAATTCCAAGCAAATGATACAAATCACTCTCCATGAAGAGACAGTTTCTCGAATGCAACTTCCGTTTAGACGACTTTGTGGATCAATTCTTGTGAAATTTGAACTTTTGATGAAGTCTAAAGCTGCAGAGTGAGATTGTATACCATAATCCAGAAATTTCTGAGGCTCGATTCGGAACTCGTCTCACTTGAAAAGTTCATTTTAGATACTTCATTTCATTCTCGAAATGACGGTACTTTTAGACTGTGAAAATGATTGCTGTGAGAGAAGGGATGAGAGACGGGTTTCAATTTATCTTCGCTTGCCTGCGATAATTTGAGACCATCTCGAGTGAAAGATGCTCAAGAAGCTCATTATTTAACTGACAAAATCTTACAGATGAGGTGCTTTGACTTTGTGTTTCACGGTGTATAGATTAGAATAACAGTGATTCTCGGGGAACTTGCTTTAAAACTGAAATATGCTAGGCGGATGTACATAACTGACTAATTACGCGGAATACCAGATTCAACTTTGCAGTAGGATTTGTGGAATATCGTTGCTACCGTTGAACATCAAATTCTACATCCCGAGTGCTTGGTCGATACTTTGTTTCTCATGATATGAAATCATGAAAAACCAGATCGGTGGCGGTTGATGTTGAGATTTCCTTAATACCAAATCACCGTGTACATCCTTACGCCCCTAATTTTGAACTTGAAAATGTAGATTACCTTGAAAGCCTTGCCATCGATTCCACGAGCTCTTTTGACGAAAGAGAGGTAAAGATGTCGTGACAGTTCATCAGGTGTCGTGACATCCAGATAAGTGTCCAGGAATTTTCGGAAGCCTTCATAATCGATATCCTGAAACAAAAATGTAGAACATCTCTATCAAGATTTCCATCAGCTCCAACAAATTACGTGCTCAATTTTAGAATGTAATTCCTTTTCAATCAAAATGGATCGCGGACTCCTGTTTCTGACACGCTCATTATGGGACCTCAACGACGAGAGCAGCCACTCAAAGAGCGATTTCTGTGTTATAGAAATGTTTTCCAGGGATTCAGAGTTCAGTTTCATTTCAATATGCGTACAGGGTTGTGCATATTATGCAACTTTTGTTACTATTATCTGTTTTCTCGGTGGCACAATGGTTTTGAGAAGTTATTAATAGTGAAAAATTTGGACATTGAAGACAACCGTAATTGATGGAAAATAGCAAGTCAAAAGCAGAAAATAGCAAGCAAATAGCAGTCATGTTTTCTCCCGAATATCGATTACTTCCCTAGAACTCATCCCCTGTGGCCCCTCAATGGTTGATATATAATTTCTTTTCTTTTATGAAGTTCTGCTAATGAATATCATCCGATCAGCGATAATCTCATCACGATTTCTTTTCCTTTCTTGCAGTGATCATAGAAAAGTAATTTTAAGGCACAATCTATCCAGCATTCTAGACGTTCAAAAGTCTTGTTCATGAAGTACGAACAGTTTATTCTGTTCTAGAATTAGTTATATAATCCAGTTCGAATCCGCATGCGGCACGTAGGTAGAATTGGCCTTACGAGCTTTGGGAGATGTCACCCACGTGACATTCTCGAGGACGAGATGCCTACTATGCTGTATTATTGCTAATGTCACGTCCATAGCAAGGACAATGAAGTCTTTGTTCTTGGCGCAATCGAGGGTAGGTCAATCTAGCTCTCTGATGTGCACTGGAGCGCGCAGGTAGTCAGTCAGTTTCCTATATATCCCACGCTCTCAATCGCTCGTCGTCGTCGACGCTCAGAACCGAAGCTTATATATAACGGCGCTCGTAACGCTGGATCCTTTGAGAAGAAGCTCGTCGGCGTGTGATACGATTTAGCAGAGTTCGGTAGTGCACTGCCTCGTTGAAATTGGCTCCTAAATTTTAATCTTGTGCTCCAGGGAGAGAGAGATGTAGACGGCCCACTAGTTTACCGGAACCGACTCAGCGATTGGATTTGGCACGTTGGGATTTCTTATTGGATTACGTATAGTCATTGAGTGTTAACTTTCGGCCTGCAAATTGAAGGGAATGCAATTTGAATGAGAACGGGATTGGTTGAATCCTTTTCTTCTTTTGGCTTCCAGTTGTGCGCGGCGAGATGAAATTTGTAAGGCGTGTAAGGTTCAAAGAGTATGCGTAATCAAGTGGGAAGACTTGTGCCGTTTTGGAAGATTGAGATTTTGAAATTGAGCTTCCATTTTTGAATTGCAAGTGTAGAGTACCACTAGAAATCAAGTACTGGAATGACGCGGAGTTATTATCCTAGCGTTTTTCATAATTTTACGTTTTTTATTATTTTACGCTTAATTTCAAGATTTTTCTTGGTACTATTATCATTTTATTTGGAGAAGATAATTGGATCTGCGTGTCAAGCTTATAAAATAATCATCCGAAATGGTTGAAAATATACTATGATCCATCACAAATGAACTATACTATTATTATGTGAGAAAGCTATTTTCTTTTATTTGTCAAACTGACACCGTAATCCTGTTTCTGGCTAAAAATCTTCAGAACCATTTCAAAATTCATTGATTGCATAGTCAAGGTTCCATCTGAGAACCACAGCCATGTTCAGTTCAAGTATTCACGGAATTATTTGGTGCGCTGATATAAAGAAAGAAAATGATGTACGCGTTTGTGAATTTGCACACGGGCAAAGAGTCTACAAGTCGTCAATTCCAATGATACGCGCAATTTGCAAGTTTTAAAGGTCATCGTATGACGATAGTCGAGCTCCTTCGAAAATGGATAACTATGATACAATCTTGAAGAATTTTACAAATTCTCCTGCACATAATGATACTGGATTCGGTTTGCTATGCCATTGAGAATTAAAATAGTCAAAATGGAACGAAAAATATTCGAGACCAGGAAAAATTAGATGAGTTCACTACAATAAAAGAAATCCTTACTCTCAGATTACCGTGGTGTCTTACTGTTGCAACTTACAATCGTTCAAATCTGATAATCAGATGAAAAAAAACAGCTCTTGTGTATGATTGTGATTTTTGTGTGTTAGCGAATCGTCGAAATCTTAATCGTGGATTTATGAGAGGTCTATAGAGTATACGGAATTATATTCCCATCTCTCGCAAAAGAAGTATAATCTAACCTATCATAAACATAAACATTGCAGTTCAGTTACAAATAATGCTTGATATAAGATCAAATTCCGTTTCAGACAAAGCACTTGCTCATTTTGAAGATTTTCATCACACATTTGTTGCATCTTGCTGTAAGAACGAGATCAATCTCAAGGTAAGGATTTCTTTTTGTAGTGTTCTGAAAATCTACCCTTCGTTATTTCCTGGCGAATTGCAGTTGATACGTCGATGGAAATTCAAATCTGAAGATCGCAAAACTGAATATAGTATCTCGTAGGAAACCGAAAAAGTCTATTCATTTTTAATTAGTAGGTGAGAAAGGCACATATACTTTGAACTTTTGGCTTATTCAGAGATGACAAAAGAAACGAAAAAAAAATGATGATTTGTCCAGAAAAAATATTTCAGATCCAACGAATCTATTATACTCCTGACGGCACACGTATCGGTATTCGATACAGACAAAGGAACAAAGAATCGTCAAGACCACAAAGAACTTTACCTAGTAAGAGTTTTTGCAAACTGAGAAAGAAACTTCTTATCTCATTTTTTTACCTTTATTCTCGAGAGAAAAGTTTCAATCGAGTAGCATAGCTGTGTTCGTTGCCAATGATGAAGAGCTCGAGATTCGAGCGAAAAAAGAGAAAAAAACTGCTCAAAGGCATCTATTAAGAGTAATTGGAATCGATCATCGAGTACTTCTGTCAGCCTCGGTGTGCCTACTCTGCTATCGGGTAAATAAAAGCAAATCTCTCGCGTGAGGAGACTCGATTACAATTTCACGGATATTGCGCTTTCAAGTGAGACTGGCTCAATCTTTATCATTCTTTTTCTCTTGTATCTCAATTCCCTGGGAATCTCAGCAAGCAGTGATGTATTCAGATTATCTCGCGTATTTTCTTCTTTTATTCATGATTTCAATGTGATGCACACGCGATGTTTGCACAGAATTCTGATGAAGTGCGATGCATACGAGCAAAAATGAAATATTGAAAAGCTGTTCTCGTGAGACATAATTGGCATTAGCTGTCAGCTTTCGATTTTATGCGCGAATCCACTCTTTAAACTTATCAGGAGTTCAATCGAATGCTAATTCCTGCATTGGGTTTGAGTGGCTGCTCGCACCTACAATTCATTATGAATATTCAAGAGTTGCGATGAAAACTGTCGAATGTATGAATGCTCATTGTTGCCTTAACATTGCTGATAACATTGTTTAGAAGAGTATTTGATCAGAATGATATTCTTTATGAGAAGTTAATGGCCTTGTATATACGAGTGGCCTTTTCTTGGCATCCTACCGAATTTGGACATTTATGTTACCTTCAAGGGAAGGATAAGCTCATCCAAATGATTTCATTCGTTTCCCTGTACATTTTTTGACAAATCGATCCTTTCCAAGTAATCTTGATCCCTTGTATAACATACTTAATGATTTATAAACACAAAATATCAGATTCGCGGACAATCTCATTAATTCCATACACTGAGTCACCCACAACAAATCCTTGTTATGACACGAGGAAAATGCTTGTTGAGATTGGGAAATCAGATCAGATTTTGGACTTATCATTGGGTTTCTCATGAATGATGGGACATACGTATCAAGCTTTTCAAAAATTCTATGATATGATTGGAGAGAAACCGTAAATAGGGTTTTTGTTTGTCAATGTCAATAAATATATGTCAAATTATCCCTTATCAGTATTTCTGTTTCGCGAATATATTTTCCTTTTTATCAACGCACTTTCAACGTCTTTTCGAGGTTATTCTGCGAACTACAGTTCAAGGTGGATTCCGAACCACCGAAGCCACCGAAGAGCACTTATGAAAACTCACATTGGTGCCGGCCCAGATTCGAACAACAGCCTTCTGCGTCGAAGGCAAGCACCTTATGCACGGGGCCACGGTGACTTCGTTTCGCGAATATCAACTTCTCGATAAGGTCAACAAGGCCTCATGCTAACAAGATCCCCTCATTTCGCACACTTTTATGATATTACAAATTTTATCGTGAAATATGATTGCAAACCCCACGCAAATGTGCACAGTGGGATGGATCACAAACTCGATTCGAAGCTGACGTCACACAGTGGGTCCAAAACTGTGATATTGCGCATAAATCGCCTCTACGCGGATTCTTAATCGATCAAAATGATTCGAAAAGAAAGTTCTTGATTTTCCTCTGCTGTTTATTATAATTCTTAAAATCTCATTTAGATACTTTCCAGACAGTATTTATGTGATTCGACAAGGATTTGGCCAATAAAATATCACCAATTGAGCGATAGAAAGACGACGTTATTTTGTATTTTCCCAAGTTTACCATTCACCATGATTCGGATAAAGCGGAAGAGTTCAAATCAAATTTTAGTCAGGGAAGACTTATACAGCAGGGGAAACAAGAGAAATTTTTTTTGAATCACCCTGATCTGTTGGTTGAGAATTTGCGTAAAGGTTATTCATGTGTAATTTTACAGTTTGGGCCCCATTGTGCGTCATGACAGAGAAAATTCTTGTATGAATAATGGTAAGAAAATTTTTCTGGGAAAGTATTCCTGCGAGGACGAGAAAAACTGCTTGCAGAAGAAAACAGAAATCATAGAAGATTAATGATATTCGACTCCCGAATTTTGTATACTCGATTCGAAAAGTGTCTTGTATGACAGCTCGGAAAACTTATAGAATAGGAAATTGCAAGCGCGCCAAGTCTAGGTATATAGTAGATGGAAGCTCCATTGATCAATAGTGAGTATTGTATGTCTCCTCCCGGAATAAAATCCTGCTTTCCGAGTCTGTAAATAATGTTGAAAGTTACATGCATGCGTGGACGAGGGACGGAAAAGGAGAGCAAATACGATTGCACAGGGAGCAATGTCAGATTGGTTGTTGGAAATGGAAAGAGGATGACTATCTGCGTAATCGAGTTTGCGTATTGAGTGCGGTTTCGACTGATCCGCTCTTCAGAGGGTGGCCGGGATAACGCGTGATTTTTGTTTGCACTAAATCTGGGGTGGGAGATTTTTTACGTCAGCAGATGGTTAGGTAGCCCGAGGCGTCTCGAGATTTCCACAGTTTTCTTGAATACAAATCATGTACTGATTTGATTATTTTCATCTCGATTTTTGATTAGATTCTCTTTCTATGAGAATAGGACCGAGATGTAAATAGCTATTGGTATGCAAACCGATCAGGTTTTTGGAACCTGGAGGATAGTGGGCAATAAGCCCAAAATTTAATTCTACCCAAAATCGTCTCAAAGGCGATTTATTGGGCACCTCTTGTTCTATTCGTAACCGTCCATAATGAACAGGAGCCCATACATTGCAGCCAATGAAGATGGTTCGAAGATGGAGTGCTGAAGAGTCGCACGTACGCGAATCATGGAGGTTCTTATACAGACAAATTTCACTACATTAGATAACCGCACATCAAACTACTTCCCAGTGGCAAACAGATACAAAAAAATTTCGTATGTCAGTCTCTTTTATAGTCAGACTTTCAGGAATGGAAACTCATTCTTCATCATTCAAATAGCCAAAAAGTGCCGCTTTCAAATGCGGTTTTGAAGTTTTCACGTAATAATGGAAAATTATGACTGCCTTATGCTTCGAGGCCCATTTTGGGTGCGGAAGACTTATCTTGGCACTAAAAACGATTGCATGCGCTCAGAGCTATAATGTGCTATTTTGATATCTTTAAGATGGAGCAAAATTTGAGATCTGGTGGAGAGTGTCATTGTTGAGCTCGCGAATTAACATATCATTACACATACATTATCATCTAGGTAAATATCATGGTGAGAATCATGCTCATTACGTAATGTGAATCGTATCCGGTAATTGATGCTGTAAACCATTCAGACATGATTTAGAACTCAATAATATTTGAGGATAGTCTGGTGTTCGTGAATAATTGCTGAGCATTGATTCATTGATACAGCGTATTGAAAAATATATGTATCAAGTAGACGGTTTTATTGTATCGTTGCAATTTTCCAGAAAAATTTATTGTGTTTAAGAAAAAATGAAGAAAAAACCTCATCAAGGCCACCTTCTCTTCCGATTTTATAGCCGTAATATTCATCTACAACCATTTATACTTGTGTTGGGTGTTCGTTTCGATTCACATTTCTCTCACGTAGTTTCCATTCAAATCTCGCTCCATTGTACCCGCACAATTTCTCGCACCCAATATGCAAATCTCATATCGCTGTAGAAATCAAAATTCTTGCAAAGGACCCCACGGGCGATTCTTCTTTGGCATCTTTCATACAGAAACGGCCATTCAAATTTGGTGGTAATGGCAGTTCCGAATTTAAGTAACTTAATCCTAGTAGTAGTAGTGCATAGAAATTTCACTTGAAATTTTTATTCAATTCTCTGACCCTGGAATATTTGTCACTTAGGAAAATGAAAATCTCGGTCTATATTGGTCGCAAGCCATACAGAAACAAATGGTAAAATAGGTCAATCGATGTCCATAATGTAATTTCGAGCGGAAAACGATATTCGATGATTCGATTGTCCACGGTTCACCGTAACTGCCTGAGGGCTTTTTAGGAAAAATCAGCTCTGAAAATTACTTTCATCGATTTTCTCTCAAACTAATTTCACAACCAAGCAGAATTTCAAAAATCGAGTACCAAATAGGCGAATCTCAATTCATACGAATCATCGCTTAGAGCTCATATTGGGTCAACCGGCAATTCGAACCATACAATGCATAGCCGTAGTCGGATCACGCGAGCTTGCAAGCTCGGGTAGCCAGATCGATGGCGGGCCGCATGAATGGGACGCAAGCTTCACCGCCACGGCCATTAAGCTCTCTTCTTGCATTTGTGTGGGTATAGTTCATAGCGCGGGGCCGCAGAGTAACCCCCCATATATTTATATATCTGTAAGTGTGTGTGTGTGTGTGTGTGTGTGTGTGTGTGTGTGACACGATACTGCAGCAGCTGCAGCTCAACGAGCAAAACTGGAGCATTGAATGAAGCTCGTCCGAGAGTGGCCAGGCCGGCGGGGAGGAAGCGGGGGAGGGGGTTGATGACGTAGACACTGCGCCCTCGAATGACGTCACGCCATCAAAGAGAGTCAGGAGAGAATCCACCAATACTAAAGTAGTACTAAGGTATATATTGAACTTTGGGTGATGTGAGAAACCGGGTCACTGCACAGCTGCATAGCGCTCTGCTCCTCCAAGCTTGGAATACTTCGGGAGCTTGAACCCTAGCGATACCCTCCGTCGTCTGGTCGTTAGATGTGATCCTGCATGCGGTTGTATTAGAGAGCCAGCCGAGTTGAACAGCTGATCGAGAGCGCTTTAGGTGATCCTGGATTGATGGGTGGTTGGATGGTTTGATGGATCGATTGGCAGCTTGACAGAAAAGGGAAGCTTACATCGGAGAGACATGGGCTTTTGTACGAGGACGGCGTGCTGTAGTGATTGAATACAGACAGGTGTGACGAGCTTGCATTGTTAGATCCCACTGTGATCAAGAAGCTGGAATGCATGGAGAAAAAACATTGAGCGAGGCACCGTGCCTTCTATGCGTTGAATTGGGTCATTTTAAATTCTCATTGTTCTTGGAAATGTATTATCATCTTCATAGATGGATGTATGGCCTGACTCTCTTTCAGCAACCTTCTATGGTTACAGAGAAAGATTTTGGATCGCAATTCCTGATGGCCCTTCCCTTTTACTTTCAGATCAAAATTTTTGGACCAAGGCTTTGACTCGCGGGATGCTGCTGCAATTTTTCTGTGAAACTATTTTTCGACGTTTTATGCATTGCACATACGTTCCAGTTTCTAGAATGCGTTTGATATTACTTCGTTTCTAACAAAATTCTCACTTTTCCTCAAACAGATGTGGTTCTTGATTGTGATTCCTGAGAGTGGAAAAAAATTGATTTGTGAACAGTGCTGATGAGCAGAAGGTGAGGAACAGTTGGAATTTCTCAACTTTTTCGTAGCAGTGCGCAAATTTGATTATTTTGCTTGCAATCGACTTCTTCTTTCAGTGAAATTCCTCTGGGTGCTAATACTGGAATGCAGATGATAACTATGATTAGAAGTATGGATGAAATTTCATGATGTGTAGTGATATCTCTTGACCTGATTCTCCTTTCAATGTCAATCAAGTGCCCAAGGATACGACTTTGATCGCTGTTGATGGGAGACCAAAAAACAATCAATGGGACGCGTGCATTCGCACACATCTATTTTCCCCGTCGAGCCCATCATTTTTCGTGAAAATTCAACTACGCATCGAATGGTAAAATTTGCACGCTATCGCTTTTTTTCAACCGATTCATTTCTTAATCGACGAAAAACATGCATTCTTACCAAAGTTCGCCCATGCAATAGTATATTCATCGGCCGACACCATGTGCGCGCCTTCAACAGTATACAATTCTAATTTTCAATAATGTACGCGTCTCCGATATTAAAAAGCCTTTGAGAATGTACGCGCATATCATAGTGCAATCTACATTTCACTCATGTACGCGCCTTCCATAGTAAAATTGCCGACCTCGATGTACGCGTATTCCACACTATACATTCACCGACCTCAATGTACGCGCTTTCCGTATCACATGCCCTCGTGGTGCACGCACGATATGCAGTACATCCGAGACCGGAGAACGCGCGTCTTTTAGTACAACTCCGACCAAACTCATAGTCAATGCACGCTCGTACGATAGTACAACAGAGTCTTGTACGCGTACCCAATAGTACATCATAGCAGATGTACGCACAACCTGCGTGCATCTTTTTGCGGTATAAAAGATCGAGCATCCATTGCTTGACGATCAGTCTGAATCAGTCCAATCTCAGCTCGCCATCGCGACGCTGTTTCCGCACCCTTAGCCTAGCCGGTACTCCGACGTACCCTTGGTGCCGTCAGGAACGTCAACGACGCGACCTAGTGATATTCTCAGAGTTTAACTTTGTATTTAGTACTTTGGTTCCTTTGCTGTGTTTGTGACAACATACTGTGGAAATTCACTGGACCTCAACTACCACATTCTCAACCTCATCAACCTTTTCACCGACTGAGAGCCAAACGAGTGACAAGGGATCATAGGGGGCACCTATCGACAACTCATCCCGCCTTGTCAATATATGGCACCCAACGTTGGGCCAAACCAGTCGGACTTGGCAACCCGCCTTGTCAAACGGAATAGATCATTTTCCGTTTTAAACATTTACTGTGGCTCTATGTGTTCGAACTGATTGTTCATCTGGATTTTTCAAGATGCTCTGTATCAACTCTATGACTACAATGATCAGCGATCACTTGTACATTTCACGGCTCCAACCATAATGTCGTAGAATTTTCATGAGATGTCAAGCTCAAGATTCATTCATTCCTCCATGAATTCCCTCGCCTGAATCAAGATATAAAAGATGCTTATTTACAATTGAGTTCTGATCTAGAGTGTGTCGCAAGACGGGAACGGAGAGAGATGTCCTAATGGAATCAATGTGTATTCAAAACACCCTACCTTACCACTACCCCCGTAAAAAATTTTTTACCCATATGATGTTTTTATGAACTAGATGTTCAGAAGAAGTTCATATGAACAGAAAAAGTTAGACAACCACGCACTTGAAAGATGAACATCTTTTGAACTTTCACAAATTTCTTTTGAACTCCAAAAAAGTTTTTCTAGGTTTAGGGACTTTTTCTCTTCTGTGACCTAGAAAAAAAACATCTTCGGAACATTTTTGGACCATCCTCCGACGGGCATTAAGCGCTTTTAACGCGTCAGTTAGGGGTCGGAAATCGGATTTAGACTGTGGATGCATCCCGGGTGCTTGCTCCTGTGACTCTGCATGAGCCCAAGATGATTCCAGGTGTGCAGCGCGTAAGAGACACCCTCGAAGACGCGCAACAAGTTAGCCTTCGACGACCTTAGTGAAGCGACTCATAAAAAAAAAAAACGAAAATTTTTCCACAAAATATCAAGTCCGTTTCCGGAGGAGTATTTCAAATGTGTAATGCAATGAGAGTTCGACTCAAAATTTACGAGAAGAACAATATTTTGGAGGTTACAGGAAATTTCTAGCGACCGGGGAAGTGGCGGGAGTCACAGAAGTTTACTTCTCTGATGAGTAGCGATTGCAGCCGACAATGAGCACTCCCTCAGCCCACGTCTACACCACCTCTCAGAAGCTTTTTGAGATAATTTTTCGTCCTGTCCATGAGGCTTTGGATGCCTGTTTTCTATTTCTACGTGTTTCTGCACACAAGCAAAGCAACAATATAAATGTAGTTGCTCTCCTCAGTTACGATCGACTTTCTATTGACAACCAATGAACAGCTCTAGCTTGTGCAGAAACACGTGGAAGTAGAAAACAGGCATCCGAAGCCTCTCAGACAGGACGAAAAATTATCTCAAATAATTTCTGAGAAGTGGTGTAGGCGTGAGCTGAGGCAGTAAGAATTGTCGGCTGCAATTGCTACTAATCAGAGAAGTAAACTTCTGTGACTCTCATCACTTCCCCGGTTGCTATAAATTTTCTATAACCTCCAAAATATTGTTCTATTCGTAAGTTTTGAGTCTAACTTTGATTGCATTACACATCTGGAATACTTCTCCAAAAACAGGTTTGATTTTTTGTGGAAAAATTTCCTTTTTTTTCAGATGAGTCGCTTCACTAAGGTCGTTGAAGGCTAACTTGTTGCGCGTCCTCGAGAGTGTCTCTCACGCGCTGCACATCTGGAATCATCTTGGGCTTATGCAGGGTCACAGGAGCAAGCACCCGGGATGCATCCACAGTCTAAACCCAAGCTTCCGATCCCTCACTGACGCGTTAAGTGCGCTTAATGCCCGTCGGAGGATGGTCCAAAAATGTTCCAAAGATGTTCTTCTAGGTCACCAACATGAAAACTCGAATGAAACAGTCCTTAAATTTGGACAAACATTATTGAAGTTCAAAAGAAGTTTGTGAGAGTTCAAAAAATGTTTATCTTTCAAGTGCGGGGTTGTCTCATTTTTTTTATAGCACTGCGTGACCTAAACCCGCGTTTATTTAACGCATTTGCGGGACTTAAATGGCCTATTATTCAACTGTGAAATAATGCGTCCGCTCACTTCACGTGGGTGCGGGGTGCAGCAAATCAGTTTATTTCACTGCGAGGTTACAAGGGCATTTTTGACAATTTTTGCGCATACTATGTATGCAGGCATCGAAATTTGAAGAAAAATGATAAGAAATCGATGATGGATCATGTCTGGAGCAATTGTATCCGCATCAATGATTGTAAAGAGCAAGAAAATTAGTCATGACTGTAACACTCCTGCTTATGGTTATAAATCATCAGCAACATAAACATAAACAAACACGTGGCTGAGTTCTGCACATGTACATACATACGTGCTAACCTTGAAACCTTTGACCATGCCGGATTTTGCATTTGATGCACCGTTGTGAAGGAATGACAACAGATAAATATCAAAATTAGAGACTGCATCAGTATGATGAGGGATTGTACCTCATTTGAAAAGATCAAATATGCATATTCGTCATTTTTGCGGTAGGGGTGTTACATTACACAGTTTTCCATTCTCAAACAGCCGTTATGAAATGTCTCAGAAGAATTAAACTCCAAATTATTCTGGAGTCTAGTTACTAGCGTAACAATAGAAATTGTTCTAGGATAAAGTCTGAGAGGGAAAATTTTAGGTCTTGGCCGGGATGAGGCTTGCACAACCCCTATATTACTATAATAACCAACGATGATGCTCATGGATTATTTTAGGTACAAGAAACGTCTTCATCATCACTCGATGGGTTTAATCGCGGGTGTGTGATTTCTATTTTATAGGACCAGATTCTTAACTTTTTTTCAGTCGGGGGGGCTGCCGCCCCCCCGAACCCCCCCGCTTATCCCCGCCCTGACCACCCACCGCCACCCTCGCACGAGCGCTCGGGTGCACCATCAATCGCAGAAAAGGCGGGTTTATGTCACTCGATGCTATAAAATAGTGTACGATATTCGGGACCTAACAGCCTTGGTTATTACACGGCGTGATTGGCACCCTCGCGCAAGCGCTCGGGCGCCAACTTCACGCCGTGTAATAATAAGGCTGTTAGGTCCCTTGTATCGTAAATAACTATTGTTCATATGAACTCCTTTTGACCACCAAGTTCTAAAAGACTTTATATGGACAAAAAATTTTTACGCGGCAACGCGCTACGACACGAATCTCACGACACGCACTGCCCGACTAGACACGAATCTCATTTTGAGGTGCTTAACCATCGATGGATTGAATTTATTTATACAGTGCCAGTTATGGAGTATGAAAAAGAATCAGATCCATCGATGGTTAATCTCGCAGTAATGAATTTAGGTTTGTATTGTGAGATTTGTGTCATAGTGCGTTCTCTAATATCAGCTTAATAACAGCTTAATACCAACCATATTAGCTGAGTAAACCTGAAAAAGATTTGATAAAGCTAGTGGAAAAATTATAATAAAATATCGACCGAATCGGGTACACTATTCATCAATCTTTCAGAAAATCTGAAAGATGTTCTAGCAATGAGAGCTATTTTATGTATCCACTCGCACAGAGAGGTCAAACCTTCCGGGTCCTGGATTCGTCCCAAACTCTGGGAGTCATATTGTTTTGGTGAGAAATGAAGGTATCTCTAAGGGTTTGATCCCATGGGTCTCCAATCCTGAGATACAGCTATGCAGATTAGCATTGGCAGTATACCTATTTATACGACTATATAACAAAGACCTATATTGGCAATGCTAATCTCCACAGCTATATCTCAGGATAGGAGGCCCATGGGGCTGAATTCTTTGAGGTACCTTCATTTTCCACCAAACCAAGACGATTCCCAAATTTTTGTCAAGATCCAAGATCCACAAGGTTGGTGTTCCCCTTGTCAGTTAAAATGTGGTCGAAATGCTTCGTGCCAGCTTCTATATGCTTCGAGATCTAGTGGACTGTGCAAGTATACTGAAGAGCCTGCGCTGGGGAAACTCAAAGGCTTGAATCAATAAAGAACCTCTTATCAATTTTAACGCAAGATATCTTCTCGGAAGTCGAGCCTTTGTGAGATCCCTTCGGGAAACTCGAGGACGTGTTGTTTATCTCAAAGGTGTCTCAATTTTATTCTTTCCAGCTTACCGAAAATCGCGATTTTATTCAATAACATAGTCTTTAGAAAAGTGCCTTTGAAGTGAGTGGAGTATTGAATTGTTGCTTGAAATGGCAGCTGCTATGCAAAGGTTAAGAATTAATTGTTTTTTCCCATGTCATCTCACAATCAGAGAATCATGCTTATCACAAAAAAGATGAGAAAGATGGGAAATAATTCTCTTCTTTTGTTAAATTTAAATCAGTAAAAATCGTTGCTTGCACTATAAAGGACCCCGCACTAAATCATAGGATTTTGGGTTTCGGTCAAACATCTCACAAGTGTACTCAAACGATAGATCTCGGAACACTGAACAAGAGTTTCCATGACTTCGAAACTCAATGCCCCCCTCGTTTTGAGTTATTTGATCTAGAAAGTACCCCTAATTGCATATGTGGGATAGGGTTATGCGTCGATTTTGATCAAACTCGACTCGTGTATGAGTGGATGCCCCTGATTTTCGGGCACTTTCGAATATCCGCATCTTTGCGTAAGGAAATATCGTATTTAAAAACGTAAAGTAGTCCGACGGAATTGATCGAGTAAACTGGGTCTGTAGAAACTCAGAAATGGCGAGTTTCATCATAACTGAATTCGGCAAACATATGAGTCATTGTCATTGCGCACGTAATTCTTGGGCTGTTTTGCAATTTCGTACTTTTTTGTACTCAGAAGGGCGACTGGCTCTCCGTTGATGAATGTGATGAGAGTATAATATTAATTGCTGAAATCTCAAAAGGACTGCTTATCCCGAAGAGTCATTCTGGTTTTAATGGAACTACAACGAAATTAAATCAATTTTGATCAAATCAACTTAGCTTCTTCATAGTCTCTTGGAGTTTCGAGCGATTGATATATTCTCATATCACACTTATCGTCAGAGAACCAGTCACCGGTCTTAGTACAAAAAAATATGAAACCACAAAACAGTCCAAGAACTACGTGCGCAATGACTCATATGTTTGCCGAATTCAATTATGATGAAACTCGCTCCCTTCTGACTTTCCACAGACTCAGTTGACTCGATCAAATTCGTCGGAATTCACGCTGAATATCATTACTTCCTTACGCAAAGATGCGGATATTCGAAAGTAGCCCGAAAATCATGGTGCGTGCGCCCATACACGAGTCGAGTTTGACCAAAATCGACACATAACCCTATCCCACATATGCAATTAGGGGTACTCTCTAGATCAAATAACTCGAAACGAGGGGGGCATTGAGTTTCGAGGCCATGGAAACTCTTGTTCAGTGTTCCGAGATCTATCGTAAGAATGCACTTGTGAAAAATCTGACCGATACCCAAAATCCTATGATTTAGTGCGGGGTCCTCTGAGCCATTGTTGACGAAATTGAGTTTTCAGTTACGATGAATCTCATCATACAGTAAACAAGAGATGATGCTTGACAGGAACTTCATAGCACTCATTTTTTGCTCGAGTATCATGTGGTACACTTTTGCATGTCTCTGAGATACAAAATTATAAAACTGAAAGCTAATTTCAAGAAGGATCATTATGTATTCATGCAACCTGCAGCAAAAACGATTTAATACATTCAACGTGAGAAAGATGAAGCTATCTGTACTATAGAAAAATCAAGCTATTTTCGAGTGTGAGAGAGAAATTATGAATTTGATGGTATATGAGATTGAATTTCCCGCAGGCTCCGACGAATATTTATGAGATCAGCAGCGATAGCCAAGTCGAAGAGAAAATTGGAATAGGTTTTGAGAAGAAGCTCAGGAGGAATGGTTCTAGAATTCACTCGGCTTGAAGGCGATAATCTCTTGACTTTTTTTTCGAGTTCATAATTCAGAATTTATGCAATTTCACTGAGAATTTTCCTGTGTTGGGAAAAATTCATGCCATGGTATATCTCCGCGGCGGAAGACGACCATGAGCATCATTTCCATACTTTCAACACAAGAATATGGGAATATCTTTCGAATTGACATGACATTATAAGTATTGAGTATTCTTGGGAAGATTTTGTACCTAACAAACGATTCATTCGTAAATCAATATTAGCCATAAGATATTTCAATCTTTTCGCTTCGAAACTGACGAGATAGCTCTACACGACTAGTGTGATCAGGATTAGAGTGTATCAGATTGCTATTGGATATTGAGTTTTGTTTTGGTGATTATCGCAGTGCCTGATAAATATTTGAGACACCAATCTCATCCTTATAAGTCTCAACAATCTTTTCAGCAACTTTTATGCAAAAATACGTTAGTAAGTACTCTGCAATTCTTACTTTTTGCCGCAATCTTTGGCTTGTTGATCCATTTTTTCTCAAGAAGCTACAATATTTGTTGATGTTATTTATTCTACTGAATAAATAATCAGAGGTTTCACGTAGCAAATTTATTGGAAAAAGATACAGAATTGGAATACACGGATACAGGCAGAAAATAACAAGAGAGCGCAGAGCAACGCAGTGCTCAAGCCAGCGTCTCTGTTCGTACTAAACTATAGTATTCATCAACGCGCTTTTCTGCAGCTGAGGGCATAGGATACTGCAATTAGCATTGTAGGGCTGCACGCCGGATGTGCAATGAAAAGCCGCGAGAAAATACTTGCAGCCCATCGGCTTTGCCTAAAAAAAAAACGCGCTAAGCAGTTTGAAATACAGCATTCAACAATATTATTCCTGACATTGGCTGCAAAAGCGAATTGGTTGTGATTTGTGACATGACCCAAAACTTTGATTCAATTCATGATACATCAAACTAATGATTCTGAAGACAAATTTTGGTTTCCTTCACTTCAATCTACAATATTTATATTTCATGTGAAAGTTATTCGAAATTTACGAATTATGTATTTTCCAATTTCACTACTGGAAAATCTGATAATTTAGAATTATGATATAAAATGATAAAAAAAATTTTCGGGCATTTGAGCCTATCACACCATCATCTAAACAATTCTTTGTCTTGGAGAATATGTCAAATCAGCTGAGTCTATAGGATCGATCAACACATACTAGTAAAATTGGCGAGATGACAGAACATCGACAGAATATTTGTAGTTCTTTGTCGTCATTGAGCTCTTTGATATGACAAAAATTTTAAGTCTCGTCGATCTTGGAGGACGGTGGTGAATCTAATAGATTTCCAAAAATTTTATGATGGAAATCTTATTGCCACGTTCCGTCCACAAGGTTTCGTGGACCTTATTAGGCTTGAGGTTTCTGAATAACATATAAGTTTAGAAAAAATAATGTGATATAATGTATTCAAATTATAGTTTCATGAATGTGAAGAGGCGCAACTTAAGTTATTCTTTGATCGTCATCGTTTTTTGAACGATCTTCCAGAGGAGACCAGACATAACTCCTGGCTCTCGTAAATACAGGTAAACAGAGTGACCCATCGGTCTCATTTTTCACTCGTCGCAACAAAATTCCCATCGCAAAATTTTTGGGCATTCATTTGATCCCCCACCGTCCTTCAAGATCGACGAGACTTTGAATTTTTATCATAAAGATGACAAAACAGATCAACTTTTCAAACTAGTTACGAATCATGAAATTCCAATCACCGACCCCAAATTCAACAAGTATTTTAATAAAGCAAAATAACGGTAGCACAGTGTGAGTAATCTTTCATCTACCGCCATTCACTCTTGGGCACATACCGCCAAGAGTAAAAAAGGGCTGGGTGGTTATATACATATATCGCGGGAGAAGAGAGACCATTATGTTTGAACTGGGTGTGGGATTTGTCTTTCTCGCTGCGGCTAATATACACAAGGGCGAAAACGAGACGCCTCGCTATCCACATTTATTCTCGGCTCTCAGTCCCCTTCTCCTCCTTCTTCCCCATCATACTCTACTGTGCTTGCAGCCGAGCTTAATTGAAGTTACCATAGCTTAGGTCACATTACTACCAAGCTCACGAATCGAGCTTCACCCTCCTCAACACATTAAACCAGTAGCTATTCTCGTCGTCGTCGTCGTTGTCGTATATCATACCCCTTTGACGATGTCTAAATTGTTGACACTCGTGCCTTTAAGGAGAACTGCCAGACTATCCAAAATACTATAGATATATCACTTGTTTTATTAATCAACGTTTATTCAGCTTTTGAATGAGCCCTGGTATAACCAGTAAAATCAGGTGAATTGTGGCGAGATGTTATATCTATATGTGTCGAGGGATGAAGGATAGTATAGAGAGAGAATAACGTGTTGGCTTTGTTATATACTGAGACTTTTGTGCAGCTCGAGCGATTCTATTCCGCGACGAGCTGTGTATGTGTTATCCTCGTGATGCGGTTTCCATATGCTCTTTTGTTATATATAGAATCGATTTTCCATACATTGCGGTTTTTCCTTGCAGCCAGCAGCCTAGCTATATACCAAGTCGACGTTTCGGCTTTTGCAAGGCTCATGAGGCATTTATGGTCGCGTTGCGGCAAGGCTCGAGTAACGATGCGGTTTATATGTCGGTGTTTGGATAACCAGTATCTCGTGGAAACTTTGAATACAGTGGGTATATTGTTGATGAGAGATGAGAGCATCAAATTTGTGGTGTTTTTTGATGATTTGTGAGCTGCACATGAACGATTGGCCGTCTTTTTTGAAATCTTCAGATACTTCAGATACCTATCAATAGGTAAATGAGATTGAAAAAAGTATTCTGACGGAAACGAATCCTATTTGAGCGCCGAGCATACGAATAGTTCATGGAGATTTCGATATTTGGGAGTCGAGAATGTGACATGTTGAAAATTTCACATGAACCAGTCGCAAATCACGCCTCGAAAATTCTAAAATGTATGGATATTTAGATTTTTTGGAACGTGTAGAGTAGAAATTAGCTTTCGCTCGAGAATCAATATTTTCACATATCCGTTCCATCAGGATAACATGGATAACGTGGTAGCGTCACACGGACTTGGCATTTTAAAGCATCACACGGACTTTTTATTTTGCCGCTAACATTGATCTCGCGGCCAAACGATTTGAGTTACAGCTTTGGGGTTCCAGGATATAGATTTGACCATTAGATACTTTGAACAAACTGAGTAGCACGTCTGTAGTCTCGCGATTAATGGTAGCACTAGTACCACACGGACCTAACGGGGCAATTTAGCAAAACTAGATTTTTGCACAAAAGTACTCCCTAAAATGTGAAAATCGATCTCTTCCGATACTTTGGGGTGCAGGGAAACCTCCGTATCTGCAGTCTCGGTATTCGTGGAGTTGGTTTATTCGCGGAGGACCAATTGCGACCTTTTTTCGTATTCGCGATCTTTGCATTGCTTATTTGCCGTCGGGAGCTTGTAATCAATAATAAAATTCTCTCAATGCCGAGTTCCGAACGAGACTATTTGATCCATTCAATAACTACATTGTTATGCGGAGATATCAATATTGACGTGACACGCTTTTTTAGAATTTTCATACACTGATCATGGCTCCACCAAGTAGGAGTACCATCAAGAAAAGAGATAAGGAAGTTATAGATTTGGCAACGAAGATTAAATTTCTAGAACTACTAAGCGAGGGTGAAAAAATCAGTGTTGTTGCTCGGAAATTCGTGGTTGATAAATCAACGATTCGATCAATCCGAGATGATCCATCGAAAATTCAAGAAAGTGTAAGCACCTCGGAGCTCATGCCAAAGGTTGCATGATCAGTAGAGAACCAATAGTTGAGAAGATGGAAAATATACTGTTAGTGTGGATCCAAGATCTAATTCGGGGAAGAGTACCTCTAACTAGTGATGCAATTCGACAGCGAGCGTTGTCCATCTTCAAACATTTGATTGAAAAGAGTAATTTTGAGTCTCACGAAACTCCCCAAGCAAGCCGAGGATGGTTTGACAGCGTTGGACATCGACATCTCCTCCAAAATGTGAGTTTTTCCGGTGAAAGCGCTTCAGCCGACGATAGTGCAGCTCAAAAATTGTCCAATGTACTGAGAAATGTGATTGAAAACAAAGACTTCCAATTTGCTCAAATTTTCAATTGTAGTGAAACAGGAGTGTATTGGAAGAGAATGCCGAATCGAACATATCTCATCCAGGATGAAGAGTCGGCTCCTGGATTCAGAACAGCGAAAGATAGGTAAATTGCGAGATACACTTTGAACTTATTCTTCATCCATTGTGGTTCTATATCTCGATGAAATTTTGCTTCAGATACACTTCGCTGCTATAAGCTAACGCTTTAAGAGCTTGTAAATGTAAACCGATGCTTGTGTACCAATCTGAAACGCGAAAACCTCTAACAGGACAGAGAAAAGAACATTTGCCAGTTCTTTGGCGTTCTAACAAGACTGAAAGGGTTATAAATAAACTTTGAAGAGTGGTTTCTTTATTCGTTCGTCTCAGAAATAATTCCCCATGGAGCAGAATTTGGCCTTCAAAAATCTTCTTCTGAAAGATAACGCCGCGTGCCACTCATAAAGTCTTCAGATTCCGCATCCTGATGTTGAAATCCAATTTTTGCGCCCAAAACACCACATGATTGATTCAACCGATGGATCAGACTATTATTGCAACTTTGAAATCTTACTATTTGAGACGAGTCCTGAACAGTATGTTGGAATCTGTAAATTACGCACGCTCCCTTAATGACTCCGATATTCGAGGCGTCGTCAAACTTTGTTGGAAGAAATTCATGATTAAAGACTTGATAGCGGCGGCTGCTGAATCTTAGGATAAAGTGCAGAGCTTGGCCATCAACAAAATTTAGAGCAAATTGCTACCAGAAGTTGTTCAAGGCGAGTCCCCACAGCAACCCATCGCTGAGATCTTAAATGGCGTGGTTCAAACGGCTCGAAATATTGTTGAAGGGGGCTTTCAAGACATCCGAGCTGACGAACTTTCAGATCTCATTCCCCCTGAAAATCTTGGGTTAGAGATCGGAGAGTTCGAGGTATTGCTGGAGTCATCCAAAGAGAATGGCGACGAACAATAATATTCTGAAACCCCCGGGGCAGTTTTTGCTACGAGCTCAATCGTCAAGACCATGAAATCATTCTTGGGGTCGAAGTTGTTCTCGAGCACGACCCTATCATGATGAGGAGCTTGAAATTTAAACATGATATTGACCTTGCTATCAGCAGCTACAAGGAATTCTATCGAGACATTCTTCGTCGGGCAAAGTAGCCGCAGGTCACCAATTTCTTCAGATCTGATAAAAACTGAATGGAGCTAATTATTCTTTATACGAATTTATTTGGCAATTTATACAAATTTATCATTATAGGTGATCACTTCCAACTACTTTCATAGTGAAGCGTCTTCATATATTGACAAATGCTTGTAGAAACTTTCAATTTCAGGTATGATTCCAGACCTCGAAAGTATGGTTTTTCTTGGTTCGACAAATGTGACCCAAGTTTTGCGATAAGAGCGATGCTTTGGTACTCGTGGTTCCCGTATTTGCGGCACTCTTCCCAAATGTAACCCCCGCGAATCTGGGAGTTGGCCTGCATACAAAAGTTGTACCTGGCGATTTACTTTGAGAAAAAATTGGCGCGAAAGAGTCTGTAATGCGACTAATTCACTTTTCTTTTTAGGAAAATGAAGTGAGTAGAATTTCAGGTAAAATTGCGTCACTAAATGTACGTGCTCAACGGGCTTATAGAAATTGGTCTCTTGGTCCTTGTAGCTGTGAAGATCGATTCTCAATACCATTATATTTGATAAGTTTGCCCGCTCGGATCCCGAATCACCCCCACCACGGTGCTCCACACTCATAGAAGCCAACAAAGGAAAACCACATCACATGGACCTGATATTTTCACCCCTTTGTTGATGATGATTTTTCTGACAGCTCTGAATCAAAGTTTGATGATAGTGCCAAAAAGAGCACAAAAAAGCGTTTTGAGAGCTCGTTAGAGATGGCCGCATTATCTCAAAGTTTCCACGAAGGTACTCATATGGTATGAATTAGGGAATGTTGTTTTCCTAGAGTAGATCACAGTACAGAGCAAGTTTTAGACATACAACTTTCAGCATTTGTGTCGAGTCTTTTTCGTGTGAATTTGACAACACAGCCATGGATAAATAATTTGAAATTTTCCCTTCAAGTTTTTTTGGAGTTGCTGAGACTGGATCGCAGGTCATGATTTGAAGATCCAAAGAGCCAATACAGTATGATGATTCTCAAACCATTACAAATTCATCGTATTGACGCTGGCATTTCAATAAGAAAATGCTTCGTAAAAGTTTACATTACGGGACGAAGTAAAATGATGAGTAAGAGAAATTGACTATGCAGTTTGGTGACGCCATAAAGAGATGCGGAGGTTTTTCACGTTCGAGGGCACTTTCGTTATTTGCGTGAATTCAACTCAAAGCTAAAGCTTCCGTAGAGCAAAAAACATTTCAAACAGCAAACTCATAATTAAAATTGCGCAATGCATCATCATAAATCACGAGTACGCAGTTGGAGATAATGAAAAAAATTAGCATACTTTCCAAAAAATTTCATATAACTGTTGTTTGAATCGATGAAACAAAATACACTCTGAAATGAGTTATTCGACGCTTCTGGGAAGCCCAAAAGAGACGAAAAAGCTTCACGAAAGATTTTAGCATTCACAGAGTACATATTGGATGAAATTAATTTGAAAATTCATTTCCATCGCTCCCATCCTTGAGCAAATGCAACCCACATCACCTCACGTATGACGTAGATGGAATATTTCACAGAATGAATTTCATTAATTTCAATCAAACCTCCTTCATAGCAGCAATATCGTAATATCTGCAATGTGTCAATCATACCTCCCAATCTATTATAGAATTTTAATTGTCTAATTGAAATCAAATTGACATGTAAATCATTGAGCTTGTATTCATTGGTAGAATAATTTTGTTGTACAGTGGTACAAATTATTGCTAATCCACGTACCAGCACGTATCTGATAAATAATGCATTGCATTGGAAATTGGATCAACTCTTTTGAAAGCCAACGTCGGTCAAGCAACGTCAATAGTTTTTAGATCAACGTGTTCCAACTCTTTTCAGGCATTCAAAACGCAAAAGCATCCCTCTCGGCAATAGCGAAGCCTTTTACAATTTCAGTTTCTCTCAAGATGCCACTGTACGTTAGACGCATTTCAAGTTGCAAGAGCTTGCGCCCTCAAAAAGGACTAGAAGTACACTCGTAGTCAGAGATGAAAGGAAGCTTGACCGAGGCTTTACTCCTCCTCTGTATATACATACCTAAGCTCACATGCACTCAAGACCAACATCTTCAAACGTCATGCATATACAGTAATAAGCCTGCTCACCCACGTCACAATCTTCAAGTTTTCTTTCTTTTTTCTAGCTCCTTGTATATAACATATAACAACATTGAGCCCATCAATTTTCTAACAACTAAACAATGAGCATGTTGTCATCACTCTAGGAAATTAATGGATAGATACAGAGAGCTTGCAAGTGCTCGGACACCCCGAGGCTATTACTAACCATCCATTAGACATCACTTGATTCAGCCAGTTATCAGCTACCTGTATGTATTTACAATATATCATACATACATAGTGTAGTACTACTGTGTGATGGCTATTCGCTCATCTTGATCTATGGAATTCCATAGACAATTCGATGCATTGAGGTTCATGTTATACGTATACCTATTGATGACAGACTCTAGCGCTAGTTGTATTGATTAATTTTGAAGGTCTATATATACTGTTGCCTTCCAAAGTATTTGGATAGTGATCAAGAGCTCAGTTAGGTATACTGCATCAAAGGAGGAATTGTAGGCCAATCTTGGGTTGTGCAGTGAAGTAGAAGTAGTGGATCGCTCTATAGTGCATGCGGACGCATAATTTTCATATTATCAACGTGAGCACAAAATTCATCTTCTTTGGGTGAGTTCATCATGGAGGCCGGGCTGAAATACTTCATGATGCGGTCTTACACTTCAGGATGTGCTATACGTTAGATTCTACTCCAATTTTGCGATTTGTGGCTCTGGAAGATGATTTTTTTTTTAGATAAAGAGAAGGTTTTTCCTGATGTAATCAGAAGATTGACGTAGAGATGGTCGAAAAATCTCCTGATATTCAGTTGAGCTGAGCAAAGAATGAGAGTCATTGGGATAGGTCTTGGTTAATCATTCTCATTCATCGTATTCCCTTGAATTTTTGCAGGTTTCCGTTTTCACCCATTGAATTTGGAATTATCTCACAATTTTCGATAAAATTAGATGTACCGATCTAAAGGTAGTGCCATCCGTGAAGGTGTTAATCAGTCGTGAAGAAAACTGTGTTATTAAGTTAATTCGTTTGTCGAAATGATGACTTTTTCGTGGAATTCTTGAAATTATATTTCTTGTCACTGACGAATTTATTGTTGATGAATGTGAGTAAGAGTGAAGTGTAAGCTATCCGCCTGCACTGAGAAGAAAAATTATTGAAATTCAATAAATATATTTACTATTGATTCAAAAATTCATTCTTCTGGAATGAGTCAGGTTTCATATTTTCAAATAAATATTCATTCATATTTACAATGAGAATGTACTCATAACGTAGTGGTAACCAGGTGCGTGTGAATTTAGATGTAAGTAGCGAGCGTCTCAATTATACGAGAATGAAAATTGTGACAACTGTTTATCTATAGCTATAATTATCGATACCTCGAATCAAGCGAATAATTTGAACTAATATTCATTCAATGTGAATGTTCAATCCATGGTTGACTGCCAGACCATGTGAAATGAGTTTTGCTTTTAGTTTTTTATGACATTCCATATCAATAAATATTTCTTTGGAATAAATTTCATTTCATTATTCAGTAGAGATATTCATTCATATCAAATTGCATTTATTCAATTGATTATCGCGAATCGTCCTATTGCTTTTCTCATGCAGAAATCATCATCAGATTTCATCAAATATTATCTCGGATTTGATAAATATTTATTCATCGCGAAGATTTGCATTTATTCATTTTGAAAAAATATTTGCATGGGAGGATATGAAAGTACAGTACCTTTCATAAATAATGGATCATACATACCTGCACTATTTTGATGATATCTCCGGTCCCCTTGGGTATACAGGAATTTTGGAAAAAGCATCTTAAAGGTCTTGAAAAAACCTTTTGATCCATGTGAGGCGAAAAATTTTTTTGGATTTTTTCATGCCTCAAAATCGATGATGAAAATTGAAAAATTTTTCACTTCAATCAATCACCTGTCATTTTTAAGGAAATGGCTCCATCGAAAAAATTCTGTCGGCATCTTGTAGCTCTCTTCAAGACCTTGAAAATCCTTTTTCCAAAGTTTTTCTACGACCTTCCTGGTCCAAATTAGAACCATATTGCGATTGACATGTTACGCGTACGAATGCATATAATTGATGAGAGACGAGTAGGCCTGATATTTTCATTTTTCCTTTCACCAGTCAGGAAATTATCATTCGAAACTGTGATAAAATATATTTTCTATGTAAAATTGTCTGAATTTTCAGAAAATGAAGTCAGAATCCCTCTAGGGGGCGACGGAAGCAAGTTATGAGTAATTTTTCATCGAGAATTTAGATTTTCTCGGGTAACTCTGTTTTTACGAGCTTTTAAAATTCGCCATTCACTATAAAACTCTGATCTCGGCATCATGGATGGGTTTTGTGGATTGTTATCGATCATATGGTATGTGGACAAAAACGATTGCACCACAAATACTGGTTACTGGCCGTACTTTAGTTGAAAATGTGGAGTATTGAGGCTATTTGATCGCTACCAACCAACGAATAGAATCTATTCCATACAAAGTTCGTTTTTGTCCACATACCATATGATCGATATCGATCCACAAAATCCATCCATCATGCCGAGATCAGAGTCTTTAGTGAATGGCGAATTTTAAAAGCTCGTAAAAACAGAATTAATCGAGAAAATCTCAATTCTCGATGAAAAATTACTCATAACTTGCTTCGGTCACCCCCTAGAGGGATTCTGACTTCATTTTCTGAAATAAAGACAATTTTACATAGAAAATATATTTTATCACAGTTTCGAATGATGATTTTCTGACTGGTGAATGGAAAAATGAAAATATCAGGCCTACTCGTCTCTCATCAATTATATGCATTCGTACGCGTAACATGTCAATCGCAATATGGTTCTAATTTGGGCCAGGAAGGTCGTGGAAAAATTTTGAAAAATGAATTTTCAAGGTCTTGAAGAGAGCTAAAAGATGCCGAGAGAATTTTTTCGATCGAGCCACTCCCTTAGAAATGACAGGTGATTGATTGAAGTGAAAAATTTTTCAATTTTCATCATCGATTTTGAGGCATGAAAAAATCCAAAAAAATTTTTCGCTTCACATGGATCAAAAGGTTTTTTCAAGACCTTTAAGATGCTTTTTTCAAAATTTCTGTAAACCCAAGGGGACCGGAGATATCATCAAGATAGTACAGGTATGTATGATCCATTATTTATGAAAGGTACTGTATATTTATCCAAATCTGAGAAAATTCTTCCAAATCGTTCAATTTTTTTCTCAGTGTGGATTTTAAATATCATTGGAGATAACTCAACAGCACAAAAAATTTAGAAAACTCGGATATTTGTAATGGCGATAATCATTAATTAAAGATGATGAACTATTGACTTTTCTCTTAAAATTTTTCGATTGAATTATTAAACCCTTGAAGGTATCTGATTAGATGCCACTCAAACAGAAGTGATGTACAAGTCTGTAATAGTTTCAATATCAATAAATAGAATGCGATTGAAGTGATATTTTCAAGTGTATACAAGAAGTGGTTTCAGTCACTCAATTATTTCAAAAAGTTTCAGTGTTGACGCCAAAATTCTTCGTCGAGTTTATCCAGTTAATGCGGATCCCGTGGAGGAACGAGTGTAAGGATAAGAGGCTATTCGACTTTGAAATAGTCTCATTTCAGCTCATCCCTATTCACCAGCACTAGTCAAGTTTGTCTCGGAAGGAAAAACTTTGTTGAAACTTGAAGCGCTTATATGCATTGCTTCGAGAGATTGATACGGGTCGATTTTGTAGACCCGCCTGTATGAAAAATAAAGAAACCGAGCTGTACAGAGCGAGCATTCGTCCGTGAATTGCGTGCGTGTGTATATAACGCGAGGCTGGAGTTTAGCAACATGCAAAAGCCTCTGAGGCTCTTTGTTCGCTTGGAAATTTGGGTAAAGCTACACCCCGCAACTTGTTTGTTGCTCGAGTTTCTCGTACAAACACTATTCAAGTTTCTGTTTTGGACTCAGATGCAATATTACCGCGAGTGGGGCATACGGCGCAGCGCTTTGATAACATACACTCGAATGTGTATGTGCTTTCCACATGAGCTGACGTTCAAATTAAAATTGTGAAGTTTTATAAATGTGCGTTTACGAATGATTGATTACTTTCTTTCAAAACTCAGTGTTATGTCAGCGAAATTAGTAGGTGTCAAAATTATGCAAGATTTCATTCTTTCGTGGACTTACTCATGAGGGAACTTTTTAAACGATATCACTCATGTCACCTTCCTAACTTGGCAACACATAACGGGAAGTAACGAATGCGCATTGAGAATTTTGGAGAATTTCTAGATTGGCAAATTAATTGTTGAATGAATTGCATGAATTTGCTTGATTTTTCAGAAATTCATTGTTCTCAGACAAGCAGATGTATTGGACCTGCAATACGTTAACCCTCTATCAAATATTTCAGTCGGATTCGAAACCTCTCTTTTCGATTATGTGCCTGAAGTGCGCGCATGAGGGCTTGGAATTTTGCTATGTAATACCTCTTGTTGAATTTTGAAGAATGTTTTTGAGGGCCCTCGTAGTGAAGGACGGAAGTGCGAAATTCTGCTGCGTAATAGAGAGTGAAGTTCTCTGGAAATTCCGAATACAAGCCTTCAAATAATTTCACAAATATTCACGATGAAAATTTGGACTTTGAGAGAGTTGATCTATAAAATATTCAGTTTGTAGAATAATTTAATAATCAGCCATTGAACGAAGATAATCGTCATAGTTTTTAGGAAAAATTGCAACTTATTACAATCAAATCTCAGGATTAGTTCTCTGATCTGATACCGCGTGGAGAAAGTCATGCTTGAATACCTACATCTGCTCAATATCCTTTCGGGAACATTCATAAGAAATGGATAGTCAATTTTTTTAGAAAAATTTTATCATAATATGATCATCATCTCATCGTGAAAACATGAGCTGAAAATATCGTATAAATCGCGGTTGACTTCATTCTCCTGTATTTCATTCGCGGAGAAAGTTCGGCAAAATGACCCGAAAACTCATCCTTTTATGTTCACATTTATGGCATCGATAAATTTGCTCATGCACAACGTATTGCTCAATTGTCGAACGTGCACGCTTTTATGAGTTCCTTTGTAAAGATGCTCGTAAAATTTTGACTCTCTCAATCAAAGTCCCCAAAGCTGTGCATTCACATGAGAAAATTCGGGTTTTATTTGCTTTTGCTGAAACTCTTTATGAGTATTCATGATATAGACTCTCAACTGAGAATTTTTTTTATTCAAGAGACTCTTCCATAGCCGACCCTGTTTTCACTCCATTACCATCATTTAGATCGATGAATACTTTGATATCTCTGTTGAATTCTGCTTTGAAAATCATCGTTCGAAACTCCACAGAACCATCTTTGGTATTCAAAATTCTTGATTCTCCGCAGAGACATTGAATAATGACTCTTTCGTACGAATGAGTCTTAATTTCTCTATCCAATTCATGGATACCGATGGGTTGATTCGATGAACTACCCGATCGAATCGATAGTAAAACTTCTGTATTACTTCCTCCTGGTGATGTGAACCGTTGGATAATCAAAGTATTCAAACTTGTCTGAAATAACGCACAGCTCATTACTCAAGTTTCAACGATTGCAAAATCTTTTCAATCGAACTGAAAACTGAGATGTACAATGCCTGCAAAATCTACATATCTTGATGAAAGAAGATCTCAATAGCAAAAAGTTCATCCCGCCATCCGTTTTCCACGTGAACTCAAAAGACAAAGTTGAAGAGTTATTCTCATAGAACTAAGGAAGTATAGAAAAAAGAACAGATTGAAACGGTTACGTCTTCAAAGCAATGAAAAATTATGTCTACAGAGTGGCGCCATAGAAAGTGAGAGAAAAAAAGACGAGAGGCACTTTAAATTTGCAATGAGACTGTTCGGAGTGCTGCACTTACGTAAATAAAAGCTGTTCTCGTACGCGTGATTATTTCCCATCATAACATCTTCTTTCTCTCTTTCCTTCTGTCTTCAACTTTGAAAATTATGGCTTCGTCTACACAAATGGCATAAATATGGGCATACTTTGTGCAGGTTACGACAGCAAGCTTTCATTCATCACGAGGCAAAACACAAAGTTCAGAAAGGCCGATGCGATTCGGATGAGAAAGCGAGAAAGCGAGAGTTCAAGAATAATTTTGAAATTCATGAACTGGGTATAAATTCTGGTTGGGAGGATGAGCTTAAATAGATTTGAACTCAAACTTGAAGGATGTATAGTGGGATGTATACAACAATATTCTAAGTGATGTTTTTGTTCGCAACGTTTGGGATTCGGAGTGGATTATTATATCTGAGAAAATCCACCGATTAATTCATTGGTTTCGATCCAGATGAGTGTATACCCAAATATTAATCAATTCTGAGCCTATTATTCATCGCCGTTATGGATTATATTATTGAGAGTGGCATGCATCTAATGGATATCCTGAAAAAAGCAGTCATAATCGAGTGTTTTCCGACAGCCATTCCTCGTTTAATATCACACGCTGCATCACATACCAATCAAATTCGTCTGAATTCATCGCCTGTCATGGAAGATTCAGGATGACTAATTTCCTTTCTCAAAGGATTTTAATATTCATCTCTGATTGGGTATCCAATATAACTGAGAAAATCTCTTCCATTAGATGAATATTGATCCCTTGTTATTCTTGAAAGCCTTGTGAATAAATGATTAACCGACCGAACATCTTACTCAAATGTTTGCTTGATTTTTTCCACATGCAAGTGAAAATGCTTGGCTCGTAGCCAGACAATTCATTCCCTGCTTTCTGACCAATATGACGTACAAATTTCGAATTAGTAGCGCAAACTACGTCATCTGTCATCGACTCACATTATGTAAAATCCTAATGTTTCCTATCAAATCCGATTTTCTGAATTATCATGAACGACGGACATCTATATACGGGTGGTAGTCGAGATATGATCCAGAGGTTCTCAAGTCAAAGACAGCATTTTTTTTGCTTAGCTAGAAAATCGCTTTCTTATGCTGATGGAGAACGCTGGTGAATGAGCCATTACGCTCGCACTAATGCCAGGCTCAAACTGAGTAGTGGTGATGCATCATCTAGCCTAGACGCCATAAAACGTCAGCTCATTGGCCAAGTGGATGCTATACTGTGCAAATTGGATCGTCGTTGGCCAATTGCGAGTGTGTGAGTCACCTCCGTTTATCGAGGGAAAAAGTAGTCGTAAATCGTGGCTTATGCAGCTTCGCGTCATGCAACCGAGGTATTTTATATGATCAGGATTCTTCGTTGTTATGAGCTTCGTCAAGATTCTTATATGAAGGATTGACGCATAAATCATTGGGGATGATCATTTTTCCATCTTGGTAAGAAGATTAGGCTGAATCTGCATTAATTGGCTTTAGAAAAAAATACCGTTGCTGGAAGTCAAGGGGCTGTTATCACCGTTATTTGGGCAGAACTTTCGAGGATTGGAAGTGTATCAAAAAGAGCGATGTGCTCATCCTAGATAATACATTATATTCAGAATGATGCTTTAGTTTTTATCCATTTATGCTTGGATTATGCGTATACCTGGATGATATCTCCAGATTTTAACCAAACTTTTTCATTGCCGAGTGATTTCGACGGAGCCCGTTTCTAATATCCAACCTTGACTTCGTATTATTAAGCAGTGTTACTGTTTTTGAAATGTCAATAATCACAAATGGAACATTGCTTTAAAGAGCTGTCTTGTCTACTATACATATTCAATTTTGTGAATTTGAAAATGTTCATCTACGATCATGGAAGATCTATACGATGTGTATGGGTCTTTCATGATTCTTGAATTTTACATTTTCTCCATTAAACCAATGAAATCATTCCCAAGAGATAACGACGACTCATGTTATACATACATGGATTTCGAAGGAAAAAGTCTAGAAATGGAGCTTGAATTAAAGATTCGCATTGGATCCGATGTCGGAAGAGTATATCCTCGTTATTTACCAATGAGAGCATGCTGGATGTTCCTGAGAGTACATAAAATATGCCATTTGCGGAAAAAGATTCTTGCTCAAACCGATGTTTTTTCATATATTTCTGACGTGATCATGCGAATTTAAAAGGATTTCAAACTCATGGACTCTTGAAAATTAAACTGCTCTCAGCAGACTCTTAGAAAAGCCTCAATAGTGATATCTTGTATCTCTAAAGATCAGAGGAGAGAAATTTCGAATCTTGAAAGGCTTCACCAGAATCCATACCATGGCCGACTCAAGATTGAAAATTGAGGAGAGTAGTCCAACACATTAACGTCCAACAACCATACACAATGCAGATAACAGTAGAATATTAAACGACACTGCTCAAAATCGAATCTCAGAACCACAACCACCCTACCCTTTTGCCACTGAAATTCGTAATGCATTGAAACCCAAGGAGCGAACTCAGCACCACTGTATATAGCCACAATCCGAGCTATTTCGCAATCTCATGATTCTTATCTCGGCTCGGATATCTCGCCCTCCTCTACCGCAAGCACATTTCGGGCTTCTCCGATTCGAATCTCCGCAGCAATGAGCTCTGAGAAGGTCTCAGATGTTCCACGTCTTCATCGCAAAGCCTCGAGTTGCAACCAGATAGAATCGAAAGCTTTTCTTTATTCTTGCTTGAAATGATATCCCCTCAGCACACAGTTACCCTCTCGATTCGGCAACATATACACAATTCGTTCATCGGTTTGACGATATACGTGTTCGCTCTACACGTAAGGAATACATGCTGAACGAAATGAGGGGCTACAGAAGGAGAGAGTGAGGTGGTTACTGTATTATTAGATCCCGCAAGTAGTGCGTGTCCGTGTTTGGTCAGACGCGCTGACTGATGCGGTAAAGCTGATCATTCGGAGATTTTTTTTCTATCAATAGTCATTACTCTCGGAATCATCAAAGATTTTCATGCTCTTGCAAATTGCATTCATATTGAGATAGTTTTTTCTGAATGATCCCATGTAATCTTTCATTTTCGAAAAAAATTGGACCATTGAAAAACTGAGCTCAGGTAGCATTATTAACCAAGCGAGGAAATTCGCCCAAACATTTGCGAACGGGTTCCCTTTGGAACTAACTCGGGGAGGTTCAAGGAAACGGTGAGAAATTTGACCTGAAAACTCATCTTGGAGTACAAATTTCATCCCATGACATGATTTGCGAGGACTTGAAGATTTTGAGTGTGTTTACTCATGTCTGTCTGTTTCCAGTCTTATAATAGATGATCCCACACATTTCTGAATCTAACTGAACAACATCGATGAATTTTTCCAAAGATTCTTCATGAATGGTGTTCTCGTGGAGTTTTTGGAGTTTAACACTAAGATTTTACTGAGAATGTTTATGTGAGATTCCATGTAGAATTTTTTAAACGGATGGCTAGTTTTGGCTGCTCATCTCGACCATTCATAAAAATCTCCACGGAGTATCTAGTCGAGCACGGATGCATGTACTTGAATGCAGCCATACAAATGCAGGACAGACGTGTACAGGGCCATCGTCGTGGTGGAGGTCGAGGGTGGGCATATCACCCACCGTCCGTGTCACCGTCGTCGTCGTCAGTTTGTGACGTCACTTTGCGAGGTGCAGCGACCCCGCGGAAACTGCTTCTATCTCACTCTCTCACTCCCGATTTCATCTGTGCTCTCGTGTGACGTCAGCTGTTCTTCGAAGTATCCATGACAACGAATCGCGTGACGTAGCGTTATAGCATCGGTCTGATTCCGAGGTCGCACGCGTGCTTCGTGTGACGCGACGTTCCCACACACACATATACACACACTCACAAACAAAGATATATATGCTCATTTACGGGCGCGCGTCTACGAGTGCGTATATAAACAGAGCGTGCCGCAAATATATATCTATAAGCCTTCTTCTTGTATTATATGAGCTGCTGATGCTGCTTGGAAATTCTCCTCTCTTCTATATAGGCTATATATTATATCAAAGACCCTCGTCCTCGTAATAGACACGCCCGTATCGATTCTTATGTGCTAGAGAGATGAGCTACTTGGGTGGCATTTGGTATGGAGGCTGTGATGGGCACTTTTTTTTACTAGGCAGGCGAGATTTGATTTGACGGGTCGTTGTGCGCGCGGATGCTAATGCTGAGTTGGCAGAGGTTGCGGGTTTCTTGGCATTGCCGATTCGATTGTTAAAGTAGAATCTTTGAGGATCTTGATGGGGGAGTGGTGAGAGCACAGATGGATTATATCGCATGTTGGAGACTTCAGTTTCACTGAGGTTTGCTTCTTTGGTCCTGCTACCGTGAAAGATGCCGCAATGTCACGTTTGATTGATAGATTGTTGAAATATCGCGACTATGAGGAGTGACCCGCGAGGTTCAAAAACGTATTGGCTTCTCCGCAAGTTCCAACATGAATTTCTCCCACCGAGGGAGAGCGAGAAAATGCACACGTACGCTAAGTAGTGTTAGTTAGCCATGAGCATATGTGGAAATGAGTTTCCCATGGTGCTATAGTCTATGTATGTGTAACCACCGATGAGACCCTGTGTCTTGTTCTATTTCGGTAGTCGATCTCGAGACATCCCAAAGTACAGACGTGCATTCGAAGAGCCGTTCAATAAAAACAAAGAGAGTCGAACGGATTCCAAAGTTTTATCATTTACACATCCATAACCTGCGCAACAAAACAACAAATTCTACAGGTTATGGGCCCTGTCCCGTACATGTTAAAGTGATTGTGTAAATGTGAAATTCGCGCACTGTGCCAGTTAAAAAAAGTGCTAACTCCAAAGCCACGTGCACGCCGTGGATCGGAGCAAGACGCTCTACACTCAAACACCACAAAATATTTAGGTGAAAAATGGACTGCGCACTTGCGAAAAAGTGCACGCATGAAGGACACATCAAATAGTGCGCGTGAAAGTGCAGTTTGAAATTGTACAAAATGACGCAATTACCACGCGGCCAAGTACGCGGGATGAAATCTACGTCGCAGCACAGCAGCGTCGTCGATCGCGCAGCGCGAGGAGGCGCGCGCACCCTACCCAAGGGCTTGCTTATGTTGCCCATGGTACAGCAACGACCTGCTGTGCGGCTGGCAAGATCTCACGCACCCCAGCAGCGCATATATCGCGGGGAGATCGAGAGATGTGTACTATGGATATGTACGCCTACTACTATACCTCGCTATGGCACATACATCCGAAACACAACGATGGTTTATTGTGTGGCGCATATAATCAAGTCCTCTACAGACCAGCCGAATCAATTGGAATCACCATTGATGATTTCGGATAAGTAATAGCATTTACATTTCCATGATAGATGGAAGATTCATAAATGATCAAAATGAGCGAGAGCTGAAAATGCGTACTTTTGCTGGATAAAAAGTTTCTATCAGCCCCATAAAAGAAGTCCCAAAATATCAAATTGGGAAGATCGAGTTTCACTTGAACTCGACTGGAATTCTCAAAAAAGGAGAGATCGTTCCAAACCGGTTGAATAACAAAATGATTTCAGATTACTAATGCTTTATATTTATTTCCAGTGAATGGGAAATGAGCATGAAATACGATTGAGAATATTCTGAAATTATGGAAGATGCTCTCTAACCTTTTGACAGAATTATGATCAACATGCAATGAAAAAATGCAGTGGTAATACATACATCTATACGAAATGAGACAAATTCAAGTTGGTACTTCAGATGATCTATCAATATTATGACGACAACATGAGGAATATTTTACCCCTTCAACTGATGAGAAGCTGAATCTGGAATTCGCCAAATTCGTCATCATAAAATTGAATCTGAACTACTTGACACTGTAAGTACACAATATGTTGAAAGCAAGACAGGATGTTATATCCTTGTTAAAATCAGATGAATATCTAATGCTCCACATTCTCATAAATGGTTCAATCGAATGGAAACTCCACAATTGAATTATTTTGAATGATATGAAGCTTATGTGAATCAGACTAAGCACACTCCTCATTTCTCTGTTTTGATCCATGTATTGAAAATCATTACCCAACATAGTGGAGATTACTCCACCTTTACTTGTTCCAAAAGTCATTATTTGTTATCACAATGACTAATACATCTCATGTGAAGGACATTTCATCTCATCTTTCTTAAAGGTAATTGAGAGTCGTCTTTATGTAACGGTAATAGAACCATGTTCTGCAAGACAAAAGTCATTCAGAATAAACTGTGACAAAATCATTGCATATGAGTGGAATAGATACTAATCCAATCAATCCATTTCGGATAGAGAGTCATTGATAACAGAGATGACAAAGTCCATAAGAATCTGATGGATTGCTCATCATGAGATCTAAATTCGCATGAACTCATTCTTGGGTTATCTCTTATTACACTCATTTCCAACCTACATTGAGATTCCTGGATGATTCAATAGAGCCCCAGCTCATAGACGAGATTCACAATAATACTTCTTCTTAAAAGCCAGAATGTCAAACCATAGTATCTACCTCACGAAGTATGCAAAGCCTGCATAGGCGATGCAAATTCCAATGTGATATTAATTTTGGCATAGTCAAATCTAAAGTAGTCCAAATCCTACACGTGGAACAAGGTTGCTCGTCTTGACACAAATAATCGAGCAATGACTCTCGTTCTATCTTAGATGAAAACGATAATGACTAGGAACATTTTCATATCAAGGTGATAATGAGAATCACTGCCATACGATAGTTAATTCTCCAAATCAATGAGAAATTGAGAATGAGAGAAGAAAGATAGGTCGATTCATTCTTTACACGTGAATGAACTTTGTCAGAGTCATGTGAGACCCATTCGAGGCTGAGCCTATTAAGTCTATCCCCCTCACTGAAAAACGAGTGCCTCTGAGAGTAAAAGATCCAAGTACAGTTTATGCAGAAGGGAACCGCCTCGCAAATCATAGAAATAAGTCAATCTGAACTGATGCCTCTGAACACTATTGTCAAGCAATCAGAGTGAACTTATTAAAATCCGAACAGAATAAATATCAGTCCCTGGAAGCTGTGGCATTCTGAATGCGAATCAAACGCAGAGCAAACTGATGGGTCAAACATGTGATAAGGATCTACATCCGAACTGATGCCTCTGAACACTATTGTCAAGCATCCAGAGTCAACTGATCGATAAGATAAAATATGAAATCAAAATCAGTAAACTTAAAATGATGCCTCTGAACTGGAAGGTCAAGCAATCATCGAAAACTGATAGTTCTGACAAAGATTTCTAGACGACCGAAGAATTGAAAAATTCATAAAATAGCGAAAAGCCACACGGCTTTGAATCACAAAACGCTAGAAATATGAATTCTCTCAAAATATTTTAGGAGCAAATATGTACGCCCTGGAGCGTATTAAATATAAATGTGGGGAAATGAAACAAAGCAGATATTTTGCATCTACTTAATATTCTGGAAACAAGTAAAGTCTGACATAAATTAACCAGACAAGATGCAATATATCCTAATCATCATAGAATATGGATCATGAATAGATTCACAGATGTTCGATTCAAACGACAAAAAATCTGCACCATGTAAAGTTCAGAAGAGATTTCATTGGAGCTAATTGAAATAGTAGCCTAATAACATTATGTATACTAGAACAGAAAACTAGTCAAATCCGAACTTTCATGATCGAATCATGATAAGACCATGGCTCATGAAAATGGCCGAAAATTGCTCCATGGAAACTCCATGAAACTAAATCCTCTTTGATAATGAGATTTGGCACTTAGAGAAACAATATACTGAAGTGATTCAATGCTCATGATAGATTAGAAACAGTACAAAAGGGTTCAGGACTTTATATATCCATTTTAGTCCTCGTTACATATTAAATTCTGAAGATCCCAAATGAGAATTTTTTCAAAACTCAGATGAATCTTTGTGACAGTCATTAGCATAATCAATCTGAATGCATTTTCTGAACATGATTGGATCTCGTCGTAATTATGCAATCACTCTCGTAGAAATCTGAAGGTATTCAATGTTATATTGATATAATCCTAGCCTAAATCAAACGAGAGAGTATGTTACAGGTCCCAAGCAAAGTGAATTAAAATTTGAAATTATCTACCTATTTTTTGCTTCATGATTAATCGATAGAATTAAATCAATGCATCACAATTGTTGCCAATCACAAGTATTTGATTTGTAGATGAGAAAATGAAACTCATGAACAAACTCGATACATTTTTGAGGGGGGCAATGAGAATAATTAAAAGCATTCAAGTCAAAAATATATCTCCTTTGTAACCTCTGGTTCTGCCTTAGGTTATTGGATTAGTGCTAATTTGAGGGGGCGATTGTGACAAGATACGTTGCAAAAGCTCAACTCAACATAGGTGCAATCAATTAGACCTCTTGATGGTACTTTTGATTTTTTTATACGACTCCTTCGGAGGTCATGTGCAATTGCAAAGCACTAGCATAGAATTTCCAAGTACTAATCGACTGAATGCTGCCCATCAAATAAAAAAAAAAAAATAGATACATTATATTTTCTTCTTCTGAAAGAAGAAAACCCCAAGTACATGACGCAAACTCATCAAGCATTAAATAGGAAAACAAAATTAAAAATTCACTTGAGAGAAACTCACAAATTATATTCGTTATGAATTTCATTATTTGGATCCCTATCTTGATGAAGATCCATGAAGAAATGGAAGTGAGCATGTACTGTCAATTTAAGAGTTAAAAATGAGCAAATAGAATCTGAACTTCAGAATGATTTTTATTAAAGATCAATGCCATGGTACTTTACTCGAAGAAAGATCACGACTTCAATCATTTCTGAGTTTCACAAATGGTGATGCGATTGAGACAGGACATCGGGGGATCAATAATCTACGAAGCCTAGTCCTAAAAATAGCTTGCCTTCATCAAGTTGAAGCATCATCGCATTTTCTTTTATTGAGCGTTGAATTATGAGGAATGATGAATCACAAATAAAATTGGTCAAGTAAAGCCAATAATCCTATCAACAAAGAATGCAAGATTGAGAGTCTCGTAAGAATGATTGAATCAAGAGAATTGAGGAATTATACTCTATGAAGTAAAGTCATGATCATTAGATGATGAATGAAACCAATTGAACTATGAAACTTGAGGAATTAAAGTCTGTGAAATGGAACTATATAATATATATATAAACTATATATGTATGATTGTACTATGATGAATTGCATATGTACTGTGTACTATATAATGCACAATTCCTGTATATTTAAAAATAATGGAATGAATCGATAATATGTCGTATGATTCTATTTTGATTGTTCCACAATGGAACGATGGTCGGTCAAGGTTTTCTGGGTTTCCCTTGATCCACGCAACGAATGTTGGACCATCTGTAATTTATTTCCCAGGAGGCACGAAGAATCACGTCTGTACAAATTTCTTATGGAATACGAATGTGTCTTGTGAAAATAATATTTCTGGTTACCTAGTCAAATAATGAAAACGTGCAAAATGAAGCCTATCCATTTTTGAGGGGGCGTGTTGAAATATCGCGACTATGAGGAGTGACCCGCGAGGTTCAAAAACGTATTGGCTTCTCCGCAAGTTCCAACATGAATTTCTCCCACCGAGGGAGAGCGAGAAAATGCACACGTACGCTAAGTAGTGTTAGTTAGCCATGAGCATATGTGGAAATGAGTTTCCCATGGTGCTATAGTCTATGTATGTGTAACCACCGATGAGACCCTGTGTCTTGTTCTATTTCGGTAGTCGATCTCGAGACATCCCAAAGTACAGACGTGCATTCGAAGAGCCGTTCAATAAAAACAAAGAGAGTCGAACGGATTCCAAAGTTTTATCATTTACACATCCATAACCTGCGCAACAAAACAACAATTTCTACATAGATATACTTGAATAGAAGAGTTGAAAATACTGTACGTCAAAGTCGATTGGAGATTGATTCATCATATTACTCGCAAATGTATGAGTTTCTGAAGTTGGGAATCAGGGAATAGAACTGATCTGAATTACTTGCATCATGGAGATGTCACATCGTCACAATTCGATTTGAATTTCTTCGGAATATGTAGATCAGGCATTTCGAGACAATAGTTACAATTTTGTTCCCAGCGCATACTTGGTGACATTCATCACGAGACAAAATTTTGTAGTAGTTCGTTGAATGCTTCTAGATTGATTTGAAAAGTGATGATTTGCCAGACTTGAAATAAACTTTCACCAAACCACTCAGGAAATACTTCAACGATCAATTTGGAATATTCTACAGTAGAGTATCTCGCTAAATATTTGCGTAAACTCGTAGCTGGTTCTTCGAGATTTGATGTGGTTTCTACGATGTACGTAGTAACGACTCCTGGGAAGTTATAACTTTCGCATGCTGTTGAATAATGTTCAATCAGGATGCAATACTTACGAGTAATCAATATCGCTAATCCAAGTATAGTGGAGAGATTGTGAAAATTTTCTTCTCTTTTTGAGTAGTTGCCAACCACACAAAATACAAGCCATTTACTGGCTAGTCGCGCTGGCATCACAAATGCTTCTTTTTAATGGAGGAAATTGTTTTTGCAGTAGGATTTTGTAGAAAAATGGTATATCTGGGTTTGATCTCTCTTTCTTTCGCGATTGAATTATCCATCCTCCGTGCGTACATGAATTTGGGTCATGCTGTTGTTATTTCAACGAGATTCCTCATTTTTAGTAAAAACCTTCTGATAAGAGAGATATGTATGGCTTGCAGTCTAGTCTGAGCATTCGGGGTTACAAGCTATCAAAAATAAATCGTTCATTATTGTATTTTGATAGATAAATTTGGGCTAACCCACAATATTGATTACTTCGATGGTAGCTACACAAGAATCCGTGGGGCCTAAATTATTGTAGTCCGTGGAAACTACATTTTGGCTCTTACTATTTAAAATTTTTAGAATAATTTGTTCACGGATTGACGTGAGACTCAACTACCAACTGTTTTTCAATAGAATAAGTGGCCAAAAATCGAATGGAAAGGTTTGCAGCTCCCTATATAGTCAGAATTGGAGGCCCTTAGTCGGTCCGTGTCAGTTTTTGCGATAATTTTCATATGCCAAAATTAAAGTGAAAGTCAGTAATGAGATTGAAGATTCATAATTCATGATTGGAAGAAAGAATGATATTCAGATTACTTATGGGACCCTGTTACATTTAATCAATAGTTCTTGATAGAATTTTCTCTACAATGTTGTAGACACCAAAACGTCGGAAAATTGCAAAAAAAATTCATTCATGTCCATTAGTGAGAGAGTTTTTGCATTATATGTGCGACAGGTGCCAGATAGTTGCTCATAATACTGATAGATTTATGATCTGATTCCGTAGAATATTTGTAAAAGCTACGAGAAAATTAGTAAGGCAGTGCTTTCGAAGGGTGCGTGGGGGCGGGGCGGGGTCCAGGGGTGCAACCCTTGGTGGAGGTCCAGGGGGCGAAGCCCCGGCGGGGGGGCGTAGGGCGGAGCCCCCCACATAGTAAAAATTTCTGATATAAGTGCATTATATTTGAATAAAAATTCAACTCAATTTCGGGAGAAATTTGATTTTCGTACATATTTTCAAATAGAATGATCTATCTACTTCCTTTTTAGTCTCACACGATCTCAGATTTGAGCTACTAATAATCATAAAATAGTCCAAGGAAGCAAAAAAATCTGTAAATCATGACCCGTCATACGGCAAATTCCAAATTCATGTTATCCCACGAAACACTCAAATTTCAAAGCAACTCAAAATGGGATTTTCAATCGTAATTTCGATCGTAGAGATGTTTTTCGATGAAAATCCAGTAGAATTCGGTTATAACGAGTCCGGTAATAACGAGAATCCGGTTATAACGAGCAAATTTGGAAAATTTGGTTGGCCACCATATCGACGCCTCTTACGAAGATTAACACATCCGCTAACGCCCACGAAGAAAAAAACGGTGGCCGAAGATTAGCATTTGCTTTGTTACGGCCACGAAGATTAACACTTACTGTGTACGCCACGAAGATCAACACTTACGCCTCAGCGCCACGAAGATTATCTCTTACTGCTTAAGACTATGAAGAGTAACACTTACTTCTCAAACTGCACGAAGATTAACACATTCGCGCATTTTTTTAAACGCTTTTATTGCACTCGACCGAGCACCAGTTCGTCAGTTTTTGTCATCTAGTGAACACCTTCGACATTCTCTATGTATTCGTTCATCGGTGTACTGGTGAATGAGGTATTTTCCAAATCAGTGTGTGTAATCTAGAGAAAATACTTCATTGCCCAATTGAGTGTCGAGTGTCTTTGTAGCGATCCGTATGTTAATTCGTTCATTTCGTTTCTCTTGTGTGCGTGTCCTAATAATAAACATCGCTAATCAAATCAGTCGCACACGCGTTTCGTGTTTCGTGGAATCGTTCATGAGTATGTGTGCGTGTATTATGTAGGGCATATATATATATATAAGCTATAGCCATAAGTGAGAGACATATGTCTACCAAAGTGCCTGCTGCATTCAATTCTCAATTCAGTTTCCGAAATCTGAGTGACTCGCGACATAGTGGCGCCATATATGTATAGGGCTTATGCGAGCTGCCCAGCACACGCGTCTTCGCTATATTAGTTTCTTATAATATGCATCGTTTGTCGTGTATAGTGCAATTTTTTTAAGCAATTTTCACTGCTCAACTAAATCACTCTGCCGAATTCTCCCGCAAATTCTACAACGTTTCTTCGCGTGGTGAATAGAAGCGTTTCTTAAAAATTCTTTTTTAACCTCTACTTATTCCGGAAGAGACGAAGACTATAAGTATCCCGTCTTGAGGCCACAGAAAGTAACACATTCTCCTTAGCGGCACGAAAATGAACACATTCGTAGACTTCATTCTTGAAGGAACGGAGATTGTACGTGCTTCGTCTTGAACGAAATACTTACAGTTTCCGTCCCTACATACATGAAGTCTACGGATGCGTTAATTTTCGTGCCGCTAAAGAGAATGTGTTTTTTTTTCGCGGCCCTCAGACGAAATAATTGGTCTCCGTCCATTTGAACGAGAACTTGTGCAAGTATGTTAAAGTCTCCATACCGTTCAGGAGTAAGGCTAGTTTCATGGGCCGTTGAGCAGTAAGTGTTAGTCTTCGTGCCGCTAAGGAGTAAGTGTTAGTCTTCGTGCCCCTAAGGATTAAGTGTTAGTTTTCGTGAACCTAAGGAGAATCAATTAATCTTCGTGTTCTCAACAAATAAATGTTAATCTTCGCCAGTCACAAGAAAAGAGGTGTTCATCTTCGTAAGAGGCGTCGATATAATGTATGTGCAAACAGGTCCGGCTATAACGATCCGGATATAAAGAGAATTCGGTTATAACGAGCAAAAATTCTAGTAAGATTTGGTTTCGGCACCGGCTATACCGAGCAAATCGATGTGAAAGCCGTTCAACTATGAGTTTGAGAGCCTAAGACTCGAGGTGAATACGAGTATCAATGCGAATACACGTGCGGTATGATTCTATTAGTGAGCGATATGGATAGACGGAATACAAGGATTATACATTTCATGACGAATACAACCTGGTAAACTTTGACGCAAAATTAAAATTTCTCAGTTACAATTTTTCATTTTTCCATCATGTGTACTAGTCCATGTTTCATCTTGCGGTTCTTTCAATTTATGACAAATGCGAATTCCTAAATATGATATGTTCATAACGCTATGTGGATTAATCCACATCTACGTCATTATCGTCCCGTCATCGTATTCTAAATGTTATAGTTATTTAAATTCTTGATGAGAGAGACCTTACAAACTCAAGATTAGTTTTTTACCACCCATCAAGGATAGTTGTAACGAAATCATATGAATTTGGGCCGCGACAAATGCAGAGTCCGGTTATAACGAGCATTTTTCTTCGGTCCCTTGAAGCTCGTTATGACCGAATTCTACTGTAAATGATTTTAATCGAGAAAATAATGAGAGGCTCAATATCGAGAAAAATATCCGCCCCTGGATCTAGGATCGAACTGGGAACCTTCTTCTTGCCGAGAAGATGCTCTAACATCTTAGCTATCTGGGGCTCGACATCACGTCTCTATCTCAATCTAATGGTAATGCAAACTGTGATTAGCAAAACAACTTGAAGAGTATTCAAATATTGCCAATAAGTCAAGAAATTTACAAAAACCAGCTAAATTTCGTGGTCATCACAATTTTCCGATGATAGATATCCGTTCTGCGTTCTTTCCTAAGGAGCCGCGCGGAAAAGTTACTTTTCCGCACAGTTTCACTTTTCCGCAATGGACCCACGCGGAAAAGTAGGCTCGTACTTTTCCACACTCATTTCCGCACGCAAAACTGTGCGGAAAAGTAACTTTTCTGTACAGATTCAAGCACGCAAGCACAAAATAGTAGATTTCGCACCGAGATCATGAGTTTGTAGTTCGCTTCTGAGCGATCGGTTTCCGGCCCGAGCCGCAGGCGAGGGTCGAAATAATCGCTCGGAAGCGGGGAACCTCATGACCGAGGCGCGAATGCTATTTTATGCAATTTTGTAAGCACTCAAACATCGGAAAATTGCGTAAAGTAACTTTTCCGCACTGATTTTCCACTTTCTCTCACAATTTGTCAAAATAGTACATTTCAATACGCGGGTGTAAAACTTATTTTTCCACCCTTGTATCGAATGCTATTTTTTGCAATTTTCCGATGTATGGGCGCCTACAAAATTGTAAAAAATAGTACTCGCAACTTGTTCATGAGGTTCGCCGCTTCCGAGCGATTATTTCGACCTTCGCCTGCGGCTCAGGCCGAAAACCAATCGCTCAGAAGCGAGCTACAACCTCATAAACTCGGTGCGAAATCTACTATTTTGACAACTTGTGAGAGAAAGTGGGAAATCATTGTCGAAAAGGTACTTTCTCGCACAGTGTGTCAAAAAATAGTATTCGATACACGGGTGTAAAACTTATTTTTCGCATCCTCGTGTTGATTCCGACCTTCACCTACGGCTCAGGCCGGAAACCCAACACTCGGACGCGAAAAAAAGTTTTTCCACCCTTGTATCGAAATGTACTATACTCCTTAGCTCTATGAATTAATTAGGTTAATCCAAGAACCACCCTCGAGAATTCAAAATATTCCTTAAAACATTCTCCTTTACGGTTCTTTCAATTCATCAGGCAGTTATTAGATGATTAAAAAAAGGCTCATTCCGACCTCATTGGAGCAATTATTGAATGAAACCTGTTTGTTCGTGACTTGCGATACCGGCTACGTCTTTGCATAACTCCAAAGCTCAGGACTTCAGAAAATTCAATCCAGTGAAGTGAGAATTTTTTAAAGCGAGAGTTTCCCCTGCTGTGTGTGATATTGTAACACCCTCCAAGAATAAAAAGGTCGCTCGGCGTTAAAATGAGCCAAGTAACCCTGAGAGTCGCAAACGGCAGATAATCGAAGGTTTTTTTCTGTTTTCCACCTCCGCTTGTCTTTCTATACAGTTCTACATGGTTGTGGTAGCGCACCCACTTATTCAGAGTTGCGCGTAGGAAGCAATATCCCATTCACGTTATGCTTATTCACGCACACACAGGTACCCACCGCGTGAATCCTCTCAAGGGCGTGCGAGCTAATGCCTTGAACTCGATACTCTCTCTCTCACACCATCTCCCTCTGTAAGAGCTAGAAGATTTCGCGTATCTATGTTGAAGGCTACAAATTGCGTCTTTCCTATATTTATTGTATATATTATGCTTCATGAGTCACGTTGATCCTCTATTGTCTTTATTTTGATTCTCAATCCAAGAAACTGTCGGCACCAATCACTTAGATCAGCTTAATTTGTGATAATGTTTCCCAAGCTCGACTTGCGGGGCTTTTCGATGGACGAGGGGTTTTGGTTGATGATTGCTTTACCCCTTGCGGCATACATTTAATGAAGAAACCAATTTCCATGTAAATTGATGCATAGGATTTTTCGGGATTGCTAATCACGAAATTGTAGTCACATTGGAAGTTCAAAATGACATGTCCAAGATGGCGACAGAAATTGAAAAATCCTTGGATCTGCTGAAAAATGTTGTACCAGGGTTTTGGGATTGCTGATCACAATAATGTAGTCAGATTTTGGAAAATTTAAAATGATGGATCCAATATAGTGGAAAAAATCAAAATTACTTGATTCTTGGTGAATATTCTTACACTGGGGTTTTTGGGGTTGCTGACCACGAGAATCAAGTCAGGTTCCAAAACATAATGCAGATGTGTCTGAATGGCGAGTGAAGTTTGCAATCGCATCGGGTTTTGGTCACGTCCAGCAATTTTCTGTATTTTTGTACCACCTTGAATCCGCCATTATGAGTTTCGTAAATCTGATTCCATTTTTTTGAGCAGTGAACCCAAAACCCACAGTAGAAAGTTCTCCAACCAAAACCAAGGATTTTCCAATTTTCTGGCCATCGTCTTTGATAGACCATTTTGAATTTTGTCATCGAAATTTTTTCATCGAAAATCGACAAGTATGACGCGTTTGTTGGTTAATATGACAAATTTATAAGCTAATACCGATCCGAGTGTGATGCCAAACTCAACCTCAATGATTTTTTGAGCCAATTTTATGAAAAACTCGGTAAGAATGCATGAATTGGTCTTTGAGGAAGCCGAAACGAAGAAAATAGGCGGTCGCCACAGTGACCACAATGCCGCAAAGGATCGGTTGAAGAATGATATATGTATAGCCGTCCTTTTGTACTCCTATGAATTTCATGCCTGTAAATAGCATAGTTTGAACATTTCCAAATCGTGGACTTCTGCAATATCATTTTATCCATGACCTGGAGGATGTTTCATGAAAAAGCAAGTTCTTCTGTGGATTTAGTCTTGATTGTAACAACTCAGAATTAAGTGAAATCAAAAAATAATTCTGTGTTTTTTTTCGAGTGTACATTTAAAATTCAGGCTGTAGTTGAAAATTTGTCTGAAGAAAATTCCATGTTTATTCGCTATCCTTTAGTGATCAGTCCCTTCCACCTCATCCATTTCGATATAGCAATCCAAATATGACGTACTCTTCTGCAATCAATCGAAATTCCAATGTGTTCATCGAGATCAGATCCAACGGAAAATTCCAGCAATGGTAGCGCAAGCAGGCAAATGTCATGTACTTTATTGCTCAATATTTGGGATATTGATAATTGTTTTCATCTCACCCAATCCATACTTACTGTTGTAACTGCATTTGATGTAATTCAGTTTGTTAAGATCGCAGATGACTGATCATAGATCTTTACATTTGACATTATTTTGTACATTGTAAATCATAGCCCATATCGATTTCATAGTCCTGCTACTGATCAGTGTGATTCATACTCGTCTATTATATGGTATAATAAAATGAAATAAAAATAAAATGGGATGAATGAATGTTTTTTTTCGATGAAACATGGCTACATCTCGATTAAAAAATTTGTTCAATGAATGATATTGTGTCGAAGCAAGTACGTCAAAATATCCAGTCGTGAGGTGCGAATCACTCCCCCTCTATCTTTATCCATCGCACGATAAAGTCAAGAAAATACTCACATTTTCCCCTCATCTTTGCCGCTTTGTTATTTTTTTTCCAAGAGCTACCTCTCACGACCGGAAAGTACGACGCACCTCATTTCGTAACGTATCCCTTGCGGCAGTGGGGACAAGCGCTCGCCTTATCGGATACAAGATCGCAAGGCGGACAGGCAAGCAGGTGCGGCCGTGGATCTCAGGGGAGATTTATGCCTCGGCTGATGGGGCGGAGCTTGGATATGAATAGAGAGGGATATGCGTTTTGTCGCTCGCTTATATACTTTGTACTTTCCTTTTCTTTCCTCGAGAGTGAGTTTTATCCCGATATCGCACGACACCTGAATCACTAGACAGGCTAAATTTTAACTGATTCAGAGAGGAAGTGAGCAACTATTGTTATCGGAAAATGCACCCTCTTGGGAAACTCAACAACGTTCATCTGAGCTCTCTGAACTTGGCAGACGGATAACTTTTAGACTGGAAAGTTTTGGTGTATGTTCAGTATTTGACTTTGGGATTCACCCAAATGTTTGTGTTCTTCATGAATCCGATCAAAGACTTGAGACATCTTGAACTCGAACAATGGAAAACAAAACATGAATGATGTATCAAATCTGATACAAATTGCATCGAATCAATAGGATGTCAGTGGTTCGTTGGAATTTGTTCTGAATTTAATGATAGGAACGAAAATCATTTCAGAAACTGCGGGTTTTTACAGAGGCGCGAGGAGTTATTTTCATTTTCTTCCCTCTTCAGTATGGACCTGTTTTTAAGTAATTTACGGTTCCAACTGATTGATTTCAGAAGTGGGACTCCCCTACACACTTAGTACCCCACCATCATCTCAAGATATGATTTATCGCTTGTTTTCCCCAGAGCGTCTTTTGGCTCATCTACAGACGCAAGCATCGTACCTACTCTTGTCTGACCATACCTCTGTTCTACTACTTGACGACTCATTCTCATCTATAGACTTCCCACCATATATACTCCTATTGTGAATATTCAAGCCACGGGAGTACCAATAGCCTCGTTACTTCTCAAATGTACGACAAAACCCAATATTCGGGCGTGGCTGACCTAACAAGGCTATTACTACTTGGAATCCGAGAGAGACATAGACAGAGAGCTCACTCACGCCTCTTGGCTAATTAAGGCATGGAGGACCAAAATTGTCCCCAGGCTTCTGTGCTCGTTACTTTATTTGTCGTCATTCGAAACCTTCCACCTTCCCCTCCTTTCTCATTCAGTTTGCAAGTAGTTCAACCCAGGTATGACAGAAATTCTCGTTGCACACGGATATGGCTGAAACGACTATGACGATGCTTCCGCGATGTGGTTCTGTCTCTTGGGAAAGTACTGGTGGTGATGGTGCTTCTGTATAGCGTCACGCTTCAACGGAGCCTCATCGGAGAGAGGCCTCTTTTCTCTTCTCTCGAGTATGAATTGTGGATACGTGTGCGGGCCTGAGAACACGTACGCCTCTTTTTCTGTGACCCCGTTATTCTCCCTCGGGCTATTCGCGTATATACTGTACACGCTCAGGATGGAAGAGGATATAATGCCTCGTTTGACGCTTTCCAGCAAATTTTCTCACTTACCTTCTTGAGCGAGCCTCGTTCTTTCTATTCTTAGTGATGCTTCATTACGCGATTTGCCACTTCTTGTCGGGAATGTTGGTATTGTGTTTATGAGCCGTGAAGCACTGGTGAAGGTTGAAAAGGGTTTCACAGAGATAATCACATATCCAAATGTTGGAAATTATATGATGACTGTTCTCAGCAGACCTTATCTGTGTTTTACGTGGTTTTTCTTCAAGGTGTCTTCAAGGTGGAAAATTAATTCGTTCAAGAGCTCATCGAATACTTTTCTGAGGTGATATTAAAGGAACGATGGCGAGATAAAAATGTTGAGGCGTTCTTTATTCTGCATTTTCATCTAGTTTTCATGTGAACCCCGAAATGTTTCTCGTATCGACAGAGGTGTTTTTAGAATTTTCCGGATTCTTCGGGAATATCTTAGCTTCATCACAATTCATTGAAATCATGTGAATGACCACCACAAGGAACAAACTGAATGGGTTGAGTCGATGTGAGAAATTTTCAGAGAGATGAGATACTCAAGTACCTTACTTCATCTCATATATTTAGATTTGCAATGCTTAATTTAAGCGATGACGAATGGATATATTTGCATTGAAACTTTCAACACCGCAAAATTGGATAATTCAGGCTGGGTTGTAAGTGATCCGGGCCACATTCTGGGAATTAGACTTTTTTAGTCGAAACTTTTGACTCGTGAATTATACAGAGCTTTCGAAGAGCTCTCTCCAAAGTCTTGCGTCACTGCTACATTTCTAAGCATTCTAAACGTTTGTCCATCAACTCTCTTGGTCTTGGTTTCTTGAAAATTAGAGAGAAATCCCGCATTTATCGACCTTCCAAACTTCCATCTTATTCTCCACGTAAAAAGACGCCATGAATCCCAACACATCATTTCGTTGTTGTTCGTGATGCCAACATCAAGATCTAATGGAAGCAAGGGTCTCAAAGATTTTTAACTCTCCGAAAGTAGGAGTGAAATCGAAATGCTGTGAGTTTGGGCTGTGACGGGATCATTTGGGCCATTCAGAACAGCTTCACCATGAGGCGCTACTTATTGTTGTTTTGTCTTCAGAAACATGAAATCAACAAAGCTTTCGATCCTATCGTTCACAGGTGAATTCAGACCTTTCAATTGTTTCATTAGGTGAATGCTTACATTTCAGTCTCAACGATTACTGGCTATATTTCTGATGCTTCAATGAGGGATATTCCTCCAAAATCCACTCTAATCTTTCAGTTTCCAATCTCTAAACCACATTGACGACTACTTCTCTAGCAGCCGAAGGAAGGGGTGTCTATTCAAGAAACATGGAGCTACACGACCGTAAAGACACCGTCCGGATGAAAATCATCCCCAAGCAAATTTGCACAAAAATGTCTGCAGTGAGTCAGAAGTAGAAGAATATCTTGAAGGCAAGCTTACAAATTTAGCAAAGTTCCTAGGTCGACTCTTCAGGGAAAATTGGAATCAAATGGAGTAGTCCGCAACATTATCAATTGACCTGTGATGCTGACAGAAAATAAGGAACTGAAAGTCGATTCATTTTGTTGGAATCTTGTCTCTCTTGTGTAATTCTCAAAATAAACTACATCTAATGATACTCGTGAGACCTTCTGAAATATTAGAGATCATAACAAGAACTCCAACGTGGCTTTAAACAAGTAAATTCCGACCGATAAGCTCTATCTGCTAGAGGGTGGCTCGAACTACCCCACTGATGGGGGTTGTTAAGGGGCATGCTATTCTCTCAGAAGGATTAATCTCATTAATTTCGATCTCAATTCTGAGCTGGGCATTGGATTCCTAAAATCAAGACTTTCTGCGCTTCGAAAGCCTTCGTAGTCCTATCCCAGCCAAAATTTTGGTGGTTAGAAGGTCAAAACTGGATCCGAATTACTCGATTTCGGTTTTTTGGTAATTAGTTTCCTGCAGAAGACCCTCTCTTCATGATCTCTAAAATTTGCTAGAACAATTTACTCTCTACACATGAATTAGTGAGGAGTGATCCCATTCAGTGCATTTTTACTAAATCTTAGACGAATCCACTAGAAGTAAACTGACTCCCACTGAATTCAGCAAAATTTTCTGATTTCAATCAATTTTCACTGATTCATGCGGAGAGAGTATAAGCTATTGTTTGAATTCAGAGACATGATTCACATTCTTATACTCGGATCATGTAATTCTTATCTAGCCTCTACCGGCTTTGAGAATAAACGGGGACAATCCTGACCTCCATAAAACTTTTTATGATTACTTATTCAATATCCACACGGAAGGGAAATCTTCTTTCTACCCACTGCATGAATCAAAGGGGAAACTGGATTGCAACCGTTTGAATCTTCTTGGCGTGTAGCGAGGCAATATCTCTATTTGCCTTGCCAATGTTGACTCTTTCTTTCGAACAGGATTTCTTTTCATATCACAAGTTAAAATGAGGAAAATATTCTCTGTGAGACACTCGTAAGTATTTGCTCGCTTTCCGCTTAAATCTTTTGATCAAAAATGTCAAAAAACCTTAGAATCATGTATGAAAGATTGTTCAGCCGGAGGAGTTTCTTCGAAATATAAGGAACAACTCTGCAGCAGACATCAAAAATTTTACTCATATACTGGAGTGGGTATTTAAATTCAATTAATTATTTTCATGGAGTCCTAATGTTTCAGATGATTTTGAAAGACTCGCTTTCTTTTGAGTACTATAGATCACTTTCAAGATCGACTTGTTACATTCATCACTTTCAGTACATGCAATCGTCTGCACAAATACTTACATCAACCGCAAAGGAATCGTTTGTGTATTATCCATTTAACTCATCCTTAGCTCCTTTATAAAAATTTGACTTGGAAATCTGCCCACAGATTTAAACTTTATTATCAGTCTCGGAAATCCGGCTCACCAGCGAACATGGTGTCCATGATTGCGAGGATGCTACTTCTTACTCCCATATTCCCTTTTCGCCTTTCTCTTTTTCTCATGGTTTCTTTTTCAGGTGCCGTGCATAGCTATTTCCCAGCGTGCGTTATTTTTAGAAGAGGGGAAAAAGCCACAGCTCATGGGCGTGACCGAAGTGAATACATTCATGTCTGCCCTTCCAGCATCAATGGAATTTTTTTGTAGATGGTTTTTAGCTTAGCTTAAAATATCGAAGGCCTCTTTGTTGAAACTCCCACGTATTCCTATTTCGACATGTTCCGTTAAATTGACAGCAATATAACTAGACTAAATTGCTCATATGAGCTAGAAGAAATAGTAAACAACAATGAAATTTGGATTTCATTCTAAGAGATGTCAAGCTGCACTGGAACAAATAGTATCAAAATCAAACACGTAGCCATACACTGTAAAAAATCCGTGGCAAAAACTTCAACCGATTGGTTGAAGTTTTTCCCTCAACCAGTGGTTGATCACCAAATTCAACCACTGGTTGATTCCGACGCCATATGACTGAACGTGCGGATCGGGAAGTGGATAAATGGAGGACCCAATAAAGGAACATTATTAGATTAAAAATGTCCTATCACAGTTTTTGCACCAGTTAAATTTAAAAAAAGCGTGATAAGCACCAGTCATCACGGTTGATCATTCATCATTTCTGTATATATGTATACAGAAATGCTTGTCCTGCAGGAGTCGAATGCACGTCGTAAGGTTGGAGGGATGGATAGATGGACGGATGGGGGGGGTAGACAGGATGGATGGATGGAATGGAACTCAATAGAATGGAACGGAACGGAACGGGATTGAAAGTAACTGATTGGAACGGAATGGAATGGAACGAAGTGCAATGGAACGGAACGGAATGGAAAGGTGTGGAATGGAACGCAACGTACCGGAATGGAACGAAATGGAACGGAGTGGAATTGAACGGAATGGAAGGGAATGGAATGGAACGGACCGCAATGGAACGGAGTGGAATTGAACGGAATGGACCGGAACTTTTCCACTCCAATTATGGTCCGTTCCATTCCGGTCTGTTCCGTTCCGTTCCATACCATCCATCCATCCCATCTACCCTCCCACCCCATACGTCTATCTATCCATCCCTCCAGCTTTACGACGTGTATTCGACTCCTGCAGGACAGGCAACCCGCTTTGTCGTCCATACGGGACCGGGGCTAATGTTTATCCCTCTTTGTATGTGAAAAAAATGACGAAACTTGTTTTTCCGAATCAAAAGTGTCAACCGGAGACCACCATCGATCAATATCGTGGGCGCCGCATTCATCCTTATATATTCGTTGTGGGGAAAAAGTCAACCAGCTGGTTGAATTTGGCATCCAACCAGTGGTTGAATTTTCAACCACTGGTTGGGCAATTTGGTTGGAAGTTAACCAATTTCTTACAGTGTAGATATCAAGAGCCACATTTGAGGAATGAGACGCAGCAAAGGGTTCTTCCATGAAATGAGTAGAGCTTCGTAACCACCTTGGTAGCCAAAATGATATTGCCGAGGGTATTGCAAACTTCTGAGGAGCGGGAGATCTATAATTCAAACTAATCTGGGGAAGAATTTTCTCATCCGTGAATCTCTTCCCAAGAATCATCTACGAATTGATCCTGAGGAATATTTCTGATGAGTTCATGGGTGTGTGATGTGGAAAAAGATGTTGAACAGGATCAAAAATTCTCATTCCCGACCACAAAATCTTCATCATACACCTACTCCACTTCCCTCTTCAAAAGTGGCCCATTCAATTTTACTCGTAAATTCGCAAAGCGACGAAACGACTGAAAAGTTGTTCGAACAGAATCTGCAGGGCTCGTATGAGAAAGGATCACACGAATTCGAAGGAAAATGGCTCTTGGAAAAAAATTCGAGATTCACTCCAGGCTTTCGGGCAAACATTTTCCGGAACCGCATCACCAACACTCGGTCACGCCAAGTACTTGGTATGAGCTCAGGGGTCCGTACGATAAGCATGCCAGAGGCGGGATTCTCCAAACGACGACAATTCCTCCACAGACTCTTCTCTCTCTTGCCTCAAACTCCTCGATGTGAGAGTAGTCTGAAGCTCCTATACGAATTCACAGATTTGTGCGATCGTGTGCGTGAAAGAAATCCGATTCCGAGGGGAATCGGCTCAGTGTATGCGCATTGGATGAAAGAGAGCTATAGATGCGTAACTTGAAAGCTCATACGATTGCGGAGGGACTCTTGGTTGCATCAGTGTTCAGATTTGCAAACGTATCTATTGAACTTATGCTTGCTTTCATTCGTACTTGAATAGATGCTATATTGACGATTAGAAATGATGATAATGCTCATGACGATGTCTCTCTCGTATCGAAATCTGAAACCAGAAATTCGAAGCGAATTTTCAAGGTATAGTTTGTTAGGATATGTTCTTATGATGGAGCTGAAAATTCATAGTTTTATAATTAAAACAAAGACGACATGATTGAGTTGATTATACACTAATAAGTATTTGATGGATCCTATATCAAGTTAATTCAGAAAAAGTTACACATCCGTCTTCTACTGGAGCTGATAATGCGATTGAGTGACTAGAATTCGAAATACTTGGATGAGCCAAACATCAATGAGTATGTGGATGTTACTTGATGGAAATTCGATTCTAATCTATGATGATCAGAATGTACGCCAATGCACTCCAAGTGTTTTCAACTCAAAATCATGACCGAATGGACAATTGTTCAACCGCGACTCTCTTGCGCCGCCCCCCTCCCCCCTACACTACCGCAATCCGTTAAGGAGGCTCCAGCGTCCGAGTGAATCCCGTCATTGAGACACGAAAAAATACTACCTTGTAGCTGGAATCACAGTTGATCGTATGCTATTTTTCAAAAAGTATGTTGCGGACCTCATTTTCGAGGGAAAAATTCTCAAAAATTCGAGGTTTAGCATGGCTTATTATGGGCGTGAACCCTCAAGCGACCCTTGTTTAAGCTATATCTCGCTAATTCCCTGTCATTGCTACATCAAAAAGTAGATCAGTGTAAAACAAGTATTACTGATGAGATTCATCGACAGTAGTTAATAGGCTGCCGACCAAATATGTGCAAAATATGGAGTGGAAGTAAAAAATGTAGCATTTTGACGCGCAGTGGCGTAGAGCAGCGATGGGACGCATATAGTGGCTTGCATTAAGCGTATACCTATATCTAAGCGTCAGTAGTGTAGTGGAAGGAGAAAGAGCCTGCTACCTGCGTGCGGGGCCCCATGCTTCGTACGATGCCCAATGCTATAGCCTTTTTAAGCATCGGGGTGCCCGCGCAGCAAGGCCACAGGCAAGAGGCCAACTGTTTGCTTACACCAGTCGCCCGCAGGTGGATACCCATCTCTCTCACAAGCGGAACAGAGGACCATATGGAGGAAACCAGCCCAACCGCAGCAGCAGAGTCAGTCGGCTCGGAGCTCGGGCCCAACTCACTAGTTAATCTTGGGAGCTTCAAGTATCAACTCTCTCGATCCATCTCGGCTTTAGGAGCTCAAGAGTCGTGATAGATAGACTTCGGGAGCACCGAGGCAGAAATGTCATCAAGGAGCTCTGGATAGCAACCATCCTAAATCTTCGCATCCTCGGAGCACCAAGATACGTAAGATTAGTCAGGATATTGTAACTTGTATAACCCGGACGCGTAAACCGACTGGGGTGTGGCCATTTGGGTGGGAGCTCCGTCGAATGTCGCTGTCAGGAGCCCACTGACAGACTAGTTCACTAGCCAGTCACTGTGCTGCTTATCGCAAGAAGCTCTTGAGATGAACAGACCAGTACCCGTATATTTCTGTTCAAGTAGCTTTAGGTGAATTGTATTTTTATCAACAGTTTTTTAAGGTTATCACAGTGTACTAGAGTAGTAGTGAATTAGCCAAGGCTTGAGGGCAATTGAATATATCATTATTAATTCTTTTGTACATATTCTCCTTAATGTATATTACCAGGATGTATCTACGCGCGCCATCGGGTTGGGGGGTTGACTCGGATAAATTTGGTTGTTGGTTCCGATCTCACTCTAAAGTTCGATAGTTCAAGTCAATCATTTGAAGAACGTGATGGCAATCGTGATTATAATTGATTCTCATCTATCAATTTAAGATTCAGTTCGAATTGTGGAAGTACTCGAGTGAAATTAAGGAATTTTCTACCTATCCAATTGATTTGAAAATTATTGAGGCCAAGTCGTTCTTATTCTTTTGGAATTTGACGAATTCCTTACAGAATCGAAATTCGATACTATCAGCCCCCTCTTCATTTGTTATGACGATTACTTGGATTCGAAAACATGCAACTTTTGTATATTCCATCACATATTTAGGAACCGATATATTCATAGGTTCATTACGTAAGTAAATACACTTCTTCAACTAATCGTACACTCAGTCTGCCTTTGTTCGAGATTAAACTCAAATACGATGCAAAAATTGTTCTTCTCTCCCTGATCTCACGACGCTTTATAAATCGGCCGTATCGTTTTTCATAACCAACACAGACGAGCTCGATTTCACATTTCAGGCGGTTGATCCATACTGATACGATCAATTTTACACGTGCGGGCCATCCTAAACTCACACTACCTCTTATCGACTGCGGCTAACTTTGATCAGGCATAATGAAATTTCTATGGGAGCCACCATGACGTTCTGGAGCTAGCATCGCCGTGATGAATCTTATAAATAGTGATACTGCGCCGCTAGACCTGATTCCGCGACCCGTGTGACTGCCCAAGACTAACTCACTCAAGAGAACACAGACGCGACACAAGCCTATATTGCCCACACGCACGGGATATGCTGATCTTTGATGAGTCTATTTGGAGCTCGAGATCGACTTTTGCCCATGTGAACACTTATCGCAATAGCTGGATCAGATAGTGGATTTATACCAACTCCATTGTATTCAAGTGTCATACTAATCTAGAATTCCTGACATCCTGAAATCCCTTCAGTTACACTATATGAATCATACATGCTCACATCAAGATTTTCGCCAGAATTAGGTCGAAACCGGATTAGATTCCCTGGTAGTTTTGCTCTTCGTGATTGAATTATGAGTATAATCTCATAGGATTACTTGATCTCGACAACCAAGAGACCCATATCCGCGTTGATTGAATTGAGTTTTAAAAACATGATAGTACGTGATAAATGTAGCCAAGAACAGCTTAATCCAAAATTAGGTTTTGGGTACCATAATTCTTTCAAGAGAAGATCAATTCGTGTGGTTGCAATTTTTGATATCAATATTCGAAAATTGCATTTTATAATATTATATCACATCATGAAGAACGCTACGACCATTATATTATCGATGTTCCACAAGTGGCAAAGTTGTGCGCAAGACTCTAATAAGACGACCGATAGCATAAGATCGAATTGTGGTTATCAGCGATAGCCCGATCGCCCCCAGAGCAATATCATTCTGAGCCTGCCTTATCCAATGAAACTAGAGAAGTCTCATTATCCATCGAAAAAGAGTGAGAGCTAGTTCTATTAGGTTGAAGGGGAAGCGGAGTAGAGCCGCAGTCGTGCAACTATTCTCAAGAGGTATCTAGACGCTCGATAGTCGTTAGCGAATATAAGTGACAAGAGGTTACGAATGATAGCATGTAGGAGTAGAAGCAGATTAAGCCTCAAGAAAGTCGATAACTGCTATCTCAAAATTTCGAAAAAAGTTGTTGTTGAAATGTTTAACTCTTCGAATTCACGAAGGAAATCTGTACTTCTTTCGAGTCGGACCGAGAATGGTACAGTTTTTGATCGGTACCGGAATAGTATTTCTATGTCTTGTTGACAGAATTGAAATTATCATCACGAAGTTTCTCATGGACGATTGACTCGATAGCTACTGGATTTCTTCTTGCCAACCCAGGTGGAGCGTTGAAGTATTCAACCAGACGACGGAAACGATGTCATTCTTCATAGCTTACAGAATACGTGAATTCCTTTCTTTGCTGAGCGACAATCACATTATCTTGTAACAGTCGTGACTCATGCTCTCCTCAGTTTTTAACACAACAAATTGTGAAAAAATTCGCAGTCTCATCTGAGGGTGTTTATTCACGAGACCAGCATGTGCGGCACCTTGTGCATATTTACCTTCGCCGCACTGGTTTTGGTGGGAAATCATCGTTTGTCATAATAACGTTCAACGACAACCTTGTTCATCTGTTATCATTTGAAATTTTGCCACGATTCAAGTGAGTTCATAAGACCAATTTTCTCATTCTATCTTTTCCGACGATGATGGAATAGACAATCAAAGTTCCTCGGGTAAGGTACTTGGTTTCTATGAAGAAGGTTCCGGGCCTGAATCACCGCGATTTTCCATCAAAGTTTACCGTTTGTCTTTCTGCGCTTATTTTCGAGTTTCCATCAATTTGTACGTGACACTTGCATCCACTGTATTGTTTACTCTAGGTGTAGTGAACGATATTCTGATTTCAGCTGTTATCGGTTACGATAGATGCGCCGGCACGTACAGCCCTTACTGCATGATTCCAATACATGTTTCACGGATATTGGGTACATCGTTAACCTGCACTTCCATGAGTTGCTGGAAATGTGTGCGTTACATGCATTCAATTGTTACTTTTCAATCATACAGATGACGCGTGATCCAGAATTTTGGATGTTTCTGAATACTCATCCCGGTGAATTTTGTTCTTTGCGGTGGAATAGTATTATATTGATGGATATCGAATGATTGTGAAAGCATTTTCTCGAGTAACATTGGAAAACTACAAAAATTGAACAGCCTCGACTGACATCACCTAACGACACATGATTGACCGGCGTTTTTGATGACCGACTGTACAAACAGGTCAAATTTATCTTCTGAGAACTTGTCTCCACATGCATGATATACGAGAGATTGAGTGGGATTCTTGATAAATGAATTATTTCATTGGTTTTGGAACGAGTTTTGGAAGCTGTGTATTTTAATCCAATCTGAAGATTATCGGGAGGTGAGAGTTAGGTAATCTAATTGATACGCTCAAAAATAGAGAGAGAGAGAGATTCCATATCAATAAATGATTTGACGCACCCATTTTTTTAGAGAAGTTATGAAATTTCACAAAACCTTAAAATTTTTTTTTGAGACAGTGGCTGATGAGTTCCAGGAATAGTTGTTGGGATGAGATATTTTCTTATCTTATGTTTTCTCTGCTTCTTTCGCTCATCTTGGGTTAAATATAAATAATCCTTACATGTTACGTTCGTTTCATACCCCCATTGGCTATCACGAGGCCGTTATACTCCGTGAAACCGCAATGCAATGCAATTTATATACCTGATGCATGTGTGTTGTTTGCAAGAGTTTGGATCTCTGAGTACATTAGTCAATAGACTTTAAGCGAGCCACCAAGCGTTGCAGAACGACGAGTTGGCTCGACGTGAAACTCGTCAATCATTGTGAATGGAGAGCAACAGCGACGACGACGATGAGCATATAAAGGTTTGCAAGCCGAATGGATGAAACAAATGTAGGCGCAAGCTTTGCCTTTGACAGGCTTATTGTTTCGCTGTTTCCTCGCTTGCCTCTGCACCCGACGCGTACCTAGTCGCTTGTGTTCGGAATTCTTACTACGGTTGTTCATTTCTACTATGCATCCCACGCGTGAACGCTATTCTCGGTTTTGGCTTGCAGTGAAGCCTTTATTTTTGATTGATTGAATAGTTGCATTTTCTTTCCCATTATTGTTTTTTCGAATGAATCAGTGGGATGATGATTTATTAGTTCATTTATTGAAATGAATTTTTAATCTAGATGATGTTTTTTCATTTCTTATTTCATTTCATAAGGGAAAGATAACGGGACATCACGACCCAAATTGCATAATGAATCTCGAAGTTTGTTGTGAACATAATAAACACATGAATATTTGGGAATCAAATGACACGAATTCAGAAATCCCCATGATCAACTGAAGTCCACCACCAGCTCTGATATCAACGGATACTTTTCCGTGAACGTCACTAATGTCATTGTCAATAAAGCTGGAGATGAAACTTATCACTCAGTGCTATGAATTCCACATAGCAATTCCGCAAATTGACTAAAATACATTTGAAATTATGAAGATATAATTCGAAATTCCCGCGAGTGAAAAATACGATATCCGATCATATCGATCGAGTGTCAAAATCAATTACATAAAATACATTTGATTTCATGACACGTATATTGGGATAAAGTCGTTCTAGCCGTTGATTTTTCAACCTGGTGTGGCATTCTTTACCTCCATCCCTAGGCATATCCACAAGTTGAGGTACCTCTTGAATGTACTTGATTGTTTTTGGTAACTTTTTCATCTACTTTCTTTTCTCCACAGTAAGATCAGCAGCGATACTTACAGGCTTTACAGCTCTGAACATATTTTTCCATGTATCTATCGCCTCTCGAGCTCTATTCTAGGTCACCGAGATAGACCCCTTTTCATTGACAGCTAATTTTTCAATACATCTACGAGAATATACTGTATTTGGAAGATCCTTAATGGATGATAAAATACTCGCCGCAGTCTCATGACAGTTTTCATTCTCAACTTCCGGAACACTGGGTGCGTCCACATTGAAATCGGCAGATGCTTGCATGCAGTTGCATGCAGTGAACTTGCGGGCGTCCGGTGATTTTATCGGCAAGCTAGAGCGCGGACGGGAACAAAACCCGATATTTCGGAATAAGTAAAAATGAATGATAATCACTTTTAGAGTAGTCAATCACTCTACAAAGTGTTCAAAAGGGTAAATACCAGCTATCATGGGATTTAGTTGATCGTATGAGGTGATAGCTGTGATTTAGAATTTTCTGCTGAAGTTACGTACATTTTGAGATTTTCTTCCGCATTTATGCCTTTTTTGATTCGAGGTGGTTTTCCAGGCTATTTCAAAACGAGTTTCATGGGGTTGCAGCCGCTTGACAGCTATACAACAATAACGGTACCACACGGACTTGGCAAAGAAGCGATTTCCAAGAATTCAATTCAACGCACGAGGCTCACCCGGGTGAGCTCCGAGAAATGGGACCGTTCCTGGAAAAAGTAGATGTATTATTCTGATCACCGTTGGCTGCTTCCGGGGCGTTTGAATTTCATCGATGATCACCTATATTCCCTCCGCGCTCATTATTTTCCTTTTGACTAGTCAGTAAACTAATTGAGAATCTGACAGGCAATAATTATCTATCAGTACTCATTTGTGAACACTGAATTTTGTTCCCGCCCGCGCTCTACCTTATCGATAAAATCACCAAACTGCTTGCAAGCATGACGTGCGCATCTCATTGCATGATTAGCCCACCTTTTTAATACATTACATCATCCTTCATTCCTACCCATCACGAGTGTATGAGTCATCAGTCGTAAGCCGTCTATTCCCCGGCTCACCAAATTTTTACATACAAAACGAGCGTAAGCCGGCTTTTTACCGGCTTACCAAATTTTCTCATGTTAAATGCACGTAAGCCGGTGTTTTACCGGCTTACAAGTTTTCTTAACGTCAAACAAAACGTAAGCCGCTTATTCCTAAGCTCACAGAATTTTTACATGCTAAATTCACGAAAGCCGCTGTTTTCCCGGCTTACCGAGAAAACCGCGAGTATATAAGACCGGTCGATAGAGTCAATCATCATCAGTCATCTTTCGATCATCAGGCGCATCAGTCGCCTTCGCTCGGCTTGGACGCGGACGCCTCCCGTCAGCCGTTGCCCGTCATCACTACGCTATATTCAGTTCACGTCACGCCACGGTCTTGTAGAGGGCCGCGATAATTCATTATACCTAGTGTTATATTTGTGTGTGACTTACGTGTGTATCAATCAACTAGATTGTAGTGTCGGCCACCACGTCAAGTGTGTGTATAATCCCTGTGTATTTAATTCAACCCCTTTCCCTCCTAATCCTACGAATCACCCAATTCTTTAGCACCTGTGGTGTCTCAGTCAACACGCGAGTGCCACGCACGGGAGTGCAACTGAGTCAGTGTCCAGTGTAACGCACGGCCGTGCCATTTCACAGCGAACCGAGTTAAGCGTAGAGTCATTCATGTGCGTACGTAAATTCCATTCGATTCTCGCCCTCTCGCCGCGACCTAAGGTGTGATAGTGTCGTGACGAGCCAAGACTCTTGAACTTTGAGTGACAGACCGTCGGCCGGTCTCGCGGGTCACACCAACCTACCGTGAACCCCCGACGCGGCCCTGTCAAGCAGCTGCAGAATCTAACGTGGACGCACCGACTGAAGATTACTATAACACACCTCGGTAGTTAGCTTGGCAATACACGATTCAGCCTGGGTGTTCTGTTATCCTGTTTACGTATACTGATTTCGAGATCAGTGATGGAACTCAGAATGTAATCCGTCTTCGTTATTAAAGCAGACTCTAATTCCTCAATATTGTTCGACATATCTTTGCTAATCGAGTTCTCCATGTCTGTGAGCTACTTTAACGTGATCGAGTGGAACTTTATCATAACATCAACGATATCGTGAGTGGTGGCATCGGCAGGCAAAGGGAAGGACTGCTCTTTCGGAGTGGACTGTCTTGATGATTTTGGTCCACAGCGTGTCCAAAACGAGCCATTTACTGTTCTGCCTGCTCTGTCCGGAGCAGAGAAGCTGTCGAGGCGGAGGCCGAAAAGCAGTTGGGGCACCTCGTTGAGTTTATGAGCTTGACGTTCAATCCACATCCAGTGCAGAGTTCTGATATATTAGAGCAAAGCATGATTCACAGTAAGAATCGGAGTTTAACCTAAGGTTCTTGATATACTGCACACGGAAGCATGGAAAAAGTAGCACTCTAGTTTTTGGCGTTGAACGCTTTCAGGTTAGGCCCAGATATCAGAGGATAACCAAGCAATCAACGGCAAGAAGGCAGAGATTATATGTACTGATGATGTATAATTTATAGCGCCACCTGCTATACACTGTCTTTTTCCACTGCTATCAAGTTAAATCAAGAAATAATACAAAGTTTTTCAATACACACGAATCCACTACTAGTCAATTCAACGCCACCTGGCGGCCATGTTTTACCAAATAATATTGTCGAACAAGAGAAAACGAACCTCGGGTCATTCGGAATGTACGAGATATGCACATGAAAAATTCAAGAAATTCTCTCTGATAAGCCACGAAAGACCGACAGCAGGATTAGGACCTGCACTGCTCGCTACGAAAAGAGATCGCGAATACTACCGACAGTCTGACTTATTCGTACACCTCTATATGACCCATTTTATAACTGTGTGGCTAGCTTCACTCATTCACTCGAAATGCATTATTTCTAAAGAAAATACGCAGAGAGTTTCGTGTTTGTCAGTTAGAGATGAATAGACTGAATTTCAAGAAATTTCTCCGCATTCGACTTTAGTTGGAACTAGGGCCTCCGCGATACGAGAGGGGACGAGAAAGCGAATATCTCGTCCTCGTTTCAGAAATGTTTTCCTCGTCTCGATCTTGATCTCATTCTCGGCGAGATCCTTGTTTCCCATCTCGGCATATTCTCGTTCTCGCCAAGGAATCTCACGAGATTATGTTGCAGACGCGTTCTATTCAAGACTTGTACGTCACCAAAAACTTCGGTAATAGAAATATGATCCATTTTCAGATATCAATCAGTCCAATTGATCATTACAATCCTCTCACTTCCTACTTTCCTCGTCTAACGACAATACAGGTACCTTCTTTCAATTGCTATACCAAATATATGGGTGATTCCGCAGAAAGTGTGATTTTTTGAGGCCAAAATCGTCGCAGGGACTGGTGTGGGTCAAAAAATTATTTCAGCCCCAGACGATTCCCGGTGTCTCATAGCAGTTGATTTACACTTGTTTCGTCACAAAAAAAAGTATCTAGAGCCGCGTATCTCAGAAGTAAAGTCAAATGAAAATATGTGTAGTTTAAGGGGTCGTAGAACGGGACGATAAGGACAAGGACGGAAAGGACATTTCGCCTTAGAAATATTCCCGCGGCTCGCCAACTAATCGTTGACTCTTTTCCGCATAGATATGATCGAATGCAACCAAATACTTTAAGAAAATGTGTTCCACAAAGCCATATAGCGCGTTGGGGAGGAGTACAACATGAGGACGGAATCGACCGAAAATTTTGTACGCCATTCTGAAAACAGGTTCATGTGGTGCGCCCGGCTACAGATTCGAGTTTTTGGCTACTGTCACGCATCGATTAGGTGGACTTCGGTTCCTCGAGATCAAACTCATTAGTTAGAAAGGCTCAATAGACGATCGGGGACTTTGCCTACCTAATTAGTGCTGTGCAAGCAGTTTCGGTGCAAAGTCGTTTTAAAAATGTCGGATGCCTATGCGTGGTCTGAGCATCTAGTTTCTACTCGCAAATTGGTAGATTATGTTATTCGGAGTATTACAAATTGTAGCGCATAGCTACACATATAGGTTTTTGACTCTGCATATGCGTTGCAGTGAATGCAAGGGTCGAAGGTTGGCTGTCTACAGGGGACGGAATTGACATTTCGACCCTTTCTGAGGCACTACAAATAACGGAGACGTCAGAATCGACTCAGAAACTATCAACATAGTTGCTTACTAATATACCACTTCCTAGAAAATTACTGCAATGCATATTCGAACCCTCAGAAACTCAGGGGAACTCGGAACACGGAAAATCACACTTCCAACGGAATCACTGAAATTCGGAATACAATTTACACGTTCCTCGCGCGTATCTTGTATTTTGAAGGCCAGTCATCTGTTACATACTTTCTTGTGTGGTCGATGTACAAAACAAAATGGGTCAAAACAAACGCGCACGAGTGCAAGAAGAGGATAAATCTGATCACCTCAATGAACGGTCGAAGCTCAGTGAGCCATTATCCAATGTAGTTGAAGATCTGAGTGCTGTGGGTAAAAATCGAAGCTGAAGCTTCATGAAATACTACCGCTACCGGGACGTCGATTCAGTGTGCTCAATTTGTTTTATTGATAATAGAGGCAACAAGCAGACTTCAGAAAATATGATCAAGAGTACAGATAATAATACCACAGGCTTGAATAGACACTTGAAAGTATATCACTCTAAACAATCCGCAGGAATTTCTGGTAGAGATCCAAAGGAAGTAAGCTCACAAAAATGCTAGAAGAGTGTGTGTTGGCAATTAGTCACTAAAGTATCTTCCAAATCATTCAAATTTTGTGGATTTGTCCGTGAATGTAATGATGAATATATTTTTTAATTCAAAAACCCATTGTATGATAATTTTGATCGTTTCGTAATTTGGTGGCTCACGATGGAGAACTTCGCTGTCAAATTTTTTGACGATGAGTTCACTCAATTGTTTTTTGCTGGGCTCAACTCCAATATACATTTTCCCAAGAGGACAGCATCGCAGGGGAAGGTTCTGGCAGAATCCAAAGAGATGCAATCCAACATTATTACAATATTCGATAAGAACGATTCGAAAACAGCATTCACGATGGATGGGTGGACATGGAAACAAGGCCGACCGTTCTATGGCATAACAGCTCACTACATCAATACAAACTGGATTAAGCGTTCTATAGTTCTGGATTTCATCGCTTCAGAAGGAAAACATATAGGTCAACGAGTAGCCAGGTTTATCCCTCAATGTGTTGGTTATTACATACGGGGGGAAACGCAAAGTAGCTGGAATCACATTGAATAATGTTTCGACGCATCCGTAATGAAAGAGTTGGAACAGCTGATGCGTGATAATAACATCGAGTTCGATAGTGTTGGCCAACACTACCCATGTTTCGCGCATATTTCGAATTAGGCCGTGCAGGATGTATGAAAACTTCTGAATTCTCGTGAGGGAGAATTCGGCCATTGCGTTAATTACGAAAATGACATTGATATCGACTTTTTGGAAGATGAGGAGCCAAAAGGTGCAAACGTTTACTCGAAACTATTGGAAAAAATTCGCTTGACAAATGAGAAGATGAGAAAATTTGAGCCTCTGTTTATTAAACTAGAAGAATTTTGTAACTTGATGAAACTTCAGTACACAGTGCCTATTATGGATCTTTGTACGCGATGGAACTTGACTTGGGACATGTTCGAACAATCGTGCTGTTTGAAGACGGATCTTACGATGCATTGGGATAGCTGAGACGTGTTGAAAAATTATAAAATTTTTGAAAGCAAGTTGACTATAGTCGAACGTATTTGTGACTTTCTGGAATACTTTCGGTTAGTGAATGAAGTTGCCTTTGGTGGGAATGAGGCAAATCTGACAAAGACCGTGATATATTTTCATATACTATTGGACAATATCGAGGAGATAATGTTCGATCTAGATGAGAAAGAAAATAGAAGTATGAAGATGAAAAACTGATCAGCGCTTTTCACATAGGCCAAATAAATTACTGAAGCACTATGAAAAATGTGATTGGATGTATGCAATTGCGTTGATACTTGATCCTCGACATGAACTTTCACCATTCGATTTGAGCGAATAGAGGCACAGTCTCAAAACAGAAACTTGTGAGAAGTCTGATCTCATTCTCAAGAACAAATACTTCGATATTTTACAACTTGATGAGTCCGAAATAATCCCTCAGAAAACTTCTCGTGTGGGGAGTAGAGTTATTTAGACGCTTATTTAAATACATCTAGAACAGATTCAGAAAACTACGTGTTGCAATGATGGAAGTTGCAAGCAGCTTCTTATCCATCATTATCTGAAATGGCAAGGGATATTCTGTGCATTATGCCGAACTTTGTACCATCTGAACGGTTATTCCCAAGAGCAGCTTCAGTCGCCAGGGATAACAGATTATCCATGAAGGCTGAATCGTGACAGTTAGTACCTTGTATCGGTTTGTGGATGAAGAGCAAATCAAGAAAAAATGTATGTTAGTATAATTAGGACTACGATTATTTGTATTCGCACCATTTTATGTCAGGTATGAATTTTTCAATAAGTCTATGTGTCTTAATGCAAACTATGATTCGTGATGATTGATCTCATGGTTTCTATGTAAAGGATTGTCTGCACTGATTGGTCACATTTAATAAACCTTCGCATGATTGTCTCTTTGAAAATTAACTTGTCATTCTTTCTACATCTATCTTCGATTATGCGCCATGATAATATTGATTATTAATTTTATCTAGTCAGAATCTAGTTTGTGATGTAATTGCTACAGTAAATGGAAGGCTGAGGTAGTTTGCTTTGTGAATTTTTATACTTAAGCCTTCCGAGAATGAGAATCTCACGAGAGTGACCAACATTGTCTTGACTAGAACGAGGAATGAAGAGTTGAGTTCTGTTTCCCGGTAACCGATCATGTCAGTGGGCTCGATCTCGGCCTCGGTATTCGAGACAATACGAGAAAAGACCGAGATCATTCTCGATCTCGCAGAAGCCCAACTTGGAACCGTGGCAACATTGCCGTGCAATTTCCCACATATTCCAAGAGCCTGTCTCAGTACCAATCGTAAGGAGTTGCTTGAAATGTCTAGACGAAAAATTTGTCCTGTTCACCATGATGTCTCACTCGCAGTCAGCGCGAGTAAAAAAAGACGAACTCTGGGTCGAACAACATCGTGAATTTTAGATGCTAAAATTGAGCTCTGAAACATTCCCAGATGTTCTTGAATTTTGAATTCAGAGTTTGCAATTAGTACATGAATATCGAAGCTATGCAAAATTTCTTCAGTAACAAGTCCTATGATATGATTTTTCTTCCACTAGCATCGTAACATCATCGTTCGGATATCTATTCACGAAAGAAACGACTTTTCTCGACTTGCAAATTGTGAGTTTCTAACTTGCTCCGAATCGAACTTCTAGAAAAGTATCATACCAATGGAACCGCGGAAAATTTTCAATAAACAAAGTATTATCAGCTAAAGAGTAGCTCTGATTACGTAAAGGCATTCCGGGCAAATATTTATCAGACGGAAAACGCAGTCCTCAGCCCATCCTTCCTTTCTGCCGTCGTACTTTTACTCTTGCAGCTTGTGTCCGCCCTTTTCTCGCTTTCTCTACATCCTCCCTCGCTTGCGCGCACGAAATATCTTCAGTTACCGAAATGCCCACTGACCTACTTCCTGCGAGTTTTATCCCTATTCTCTATCTAGCGTTATACTTTGTTCTCGCCGGCTTTGTTGCTGTCCTTCTTGCTCTTCCACAATCTTATACAATCTTTCTGTCTATCTATGTATTTGTGGCTGTCACCCTCCTCGGTTTGTTTTATCTGGCGCGCGTCACGCGGATTATGGCACAAGTCAGGGATACGGCCAATTGCCCAACCCCTAATATCCATATGCGTGTGTGTATGTATGTGTGCCGAATATGATGCGCCGAACACGTTATTATTGGGGCGCTTGGGTGCTGCTCTGTATGGCACAGCAGTCACCTCCTATATCTGGCAAAGTAATGGCGATGACGCAACGAACCACCAAAATGACTCGAATCTCATTCGATTGATCCTTTTTGAGAACGGTTAGTGAAGCTGGCGAGAAAAAAATTGACCGAATGTCTCATACAGTGGCCAGACATCTTTTACAGGTCATGACGAGAATTAACGCTGAATTGATTTTCTGCTACATCATCAGTCAAATAATAGATTGGTCAGGCTGTGAGACATTCCCATCTGAAGTCTTGAAATTTGAGCTCAGCGCCTCACATTTTTCGGCTCTTGATGGGATTTTGGTGCCCGGAGATATGCAACGAACGTCGTAAAACCCTTCTTCTACATGAGTTATAAAGGCATCAAGAAATTGATATGTGAAGTTGGGTTGATAATAATCATAATAGGCCCGACTGAAGGGTATGAGTGAGTTCGCGTGTGTCGGTATTATGTAAGTATGAGATTGTCGAGTGAAAGAGAAACTATCCTCTCGATGATAACGAATTGGAAATGAGCGATCAATGGAATATGGTATGATACAAGATCCGCGCATGCGACGCACAGTAGCTCATATGATTAAGCGGATACTGAAACATACTTCCCTGCTTTTAAGAAAAACATTTATCATACAAAAAACTGAGCGTGAAAAATTTCAGGTCCAAAAGGCCATATCTTTGCGATAAGTTTCAATGAAATGTATCAATATATATATAACGGAGTGATGCGGAATTGTGTATTACTTGGCTCACAGAATTTCTTGATACAGACGCTTTTTAAATTTGGTTATCGATCTAAACCGAGAAAGTTCAATCGCCCCACGAGTGTCAAGATATGGAGGAAGCAGCACGAGTAATTATCTTGTGATGGTTCAAGCACAAATTGTCAACGAGGTTAAGGCTATGCGGTCACCAAGCACGCTGAATTTTGTTCACAAAAATCTGAAAATCTTTGCCAAATTGGGCTTACCGATGATTTATTCAGGCTTCATCATCATCTAATATGATCTGGATAATCCACCGTTTAGCCCAAATTGGAAAAGATTTTCAGATTTTTGTGACCGAAAAAGTGCCTGTTTTATAGGTTAGGCAGTACCTGTGGGCAAGTTATTCTTGTTCATCTCCGATAGTCTTGTGATTGGAGCCAAAAATGACGAGTTGTCCACCATAATCGAGATGACAGTAAAGAGTGGACAACTCGTCTCCAAATTTGTATCGTCGAAATTGTAACTTGCATGTGAATGAAATATGGTTTCCGGGTTGCACGGCGCAGCGCCCGCATGCTTTTACTCTGGACCGACAATATTTTTCCAGAAAATCCATCCTTCGTTGTTTTTTCGAGTGATGCCGCGATCTCATTGAAGTGAAGATAAAATCACGAAATTCCCTGACTAGGCTAATTTTTGTTAATCATTTACAGCTATCCAATGAGAGATTGAAATTTTGTTGCATTGGTTCAGCTCGATTTCGAGAATAACAAATGAGGGAAAAAAGTATTAGAATGATTCGGTGCAGCTTGTGATATTCTGTGATTATCGTGAATTCTTCCACCTGCCTAGATGTACCACTTCTCTACTTGAATATGAAAGGACTCCACGAAGAGGGGCTATTCTTGAGTCTATGAGCTCATTATTAGGTATCAGAAAGGTTTTTCAAAAATATAATTAGACTTATTCAGTACCTTTCGCAGATTTGTTTCGTCCCTGGTTTGATAAAAATGGTCGAAATAGGGAAAGTCATTCCGAATTTCATCGCTCTTAGGATGCATACACTGCCAGTCAAAAGTTTCAGGACACCTAAAAATTTTTTTCTCAGTTCTATAGACGGAAATACTAGGCTCTACTTTACCAAAGAGAACTTCATCAGGGCTCATTGTGAAGGTCATTCCACGTACTTCAAGATAACATTATTCATTTTTATCGGTGCGAATCTGGATCTTTCCAATTTGAACTTGGAAAAGTGTCAATTTCGACGATTTTAGAAGAATCCTTTGACTCCTATAACCCAAAGGTACAGAAATGTTTTGAAATGGAACTTAACAGACCTGACAGCATAAGTCTAGAGCTTCCAAATCCGTTTCTCAACTTCCCTCTACGTTACTCCTACTTCGAGCTATGACATTTTCTCTGAGGAGAGTTTTTCCAAAAAAGTAGGACCCTTATCAAAACATGACGAAGAAATTCACTTTTTGGGGCATGTTCCAAAGGTTTCTCATTCTCTTGACCATGCTGTAGAAGACAGATACCAGGTCCAGAGATTATATCCCCCTGAAAACGCATTTCTCTGTCTTTTTCGAATTTAGATGTTAGTTTTTGCGAAAAATCTTTCTTCTCAGAAAATGTTATAGCTTGGAGTAGAAGTAATGTAGAGGCATGTTGGGAAACGGATCCCAAAGCTCTAGACTTGTACTTACAAGTTTTCTGAGACCCATTCCAGAATATTCCTGTGCCTTTGAGCTGCTGGAGCCAGGAGATGCTTTCAAAAATCATCGAAATAGGCACTTTTTCAAGCTCAAATCGGGAAGACCCAGATTCGTACTGATAAAAATGAATAACTCTATATTAAAGTGCGTAGAAAGGCCTTCAAAATAAGCCGTGATGAAGTCCTTTTCGGTCTCACAGTACCTCGTAGTTCCACTTACAAAATTGAAAAAAAAAAAGTTTGGTTGCCCTGAAACTTTGGACCAGCAGTGTAAGGGAATAGTCTTGTAAAAAAGTATATGCTTCTTCATTAATAGATATTGGGATAGGCGAATATTTCAGCAGAATTGAGATGGAAAAGTGTGATACGAGCGCGACAAAATCGCTGAGTCAACGACTTCTCGTTTCACGTGCTTATCCTTGAGAATTACCTTTAAAATTTCAGAGCTGGAAACGAGGACATAAGGCATAAATCCGCAATACTAAAATTTCATTTCTATCCAGAGGAAATTCTTTCATTTGGCGAGTGCCAGCAACGTATCTTGGATGAAACAGATCAGATATATATCGAGATAATAACATAACTCGAGAATAGCGTGAGGATGTAAGCGCGAGGTACTACTGGTTTGTCTGAGTATTCTCCAAGTTTTCATGGCCGAGCGTACGAGCACTTCTTTTTGTCCCAGAGAAATGAGCTCTCTTGTCCAAGAGAGACAAAAGAATAATTTAACAATCAGAGAGGATTTATGCATAACTTTTTACATGTAATAGTTACACGATTGAGTAGTATTATGTAAATGGAGAAGTGTCATAACTTGTAGTTGGGTTCTTGAATATCTTATCGCTGGAATATGATAAGGAAGGGAAATTTTTTTCAAAATCTCAGTTATGAGTTGATCTCATATATCGCATAAAGAAATTACACTATGCCAAAAAGTGTTCGTCTCGCAACGAATTTTCCACCTCCAATCCCAGTTTGTTAAAAAAAGTAGCATACTATACCCCGTAGCAAGAGATTGATTTTGCACTCTTGTGACCATTCCAGAAGAATCGCTGGGGATACAAAGTTGAGCTTTTGAGTCCGTATATCACAACTGCCACTATACTTGTGACCGTTTCGGAGTCTTGCGGTAAAAACAGAGTTATAACTTATGCACTGGATTTTACACCAGTTGAGACGGGGGTGGTTGCAAATGATTCGGAGTTGCTCCAAGAATGTATCTCTGGTACAATATGTGAGGATAAACGTCTCTCACTCTTGAGGAGGAATCGACGAATTGAGAGATATTTCGATTCTGATTTCCAGAGATCGCGATTTTGCACCTTACATCGAGTTTTGAGGAAGATAGAGGCGTTAATCCACACTGGTCGTACCAGAAACCAACCCCGTTTCAATTGATGGAGAAACCATTGCGAAAAGTGTAATCCCATTATGCGCGAAACTCCGACACGGCCTTAACGAGTGACATTTGGCCCATAGCTATCTAAATTTTTCACCTTTGATTGTTGACATTGTAATTGATATTTGATTTTATATTCGTCTTGAGTTTCAACGCCATTTGATATTATTGAATTGAATTGAATTGATATGAAGGATGATGAGACTGTCAAGATTCAAATGAAATTTTCTTGGACGTTTTTTACAGCAATCCATAGTCCTTGTGACGAAGCGTGAAAAAGAGGCTAACGATGTATACTCGGGTAGCAGCTGACGTCAAGAGGATAGGAGTTATATCAGCTCCCCGCGGACCGTCGAGAATGAGGCTTCGCTTGCTCTAAAAGAATTCATATCAAGAAATATCTCATTCTCCACCCAAGCTCTACTCGAAAATTTTCTTTCATAGTTTTCAAAACAACTAAATGTAAAAGTTGATGTTGGTCATGTAGATGTAGGTAATAGTTGCAACAGTTGTTGTCTTTTTTTCGACAAGTTACAGAAAAACAAGTCTAGATTAAAAAGCCGATATTACCCCGTAAATTAGCTACTCTCCAGGAGTTTTACTCTTTTGAGAAAAACTCGGCGAGGCTGGCGGTGGTGGTTCAAAAAAGAAATGAGGAAGTCTCCAATAACGAGCGTTGGCTCCGCTGCGCCACTGGTACACCTCGTACACAGCTGCAAAGTGTCTTTTGAGAGGTTCGATGACACTATTCTCAGAGTCTCGCCTCTTTTTACTCAAGAGCTTGGGAGATTTATACAGATACGAGGTAGCTACAGTGGCGATTAAACTCGAGTCGAGAATTCTCGACCTTATCGGTTCGACCCCGTGGTAGATTTATTAAAAATCGATCGAGCATATGAGGGGCGTACTTCATGCTCAAGCTTCTTTTATAACAGAATCTTCCCTTGAGCCATTCATGAGTCTGTGTAGGGCACTGTTTGGATTGGTGATGATTTTTAATTTCCATAATGGGTAAAATGTGAAGCAGTGATGTGATATTAAATGTAACATAGTATTGTAAATAGTATTGTAAAACCATCGTGAAAATTCTATAGTAATTGAGTTTTTTGGAAAATGTAATTTTGAACCAAAGCCCGAGTCGAAATTCAGAAACTTTCATGAGTAAAATCGTCTGGGAATAGACTTTTGAGTAGTTTATTTGCATAAATGATCTACCCTTTTCACACCAACGTTCTAGATTCTGTTAAAGTGCTATATCGCTATCGAAACTAGCGGTGGAAGTGCGGAAATGTCCACAAAAGCTTCATAGAGAACCAAACATAATAAATCCCATCTCCAAACTAACTAAAATGTTATGTTGATAATGTGTCAGGCAAACTATCGACCATATTAAAGTTTGGCCACACGAAGGCATGAGAAATTCATCGCCCTCTGCCGGTAATTATAAACTTTTGATCGCCTTTCATTTACGACAATATTTGTACAGGTTGCTGAATTTCATAGCAGTGCCGAAGTTGTATTCCCGTAAACAGGGCTCCGGTACTGATCATGAATTATTATAAGGCAATGTACTACCAATTTTTAAAGCAGTTACACAACTTTTAGTTGGATTTTGGAAGGAAAAACTATGGAAATTTTGGTTCGTCTGGTGAGCAGAGCAACGCAGTTGCCAAGCACCAAGAAATTCTTACTCGCAAAGATGTTCCTTTGCTCATTCATAACGAGCATGATGAAAAAAGGCGCCTTCTGAGACTCTTGATATGGCATTAACCCAAATTCCACAGTAGCTGCTCATGCCGCTGTAAATTATTTAAATGAGAGATGTACACTCACCCCATCCGGATGATACTTGGGCACGCTTCCCGGAGTTGTGGCTGAGCAAAAATCCTGCAGTACATCTTGAAGCTTTTTCGACGAGTCTGTGAAAAATGCATACGGCTATTACTAATGTCTGAAGTGATGTAGATTTTTGAGGCTAATTGTGTGATTCGACTGTTTTTCGCAGGTGTGTTTGCATGTGTGTATGATTACAGCCGAAGGTAATGGAGTCGAGACCTCGAGTTGAAGAATCAATTTTTACAAAAATATATGCACTGAAACGTGCACTCTTGTGATTTTACTTTAATCAATCAACCAAGTTGGTAATCTCAGCTGAGGATACGGCTTCATAGCTGTCAGTGAATCAGTTACTCTGTCGAGATTCAAGAGTTGATTATCAAACTTTCAGCAAACTTTCGAATGCAAATTGCGATCTTGCTGAATTTCACGGGATTAATGTAGAATAATAACGTTGTTTACGAGTTTGGTACACTTTCTTTGTGTACGGTAAAGTGATGAAAGCTCTCAACGGGTCTAAGATTAACCCTCTCAAAACTTTCCGAAAGCAGCTTTAATATCGTATCGCATGCAAACTTTGGTAACCAATCGATAAATTGAATCCCCTATTAAATAGTTGCTTATATCATCTCATTCCATATCATGAGTTCAATCAAGCTCCGAAACACAGGAAGCGAAAAGCGGAAGAAGAAATTAGACGACGACAAAGAAACCGTGCGAACTCTCTCGTAAGAGTGTCTCAGAAAAACTCGTACTTGGCCCTTTGCGTCAAACAAAAGGAGGACGAGATGAGAATGGAAGACTCAGCCGTTCTCTGGCGTTCGGTGTGGGGCTGCAATTTTTTGCCTCGCTCGGTGTAATTTTCCGCCCGCGAACTTTTACCGCTTTGCGCTATTGAACGAAAGAGAGGAAATTTTCTTTTGGACGATTTCTCGCTGGCCTTGCACCGGGGATACTGGCCTAGAAGCATCGTGCTCCGGATCTCATTGGATTTCGGGGATCAGACCTAGGAAATGAGAGAAAATGTGTGTCGGAAAGGATTCAAGCTCCAAGTTAACCACATTGACATATAGAGGTCTATATAATAGGTGCTGAATTGTCATTTTTCAATTTTCTTCGCAGAGGAAAGATACTCTAAGGGATCTCTCTTGTAAATTTTAGCTGAGAAAATTCCCAAGAAATGCTCATACTCGGTGTATGGCTCCTTAATTGGTTGGGACCTTGCCGTGGATGAAATACGAGGGAGTGCATAAATTGCTTCTCTTTCTTAACAAAATTACTCTTCGTCCACTACGAAAAATTGTGGTAAAGTTTTGATTACTAAGCCCATATATTAGCACGTCAAAAAAATTTGGTTGAATTTCCCACCTCCCTGCGAGGTTCCATTGAATTTTATTGCATGACGATGACTTGAAAATGTTAGTTATAACGATGAAAGTCTAACTTTTTGATATAAATAATAATCACTATCAATTTGAGATAAGATGAAAAAGTACTCCTGCGCTATTGAACCTATTATTTTGATAGCATGGTGCCTGACATACATATCCATGAAGGGAGCAAATGATGAAATATCATGTCTGACATACACTACCGCTCATAAATTTGTAGACGGTGAACGCACATTCAGCCTCACTTTGAGAAGCGATATCTCAGACCCTATGCATTGTAGGACAATTCTGAGAAAACGTCTCAAAGACCAGAAAAATGCCAACTTCCCGGTGGTTCCAATGAGTTCTATCGATTATCTTGAAGGTACTAGGTGCTGGTCAGAAGTTAGAAATTTTTGAAAATTTCCACTTTCATCGATACACCTGCAGTTTTGCTGCGAATAAGGATACGGCAATTCTGCAAATGGCATCTTATAGACCAAAAAAATGCTATGTGTGGCTATTTTTCGATTATTTTCTACGTTCCACGGGTGAGAACGTATGAGCTATGAAAACACCTAGAATGATGGTTTCACCGCTTTAGGTACCGTTTTTAGAAAAAAAAAAAAAACACAGTTTTGGTGACTTTGATAGGTCATACGTTCTCACACGAAGAACGTAGAAAATAATCAAAAGATAGCGACACATAGCATTTTTTTCGCTCCACAAAATGCCGTCTGCAGGATTGCTGTATCTTTATTTGCAGCAAAACTGCAGGTGTATTGATGAAAGTGAAACTTTTCGAAAATTTCTAACTTTTGACCAGCATCTAATACCTTCGAGATAATCGATAGAACTCATTGGAACCACCAGGAAGTTAGCATTTTTCTGTTCTTTGAGATGCTTTTTCAGAATTGTCCTACAATGCATAGGGTCTGAGATATCGCTTCTCAAAGTGAGGCTGAATGTGCGTTCACCGTTCAGGAATTTATGAGAGTATACCTTTTGTGTTTCCTACTCACGGGACAAGCTTTCCTATTATTCTTTCTAATCCGTTGGCCTTTTTCCTAACAAATGATCCTGGATGATTTATTTGATAATGTCTCAGTATTGAAGTATACTTACATGCTGCCAAATCTTGAAGCTGTTGGAACTCAGCCGGTGATAGCTTGTCCCATAGCAGGGTCATTTTGGTGACACCTCAAAGATAGTCTGAAGAACTCAGGAGCTATTCGTCGCAGCATGGATTTCTTCCGATCTGTAATTGAAAAAGCTTTTACTAATAGCCTAACAATAGATTGATATCTTTAGGCGATGCAGCTCAAGAGATTTGTCAGGATACTTCAGACAAGAAGGATGGAAAAATTTCTAATCCAACGTGAAAATACAATTTTGTAATTAGAATGCTATCGTAACGAATAAGTTCTTGCAGGATGAGGTTTCAAGTGTTCAGACAGTGGTCCATAAGTGACTGGACTCTGGATAGATCGATGGCGTGAGCTCATACATAAATGCAATGATGGATGAAAATCGAATTCAGAGTAAGGCGCCCACACCAAAATGGCCATCAGAATCAAGATAGAAACATTTCAGATACGTTTGATGTGTATATTTCTCGTGTATTTATTGAAAGAAGATCATATTGAGAAAGTTCCAGATCTTCAATGAAGTTTCCACCAACACGTTTCATTTATTGGACTTCTCAGAAATTGATAGATAAGGAGGCTCGAGGATCTATCCCATCCATGCAAAATTGTTTTAGAAATAGGTCGTACGGAGTATCATATGTAAGATGTGGCTAGAGATATTGTTCATCATTTGATCATCAAAAAGGGAAACGAGACGAAATAGAAACTTCAATTAATGAAAATCACCAGATTTGAGACTTCTTCACCAACTAGTTTGAAGCGGGCAGTGAACATGATTTTCATTTAGCACAAGTGAAAAAAATCTATGTAGATCATATGCAGAATCTATATTCGATTCCGATATATAATTCATATATGTTTTTGGTAATATAGAAAGTCTATATGCCCTCAGTACGAAATTGTTTGACGTATAAAATCAACGGCCGGAAAGGTTTTTTTGCGTTTTTGAACGATTCTGAGCACGATTTTATAGCTGCTGTTCCACCTGAGGGGCAGATTTGCGCGGTAGAAATATTTGAGCAAAAACACCACTATCTGTAGAATTTTGGGGAAATTGCTCTCACCACACTTGCTCATCGTTAACTCGTCACCTGATCCGCACGGTCGAAGTCGGACTGTTACCCACATACATCGTCTGTTGGAGAGATCGTGGAGAAGAATTTTCGCAAATTTTTTAGCCCGTTGCGAAGCCCTTATCTTCCCTTACACCCGACCAAATGACGATTGCTTCACTCAAGAGCTTCATCACGCTCAACATCGAGACTGCCTTGAAATTCTGCACAGGAGCTGCAGCTTGGGCGGATAGATCAGCGGTTGAGAATAGGATGCAGCGCGACGTAAAGGCCGTCCACAAGTAGCAAAAGGCATGGTCAATGGGGCTCGTCGATCGATTGAAAGACCCGTCTTTGATACGCGTCCAATGGATTGCGATGAGCTGTGGGACAAAATTTTTCACAGAGAAACACAATGATTCACAAAGGATTGATTGTACTGTACAGATCATTCTTGAAGCGCGCATGGGACATTCAAATAACGAGGTCTCAAAGAACAACAAACGTTGCAGGTTAAGCCGCCGTCGAAGCATCACCTCAAATACATTCAAAGTTATTTTTCACGATGGAGAATACCCATCTGAAGTCTTAATTTTCACAAGCTGCCGTATTAAGTGGTCCAATTTCCAGCTGTCGCAGAGATCTTCTAGCGAAAAATAGGCGAAGATACGCCCGGTGAACTTGACAACTTTTTCCGTTTGCGAGCATATCAAGCAGACTGAGACTCTTATTGTTTTGCTGACACCGAACTTCAGTCTGCTCGATATGCTCGCAAACGGAAAAATTTGTCAAGTTTACTGCGCGTATCTTCGCCTATTTTTCGCTAGAAGATCTCTGCGACAGCTGGAAATTGGACCACCTAATATGGCAGCTTGTGAAAATTAAGACTTCAGATGAGTATTCTCCATCGTGAAAAATAACTTTGAATGTATTTGAGGTGATGCTTCGACGGCGGCTTAACCTGCAACGTTTGTTGTTCTTTGAGACCTCGTTATTTGCATGTCCCATGCGCGCTTCGAGAATGATCTGTACAGTAGAATCAATCCTTTGTGAATCATTGTGTTTTTCTGTGAAAAATTTTGTCCCACAGCTCATCGCAATCCATTGGACGCGTGTCAATGACGGGTCTTTCAATCGATCGACGAGCCCCATTGACCATGCCTTTTGCTACTTATGGACGGCCTTTACGTCGCGCCGCATCCTATTCTCAACCGCTGATCAATCCGCCCAAGCTGCAGCTCCTGTGCAGAATTTCAAGGCAGTCTCGATGTTGAGCTTGATGAAGCTCTTGAGTGAAGCAATCGTCATTTGGTCGTGTGTAAGGGAAGACAAGGGCTTCAAAACGGGCTAAAAAAATTTGCGAAAATTCTTCTCCACGATCTCTCCAACAGACGATGTATGTGGGTAACAGTCCGACTTCGGCTGTGCGGATCAGGTGACGAGTTAACGATGAGCAAGTGTGGTGAGAGCAATTTCCCCAAAATTCTACAAATAGTGGTGGTTTTGCTCAAATATTTCTACCGCGCAAATCTGCCCCTCAGGTGGAACAGCAGCTAAAAAATCGTGCTCAGAATCGTTCAAAAACGCAAAAAAACCTTTCCGGCCGTTGATTTTATACGTCAAACAATTTCGTACTGAGGGCATATAGACTTTCTATATTACCAAAAACATATATGAATTATATATCGGAATCGGATATAGATTCTGTATATGATCTACATAGATTTTTTTGACTTGGGAGTTAGAAAACTATTCAAATGTTACATCCCTGCCAACATGAAATTTTAGGCATGAATGTGGACGGATCTGGAACTTTTTGCATTCTCTAATATGAAGTTTGTATGCTGAGACTAATATTCCTGTGTAAGAAACCGAAGAATTGCAAGGTGGGGAATACAATCTGTAAGTTTCTCAGGTGTCCCGAATAAATTCTTCCGGCCTAAATAGAGCGTTGAGAATATGTCAACATGCTGTACTAATCCTGTCATAAGCGAGGTAGCATATGATTTGGTAATATATTTACGTTGCGCTGAATAAGCGGATTTTCCGCACAATGTATCACGGAGGCTTAGTTCATGAGCTGCTTGTTATCAGCGAGTTTGGCACTAGCGGGATGAAATATCGACGTCTTTTTAATGGGATCATGATCATTTTCCGCAGTTTGTGGCTCTCACGCCGGAAATGTCCACTTAATCCATTCATAGTCTCGTGAATTGCATGCTAATTTGATTCCGATTCGTTTGTTTCATTTTGAGTCCTAGGTAAGACATAATCTTAGTGGTTACAATACTTACATCTAACGAAAATCGGGATGATGGGATTATGCTCAAAATAGATAGAACTCCAATTCCGAAACTTCAGATGAGGAAGAGAATCTGCGACGAATAATAAAAAAAAGTTGAACCCAATCCGAAAGTGCCATAATGCGCAATGATAACAGTCTTGTTAGATATTCTTTGTTTGGGATACGCTCATTTTATTCTGTTCAGCCTCAGCCAGAATAAGATTAGTGCATTGTATATTTTCCTCACAGTATCGCGAATACAAATTAGTCTAATGTATCTATCGTAACGGCACCACCCACATGGTAGCAAAACTTTACTTATAGTTGTGAATAGTTGAATGATAAATAATTCGAATTCTCCGGCAGGGATGTTACAGAAGACTTGCAACCCACTTCCACATTTGACGGTGTTTTTATAGTGTACATACAGCCTTGGCTGAGTCACTAGAGGCCTTACGGCATAAGTGGGCTGAAACAATGCGCTCAAAGAGCGTGGGTTCGATTCCCGTTCGGGTCACTCAGGATTCTTTTCTGAGTGATTAAATCAAGCGAAACTTTGGGTTCCGGCCGAAGAGAATCAAATGCTTTGAATGCTTTGAATGCTGAGCACCCGGCCAAAAAGTTCGAATGAATGATTGGGCTCCGATAAGGCTGCATGATGATATATCCTCCTGCAGCCGTGTCGAGCATTCAACTTCGCTAAAACTGTCATCGACAGTCCAGAAGTGTTAACGGAGGAACCCAATGACGTACTTAGAGTTGATAGAATGGCTGACACTTGCCGAGTCGGATCAAGGCGGCGAATATAAGCCCGCAGAAACTACCGCAGACTATACTCAAATACGATGCGGTGGTGCTCGAATTCTCGTTGCAATCCTCTGGTATAGAACCCGCTCGAGAAATTGCACTCACCTGATAATGAAAGAATAGAAATGACAACTAAAACCCCGGAATCAGAACAATGGCCTCTACATCAAGCCGACGGAGGTTACTCGTAAAAACTCGAAACAAGTTTTCATTGGAAACAAAAAAAAAACAAGAACAGAAAAACTGCACCTTTTCAACTTTGATCATGATTTTCAAATCCAAATCATGGATATGGCACTAATTTTTAAAGCTCTTCCAAGTAAAAATATCCTCTCTCTTGTATCCTACCTTGCAATTCGAAAAATTGGGTCGCAAAATGTCATTTTATTTCACTGAATTCGCTCACAGCACGAGTGTAGTATGTGACCTGTTCTTGTTAGTCATACGCTTGAATTTCCGATAACGAGCATCTCTGATCCCAAGAGTGCGATTTGGTTTCCAATGGTGGGCTTTACAGAGACACATGCGCATAGTAACTGTCAGTTGAATTGAGGTTGAAGGCACATCTAACTAAGCAGTAAGCCTTCGATATTGCTGAAGTAGGAGTAATGCTAAATAACGAGGACGATAAAGATTTATCAACCGCAACAATTTGCGACGCAATCCCGTAACTCGTCGAAACAAATGATTCAAAACGATGATCGTTGCATTCAAATGGATTATTGAAGAGTACTTATTGGATGTCCGTGAATTGAAAGTGGCACTCTTACCGCACTTAAGATGGATCGTTGATTTCTTGAACAAATACATATTTTTGGGACTTATTCTGAGTTACATGCGGCTCTTCCCTTAACGATATCCCCCATCATTACGACACCTCATACCAAGATGATGTTATTTTGAAATAGAAGCTGCTATCCCCTATACTATTAACATGGCAGATAGCATCCTTCTAGAATTGACTTTTGAGATAAACTATTCTTGATAGGAGGCTTCGATTCCATCCTAAGAAATAACAAAGTTTTCGAGAAAGTTTTGACCTTCGATAATGCAAATAATCGACTTTGGAAAAAGGCCCCCTCCCCCGAAGTGACCTTTCTCGATTTATCATCTAGTTTCTGATACTCTTAGGATGAAAAATGAAGAGTCATCCTACAGAAAATAAGGAGTGTGTGTCTAGTTTGCCTTCATAATCTAATATACTCCGACACAAGTTCTCGAGTGTACGCACCCGCAGACTTTGCCGTGCATTTTTTTTCGTATTTGTCACGTCAGAAATGAACAAAATGAATGTTTCAAACCGGTGCTGATTGACTCGCGCATTCCTTAGAAAAAAATTGTTTTCGGTACTTTGGACATCTGTTTTGTTAATCACTAAAAGCTTTATCAAAAAGAATTGATGGGATCAATTTTAACGTACCCTAACTATCTTTGTTACATTTTCAAAACGCTCTTTGCAGAATTGCAAAATTCGGTTTTTAACAGATTTGTTGCACACCCCATATGAAATATAAGATTCGATGAATATACATGATCATGTAGAAAATTGGTTTCAAAGTTCTTATAATTGTGAAAAAACCGTTATGGACTATTTTAGAGCTGGTGTAGCATCAATACTTCACAATATTGACTGTACAACACCCACGACGAAAAATTTGTTTGGAAGTCAATCTCGCAGTATGGAAAGATAAAATGGTGAAAGAAGAAAGAAGAAAATCTTGATAAAATTTTTCATTATTGGAAAAAAGATTCAGTCCATGCAATTATGCATCTGGGTACTGGATGCATGAGATTCATCAATACAGTTTGCTTGGAAATTGTTGGAAAAGGTATGAGTAGATCGTAGCGATAATAATATCATTCTCGCAAATGATGAGGCCGAGAATGAGTCGATCAAAGGTTTGGGTGGTGATTGTGATGACTGAAAATATAACCGACGTGCTAATAGCTTTTTTCAAGACTCGATTATGAAATATTCAATTATTGATTCTAAAAATCTTGACTCGATTCATTAAATATAACAAATTGGTTCATTGAAAAAATGACTCTGTCTAGGTTGACAGTTATCTAATTCTCCAATTTTTTTGTACCTAAATTGTTTGATTTTTCGAATTTGATAATCCGAGTTGAATATTTCTTGCGAGGAGATTTTACGTAATTGTATCTCTGGCAATCCTTTATAAATGAATTTCATATCCAAATGTATAATCGTACGAACTGTATATCAAATTTCTGTTTTTTTTTCTTTCACCATTTTACCCTATCATAGTACGAGATCGACTACCATACAAATTTTGTAGGTGTTGTGCGGTCAATATTGTTAGGTATTGATGCTGCGCCAGCTCCAAAGCAGTCTATGACAAGTTTTCAGAATTATAAGAATTTTGAAACCGATTTTCTACATGATCATGTATGTTCATGAAATCTTATTTTGGATAGGATCTCACTAAAAAATTGCAGTGTGCCTAATTTCCCATCATAGTCTTTTTTCAAACGCATTTTCCACTTCATTCAAATCCGTCTATTTATTCCTCAAAAGTTGAAAGAGCGTGAAAAAGCTGCGCAGTCAGCTAAAGCACGTCTCATTTGACCGTCTGGGAGCAGAAATATCTTGATTTCACGTAAAATCCTTATAATATCATGGAAATAGGTCTTTTTTGTCCGAGGAGGCAAATTAGGCGCACACTCTTTTGATCGCAAGGGAAAATGATATTTTATAAAACGAGTTTGAGAATGAGCTAAGACACGTTGAAAAATTTTGAGATAATCCAAAACCATGCGCAAAACTCAAGTAGAAGGGACATATTGGATACGCTTATCTTATCCAATAAAAAATCTGATGGAATCAATCAGATCAATCGGTTCTTCAGTTCATGGTCGTATGGTTCACGGACAAGACAAACTTCTGAACGGGATAGAATTTCAGGTATGAAATGAGAGGCGCTCAAAGGCTCCCGATCCAAACAGCTTGAGTTAAGTCAAGGACCACAGAGGCTGAGCTTGCGCAAGGCGGATTATCCCAAACTAGTTACGAAATAAGCTCAAATCTACATGGCTATTTAGGATCAAGTTGCATGTGGTCTTACGTAAGGCCAACACATGTCTGCTAGACTCCGACAGAAGCTTACTCTATTCGATCGTCCATCGTGGCCACGGAACTAGGAGTGAGGGAAATACGCCTCGACGGAATTTTCAGCAATCTTGCAAGTTTGCCTCACCATGCTCAAAAGATATGTGGCAATCGGATGCCACGTACGACGGAACTTTGGAAGGGGCTGTTTGTTTTGGAATGTCGAGATGAGTTTGAGCTTATAGCGAAGCTATCGAGAGGATAGAATACGATGGAATTGATTGTCTGGTAGCTCTTTGGTGGTTGATGATGACAAGTGAGGATGCTCGATCAATCGAGTTGCGGTGAGTTTCATCGATAGTTCGAGAGATCTCTATGGTTATAAGGCTTACTCACTCTTGAAACTTTTGAACAAGCGCGTTCAAAGCAAAATGTTGATCGCCTCTTCATTCTATCGAGGACCTTAATCTCTTTCGATTGTCCAACAGCCATTAAATAGTGGAGACAACTTTGTATCTAGACTCACGTGAAAACAGAAAAAGATGATATGTTCACAATTTCAACCATTTCTTGAAATTTAGTATAGAAGATGGAGTTTTCTGTGAGTCTGTGGATATTTTCAGGGCCAGGAGTGATGTGGCAAGTAGTTCTGATTTAGACGTCAAGGCATGAAGAAATTCGGCACTCTAGAGTTTGGTCTAGTGTTACGAGTCTCATTGACTCGAGATGTGCAATATCATAATAATCCCAACCAAAACGGACCATTCAACATTCCTTAGCTTTCAGATTACAAAGGTTGTATTAAATTTGTAACATGATTTCAAACCAATCCATTTGCTTGTGAATCCTTTGAATTGTAGAACCGTAACATTGTGCGATAGCCAAAATAATAACCGTATCATCTCCTGCGCGGAGCCACAGAGTACTCTGACAATAATTATTCCCAGAACTTGCTTAATTTTCACGCTGAATGCCATCATAAAGTTTTGGATTCCACAACCGCGTACATTACGACTGAAATGACAATGGTCAAAGGCGCTTCTAAGTACACTGAATGATGCCTTTTCATCAAGGAGAACATAGATTCAGAGTAAATGCAATTTCAAATGCAAACTCGCAAGCTATATAGGAAAATCGCTGCTTCGTTGTCGTAAGGTATATAGTACGCATAATATCAACTGCACGAGTGTCTCATAAATACAAGACAAAGCATCGGATTGCTTTATTACAAAATTTTGCTCCGCTTTCACGCCACAGCGTGTCGTCCTGATTTCATTCAAAGGATCGCATGTACTGCACTGCAGGTATAGGTATATAACGAAACTGAGTGACGTTGACAAAACAAAGGTAACATCGTCACAACGCAGATATATTCACACGCATTTCAAACACGCCTCCAGTTTCGCGCAAACAATTTCTCCAGAGTTTGCGCTTCACAAATCTACTATGTATTTTTCGGACTCCAATCGCTATTTCGTTCAACATGTGAGAGGTTGCAAGCTTTACTGTGCGTAAGGATTACCGCTAGGCAATAAAATTGTAAGCACAAGTCCTAAAAGTAGCTTTTCTGCATAATACTGGTTACTTTACTCATCCTGTGAATCTCGTTCTCAATACCATATCGTCGGCTCCTACGAAAACTAGCACATTTCAACCTCTTTACGAAAAGTAGCACATTTCGATTCCCCCACGAAGACCAAGACATTCCTCCTATGCTTTAACATTGGTGAGATGTGCTACACTTCGTGGGAAAGTCGAAATGTTCTAGTCTTCGTAAGGGCCGACGATATGGCTTGGTAGCGTTTATGTGTGACATACTTGCGAAAATCAAATCTACGAATAGAAGTGCTTGGAGGTAGGGGGGGGGGTGGTAGTATAAAATATAGTACCCAGATTTTATGAGCCCCACCACCTCTTTCACGAATGAGGCGTCTCTTCCGCACTTACTAGTATAAGAGGAAACTCGTGGATGAGGTCGGATTAAGAAGGTGCTAGTACTTCTATGTATATACTTGTTGCAAGCTATATATGCCACGGTTCTGAGACTCTCGTCTCGTTAAGAGCTTTTTGCCTTACAGTTTCAAGTCTATGTATGTATGTATGTATGTGTGGCATTTCGGTTCAGTCCGTTGGGAGAGCTTTGGAGAAATTGGAATGCGTGTGGATCGAATACCGCAGTAAATGGAATACGTAATCGTGTACCTATGTATGTGTGTCGAAGCCCAATAGCCAGGTGAGAATTGCCGAATTGAGTGGCTGGTTAATTAACGGGGTATAGTTTTGTTGAGAACATGTTTGGCTGTGTGTAGGGTAAGTTGTATCTGTTGTGATGACCGAAAGACCTATTTTGCGAGCGCAATCGAGATCTGCACGATTGGGGTTACAGAGTATGACGCCAAGTGATGCGAGCGTCGATATAAATTTTTGCACTCTGGATGATCAGAGGGAATGATGATTTTTCATATGACAGTGTTAAGGACTCAAAAAAATAATTCGATTCAAGGGTGTAAAAAATTTTTTCGCGACCGAGTGATGGGTTTCCGCCACGAACTGAAGACAAGTGTCGGATTCTTCACGAAGATATGCACCAAATCAAATTTTACGCCCTCGTATTAAGCTATTCTTTACCATGAACTGTGAGTAAAAGTCGGCTAACTGTGCGCAAAGTACACTTCCACGCAAGGAGTATCAGAAACTTTCAATTTTTTGAGAGAACTTACTCTCGAAATTCATTATTTGACAGAATTCCAACTTTCATCTAGGCTATTCAAACTAAAATGCGAAAGTACTTTTGAGCGTAAAGAAAGTGCCTAACTTTATTCCTGAAATTTCGGCATAAAGCTTCCCCTTTTCAAATGATCCTTTAGTACCTCCAAGTGAATTTGAATATATTTTCAACAACTAAAAATAAGGACTTGAGAAAATATTTGAAGAAATACTTTCAGCAATATAATTGGGAGATGTTAAATGTGGCTTGAGTCTATCAAAGATCAGAATTGCGAGGTTTTGAATACACTCACATCACCTTTATTTCCATTGCTCTATTAGAATCAATCTTTTCAAAAATGAGTGCACCATGAATAAAGTATTGTCTAATTTGAAGGTTATGATTCTCTCAACAATCCTTATTCTTATATGAATACCACGTAGGAATCTGAAAACACTCGACAAGAAAAAGTCCACTCAAAATTTTCTTCTAGAAATAACATCTTGAGGAAGTCGATCCGACTTCAATCGTATTTGAGGGCAGATCGTAAGAGCTCAATTCAATCGAATCCTGCTTGTTCGATCTTCATTTGCTGTTCCAGAACCTCACTCATAATTTAATTCCTCAACATCCACTCATTCAGGACTATGTAGTTTTGAAAGATGATCAGATTAAAATGTTCCATGAGCACGACACAAGAAACACTAGTAATGTACTTCACTCATGCAACATTAGTCAAAGTTCATGAACCCGCGTTAATCAGGAATTACTTCAAGTAATCACAGCATTTTGTACTTTAGCCAACGCCGTATTTTCTAATGAACATTACGTCAATTGCTGGCTTATTCAAGAAGCTACATTGACCTCAACTGATTAGATTGACACTTCTTCGGTTTGAACTTCATCGTGAGGACTCATTTCTCCAATCAAGAGAATATGAACAGAAGTGACCTAAATTTCAATCAAAGACATTCTTAATCGGTACGCTCCCATTCGGCCGAGAAGTTTTCGTCTTACGCGGTCTTTGTTAACTCCAGGGACACTGCTGGGCCTGATATTGAGAATGAAGTATATAAAGAACTAACTAATTCGATAGCACACATTATAGGAGGATACGGAATTTGGAAAATAGTCTCTCGCATCTCTGAGATGTTGGGGTACTTTCCTTTTACCGAAAGCTTTTAGTGATTCGAGCGTTCAGGGATATCAAAATGACTCCCCTCAGAATCAAAGATTCCCAGATATGTCATTCATGATCTTACTAATCTTCCGAGACAGTCTATTGATATTTTCTCCTTACCAAGAAGTTCTGAATAGTTGTTTTGTGGAAATTTTCAAATGCTGTTTTTGATCTTTCTGGCAGAGAGTCTTCAATGGCACCCACATGGATAGCTTTTTCGAACTTGAAATCATCGAGATGTATTCTGGATAATGTTATCACTTTCAAAAGAGGACTCATAGAGCTGTAATTTTCACGAAAGTACCCTCTAACGATTTTAGTGTAAGAGGGGAGTTCTACTGCGGGTTTGCCACCAATCGATCTCATTCCCTAAATTTCTCCTCACATTCTTCATGGTTATTCTATCCATGTCCTCTGCACACGCATCCGTAATATTGAGTGACGAGAATTATAAGTAGCATCTCTGCTCCCTCTAGCGACACTGCAGCATTTAATAACGCACCTCATTATTTCGGGAGTGCAATTTATTGGCCCTGTGCCAGTGTCAGATGATCCTTCACCGCTTCTATATCTACCGCTATCGCTCCGCTCCCGGTCTCCTGGGTAAAACTCACTTACCTCACTCTTCTCCGGCCACAACTAATATCCGGAATAGAAAGAGGAAGTCAACGTTCCGTGGCTTTACTGACGTGTGAAATTGAGGATGGCTATCCATTAGAAATTTCAGACAGGTGGAGTGAGATTGGCGAAAATTTTAACAGTCGTATAATTACAAAGCTCTTTTCGTGAACCATGTGCACGCTCACGATGGAAATTGTGTCGACCCGAGTGGGCACTGATTGTTGGACGTTATTCAATTCCACTTGGATTGTTAGCTCGTGGTGATTGAAGGCTCAAAATGGATTTTCAGATCCATTATCGGTTGAGAAAAATTCATTACTTGTGCCTCGTTAAATTTGTGTGGTGTAGAGTGCTTTTGCCAAATTGATGACCGGATTACGGATGTTTTCAATCGGAATTGTGTGCCCGGATGCATGCACATATCTTCGAATGGATGTGACCGAGTTTCCACTTATTTAAACAGATGAATGACGTAAATAATGACTCCATTTATGGTAATCTCTACTTTCAATGATGAATTTCAAAAGTCAAAACCATCTATTTGTATGAGATTTTTAGTTGGTTTTGAGAATGGATTGCATCAGCAGAACAGTGCATCTTTAGTCATTGCTGTGGGGTCCGAATTTGGGATTTTCCTCAAATCATTGCACGTAGCTTTGTCTGAAAGAATACAATTTTACTCTTTCAGTTCAGCATTTTCCTCATTGATCGAAAAAAACGCCACAGATGACACCGGAATCAGGAAATCTTGATCATTGCTGAATTTTCTAACTTCAACTCTATTATGATATTTCATATATTTCATCAGTAGGTCTAGTCCTTCCAGATGATTGGTCAAGCGGTCAGCTCAATATTGCCTACTATGAGCACTACTTTTTGATTCTTAATACTAGCGCTATCAATTTATTGCTGTATGGTTCTATCGCTGGGTTGTAAGAACTATCCTTCGAAGTTCTTCGTTTTACATTTAATCTCTGTCTTTGTTTCTGAACATCTATCAAAAGCCAAACCCAGAAAATCGAAAGCAAGAAAAATATCTCGTGTCAGAATGTAAGTATGCTTGAGTGGATGAGGTCAGTGCGCCTCGGTACATGCTCATCGAAGACAATAGAGAACACGCATGCAATGAAATTACTTTGTTGAAATGAAGTTGATGATGTGAAGAACAAAATTACAATACAGTTTTCCATTTGGTGAACGATAAGTATTTTTAAATATTCATTGAAAGTTGGACGCCTGTTCAAATCGATGTCACGTGATCACTGTCTCCCGCCAACCAGACTGTCATCAATCGGACGGGTTTGTTCGTCGTGGTAAAGTTGACGTCGTAGATTGGGATTGACCGCGTCATTACCTACTCCCGTGAGTGTCCACAAGTACCCATGCGGGGCTCCACGGGGCTCCATATGAGATATGAGCTGCATCTGCATAACATTGTTATTTTTACGTCATGCGAGCTTGCACAGCTGTGCACAGCCATGCACTAGACAAGCAGTGTTGTGTACTCTTATGTTACCTGATAATAACAACATGTCGCAAAAATGAAATCATAACAATTGATTAGAGCTGTGAAAGTGAGTCTCAGACACGTCCCTCAGCTGCTAGACCTGATAATACCCAAAAGCAACACCGGGTTCTCCATGTGTTTGTTCTTTCATCAGATCACATCAGATGAGTATTCTAAGTTCCAACTCACATATTAAACATCAAGGACGAAAAATCTACAAAATTACTCATGAGTTGTAAGAGAAAATTACAGATATGGTAGAAAAGAATGAAGACTATGCATTATTTTACAAAATTAGTTGAGTATAGAATAGCTCACAAATTGAGGATAATGAATGAATGTGCTGGACCCATCAATGAGTTGGAACCTTTCATGATCCGAAAATTTAAGCGACCTCACAATGGTCCATTGGAGTTGAACAGTTTTTTTCTCTACAAACACATTTTATGTAATCGTAGAGATAATTCAACCTCGAATTCAACTAAAGAAAATATGTAACGAGTTTCAATCAAGTCTAATCAATCAGTTTTCTAATTACTCGAGCTCGTTAATGCTCGTTACATACTTATACTTTTCATTCAGATCGCGGGTTAGTATGAGGATCTTCCACCGACGAGATTCGCAGATAGTTGCCGTTTATCCTCAGTCATTGCCTAAAATTAGTCGGAAACCATCCATTTTACAATTCATTGATTCATAAAAAATTGCATTAATTGGAACATAACCTCTTCAGAACCGCAGTCCACAAACTTCTCTCTAGCTTAGAGGGACTCTTGCATCTTACCTCTAAGCTTCGAGGTAGCCAGAGCTTAGAGGTGAAATTCTCTCTAAGTAGAGTTAAATTTACCCCGAAGTCGATTTCTCTCTAAGCTTCGAGATAAGATTTACCTCTAAGGGATTTAGAGTGTATCTTTTCAGGGTATTTCTGTCTAAAATTTCGGGATTCGCTAATGTACGCTCCAACATTTCTGATGGTACGTTTCAAGGACGTTCAATGCACGTTGCAAGGCATTTTTCTAATTGTTTACTGTACGAAATTCCGATTCTTATACATCTTATTAAGGATAACCATCTCCGGGAAAGGGGCCTCAGGAATTTCATGCAACTGCCTATATTAATCTGGTAACCATTTAGATTTTGGATTGTTTTCGGGTTTCCAAAATTCACATTCTCTCCTTTATTTTCTGCTCAATATTCTATATTCTTCATTGGTCACATTGATTCCGATCAATAAATTCGTCCTAGAGGCAAAAAAAGTATCATAGACACCGAAATGATCTCATGACAACCTCCATCTGAAACTCCTCACAACCATAGATAGTTCAAAGTCATCAATACCAATCGCGGAGGTGATGAGCTCATCCATAGCTGTGCAGAGCACTGGTAGTGTTTAACGAGGCAGAAAAAAGAGAAAATAAGTCAATCGCCATGCGTGTCGGAAAATCGAAAAGAGAAACTCCCAGAGTAGCAACTCGCGTGCATGAGCTTTTACGTCAATCGGTGACATGCACTTGGCACGCGTCATCTTGCCCTGACTTGAGAATCTCTTGCGCTCATTGCCATCTTCTATAAATGAGTCCCTTGAACTGTGTTTGCGCGCTCGGCGCTCTTTGACTAGAGATATATACTTCACTGACTCCTACGCTTTGCAAGAGATATTCCCAAGCGTATGTAGAACGATAGATCAAGTGTTTCACGCGTTCTCAGCTGCGTTTCTTTTGCGTCCACGCTTCGCTAGATATCGCTGTTCACGGGACAAGCGGTTGACGCGTAACTTATCGCCAGCTATGTTTTGCCTGTACTGCATTCGGAAACAGACTTGCTCGTCTTTTTTTTGACTTCTCAGCGGATAATGGATTGCCTCAGCATTAAAATGTGCGTTAGAAAATGGAATAAGCTGGGAAAAGGAGAAATGCCGAGATGTCCATTGGTAGTTAATCGAGTAGCTGATAAAGGGTCGTGTGATGCTCTATTTTAGATTTTGCTGGAAGAGTACAATCTACATCGGATCTTTATGTCCTCATAAATTATTCAATGAGCACAGGAATAACTGGTGGCACGTTTTGGATCCGTGAGTTTTGCCAATATCTGTCATATTGACACAGTTTCTCATGTTCTCGATGTTGAGTAAAACATGACGAAATGGTTCCACAATAACCCGTTGGCCAAGTCATCGTTCAAGAGTAAGGCGTTGTCTTCTGGATTCTGAACCAATTGGTAAGGGATCGCAGACGCTCTCATAATCAGATCGTTTCCTTGTTTCCAAAAGATGAATGATCTTGAAATCAGTGTTTGATGTGCAAAGCACCGGCGCTGTGTCATTGAAACTTCCCATGGCATCGTTTAAATATCGCCAGAGTACTGACCAAATGCTATCGAAATGTCATGGATCTTGGCTTCTCATTTACTCGATTTTCATTGAGAATTCGTGAAGATAACTCATTTCGTTCCATTTCTGAAGCTACTAAAGTATGAGTAATGAAATGGCTTGAAATGACCTCAACATCTCTCGTGATACTTGAGTAGTACTTTTCCGGTACTTCAGCGGCACTTAAACGGTATTCTTGCAGTACTTGAGCGGCACTGTAGATTGAGTTGTTCGAATTTCTGAGTCTTCAAGGGTCGTCACATCCACTTTTTTAACTAAAATTTTCTGATCAATGAGATATGTATGGATGGGAAATTTATGATTTGTGGAGAATTGGAATTATTAGAACAAAACCCTTTTCTAATTACAAACGAACAAATATCTGTCTCGCGCCTTGTTCACAGTCAGCCAATGGTGTTTCTAACTCAATATTTCTGCTTGTGTTTCTAACTCAATAGTTCATGCTCGAGAGAGCATTAGTGAGGATGGTGTTGATCGCGAGTCGGATATCTAAGCAGAGAATGGCAAACTAATATCCTGTGTGAGAGAATTATTAGTGTCTCAGACTATAAGCTCGGAATGAGGCAACAAATCTCGATCGAAACTGGCAAAAAAACAGCAATCGCAGTGATTGTCAACGACTCTTCAGTCGACTGGATCTAACGCTGGATACATATAAGGTCAACAGAAACAAACATGAGTGGCTCTGGGCTCCACTCGCGAATTTCACTGTTTTCGCAACGACCCCTCCCTTCGTGCTTATTTCATCAGTAGATTAGTGGGTACATACATCGAGATCCGGGTATAGTTCTCGATGCATTTCTTCAATGCATATGGCTGAGCAAATTTGGACACCAACAAGGATGACGAATGTAGAGCTTCTCAAGGCCAGTCCGGAGTCCCCGCAGAACCGCAGCCAGACACGCACCGGCGTAGTTTCAGGTCGCGGCTGCATGCAATGATTCTGAGAGCGGAATCATTGTTTCTACGCTTTTATTGGCATTGAATGTGTTAATAAGATAGTAGGCCACTTGTGAAATCTTACAACACGATACCATGCAAAGTTTCATGGCATTCCGTTCATTAGGAATCGAGTGAAACTTGAACGGAATGTTTGGTGAGACAAAGCGTATCCTCACCTACTCCGATTCATTTCTCAATAAGAAAACAGTTTTGGCCAATATCAGATACTAGGCCATCTGTGGATTGGAATTTCCTGTCGAATGAGCCCTCCCACGCCGGAAAACTCTGAATCTAGCTCGCAAAAAACTTGAACTAGTGTGAGCATCGAGCAGTACAATTTGCCCAGCGAGCGAAAGAACTACGATTTTTTCGAGATATCGAAAGAATTTTCGGGTGTGGAAGAACTCGTTCGATGGGAAATATTATGGTGTTTCACTTGCCATACCTCGTTTGGGTCGGAAATGTAAGGTTGAAATACTACGAGGCAAAACATTGGTTCATAATCTCCCATTGCATCTGCATTGCGACCAATGCACCATCTGTCGGGCGAAAAATCCGGATCCCCTTCGGGTTGGCTTTAACACCACGCAATGATTGCGGACGCGTTTATAGTAAAAAATGAGGATGAACTAGATTAATCGTACAGATTCCCACGAGGAAGTAGTCGTGATGAAGGTAAGCAGGAGAAATTATGCAATGGGTAATATTTATGAGACGTCCGTGGCTCAGTGCAGAGGCGATGATGCTCTATGTTGATCGTAACGCCAAGACTAAATTTTTCCTTCAAATGTGAGTTGAAGGCCTCCTAACACTTCGAAAAACTCTCAGATGTTCTTTTTGCTCAACCATATTGGAAGGTGTTTCTCTTCGCCGGTAATCAGGACCAAGTGTTATGCGTGTTATTATTCTTTGCTTGACGTTATGCAAGGGGTTTTCTTCTTCGGAGTGGCGACATGATGCTTGATCGCACTTTGAGAAGATCAAACTCGCAAGGCTCTAGGGGTTCTTCAGCTCAGAAGTCTTGTTCATTCTATCCATCTGGTTTACATTTTTTGATCTCTTTATCGCATCCACTTGGAAAACCTGAGTAAAAGGAGTGTCAGTTCTAAGAACAGAAAAAAAATTGGAACGCTCACTGCACTGTCCATATTGGATATAGTCGCGGGATATGGTTCCAATCAAATAGGTTACCGCAATTCTGCATGCGTCGCATCGCGGGAGCTGTCAGACGTATACATAAATAGGTAGCAGAGCGCGTGAGACAATCGGCTGACATGGACTCGCCGAGTAAAACACCCTTGCATACAAATACGTAGATAGCTCCCGATGCAGTAACACTGCTGCTTCCTTCCCCCATATCTTCATCCTTCTGTGATGTATCGGATTGCGAGTGAGCTTGCGGTGAGATTGCAAAAATTCTAGATGCGGAGAGCTCTATTTAGGGAAGTATCATCTTGATAAGTTGATTTGTTTCTTCTACAATTCATATTTTTCAGCCGAATGCGTGTGTCAAACAAAAATAAGGTCTCTTGCTCTTTTTGGGTTTTTCGAGATTTTATGGCAATTTCGATTCATTTCACGAGCAGCAGCTTAACCCTTAGTTACCCACGTGAGATTTACTAACACTCCAACAAGCGTGGTAAACAAATGGCACACATCCCGAACGTTGCTCTGTTTCCGCGATTTTCTCGTGGAAAGTCATCGTTGAAATTTACTTTAATGCACTTCAAAAATTCTATAATCAATATAAATTTCCTCCCTTGGGTCTGGGCACCACATATTTTCTTAAAAAATTCCAGAAAATGTCATCTTTTCGTCTTTTTTCAGGGTTACGCCGATGAAAAATTTTCCAAATTCCGAAAAAACTATATCAATTGTGGCTGAGATCGTCCTGGAAATCATTTTTATATCACAAGTAGACTTCAAAGAAACTATTGGCACTTGATTTGAATGAATATTCTTCAGAGTTGGAAATTTCGAGTTTTGTCGGTGGTGGATTTTGAGTACTCATTTTGAGAATATTCTGAAAAAAATTTTTTCAAAATTCTGTGATTGGTCCATTTGGAATATAATATTGAATTATGAAATTACATGTAGGCTCCAGAACCCCAAAACACGAGTTCCGACATGGAGATGAAATTAAAATTTCGCGTGTGCCAAAAGTCTACCACGTGGGTAATTAAGGGTTAAGATTACGGTTCGTATTTGATTTTAGACGCATTTTCAGATGATTAAACGACTAGTTGACACATTTCGTGATCTGGAGCCAAAGAATACACGAGGGAATCAGATTTTTCCTAGATCAGATAAGTTATTTCTGACTCCAAATTTGTCTTACGGTGTTGTCTACCGGAGTGATGTTGGAAGACGCGTTTATCTGGTCGGCTGAATGATGTGTCACGTGGAGGCTCCTGGAAAATCGAGAGGCTTGTGAAAAAAGTATGCGATCGAATCTATATATATGGAAACCGCGGAGATCTGAACCCAAATCTCCTTCGCAGTATCTAACTGTTCTTCCTGATAGATCACGACCGATCATTTCACTATCGTACTTATCGACTCACACTTTCAGGGATAGAATTCGAAAATGTTTGCTTGCTTCTATCCGGAGCTCGACGCACGATGACAATGTCACAAAAGTGAACTCGACAGTTTTTCTATTTGTGAAAATCCATACTATCTATTCATCTACATCAATTTTCCTTCCTATTAGTGCTCACTAATTATAAATCTTCTTCTCTGATATTACGGTTAAGGTTCATTCAGGTTTAACAATTCTAATTTCTGTCTATTCTATCTCATATGAGTAGTAGAAAGGGAATCGGGTCACTCTATCCCGATATGAGAGCTGTATAATTTCCCGTGCTCTCCACAGTAGATGGATCTATCCTTCCATACCTTCCAAGAGCTCTGTTTTATTCAATAGAAGATATGGCATTGTCAGCTAATCCACTCGTATCATCCTGTTATGTCGTGACGTTTGAGAGAACAATCGAAGAGAATCCATCATCTTGAATGAGATTTATAGAGCTCAAGCTTGTCTCATACCATGAACAATTTCATAGTGTACCTTGGGAATGCATCCTTTTATCTAAAAGAAGTCCTTGCTGAAGGCGGAAGTTTGATTCAGACCCTGTTAGAGTATCGTATTTTTCTAACATGGTTTCTATCGTAACAAATAGCTTGCACTTGACCATGAATTCGAGCCGATGGCTCTGCCGATGGTGTCAATGTTAAGGATCCAATAGAGTCTGGGCTTTGACGTAGATTGAGATATTCTTGTATCGGTAGATAAATTGAATGCAATTTTATCCATTGCTAAACAGAGATACCATGACCAAGGTCAGTTCGATCCATCTCAACCAATGACGGTAATTATGTCGATTCTTGATGGAGAATCGATTTTTCTTTTAAGGAAAGGATTCTGTTGTTTGAGCAAACAATCCACTTGAAATAGGCCTCTATCTTGTGTATTCGATTGATTAATCAAAATTCAATTTTGACGCCGATGTTAGGGTGTAGGTCTGATATATCGAGGAGTAAAAATATATCCGAGCTAGGAAAAAAAGAAGGTTGGTGGAAATAATCGAGATAAAAATAAGCTCACGAGCTTGCACGTTGGTTAAAAGTTGGATATACCACTACCAAGTAGATGGTACACGCCCTAAGGGGGACGCGTGTGCGATCTTTTTTCAGGCACACAATTAAAGTTGGGTTGATAATTGAGAATGTCTCGCACACGAAAAGTTGGTGTGCTCATTGTCATGCATAAGGGCACGCGATGCTCTCTGAAGTCACGCTTGTAATTTATGTCCCCCATTCTACCAAAAAACCTTTCTCGCTGTACAAAAACCAGTTGCCTATATTTTCAGAGTAGCTGATTAAAGTGAGACTATGCTGGGAAGCTCGTGAATCGATGAGAATTTAATCTCGCTTTAATTCATTCAAACAATGCACTCGGCTTGCATCGCTGTAGGTCGACGTTATTCTAGAGGATGTAGGAGCTAGCGTGAAATAAAAGGTATGATTAATTAAGCTTAGAGGAAACTTTTTTCAAGGTCAAAAGTCCCTTTTGACCTTGAAAATTTTCTCTAGCTGTTTCAGGCCCTGATCAGGCAAAATCCGAGATAATCATTCTAGCCTGATTATCCCAAGCCAATATTTTCAACATTCCCGAAGTATGTTTTCTTATGCAGAACTGCACACTCTTTGCAATGAAACTCGTAGGAAGTTGTTTTTTAGCTGTTTCATGCGTTTCTGGATCAATTTTCTAGTTTTTCATTTTGGCTAATCAGAAAACATTGATTCTTGCGCATGTGCGTGGTTGTACGATTTTGAAAGTAACTCCAATCGAAATCTGAGGAAAGTTTCTGCAATATGACCACTTGCTGAGCTTAATTTGGTCGACTGTGACTGACGAGAAACGATTTCTTAGACATTAAGGTGGACCACACCACCAACAGCTTGGATGCAGGGAAAGTGCTCGAATCGGCTCATCGCAAAGATCATGCAATTTTGCATGAGAAATAATATTTTGGAAGCATTGGAAAAACCCGTTTAACCTCTTCGCGAATTTGTCCACATACGTGGACGCGTCTTTGGATGATGCCAGTAAATTCCACTCTCAAGATATCACCAAAATTCTTGTGAAGCTCTCTCCTCTAGCCCAAAATCAATGATTCGCTCGAGTTTACTCTTTGGTAAACCCATTTTTACTACCTGTTTGATGCAAATTAATTGTATTGAAAAATTAAATTTTTCGAAAAATGTAAATCTTGAGCTTAATACTCGAATATGAGGTTTAAAAATCATGCAAGAGGATCCAAACATCCTCTTTGAGTACACGAAACTATTGCCACAAGAAAGGATGCATAATGTTGAAGTATACGAAACTACGAGGCTCTCGAAGTTTGGCCTCATACGTGTACACCGTGGATTCGAGGAGTTCGGGTGGGCCAGTTTGTCCTGAGTGTATGGAGAGGTTCTATACAAGGACGTGTAGAGTTTTTCTCGTCATACTCTTTGCCACGATCACATTATGGGATTCGATTATGATTAGGACTTTCCAGGGAATTGTTCAGGTCCAAGTTTTTATATTTTCATGATTTATTGATAGTGAAGATGGAATTGTGTTGTATAGTCTCACAATGGAAATGTCATGTTATGAGAGTATGTTATACGCTGTTTAGTTCTTACTCATCAAACTTGTGCAGTCGAATTCCTTCTATGATTTCTTTCCATGACTCCACGGTGTCCACATACGTGGACATGGTCAAAAATACAATATAACGACTAATTTTTCCATCTGTTTGAAGCTCAGAGAACTTTTCAACGTTAGAGTTGATGAAAATCATCGAGAAATAATTTTTTCTACCACGTGAAATAGGTGCGTGCACGAAGAGGTTAATACAATTTTCCAATGTTTCGGTGCTTACAGAGTTGCACAAAGTAGTAGTCGCGCCTCTTTCATCACGGTGCGCTTCTGAGGAGGATGAGTTTTCCAAAATTGTCAAAACTTCCTAGCAATCATTCCAACCCTCGCCTGCGTCTCAGGTCAGAAACCAATCGCCCAGAAGCGAGCTACAAGCTCACGAACCCGCTGTGAAATATACTATTTTGAGATAATCAGGGTAGTCTGGTTTTCTCGGATCCTGGCTGATCAGGGTTTGAAATGGATAAACAAAAATTTTCAAATTCCTCATCAATAGGTTATCCCAAGATCGTTTGGGAGGTGTAAACTGCGTTGGATGATCTCGAGCTAAACTAGAGATAAATGCAATTCACTAAATAAAATCAAGATTATTTGATTGTGGTTCCTCCTAGTAGGTGAAAAGTTCATATTATGGACTATAGAATCGAATGACTATCACGTGAAACCGATCGGAGACATCGTTCTTAAATGAAATCCATCATAGGAGATTACACTACTATCTTTGAGTCCATCTGCAACCAGAGTTATATCATTTCTGAAAAGCAAATACTTCCGGAAATGTGGAATGTAAACGACCGTGCTGAAAATATAGGCTTCAACACGTGCATGTTTTGAATGGTTCACTTGTATGATGAGGTGTTGTAGCTGAAATCACAGAGTCGGTCTTAATTGGTGCGTTCGGGCGCAACACGAGTGGCCAACACGTTTAACAACCTCAGAATGGCGTTTGGAGTGAATGCGGGATCCTACGGTTTTGGCCAATGTCCAATCAGTTGTCGAGGGCATTTCCGTAGACCTGAATTTCGGAGCTATTGCTGACCTCGATCTCTCATTCCTTTCGAGAAAGACTTTTAATTAATGACTGAAATAGTGACAAGGGCTGATCACGCCCAATTTTTTACTTCAAGTTTTTCAACATCTTTCGTTCACACCTCTCAAGCTCTTACGCCAGAAGTACGTGCACTGGATCTTATAATACCTCTCAAGAAGTTTCCTATCTGTCTACTAGTAGAGATGGAGAAGAAATTTTCTTCGACTAGCAAGTTTTACAAATTGAATTCCGCTTTGATCGATGTTCATGACTGTGGTGCGAAAACTTGGTCTGTTAGATATATCTTTAAAAAATCCAGAAATGTAAATTTTCGTCTCTCGTGCACGTTACATCTCACAAACTGCTCATATCTTAAAACACACAGACTGCTTGTGAAGTTTACAAAGAGTGAGTAATAATTAATTTGGAAGATTTGGGACGAATTAGTGATCGTACGCGTCAGATCTCTCAAATAGTTGAGATGTACAAATCACAATGTCTGAAAATATTGCGTTGAAGTCATCATTATCCGCCATCGTAATGTCATAGGAGGGCTGCATCGTTGACCCCTTAACTTCCAATTTCAGGATTTCTGAATTTCCCTCTCAAAAAATCTCAAGAAATATTTGTCATGAGTTACAAGTAAATAGTCCTCGGATTGAAAGATGATGTGTCGATAATAATGTTTAACAATGCATAAAATATTTGTTAGAATTACGTGGTTGAGTTCCATTCTCAAGTGGTTTCGACAGAGCCGGCTTTCGAGTGCTGAAGTTTTTTTTCAAATGACAAAGATTCAACATCAACCTCGTGAAGTCAAAAATTTATAGGAAGAGTCATTTGTACGGGAAAGATGGAGATTTGAATCCTAGCTCAAGTGGAGTAGTATGCGCGAGGAAAAACTAATTAGATATTGCTCGCGTGAGACGCAACAAGAAATACGGTATTATAGCATTTTATACTTGAGTTTGGCGATATCTAAGGGTTTCTTGCATAAGAATTGATGAACGTTGCCAATCCTGCGGATCATAACTCAATTACTTGAAGGTCTGTTTACTTCGTTCATTGACTTTCTCAAGCCCAAGAGTGGCTCACAATATGGTATAAGCTATTAGACGACAACGCCAGCTTTTTGTTACGTGTGATAACTATTAGATTTCGACATTCCTGAAGTTGCATGGCTGTATTCTCACTTGCTTCTCTTATGTTCCCAAATACTTATTAATTTATTCGACAAGGAGCTGTTCTGATATTTCATGGAGGGGCTGATACTTAGAGGCTTCATCATTGTGTGGCGCCAAGTCATTCGCAGGTTTTGATGAATATGAAGAAAAAGAAGCTTACTGTACCCCAAGCTCAAGAAGTCACACTTTCTTGCAGGAATTCGTACAACTGCTTGCTTTTGGCGTGCCTGGAATTGCCTTAGAGCCACGTATCGACATTTTCATATTCAGGATTCTTGGTATTATAGCTACACCGCCGGTCAGAAGTTTCAGGACACCCAAAATTTTCTTTCCCGATTTTGTAAGTGGAACTACGAGGTACTGCGAGTCCGAAAAAAACTTCATCATGGCTTATTTTGAAGGCCTTTTTACGCACTTCAAGATGGAGTTATTCATTTTTATCAGTGCAAATCTGGGTATTCCCGATTTGAGCTTGAAAAAGTGCCGATTTCTATGGTTTTTGGAAGAATGTCCTGGCTCCGGTAGCTCAAAGGTACAGGAATATTCTGGAATGGATCATAAAAGACTTGAAAGTACAAGTCTAGAGCTTTAGAATCCGTTTTTCAACATCCTTCTACGTCACTTCTACTCCGAGCTATGACATTTTGTGTGAACAAAGATTTTCGGCAAAAAGTAACACCTAAATTCGAAAAAAACAGACAAATGCGTTTGAAGGTTAATATGATCTCTGATCCTGGTATCTATCTTTTGAGCCAAGATCAGAAGAATGAAAAACTTTCAGCACATTCCCCAAAAATAAATTTCTTCGTCATTTTTTAATAAGGTTGCTATTTTTTTGGGAAAACTCTCCTCAGAGAAAATATCATACCTCGGAGTAGAAGTAACGTAGAAGGATGTAGGAAAACGGATTTTAAAGCTTCAGACTTGCACTTTCAGGTCTTTTCAGATCTATTCCGGAATATTCCTGTACCTCTGAGCTACCGGGGCCAGAAGATTCTTCCAAAACTCATCGAAATTTGCACTTTTCCAAGCTCAAATTGGGAAGATCCAAATTCGTATTGATGGAAGTGAATAATGCCATCTTAAAGGACGTGGAAAGACCTTCAAAATGAGATTTGATGAAATCCTATTTGATCAAGTGAAGACTCGTAGATCCACTTACAAAAGTGGAAAAAAAAAATTTTTAGGTGTCCTGAAACGTTTGACCGGCAGTGTAGGTTTTATCAAGTTTGGATTTTGTGTTACATCGTAACCTCGCAGGATGGACCGTTCTGTGAGGGAGATAGAAAGAAGTTTGAAGTTAGTTCAAAGTTTCTCACGTAGCTACTTCCTCCGTATTGCAGTTTCATGTTGAGTAAGATAGCACTAGTGTGCCAGATTGTGTACGTAACATCTCTTGAGAGTGGCAGTACTCAACGGTCGATCAAAATTGACTGGATTTGCTGCTTACCTCGGGGGGATGATCTAATATTGCCGAGTAAAACTAGAATGAATATTTCAGCCCAGAGGATGTGAATTATAAACTTACATGAATCCTTATACATGAATACTTGTTGAATTTGCTGGTTGAAAATCCAACACTCTATACAGTATATAACTGATACAAAGGTAGTGTTAACGCTTTCAATTGAGAATGAGACGTTGCATCAATTTTGCGTGATAAAGTAGGGATCCAGAGTGATTTTTCTAAGCCCAATTCGTGTGTTGGAATGTGAAATTTCGCCAATAAATCTGGAGCCATGAAATTAAAATCCTTCGAAACGTGTAATGTTAAGAGTACTTCTGTCAAATTGTAAGCAATCAGGTAATTGAAAAATTTTTCAAAAAAATACTCATATCCATAGGGTAACAGACAATATCAGAATAATGAGACCAAATTCTGTTCGATGACACATTGAAGTTAATAAAGAAGTCAATGTTGATTAATGACCATCCTCTTCCAAAGTAATGAAACCTTGACATGTCTATTGCTCTTTTGAATTCGGTATATTTTTATTTGGAGCTATAGCAAACCCAGAAAAAAACAGAATTATCGAGCAGAAGAAGAGAAAATGATGAAAATTAGGTCACGAGGCACCAGTTTACGTAGATATTTCTGGTACTTTTATATAGCCGTGTATCGGTTAGCGCTTGCGCGTGTGAAAATTTTGTTCGCAAGCTTGACGCATGATTCACGCTTGAGAAATTCGTTTTCCATGATTAAACATAACAGATGTAAACATTCCACACTGTTTCGTGTGTTTTACTTGTATAAATGTTGCAAAACGTGCGTTGTAAGCATTGTAGAGAAGCTTAGAGAAAGCGCTCACAGTGATGCTAATTTTGATTCTAAGCTCAAAACTGATGCATCTTCGACATCTACAATCAAATACCTACTCACGCTGCATATGTGGGCAGTGGCATAGATTTAGCAAAGTATTAGACTCTGGTAGGTATGAACTCACTTGAAAGCAAGCTGACTCGAAAATCTCGTCAATTTTGCTGTTGCATGGATAGATTTTTTGGCATAGTGTGACTATTGCTCCCGGCTCAAATCAGAAAATTGGCGTTTAGTCGCCCTGATACCAAAAGTAGTATATGAACTATTCTGATAACTTCGATTTGACGAACCACAATCTTTCGATGATTACCTCAGGCAATTTTATCCTCCGATAATCTGCGACGATGGATCAGGAGTTATCAGAAATTACCTAAGAATTTTTTGAGTTGTACTACCCTATTTGAGGCGAATAGACATAATTCGCTTCGCGTATAAAATCCTCCTCTCCACCAAAATAGTCATCTTTCAAGTCGTTCTTCTAATCTTGCAAAAAACTAGAATTGATATGATTGAGAACCTCTCCAAAACTTTTAGAGGATTTTTTGGTTCCGTGAAATTCAGACCCTCAATCTCGAAATTCGAGACAACTCAGATGATGAGAAATTTCCAACAAGATCCATAAATGCCCAATAGTAACGGTATGGATAGTGCAATAATGGTCACGTATCTCAGAGTTACTCTCCACTAATACCCTTCTCATTTTAGAACTTTCCCAACTAGATCATGAGAGTATATGTCTATGTAATTATAATTCAGAGATGAGAAGAGGAACGGTGTAATGAATTGTACATCTCTCCTGAGTGCGTTTTGGCTTGTAATTTTGACCGTAAAACAACATTGGCTAATGGAATGAAATCCATAAAGTCTTGAAGATCGATAGAAATGAAGTTGGTTTTGGGTATGAAGTGAATTTCTCGTTAACAAATGAGTAGTACCGTCAAATCGGGTGATTTTGCTACGGTGGGTGCAACTTTGGTACACTCCTGAAAGATGACTTCCAAAGATGAGTTCGACAAGGTAAATGATTCTATCGCTCTGAAACTTATTCTCTCCTCTTGACACACTCATGAACAGTGTGTTGAGCCACCGTGGATCCCGCGTAGATGATGGTGGTTGTTTGCTGAAGCGTTTTGTAAATACCCGAGTGGTCCAGTTAATGGTCAAGAACTGTTCCAGAACAAACTACGGCTGAACAGATGTACATTTTGATCACATATATCACCGTATTGGAGAAACCATTAGGGTCTTCACAACATTTGGAAATTTAATGAATGAAAAAGAGGAAAAAAACCATTAAAAAGTGTACCAAAGTTACCCCACTCTAAGTAAGAAGCATTACCGTGGGGTAACTTCAGTGCACCTTTGTATGACAGCTTCTTCTCAACTCATCTTTAGTCGAGTGATGGTCTATGAGGTATTCAAATAGCTTGAGGACAAGACTTCTGAATGATTAAAATTGGCCACGTACACGGATATACACGAAACGAATGCGAATAACGACTTTCATTAGAATTAATTCATTCATATGGTGGTGGGTAGAATTGAAATATTTTGTAAGTGTACCAAATTTGCCTAATCGGGGTCTAACTTTGGTACACTTGCAAAACTGACAACAACTCTGGTTAGACACATCAAATTATTATTTTGCAGCCCGTCAATTAAAAGCTGAGACTGTAAGCTTTCAATTGACTACTGATTATAGTGGGTTTTGTTAATGCATGTCGAAATGCTAAGCCAAACAAAATAAAAAATACCAAATTCGTACCAAAATTACCCAATTTTCCAAAATGATGTGAAGATACAATGAAAAATGATTAACTCATGGAATTCAAATGGCTTGGTTCGAATATATAGTCGGGAGATACCTTCGTGTATTCTCAACGGAGTTTCATCACGATGCAAGTGTCCATTCCCGGGAGAATCTTGGTTTTGTGCGTTCCAACATCATGTCAAGTATGTTGAATGGTGTGAGGTCTGATCAACTCGAGTTAGCAAGGAGCACGTGAGTGTCAAGAACGAAGAGAATTTCAGTAACAGACAAAACCAGTAATCCTACCCTTATGAGAACTCGAAATAGAAAAAAAGGCCTATTTTAAAATTATATCATTGGAAGACTCCAAAATTCGAGCGTAAAAAGAGCGTTTACGGATCTCAAATGGTTTGCTTACATTCGTTGAATTCTCAGGTTATAATAAATTGACCCAAATCATAATCGCATCTGAATGAACAGAAGTGAGTTCTGAATCCATTCAGGATGATGAAAATATGTCATTCAAGTTTGCAGCTAGCCTATCCCATGTAAAAAATGGGAACCCTATGATCATATATGAACATGCGGTCCAAGGACCCTATGACCATATATGAACATCTATGAAACGATTTTCAAAATATTTAAAATCCGACAAGTTGTTACGGTTGCATTTTCAGGGAATATCACATCAAAAAGTCACGATGCTGATCTTGCATAACCGAGAAAATCTCCAGGAGTTCATTAAGTAATTGAATCAAAATGATGTGTAAGTAATATCATTCTCCTACTAGAAAAAAAAAATTTCAATTTCCAAGATTCAAGACGTTTGGCAAATTAGTGACCAATCTGCACAATTTGTTAGATCATAATTTTGAGAAATATTACATTTATGCAGGTTCGTCACCAATGAGCCAAACGTTTTTGATCTTGGGAATTAAAATTGTTTCTATTGAGATATATAATGATATCACTTACAGATCGTTTTAATTCAATTACCTATAATGAACTCTTGGAGATTTTCTCGGTTATGCAAGATCAGCACCGTGGCTTTTTGATGTAATATTCCCTGAAAATGCAACCATTTCATAGATGTTCATGTATGGTCATAGGGTCCTTGGACCCCCTGTTCATATATGATCATAGGGTTCCTGTTTTTACATGGGGTGCTCCCATCTTAGTAATCTGTAGTTATCTGGAGTCTATTCTGCAATAACATTCAATTTAATGCAGAAACGTAGGGATAAAAATCATATTTTTACATGACTCGGCTAATGCAAGCTAATTTCAATCAACGGATCTGTTGATTAAGTGACATAGATCGATATTGGTTTACTCCAATTCATATACAACCGAGATGAAAACCTTTCTCGCGAGTAGCTGCAAAAGCCTTCGTGTAACGTATAAGCCCGATCAAACTCATGACCATCAAGCCACTTTGGCTAGGTGACTTCGGGGGCCAACCTCTACTCGGATCTCTTCAGCCCCCCTGAAGAGTCTGATCCGGAGAGGAAAGACGAAACGCACCAACATCTAGCGTAGATTCAAAATTTTTCGTTATTCATCTCATTTTCATGTATTTGAAATTTCATCAAAATCCTTCAAGTTGCGACACCCAGATTGCGAGTCGCTTTGAAGGTACATAGATCGAATTGGAGTAAACCAATATCGATCTATGTCACTTAATCAACAGATCCGTTGATTAAAATTAGCTTGCATTAGCCGAGTCATGTAATGATATGATTCGAAATTCCCGCGAGCGATGGAGTCTCGATCGTTAATATCGATCGAGACAAAAATTCATTCCAATCGTAGGGATATAATACCTGGATTTTTAAAAAAAACTGCATAGGTAAGTATAATACTGATATTCTTGAGTGCTCTTCGCTGAACGCATCGAAGGATACGAATCACTTTCTAGCGGTTGGAAACAACGTATGATTCACTAGTTGAATGATTTTCATGTATGATTCACATGGTTCGAATTAGGATTGTCATGTTTTAGCACTGTTTAGACGAAAGTCGGTGAAAAAAAGTGACTGTCTGTAGGACCCATGCAATGGTTATCTAACAGGCATACTCGCAATCGGTTGGGAGTCCTTGGATTGTTCCTTAAACTATTTGAGGGGACCAAGAGTAAGCTTTTTGCTCGAAGCGAGACATATTTCAGTCGAAAAATGCAGTGATTTCTAGGTGTTTTATTCCTAGGTTTCTATCCTCCTGTTACTAAATTTGTTCCTAATCTTCATGATTTTAAGAGATAGATAGAAAAACCACACTGAAAATGGTTGAAGTGTTTAATTGCAAAGATTTCTTCTGAAACTCTTGAACGTCATTGCGTGATTCATCTGAGACTCCAAGCTGTACTCTTTGATCGATGCTTCTCACAAACGTGTCATCAGTTCGAGTACATTTGAAGGGTGCATAAGTATCCGCTAGAGTGCAAAGATATCTATATACACGAGGTCGTTCTCCCCTGTTGAAGCACGTAAGTTCCTCTTAATAGTGCATCAACGTAATTCTTCACTTTATACGCCTGTACAGTATTTCATGTATCTCCTGCATGCCTTGCAAAAATCTGGATATTGACCTCACATACTATCTCACCCTATTCAAGGCACATATTTCTTTTATATTGGTCTCCTGCACTTTCTGATAATTTCACCTCGTGACTGTCACACTTGGAAATTTTTCTCAAGATATGGAGGGCCCCGGATCAGGACAAGATAAGTCCATTCCAGATTTTCGGAAAATTGCTTTGATATCTTAGAGGCTGTTGTCATTGGAAACCACTGTCTGGTACATTCCCAGTGACGTCACTTGAAATGAAAGTTTATGGATTCAGGGCAAAGTTAATTCTTTCAAAAACTAGCTACCGATAATAACAGCATCCAAAATACCAAAGTCACTTTTTGAAAATCTGAAATGGACCTACACCGTTCTGATACGGAGCCCTTCATGTGTTGCGAATAACTTTTTTGAATGGGCAATTGAAATATTTTGTTCACAGATCAAATGGTACTCTTAGATACTAATTCGAATTATTCTGAAACGTGCAGTCCACCAGAGTCGCTAGATTCCTTTACAAAATTCAAGGCCACGCTCCACGTGCTCAACGCTCGAATTAATCAGTTTGAGCTCGCAATACCCTGACGACTGCAATAACTCTGCCGCATCCCTAAACTCGTCAATCAGACTGAGAGCTGGGGTGGAAAAGTATATTTGGTAGCTTATCTCGATTGCCCAAGGGCAATAAAACCTCAGAATCTTCTTCCTAAGCAAACATGGAGAAAAAGCTCAATCTGTCATTCGGACCTACCTTTGAAAGCGCAGCCTGTCTCGTCTTCCGCTCAAATCCATCTGATAATTCATAATTGGCCACATCTGCAGGTACACAATTTTGTATTGCCGCAGCATCCAAGCATGCACGAGGATATCTGCATCCACGCCGTTTTCTCCTCTTCCAGCGTAACGGCTCTTATCAGCTGTTCACGCGCGCTCACGTGGCGACTTGGCCGCATTATCGTATTCGATTTTTCAACGAACCTTCAAAATTTTAATCCGACGAAATTTCTACGAATTTTCAAGGTCCTGTGTCACGAGGATGAAAAAAAAGAAATCGGAATCTCAAAGAGCTTTCACACGCCGGGTCAGCTTTCCGACGAAGCCCACGTGCTTGCGCTCGCCTTAACGCGAGCGCGACGCGACTCTGACTGGCAGTGTCGAGCTTTTGCTTTTCTCGCGTTCCGGTGCTTTTTCTCTACTCTCGCGCGCGAGTATCTGACTGCTGCTGCGACTTGTACACATAGATGCCATGCCAAACCGTCTCGTGGACGCGCCGGCGCGCGAGACTCGCAGTCTCCAAGCTCTACTCCCGCACTTGAGCTTGAGCCGCTTTGCGATGCGGATATAGGTGTGAAGATGTATAGGTTTTGGGTTTAGATCGTGAAGTAGTTGATTGCGGATCAGGACTGATGTATCCTCTTTGTTGTTTCTTTGCACGCTGACCACAGCGTTCCAGTCTCAAAGTGACTACTGAACGCCAATACTGACCTGACGTCGATCGGATCTTGGGAGTATAGCGACTTGGGTGATAAATTGCGGAGCATTTGAGAAATAACTGGTTGTTCGGAGTGGTGAGGTCGTGCCAGAGCTTGCAAGCGCGGAGCTTGCGGAAAACGTTTGAAAATGAAGGTGGTACTCGATTTCCATCGGAATTTTTAGTTTGAGATTGATAGCTGGGGCTACCTCTCCACAGAGTAATTTTAATGATCGTGATCGATCAACACGATACAGATTTCGATACACGAGCATAAATGGTCATTACCGTATTCCGAATGATTTCATTCATCCCGAGCCCAAAACAATGGATCGAATATTACAATGGTAGGAAAATAATTTGTTTGGGAGCGCAAACGTGGTATGGTGCTATGTCTTGGTTAAGCTTGATCGTAAGTCCAAAATGCGCGTGAACACTATCTCTATCCGTATAATTCAAAAGATCACGAAAACTCGATTTGATCACATACAAAAATGTCCGGGAAAAGATTTTTTCTTGAAGTTCTCAGGAATTGGAGAATTCTATTTTGTGTTAGACCTTTACCTGTTCTAATTCAGCAAGTATGAAATTAAGTAACAAGGGGGGACCACGAAGTCCGGATCACCAATCTCCCCAAGATTTTATTTCAGTTTTTTACTATCGACAAGATGAAGAATCCAGAGTAACTCCACCAAAGTGGACTCCTGTTCAAAGCTACAGCCTATGACATTGGTATTGCCCATATTGGCTCATGTTAAAAAGTGATATATATATATAAACACTGGCAATGCAAACGTTTTTGCTTGTAGCTCTGAACAGGAATTTGACGGAGTGACTCTGGATTCTCCATATTCTAGGTGGTACCCAACTATGGGAAAATTTTGGGGATGATCGGCGATCCGGACCCCGTGGTCCCCCCTTGTAAGTATATTTGACAGACATACGTTGCTCGGCTTATCATATGTTTCGGGGCCACTCTTCTAAATATTAATGGAACTTATTTTGATTCAGCATCGGCATGTAATAGTCAGCCATTTCAGATAAGATTTCTCATGACCACCTAAAATCAAATCAAAAACTGTTTTGCTTAGCTTCAATGTACAGTCGAATTTGTTCAAATGGGACTTGCGTAACTGGGAAACCTCCTTATTTGGAAAACAAATCTCGGTCCCTTGAAGGAATTCCTTTGGAAACAATTTGTCTAATTGGGAAACCCCTCTATCTGGAAAATCATGATGTTGTCCTCCTCAGGTTTCATTCAGACAAATTCGACTGTATCTGGTTCCAAGAACTAAATAACTAAATAGGTACTTATTTTTAATTCGGCTCCGAAATCCTTACATTTTCGAGCTACAAGATTTCCAACTTTTAACTTCCTAAAAAATTTTCTATAGAAATCCATCCTCTCAAATTGATAAGAATTTGACATAGCGTATGGAAAAGATGATGTTCTTGAAAAATTAAATTTTCAACCTCACCCATGACTGTTTAATTTTTTTAGTAATACAAAATGTATTCTTAGAACATTTCAATCATTCATCATGCTTGATGCTTATTTTAATCATAGGGTGCGCATTCCGTCAAGATTCAAAAAAAATTGTATGTAACCAGTATGCCGAGTAATCAACATTGTTGAGTGACTGTCTCTGGACACGGGGATGTAACTGCTGATAATTTTATTGAAAAGTTCGAGAATAATCTTGGAATTCCATCTGTTGAATCGAATTTCTTAAAGAGCGTTTTTGGTAAAGCTAAAAAGATGAGACTTGCTAATGGGATTTACACATTCCGTACCGAATTATTTGCCAGTGACCAGTACGGTTCATTTGCTTTTTCCTGTTATGCGTTCCATTGAATCTGCTTCAAACTTTCCCTTTCGCTCTAGCTACGCGTGACTCGAATTCAAAGTCCCTTCAGTGCATTCGAATTTTCGCTAGAAGCTCAATTGTCCTGTCGCGAATTGGCTTCACATTGTCTATATGTAAATGGGGGAACTCGGCAATATTCGTTATCGCGAGATTTGTATTTATTCCGTGGTTACCCTCCCGTTCAATTTTGCCTCAATGTGATTTATTCATGTCAATTTTATCTATTAATGATAATGTCGCAGATTTTGAATATGAACTAATCAGATCTCATACTCTCGATTCCGTATAGCCGATTAATTGACTCCGAACCCAAGTTATTTAACACGTTTACTGCGATGGGCCCCCCCGGTGGGGCCCACAATATTTCGTTTTTCAATCTTCGCCGATTTATATTTGTCCAAAAAATCTTTCGAATAGGCATTTACCTAGGCGTTTTAGTTTGTGAAGAGCATAAATAATAAGTCAGAACAGGATTTTTTCCTATATACTTGCCTCAATCGGAGATTGAGGGTCGAAATGAAGATGACCAAAAATTACGAAAAACTGCCTTCGCAGTGAACGTGTTAAAAAAATCCATGAAAATCTCGAATCATATTTCACTTCATGATCGTGATAGTATGTTTACAAGAGAGTTCTCGACGCACACATTTTATTAGTGATTTTTGGAATATGCGGAGATCGGAGATATATATATACTTACAGAGTTCCATAAATCTTTCGATCGACGTGCATAGAGAGACGCTTTGGTTCAAACTACGTGTAGTGTATTTCATATTTTGGGATTTATGCTACCTATCTTATCAGATATATTGTGACATAATGAAGTATACGTTTCGAACCCCTTTTTGATTTAGCTCACTTACTGTTTCAGTATTTTCTACATTAATCAATACCTAAATTAGAGCACGTCGACAATTTGCTTGTTATCTTCATAACAAATTATGATGCCGCGAGGGACTTCACGGCTCGCAGATCACAATTTTTCTCGTTCATTTCAAGAGATTAGTAATGTGGTTCATTCCACTAACTATGCAGTATATAAGAGCTCCAATACAACAGAGTATATTCCCTATCTTCCTGTAAATGGAGTATAATCTGAAGAGTGATATCCAATTCTTTCTTATTACATCGTGGGTGTTATCTGAGCAAATCCACGAAACGCGGTGGCTCGTGCGTTACGTTCTTTGTGCACCGATTTTTCGCACCAATGGCTATATATCAACTTCGCGACAAACCAGACACCTTTTTCGAGATCCTACCACCCAGTTGTAACGAGCTCAAAACTGAAATAGACCGGGATGGCGGGCCATCGAAAAATTACGAAATTTCGCGCGTGACATGGCTTTTTTCCCGTCAGTGTTGAGATCAGCATTTGGATGCAGTCTGTGTTATCGGTATGATTTGTACGGGATAATGACCCCCTAATTTGAGACTGCAACCACCTTGAAGCCCAAGAATATGCTTCCAACAGGTGTGAATCTCCTGTTGATCACGCGTGACTACTTTTTGAAAAGAAAAAAAAGTCGACGATATTTCGCACTCTACGACGACGCAGTCTGACCAATCATATTTCTGCGAATGACATTTGATTCTTCATCAAAAAACCAAGATATCTAGATGGGTCGGGTCCATGTGCATTGAATTATGTTTGATTGACAAGCATATTACGTTTTCAGAAATAAACGTGTTCGCTTCATGAAATCATGTTCTTTGAGGCGCACACGAACAAGACGGGTCAAACCGATCCGATTTTGCTTGTGATCTCTCGCTTTTATCGACTTAATACCAAGTAAGTGACTGCGTAATCCAATATTTCGTTGTTAATCGTACGAGCTACTTTTCCCATTTTTCAAGGGGATTTTCGGGAATTACATTGCTGGAAAACTCTTGATTAACGTGTATATTATAACTCCAATAATCTCCTCGAGTTTTCTGGTAATGAGTGCGATACTTTTCATCCCCGTCAGCGGTCGATTGGTTGATGGTAGAGTGTATCCGTGGATGTAGCAATAGCATTGCTCTTATGGCCATTTCCGGGTTTCTCTGTTCTACCCCAAGCCATCTCATAAAAATCGGTCACACGAGTGAATTTAAGTTTTAAATACCGATAACTGAAAGTATGTAAAACCCGAGTAATGTGCAATAAAAAATATTTTCAAAATTTATTTCCTTACAAATCACCACGTTTCGTGGATTTGCTCATATAATAGATCAGCTCAGAGTACAAAATATTCAAGTCTCAAAAGTCCAAATCAATCAAAAACAAATTTTTTTTCTTGAGTTGAACGACTTCTCCACGGGTTTCTGTTAGGCTCAATGCGTGCAGAATCTTCAAAATTATCCAATTATATCACTTTTCTTGACTGGCAATGTCTCGAGTAAGGTGAATTGACTTATATGATTTCCCACGATTTTTGACATCTGTGAATATTCTGAAAGTAGGATCTTTATCAGGACTGAAAGATATCTAGAGAGTTTCATCTGTTACGCAGATCGAAAAACGTGAAATAGGGCTCGTACAATGCGAAGTCATTTTTGCCAATTTGAAAGTCGGTGAGATGATATATTGAAAGTAGTTTGAAGAATTGAAAACCATTGTTACATCTCCAGTACGATGATTAAACGTGTGTATGCGCGTCGCATGATTCAGATTCACAGCAGTATCGGGCTTCAAATACCTCGGAGCGATGATCAACCGCGAAAATGACATCAGGCAAGAGCTAATGAATCGAATCACCGCCAATTGCAAGTTGTGCAAATCAGTCTAGAAACACCTCGAAAGCTAAGTCTCGCCCCTCACATCGAAACTCACGATTTATAAAGCCGTTGCACAACCAGTCATGTTGTATAAGTGCGAAACCTGGACACTGACAAAAAGAGAGGGAGTGCGATTCCAATTATTCAAGGATAGAAATCTTTGGTGCATTTTTGGGAGAGAATTATCAAAGAAACAAACGGATCAAGGATGCTCCACAACAGTAAGATCAGCGAGTTATATCAGTTACCGAGCATGATCAGACTTATGAAGTCACGTCGACTCGAACGGGCAAGACACGTCACGAGAATGGGGCCAAATAGAACTGCGCTCGAACTTTTTCAGAGTATCCCACCCCACCCAAAAAAGACTAGGTTGTCCGTGTCTGCGCTGGGCCGATAACTTGAAACGAGAATCTACAATGGTAACTGATTCAATCACACCCTATCCATCTTCCAGTCCCAGGCCCAATCGGCGGAAGCGCACGTGTGGTGAGCGAGTCTTCCGCAGGTCTCAGTCAACTCTACAAAGTGTCGCGAGAAGTGGTCGCGGCATAAGACTGCATAGTCTTCAAGGTCTATACATACATACATACATAGGCCGGATTTTGAGAAAAAGCATCTCAAAGATGAGGAAAAATGCTAACTTTTTATGGTTTTCGATTTTTCTCTCAGCCCTTTTTGGTACCTCAGATAGCTCATGTAATTTCCAGGGTTTCGAGAAAAAAATCTCTTTTACTCTATGGGCTGTAATTTGGACGCGGGTAAAGATAGAACAATTTTGCACAAAGCATCTGAAAGAGCGGAAAAAATGCCATTTGCAATGATTTTTCGATTATTTTTTACGTCGTGTGGGTAAGAGTGTCAGAGCTCTCAAAGTAGCCAGATTCTCGGATTTTCAATGAAATATGTGTAAAAACAGCAAAAAATGTCAAGAAACTACGGTTTTGGATACTTTGAGAGCTCTCACACTCTTATTCACACGACGTGAAAAATAATCAAAAAATCATTGCAAATGGCATTTTTTCCGCTCTTCAAGGTGCTTTTTGCAAAGTTGTTCTTTGCAAAAACACGAATTGTCAGTACTTATTGGTAAATCTACATTTTTTTACTATAAATAAACTTAAATCTAGAGAGATCGACGATCTCCTGTGCTGTTCTGGATCACGAGATCGCAGCAATTGACACATGCAGATAACAACAAATCCAGCTTAATTGAACTAACCAATCAGCGTGCGCCACCCGGCCCGGCCATATTGGATTTCGAGAGGCAGAGAAGGGGAATTTACTCGTCACCCGTGAGTCAAGTTCGAACAGCGAAGAGAGCAGACCTTTCTTTTATGATCGTGGATCGAACCAATCCGAGCTATACCAAACTAGATCAACCTCGATCAAACCAGACCGTATTGGACCAAGGATGATGCTGAACCGTCTCGAAAGAGCCTACGAGCGAACAGGTGGGCTATACTCGAGGCAGTTTGGGTTTCGAAAGGGCCACAGCAGTCTCCACTCTGAGCAAATGGTACAAGACGCCGGCGAAAACACGTTCAACCTCGTCCCAAAACCCGGCGGATACTGTGAGATCATCCTGTTGGACGTGAAGAATGCGTTCAACTCAGCGAGAAGGGACAGTATCTGTAGGTCGCTAGTAGGGAGAGTACCCGGCTACATCCTGACCTTCGTGATTGACTACTTTAGAGATCGATCCGTCGTGGTTGAAACAGATGGAGGTAGCATGGAACTAGCGCTTTTCACAGAGGTTGCACAGGGGCCTGTGAGGGGTCCATTTTATTGGAATGTCCAGTACGACGATCTCCTGGACATGGAGCTCCCCCAAAGGTGCGGAACTGGTTGGGTTTGCGGATGACGCTGCCTTGATAGTCGTCTCTTCAAACCAGCTAGATCTACACGACACGGCAAACCAGAGCTTGAATATTGTCGTGGAACAGATCAACAGCAGAATCCTTCAACTTGCGATTCCGTAGTCGGAAGCAGTCGTCGTCGCGGCACGGCGTGGACACCGCGATGACGAACCAATAGTGTTCCTCATTCAAGGTGGAGAGGTCGCAAAAGAGCCGTGAATAACTTCGCAATATGGCTTGATGACACGTGGTCATCCAAGCGACACCTCCAGAAAACAGACTAGACCGGGGCTGCTCTGCAGCGGAACATAGGAGGTCCAAAACCCTCGAGGGCAGAGCTTCTTAACACTGTGACCTCCTCCAAGATCCTCTACGGAGTCCTCATATGGGGCTAAACTACGCGCGCAGCTGACATCGACAAGTGGATCGAACCAGTGCACCGCCGCGCCGCGATGCGGGTCATCAGCAGCTACAGGGCTTGTCCGACGATGCTGCCTGCGTACTCACAAAGACGTCTCCCTATTCGTCTCTTTATCGACGAGAGGGTCCGCGTATCGCAATTTCCAATAAGGAAGAAAAGGAGTGAGAGTTACAACGTCAAGAACGTGGCGGTAGGTGGAGAAAATACTGCTCACCCAAGCACGGTTGCAGCCACCAACAACATCGTGAAGAAGGTCTGGAGGAGCGCTTGGCAGCGCCAAACGTGCTGGCCAGTTGGAAGAAATGCTTACGCGGTTCCCGCCTGGCCAGTGTGTCGGAGGGGTTTTTAGCGGGTATAGCGACGTCTCTCGGAGTGCCATACAGGGGAGAGTAGGAGCGCTCCTATTGTGCCTAATGCATTTTCCCCTCTCAAAAAAGACCGTATTAGACCGTGCTATAGACCACGCTAGACCAGACCAGACTGAACTTGACCGGATCGAACTAGACCGAGCCGGAAAGAATTAGACCAAACTTGAGCTAACTTGACCGGACCAGACTGAACTAGGCCGGATCAGACCGAATCAGCCCCTTCACCGCCGCACTGCATCAAACCAGACTGGAATAGACGAAAATATAGACCGTGCTCCACCGTATTATACTGTACCCGATCAATCCAGTACCGTGTTATGTGAATATATTGCTTCTATTGCCGGATGTATCGTCAATGTAATATGAATTCAAAACATGTAGTCTGGTGAGCAGGCGGATCATAACGTCGGAGACGGTGCTGACAGAGATAAAATTTAACAAGAAAGACCAACAGCGTAAATACCATGTAATATCTTGGACCTAACTCGACTGGACCAGACCATCCATCCATCCATCTATTCACTCATTCATCCATTCATCTCTCCACCCATCTACCCGACCATGAATCCATCCATCCAGCAAATCATCCACTTATCCATAACCCACATGGCCGCCCATTATGCTGTACCCTTTCCACGTAGGCAACCCGAAATGCGGGATCCGGAACGACAGATGTTTGACTGACATATTTTGGCAATCAGTACATCACCAAGTGTGACCAAGTTGTCTCTCATCATCTTCCTCCCAATTCAAAACATGTTCCATTCGATCGTATTCACAAATTCATCTTTTGAGATTAGTAGTTCGTTGACACTGACAATATTCACCAAGTAAATACACTTAAATCATTGCGTAAGGAATTTCAGAAGATGGGGGGAGAACAGAATAGCTGGCTCAAGTTTCCCATTGCTGCTCATTGTAAGAAGCTATGAGAGCCTCCTGTTCTCATGTCTACAACAAAAACTAATTTCATTGAAGAGCCAGAAAATTTTTTCAAAAATGGCCACTCAAAGAAGTTTATTTTATGTACATGAACTAGACTTACAACGTTCCAAAGAACGATGAATCTCGATGACAGGGATTACCAACACGGGAGGTTGGAGATATCGTGGAGCCCCCAATCGATAGTGCATGGTGAGTCTAAGCTATTTTTAATGTTGCGAAAGACTACCCCAAAAATTCTTGTGGACTATGATTCCTGAATGTTTCAGGATCATACATTCCTCATCTTGAGTGTTTTTCTTCGGAAATAATTATTTTTTCTTCGTTTCAAGAGATCGAATTTCTGTTAAAATAATCTCAGTCTCAACTTATGCGGCAAAATTTCGGTGTCATCGCATCTCTACCTATGAAGTAAAGTAGACAACGGTCGCGAGCCCCGAATCTCGGTGCATATATTGGTGTATGGTAATTTTTGAGGAAAAAGCTCTGACACTCCGTCCCGTCGCACATCGGAACATTCTTTGATTGGGCGGCCCTTCGATCGTCAAACTTTTCAGAAGTTCGAAGAAAAAAATTATCTGGATGGTTATTTAGTCACAAACGATTGCAAACAGGCGGATTTGAGTCACGTGCCAATGGTGTTAGTACAAATGAATCCATACTATTTACACATGGATGTACGTTTACTGTGCAATCATTCTGCAGTATCTTTTTCGAACAAAAACGAGGACAGAAAATATAAATTCTAGATGTATCATATCACAACGGACTGCTTTGCAAAATAATCCGAGACAGTCATTGTCAAACAAAAGAAAAATCGAATGGCGTCAAAACAGGTATGGAGCGTCTTGTCATTCAAGAGGCTAACCAAAAATGCCTCTTGAATTCAAGAGGCTAAAACCGAGTACCAAGAACTCTGCGTGTAGGTCTCGTCATAAAATTGAAAATTTGCGGATGACGAGCAATTTCGAAATTGGTGCTACACGCAGACGCTAGGGCGCCTAGGAATATTACTCTATGGTCCTTAACTGTATACTGACTGCCAACTGCAGTGAACATCTCGCTCATTCTTTCTCCCTCTCACTCTCGCTATGTTTACATCGGGGCTAAGTTGAGATTGGAGTTTCGAGAGCGAATTTGCTGTTTGTTACCCTGCACCGTGGATTGGCGTGAATTATTCTCAGTTTCTGAAGTAAGTTTCTCCAGCTGAGTTCTTCGAGTAGAAATTGTTATCATTTTGTGATGGATAAGTTCCTTGTGCTATGTGTATCAAGACATATTGGACTCAATCGATATGCAAAAAATCGTGAATGAGTTTATTTCAACATGCGAAAGAAGACATACACAGTTTGCAGTGATCCACAACTATTCATAAATTAGGCATCGCCAACCAAACATTATAATGCATAATGATATACTTGTCATATATTGTCCCAAAATCACACTATAAATAAGATCACTCCTACTTTTTATTCTCGTTCAGTTGATAGTACCTGTCCCTCCAAAAATTTTTCGAAATTGCCGAAGACCTTTTTTTTCAGCTCTCCACATAAGGTCCGCGTCCTGACGCTGCGAGGAGAGGTTTTGACGCCCTTTATCGAATCACTTGTTGAGTAATGATGCTCGTACGTTGAATTAATTCGGGAAATTGCTCGCCGTTCCGAAATCCGGATTTGGAGTTGATTTCTTATGAATATTATAGTTGAAATTGATGATGGTCTACTCAATTCAAAATATCTATAAATACATCAACCGCGGTAATAGACATTTTCACTTCTTAAGAAAAAAAAGACGTTCATTTTCGAAGAAGAACGCCAATAATGACAAAAATAGAAACGGCTTGTCTTACGTTTTCACTTGAAGTTGGACAGTCATCCTGGAATATTCGGGAATCATACCCCATAAGAATTTTGCGGGTGGTAATTTGCAACATCAAAAAATAGCTCAGGCTCACCGTAAGCGCTATGGAAAATATGTCCATGATGGCGTCCACCTCTCTTATCCAGTCGCATGATGGCTTCATCTCTGAAACTGTACATCGCTACTTAAGGTAGTTGTACACTATAAAGCTGAAAATACAGTGAAATCTCCAGTCGCACGGACCGACACCTCTGGTCGCATCAAAACTGTCCGCTATTCGGAGGTGTCCACTAATCAGAGGTTCATTTCTGTGATTATACTTCTGCTGGTTGCAGAAAATTGTCCGTTATTAAGGGGTGTCCGTTAATCGGAGGTATCCGTTGAGGGAGATCCCACTGTATACCAGAATATCTCCAAAGTTGGGGAGAATTTAGTTCAAGCGTTAATAACTACCTGTGTGAAATTTCAGAATGATTGACCGTTTTGTTTCGGAGTGGTAGCTATAAAAAATCCGTCACTTTTAACATCGCGTTTATATGGGAGTCGACGACCCCGCATGAGCGCCATGCTAAATGTGACGAATTTTGATGACTACCACTCTCAAACAAAACGGTCAATCGTTTTGAAATTTTGCACAGGTGTTCATCAACACTTGAAGTAAATTTTCACCAACTTTGGTGACATTCTGATATATTTTGCATTTTAGTGTACAATTACCTTAAGTGCCAGCGCATGGAATTGACTTGGGCAATTATCTTTGCCTTTCCAAATTAGCTCCAAGAACTCACATTCTTGCACAACCAGAGGTAACGACAGATTCCTTCTCAATAGCCTGCAATATGGATTCACAGAAAATGATTGAGATTAGACACTAGGATGCTTAGAACTTTAGGAATAAATTTTCTGGAAGCCCTCAAAATTTTATATAGATTCTTCTACTGGAAACAAATTCCTCCAGTGCCTAATAGGATGTGCCCAGAAAGGTTCACTATTTCGGCTGTGTACTGGATTGAAACACGCTTTGGGTTGATGCAATTCAATTTAAAAGCTCATACAGAGGAAGTCCTCGTTTCTATCAAAGTGCCCGTTATTCCCATCTAGAATAATAACTATCGTCGAGTTTCTTTACACATTGTTTTTATTCAGATAATACACAATTATTTACACAAATAACATTTTTCACATGATGAGAGAGCATATTTATGAAGAAGATTGGACTCTTTGAAACATGATTAAAAGAAGTTGGGCGCGCCTGCGCAGCATGCATATTATTGCCCTTTTCTTTGCATTCAAAACAACATACACGTTGATGCAGTAAACGAATACAATCCTTTCTATGTACATACAACATAATATAGTATTCGACTTTACATTACACCATGATTATTTCTTGTCGCAACCGTAACAGATTACACAATATCGAACTCGCTCAAGTCTCCAGAGAAGTTGCTTTCAGTAAAATTTCACGATTCATCCTGAATAATCTTGGTATAAAAAAGACTCTTTACACTCACGGCCTTTCAGAAAATATATTACACATAATGATTACAGTATATCGAACAAAATCGAATCCAGAGGTTTGCTATGGAAAATAAATTATGAGCTTCCCCGCTAGTGTAGTTACTTTATAACTAACCACACCGTTGTTGGCTCAGTCATGAGGACTTTCGTTGATGCTTATGCAACTTATGCCTGAGAGGCTTCTTGCTATATTTCAACTAACTATTTGAGTATAAAATTTTTCGAAGACAATCATGGAATGTGGAATTTATTTGTAGTTCTCCTCAATACTCGTTGAATCAGCATCGAATTGTATCGATTTCTGTTTAATTTTTCAAAAGAAACTTCTATCATCTAGCATTGTATGTAACGCACAACCAAGCTCAAATTCCGAACTTATGATTAAAGATTGTATGGTGCTGGTTCATCGAAGAAAGATATTGTGATGCTTAGAATGTGAAATTACAAACAAGATATGAGAGCTTTGGTGCATTAGTTCAACAAAAATGTCTTATGCAATTCAAGTGATCTTTGAACTAGTCCTTCCAAGTACGAAGGAAATCTCTTAAATTTGCCAGAAATTCAAGCATACCCTCGGGTGAAAACATATCGATCACTCTTTGTGGAATCCAACCTTTCATATCAGTGTTCAGGATCCACTGAAACTCGCACTTTTCTTTACCGTCTTCTGAAGGCAAGTCTCGTATAGCATAGCCACCACCTAGGCGAGCTTCGGCCCTATAGAGAATGAATACATCAATTAGTGAGCACGATTCACAACAATAAAGTGAAAGTTCATTATTCCACACGCGTCTGCATAGAAAGTTGAGAAAAGAAAATTGTTTGGTTTTTCGAAATGGCTTGAACTTTTGTACCTGCACTACGTGGACGAAAAACATTCTATCTTTAACAATATGAGAAATGTTCCACTCGCACAAGGAGTGTCTCAATAGTATCAGAAACGTCCCACTAGTGAGATAATTATGAAACGTGTGAAACATGGCGCAACTATGCGAATAGTTTTGCCGTCGTCACTTGTAACTTGATGTCTCATAAAAAAAACGAGCATTTGGTACGGTTCGGTAAACTCAAAAGAACTTGGAAATTAATGAGTCACAAGCAATTCAAATAAATATTCTCGATACCTACCGCACGTAACCTTTTTTGGGCGGCACGTCTGGAAGCTCAACAGAGTAGCCCCCATGCATAAAATAAGGACCACGACGAGTTATATACCTCCAGACTATAAAATCTCTTGGGCTAATGGCTCCATTGGCTAATGTATTTGTAGCTTGATAGGCGATGTCGTGTTCATCGTTTTCAACCTGAAATTATTTGCCTGTGAGCATTACTTACACAATTGACAACAATAACGTTCAGCTATGAGGATGTACTCACGTAAATTATTTTTGCTTCAGATGTTTGCTTGTTCCACGATACACTTTCGTCTACCTTCTTTTGTAAAAAATCTGACAGTTTCTCAGCTGTTATATCGAATGTTGCCTATATGCACAAACACATGAATGAGTATAAGGACTGGATTATGAGACGATAGAGAGCGACATTATTGCTAATATTTACCGTAGCTTTAAAAATTTTTCCATCTGGTTTGGGAAGCGTTTGCGAATGAATTACGTCTCCGTGAGAATTACTCTTCTCATTTTTCCATTTATCTGAACAGACAAGATTGTAACATTTATCTACCGAATTTTCACCTTGTTTTTTGTATTCGTCGATCTGAAAAAGAAAATTCGATTAATTTCTCTGAAAACAAAGTTCCGTCTTGATGAAATATCAGATTTTTGTACGACTGTTGTAGAGGAACAACACAAATAAATTATTCAACCGAGTCACATACAATAATGATAGAAGTTGGAAAATGGTGTTTCAAGCATTAATTGTGAGAAAGTATACGTCAACTAATAACCAAGCAAAATCATATGTGTCTGAAGCAATTAACACATTTGCTTAGTATGTCCCGCGAGTTTTCTGTACGCAACAATGTAGTATTTTCATGATTAACCTATTTTACAAAAAATATCTGCTGTACGCCTCATCGAAGAAAATTGACTCATGATTTTGGACAAAAACCAAAAATATTCGAGTACGCATTCATCTCGTTTTCAGTTTATGATGGCAATTTTCTCCATCATGCACTGTAATACTAATTCATGATAAAAAAAACTTGAATCAAACAGGTCACATGAGCCTGTGGATATCTGGAGTAATAATTAACAACAGAGAGTGAACAACGTCTATTTCCTGACACACCCCTACGAAAAAAATGAACTCGTATGAATAAATGTGACGTAGTATACGGATAACAGACTATAATATTTGGGATCCTTGCAAAATAACTAATGCTCAAACCAAAATTAGCCTATCATATGAGTACGGATTGGCACATTTTACTAAATACTTTTCATGGATAGCCTGCACAGAATAACAATTATAATCGAATCAGCAGCCTTTGTTTGTGTTCAATACCTTGATTAGATCAGGACATACTAATTTTTTTTCGAAGTACCTCTGTAACGAGAAATTCAAGTAATTCATGGTTTAAAGCGGAAAGAGACCAACCAGGATGAAAAAAATTCCTCTAAAAACAATGCTGCTCGCTCAACATTTTCTGACGTTTTGGCCAAGTTGCAATTTCTGTTATCTGATGTGTTTGACCTGGCGATATGATTAGCACGTTCGCTGAAGTACCACGGATGTTCCAAACTTTCATGAAATTTTGATCTCAACTTCCTCGTGGTTCATCGATTATCAGGTTTGAACATCAATTAATCGAAGCAAGAAAGGAGGACAGAATTGAACATTCTATATGAGTCATTTCGGAGCATTTCGGCCAAAGGCGTGCCCAGGGGGGGGCCTGGGAAAAATCCCAAAGAATTTTTTTCCATTGATACTATATTTAAAAAGTACAAGAAAATTTTTTTGGAATTTTTTCGAAGCCCTCCACGGGCCCTAGGGCCCACAGAAGGTCTATTTTAATCCCTTTTTTGGCCTATTCCTGGAAAATCATAGCTCCGACTAGACTCAATATTTTTTCACGTACTTGGGCGCATTTTCTTTATTAAGACTAGCACTTTTGAAAAAAAAAAAAAAAAATAGTCCGGAATCAATCATGCAGCCTAGTAACTTCTAGGAGCTATTTGCTGAGAGCAGATTCTAGCGATTTTTGGGCGTGCTTCAAAGCGATCTAGCTCCTACTAGACATGTGATAATCAACTTCTGCAGGTGGTCATTTTGAAGGTCTTGGAGGAATCTACAATTTGACCACCTGTAGAAGTCGATTATCGTACTTTTTATAGGAGCTATAGCCGATACAAGTTGTACAGTTTTGTAAAAATGCCAAACTTTGAGCTCAATTTAAAAAAATCGTTTTTTTTTTCTTTCGACCCCAAACCTGTGCGAATATGTTTTTCGATACCAATACTATCAATTAGAACAATAATCTGGGTGGGCCATTTAATTCTCGATTTTATTCAGCCAATTTAAAACACCTTTTTTTGACTTTTTGCTTAAAATGCCAACACAGGTATGGCTCGCATATGCTTCCATCTGAGTTGTTGTGCACCAATCTGGGTAGAATCACTCCCCAAAGTTCCCCCAAATATGTATAAGAACTTCCGGAGGTGAGCCTGAAGCCAGAAGCGAGCTGGAGGTTCAAACCATGAGGTCTGAGATGAGCACTATTTCGTCTACTTTGGGGCCAGGCGAGCGAGGTCTCGGATTCCTCGTGTTCTTGCCCACAAACGAGACGAGTGGCTAGAGTAGAGATACAAACATGTTTTTCCGGCTCAAAATGACAATCTAAATACGATCCCGGGGTCAATTTGTGCCTAGGATATCATACAATTCTCAAACGGCGTTAAACTCCGTAATAACAGGTTTTGCGCCTCTTCTGCAAAATGACGATGACTTAGGGTCCAATGGACCCCGGAATCGTGTTTAGATGGTCATTTTGAGTCGGAATAATATGTTTGTATCCCTACTCTAACCACTCGTCTCGTTTGTGGGCAAGAACACGAGGAATCGAGACCTCGCTCGCCTGCCCCCAAATAGACGAAATAATGCCCATATCGGACCTGATGGTTTGAGCCTCCAGCTCGTTTAGGCTTGAGGCTCGCCTCCGGATGTTCTTATACATATTTGGGGGTACTTTTTTTTTTTTTTTTTTTTATTGACAGTTGTAATCTCTTTCGAGATTATTCTGTTATTTGAAAAATACAAAAAAGAAATTCAATAGACATATATATATGTATGAATGCAAGTAGAGATAATCACAGTATCCTTATTATATAAATAGTTGACAGTTTCTCAAAAAAGAATGTACCGCTTTACATATATTTTTCGTGGGATTTGAGAGAATTATAGAAGAACAGAGAGGTAGTGCATGTCCCATTTCTTTTAGTTTACCTATGAGTTCGTGTCTTTGGGTATCAAATAGGCTGCATTGCCAAAGTATATGATCGATGTCTTGTAATTCGTGCCCGCATTGACACCTTGTAGTATCGACGACTTTAATTTTAATGAGGGAACTAGCTAGACTATAGTGTCCAGATCGAATTCTGTTAATAGTGCTTATAATTTCTCGGGATAATTGTTTCCCTTTGAACCAAGGTGTTTTTCGGTAGCTGAAATATTTTTCAAAATACGGGGTGCCTTTTGTTACACTCTCTTCTAATATTGTTTCTACAGTGTTCTGGTAAGAAATATTTTTGAATTTCTCTCTGAGGTCGGTAAAGGGTGTTCTAAACTCATCTGTCGGGTCTTCAGTGGTAGCATACTTGGCTAATTCATCTGCAAGTTCATTTCCTCGGATTCCTATGTGAGCTGGAATCCAATAGAGACTGATTTTACTATTCGTGTCACTTTTCTCTGAAAACTCTTTGATAACTTGACGGATTTGCAAAACATACGGGTTAGCTTTCACTAAACTGGGTACTGATTTGATCGCAAGAACTGCACTCAAGGAGTCCGAGAAAATGATTACATTTTGGTTTGAATGATCAAACACACTTCTAGCTGCATTGTAAATTGCTATACATTCTGCTGTGAATATTGAAATATTTGAGTTCAGGCTGTTCGTGATTGACAGGTTGAGAGTCTCGCAACAACAAGCGCTTCCTATTGAGCGTCCATTGGTTTGTTTACTACCATCTGTATACAGTGCTAGAGCTTTTTCTCTCATTATAAGATCGTCAACCATTTCATTAGGAGATGAAGAACTTTTTACTAATACTCCAAATTCTGTATTGACTGTGATATCACTCAGGAGAGTTTCATAATTGTGAATATATATACCATAATGTTTGCCCGAGAAAATGTTCTGTGCATCTAACTCTATCCTCAATATACATTGATTCAAAATTCGGCTGTTAATTCGCTTCTGATCTTTCTTTTTCTTCAAAAATTTTCTATGCTGTATAATTTTTTGATGGATTGGCAGTTCGGTGTTAGATTCTATCTTGCTTAGGTAGCATAGACACAGATATCGACAACGTTCTTCGATCAAATGCACTTTTGATTCGGCGATTAGGATATTCGTGGGCGTGCTCATTCTATATCCTAACGCTAGTCTAATTGAAGCATATTGCAGTCTCTCTAATTTTAGTATTTGATCTTTTTGAGTGGGAAAATACACGAAGGATCCATAATCTAGGATGGACCGAACAAAGCTTTTGTAGAAAGTCATGAGGGTTTCGGGGTTTGAACCCCACCACGTTCCTCTCAGGTATTTAATTATATTCATGCTTCTAAGACTTTTCTCCTGTATCGCGTGAATATGCTGCTTGAAAGTGAGTTTGTAATCGAAAATGATGCCTAAAAACCGGGTGGATTGACTAGATTTTACTATATGACCATTGATTGTGATTTGAGTTGTGCCTGGCTCGATGTTATTTCTATTGAAGTGTATGAAAACCGTTTTTTTCTCGGATAAATCCAGCCCTATTTCAGATAATCCTTTGTGTAAGACTGATATGGCTTTCTCTAAAAGATTAATACTAGATTTGGTTGACGATCTCTTACAATACAATGCTTTATCATCAGCAAAATCTAATGATACCACACTCTTCGGAATTTTGAGAGACAGTAGAGCGATGTAGATAGTAAAAAGTATTGGACTCAAAACTCCTCCTTGGAGTACACCCTTCAGTACTAGTCTTTCTGATTCGCTATTGACGCTGGTGAAGATACGCCTTTCAAATAAGATGAACTTTATAAACTGGATGAGTTTCAAGGAGAGGCCAAATTCTGCTAGTTTTTGTAGCAATAATTGCACATTAACATTATCAAATGCTCCATCTATATCTAAAAATACGGCTAGTAAATCGTTTTTATCATTGAAAGCTTCTTCAACATCTAGGGTCAATTTCACCAAATTATCTATCGTTGACTGACCTTTTCGAAAGCCAGTCTGACTCTTCGGGAGAGTATTGTTATATTCAGCCCACCACGTTAATCTGTTTTTGTTCAATGTTTCGAAAAGTTTGCATATGCACGATGTCAAGCTGATGGGTCTGACATTAATACCATCAGATTTCTTAATGAAGTGGACAAAAGAGTCCCTCCATTCCTTGGGATACATATTGGTTTGGTACATCTCGTTAAATATATCTAGGAGGAGTAGTTCATACTTTATCGGTAGTTTTTTCAGTGTGGCATAGTCAATGCCATCCATTCCACATGCTGACGTATCATTTTTACTCTCTAGAGCTACATTGAATTCAGTGAAACTAAAATATTCATCGAAAAAATCATTTTCTTTGCAAGATGGGAGCCAGGTTGGATCAGTCATACACGTGGAAGGGCTGATCTTGTCTAGCGCAGCTCTTATTTTTTCCTCATCTTGGTGGTTTTCAGGTGTGTGAGAAGGGTTGATTTTAGTCCATTTATTTTTCAAAATTTTGGTTTTATTCCATACGTATGTGGGGCAAGTACCCAAATCTAGACTCGAGGCGAATTCTTTGAAATGGTTTTTTTTCTTGACTTTGAACGTTTTCCGAGCAATAGCTGCTCTTTTTTTGAATTCAATTAGATCGTGGGTCTTACGTGTAAATCTCCATTTCTTCCATGCGGCTCTTCTCAATCTTTTGACCCTCTCACACTCTGAATCCCACCAAGCTACAGGATTTCTATGCTTATCAGGATGGACTATCTTTCTCTCAGGAGTACTCATTCCTATCGCTTCTGACAATATTTTAACGAAAAATTCATATTTTTCTCTAGCATTTGATCTTTCATAATCCGAACTGAAAAATTGTTCAAAGTTTGATTCAAGTAATCTGTCTACTTTGTCCCAGTCTGTCCTCTTGGATGCTTTGTTAAATGATTTTTTATTGTAGATAGATTTTTCTACATTCACATTGACTAGTATCGGAAAATGGTCCGAACCCCAAGTGTCATCACACACATTTAAATCAATTTTGTCTGAAATACTAGTTGACGAAAGAATCAAGTCTAGATTTGATGTGCTGCTGTTGTGTGTATTAATACGTGTATATGTGTCAGTATTGTGGAGAATCAAATTCGAATCCTCGATGCAGGTTAGTAAAAAGTTACCGTTACTGTCTGAGTCCGAGCAATTCCAGCATTCATGATGTGCGTTAAAATCAGCCATGAGTAAGGTGTGTGAGCTAGTACTTATTTTGCTGAATATCTCCTGCCATTTTGAAAGTGGAAGGACAGATCCTGGGACTCTATAGCAGATGAAAATATCTAAAGAAGGATTAATATTAGTTATTCTTATACCAGTAAATTCGATGGTGTTGTCGTTGCAGTTGAGCCCGTTGATCTCGCTGTACGCCAAGTTGTTTCGTATCAGGAGGAGAATACCTCCACCTCGACTGTTTCTATCTTTTCGGAAGGTTTTAAATCCAGGAAAAGTGAAGTTCTTATGCTCTACTGGGTCGAGCCAAGACTCGACGCAGGCGAATATGTCTATATCAGTGAGGATGTTACTCAGCTCTTCTTTCATCCTGCCTATGCTCCTTGCGTTCCAGAAAACAATTCTCAACACTTTATTTGCACTAGCCATTATAATTGAGATAGGTCAACTTCCGAAGCATCAGATTCAATATCTGACTCTTTTGTTTCTATATCATCCTTCTCAGTTGGAAAGTTCTGGAGAATCAATCTCTTCTTCAGTTTAGTCAATCTCGTTTTCAAATGGCTATCAGTAATTTGTTCATATGTGTGCTCCAACATCTTGATCAAGCCATCGATATCCGATGTATACTGCTGTGCTATCTTGAATTTGTCGGGTGCACCTCGAGTTTCGACCAGGAATTCCTGGAGTTTTTCAAAATTCAAGGGCCAGCTTTGAGATTCTGTGATTTTGCATTTGATTGGTTCGAGAATTCCTTTCACTTTTGAATCGTATTGAGATTTATCAAGTTCTTTCGTATTCTCCTTCTGTTCCTTCGATACTGTCTTCGGTGTTTTGAATACTTCACTTGAGTTCGATAAAGCAGCCTTTTTTAGCTCCGGTTTGTTCACATCTGCAGCAGCATCACCGGCTGCGCTCCCAGACGAGGACGATGCTGGAGCTGCCCTTTTTATTCCTCTTTCTTGATGTTCCATTGAGTTGTCGATCAATTGTAGATTATTGTTTTGAATTACGCTCTCAGTTTGAGTCGTTTGTTGTGACTGTATTGTCTCTTCTTGTTGTGGTGTCTCTGTGTTTACATTCCGCTCTGGATTTGTCGGGCACAGCTTAGCTCTGTGGCCGTTTTGCTTGCAAAGGAAGCAGTTGAGCGCGTCAGTAGTGAAATATATCCAATATGTGGTTCCGTCATGGTGAATTTGTAATTTCTCTGGCAAAATTTGTTCATCTCCCTCTTTTACATAAATTTGGCGTCGAAAAGATCCAATATGTGAACGACCTGGCTTGGTGAGTCCAGCCCTCACATAAGACATCGCTGACACGGGAGTAATCCCTTTGACTTTGAGTTCTCTGATGATGATTTCGTGCGGCACGTCAGGATAAACATTGGATACAACGACTCGTTTGTTTCTCTCTATCAAGGGTCTGATTCTGAGTTGCTCACCTTTGGCTTCGAATGATTGATCCTTTAATTGATCCACGTAGTTTCTGTTCGAGAGATAAACACATACTCTGTTTCCAGATATTTTAGAGATGAATCTGATGTGGTTTGGGTCAATCAGTAATTCCAATCCATCGATGTATTCATCAATGGTGCATCCTTCAATTGATTCAAAGACGATTGCATTTTCTTTCTTCTGTTGGGTTTCATTTGCTATGATGTTGGCGTACGATGTGGTGTTCGATAGTATTTCAGTTCCATTGGTTTGATTTTGTTGTTGAGGGGTTGCGCTGTGGGATGTCATTTTGATCAGCGAGTGCACCTGCGGGCTGCAGGCTGCAGCCCGGAGGTTTCACTAATTTGCACTTTACACTGTCGACCGTTTGCTGTATAACACACTGTACACGTACACTATCACCATGAACAACAATAATAAAGCTATTGTATTCGAACCGCTGTCGAAACACGTCTACTCGCGTCGGCTGTTCAAGCCGAACTCTCCATTTGGGGGTACTTTGAGGAGTAATTCCACCCAGATTGTCGCACAACAACTCAGATGGAAGCATATGCGAGCCATGCTCATGTCGACATTTTAAGCAAAAATTCAAAAAATGGTGTTTTAAATTGGCTGAATAAAATCGAGAATTAAATGGCCCACCCAGATTATTGTTCTAATTGATAGTATTGGTATCGAAAAACATATTCGCACAGGTTTGGGGTCGAAAGAAAAAAAAAACGATTTTTTTAAATTGAGCTCAAAGTTTGGCATTTTTACAAAACTGCTTAACTTGTATCGGCTATAGCTCCTATAAAGAGTACGATATTCGACTTCTACAGGTGGTGAAATTGTAGGATTTTTTAAGACCTTCAAAATGACCACCTGCAGAAGTTGATTATCACATGTCTCGTGGGAGCTACATCACTGTGAAATGTGAAGCAAGCCCAAAAATCGCTAAAATCTGCTCTCAGCAAATAGCTCCTAGAAGTTACTAGGTTGCATGATTGATTCCGGACTATTTTTTTCTTTTCAAAAGTGCTAGTCTTAATAAAGAAAATGCGCCCAAGTATGTAAAAAAAGATTGAGTCTAGTCGGAGCTATGATTTTCCAGAAATAGGCCAAATAGGGGCCTAAAATACACCTACTGTGTGCCCTAGGGCCCGTGGAGGGCTTCGGAAAAATCCCCAAAAAATTATTTTGTACTTTTTAAACATAGTATTAATGGAAAAAATTTTTTGGGATTTTTCCCAGACCCCCCTGGTGACGCCCCTGCCCGAAATACTCCGAAATGGCTCAGACCCATTTTGTCACAGTACATTCGTGGTAAAAAGTTTCTCACTTTGGATAAAACTAATCAAGATTTTATCAAATATGACGAAAAACTACACATCACTCAGTCACAGTTTCACATAAAAGCCCACTCCACTATCGAGAAAATATGGCAATTGAGTCGGTCAATGATACATGCATCAAATACCTACTCGTTCAACTTAAGAATAATAATGATGTGTTGGAGCAAAACAAGTATCGAAAAAGAACAAAAAACGAAATAGCTGGTGCGGGATCTGAAAAAAACTCTGGGAATCAAAAGTTCAATGTATGGAATCATATCTCTTCAAAACTTGCGTGGATGTGACGTTTCTCCGATGACGTTTGCAAACTGATTACGGGTAGAGTTTGACTCTTGAAGTTTATAATGGTAAGACCTTGATATAAAATTGTTGGCAATGTCAGTCTTTCTTCCATCAAAGGTATAAATCGTCAATATTTATTGATAATTGCTTACAAAATAAACTAACCAAGTTTACCTAACTTGCCCCTACTCACTGCAAAATTGATTATCTGTATATTTGCGACAGCTTTGAAACAAAATATTAAATCTGGCCGGTTCCAAGAGTTATTCTAAAGCTCATCCAAAGGCTGGCAGGATGAGCAGAATGAAGCTTAATTTTCGATTCATCTTTCACGACCTATTGCAATTCTACAAAATTGTGATTTTTCAGTTAATACTTAGGCGCAAGTTGGGTCTACTTTGGTCATTTCTATACTTGTCAGAATTAAAAAAAACAATATGTGTGTTATTTATACCTTATCTTGAGGCAACTTCATGGTGATCGTGGTTGGCGAAAGCTGCTCGTTTGATCCTTGATTTTTACGAATTACAATATTTTCGTCGTCTGATTGATCAGGCGAATCTAAAGGCGTGTAAAATGATGCGATATTCTCTGTGGCTATCGCTGGTGATATCAAATTGGAGCTCAAAAGAGGCGCTCTTTCAGGATTAGCGTAACCTGTCAACAGATTTTACAGGGTCGTTAACGAGGTCGTTAAAAAATGTCAGAAATTTCCGTACAACTATACTCCGAAATTATTCTGACTTAAAATTGTTGTTCATTAGGTCGGCAGATTTTTGAGTACATAAATAATAACCACAACTAACAGAGATTGACCTTGTATTTGCGCTCACCTAAAAACCATTCACGCACCAAAGTTTCTTGCGGTATGACCTTGATATCCAAGAACCAAATTTCACTCCACACCAGAACGAATGAAGTGAGTATCAGAAACACCTCAAAAACAGGTTGCTTCGATTGTGTCCACTGAAAATAAGGAAAAAGTTATGGATTTTTCCACACGATCGCTGCTCATCAGACAATTGTATTTGTAGCTTTTGGGGAGTTTGCGCTACGTTACTACCATCACCTTGAAACGTACTGCAAGAGATACAGAGAGAAAATCTAAAGATTCATCGGGCTGTCATAACGAGTGTTGTTACACTAAGTGTCTAACTGAAAATACTTATTTGGTGAAGAGGAAATAAACAGTCTCGCGAGATCTGATGGCATCATGTTTGGTTGGCTTCTCAGGGGCAAACTGAATACAAAATATTGGCTCAATCTGGAGGGAGAGTGAAGAACGAGGAAAACCGTTGAGAAACTAATGAAGGAGGATCATATGAGTATTGAACGAATTCTGATTTCAAAATGTGATTCTTATTTTGGGAAGTTATTGAACCATTTGCCCATCATTTGTGAGGTCATATCATCTCAAAATTGTATTTTGATCATGTAACACAAGAAATGCAAAACTATTTTGATTGGGAAAGAATCAACATCTCCTCTCTTAAATTACAAAGAAAATTCGAATTTATGATGAAAATTGTATCAAGTATGAGCTAATTGAACTGTGTTGCACGGATAAATGAAAAGTTTCTATCAAGGTTTACTCTACAGATTTCTTGAAACTCTGAGTTAGAGTTTTCTTTTGTCTTGTTCAGTTTTTCTTAGTGAGGCATTCTGTTGTTTGAAACTATGCGGGATATCATCAAGATTCATGTATGTAATTCCTCAATAATGATCACGAAGAATCGAATAGGCTTTAAATACTGCACAACTCGTAGAATGAGAAGAATTCTCATCTTCAAAACAAGAGCATTCGCAAGTATATTTTATCTGCATTGGATAACAAAAAAGAATAATGTGTTATCAGAACTGAATTCACCAAAAATTTTGAATTGAGAAGAAATTATGGAATGTAGACATTAGGGTATGCGTGAACTCATCAATTATGTTAAGGGAGTTTGTTTTGATTGGACCATCATGAACTACGAATCCAACTTGCAGGACGTCTATGAAATTCAACCCAAAAAATGATTTCAGTCTCAAACTTTGAGTCACTTATAGATAATCGGATTTGACATCCTTATGAAAGTGAGTGAACAAGTTTATGTTTATACGCCTGTTAGGGATCCGTTGTAAAGGTATTGACCTGTTGGAGAGTTGTAGATTATTTCGATTATAAAATTTTTCTGTCAGTCAGAGACAGAATATAGACATGAGATGTGGTATCGAGGATCCGAACCCATAATTTGTTCAGTCTGAAGAATCATCATACTCTTTACTTCGCTTTTTATCACTGATTACGAAAGGTGGCAATTTTCACTTACGATAAAATCTTCTTCAACAAGGTGCAGAAGCACAAAAAATCGAAATAGTATTTCTAACCGTAGAAGAATCTCCAGTCATTGACTGAAATTAACAAAAAAGGCTGATGCATCTTCACTCATAGATGCAATTGCTTGAGCTACCATAATGTTCGATGGAGTACCGGCCCTTGTAAAATGTTGTTGATCGACACAGTTGCTAGTTAATTGCCTATTTTTTTTTATCGAACCACTAGCATTCTATTATAGTATGAATATTCTAAAGTCTCATGGATCTGATGTCAAAACCACGATCTTTTTATTGCAACGATAGAATTCTTTGTACCGATCAAATCATGGACCTTCACAACTTCATATTGGTTGATACATAAGACCCCATGATAAATGTTTATACACTTGCTTATTCCTAAATTTTTGGGATGTTGACCTGAATTTTCGTGAAATCCTTCTTCTTATCAGAGAGTGCAAGTTTGATACCCTATTTATATTCTAGAAGCAGATCCCACGTTTATGGATGCACTAATCAAGACGTGGGAATATCACAAGATTTCATGGTAGAACCAAGTGACAATTTTCATTATTGAGGTTATCACAAGATGATGATAAATTATGAGGTAGTCGCCAAAACTCATAAGTTATTGGGTACATTCATGCTAGGAACTCTTTGTAAAGTTATTCTATCGAATATTTTGACGCGATTTTATTCTATCGAAGGCCTTATCATGACTTGAAGGGACTCTGTCAAAACATTTCATCGTATTAAGAACTTTGTATCACAAATAACGAAGACAGCAATACATAATGATCAATCATTGATTCTTTGGAAAAGAAGAAAAATTCGAGATTATCATACAACCTTTTTTCAAGACTTCAACGCAAGAAGCCGATGATGCAACGCAATCAAGGTCATTACATTGTCGAGAGTTGGAGTATCACAATTGCGGTTTGAGAGAAAGGCACAGATACATTGATGGAAAAGAGATTTCAGAAAGCAGCGGAACATTTGAAAAACTCTCGATTACCTGTTGATTTTTGACTCACGTGCACGCACAACAGAGCACTAATTACCGGTCAGCAATAAATCCAGCCGAGTATATATTTCAATTGTCAGAGTATGCATTCACGGTGAAGCATCGGACGCTACTATTTAGTCTGCCAGACTCTATAATATACCCGAGCTCTCAAGCTGTGTTGGAATCTTGCGTGGCTGGAAATCCCACTATATATGTATATATGTGAAGAGTCAGCCGAACCGTGACTGAGGTATTTCGACGAGGAGGGAGATGTGCCGAAGTTCTATACTACATCGGTTTCTCTTTCATTCTTATACTTTCGTGATCGAGTTTGTGATACCCCCATCAGCCAGGCGGTTTTATTCATTCAGACTTCTTACTTTATCCAAACTTTTCGTGGTGCTTTACCTCCCGTGGGTGCACTCGATGATAAGCACCTTGGAGTTGCCTCGGGCGGGGCATACCGATTTTTCGAGTTTTTCCTCGTTTAGTGAGATGGATGTTCGTATCATGAGTATAGTAGAGAATGTAGAGACAAAGAATTTCTTGATTTTGTAGTGGAATATCAGAAATCTAGAGGCCAAGCGTGGTTGTAAAGTCAAGGTCAAAGATCAGATTGAGGGATATACTTCGAATAATTCATCAATAATTTTCCATAACAAATATTATGGATATTGTGAGAAGAATAACAGTAATAAATATCCCTACAGAAAAGCTCAGTTATTCCTTCCCAATATTGGCTCGGAAAATTTATCCATCAAAGTTATTCACTCAGCTGATGTTTTATGAAAGAGAATTTCTTCAACGATAACGTAAAGAACAAACAGAGTTTATCTCGTTGAATTTTCATTTTTCGATTGTCAAAGTAATAAAAAAAGGTATGATAATTACTTCATTTGGATCTCCAATGCCGATCCAAATGAACTGTATGATGTCAGTGATGCATTACTCAACCTTTTATTCGAGTTACCCAAGTGTCACAGACTATCAATGATGAGCTCTATTTTGCTTTCTCGTTTCAATTTCAAGCTATGTTTAATCGAGCTTCAAGATAATTATGAATAATTGAATAGTTGAGAGGTGTAGTCTACAGAAAGTTATAAAATAACTCCAATCCTCTTCAACGTAGTTTTACGGGAATTTTCCATCAGAATTTCATAAAAATTCATCGTGGGATATACTGTTATGAAGAAACAAAAGGAAAAGAGCTGTGAGGATTTGGTCCGGTTGAAAATACTGGTCACAAGTGTAATGAAGAAGTTGACAATTGACAAGACTTGCATCGCACCTTGAAGCTCGAATAACAAACTCGCATACAAAGAACTCTATTATCATTGTAATGAAATTGTAATCGGTAAATCAACGATCACGTGTGGAATTATCATGAGAAATGTGATTATGGCTGACAATGGGAGATGGACATGAACAGCCAAGCATGCCCACGAATTGGTATTCGGAGTCTATTATAAAATAGTGGGATATGATCCATGTAGAATGTATCTTTATTGAACATTGTGAAGGAATGCATTTATGGCGTTCGAATGGAAATTAGGAACGGAATAAGATACAAAATCCACACGTACAAACAACAAGAGTGCAATGACAATGATAATTATGAATCTAATAATTATGAACTCGTCGTGACCTCGAGGTTCCAAATACTGGCGGCAGATTCTGAGTTTGCAAGAGTTAAGCCAAAATTTAGTTATACGCAATTCTAAATTGAAAAATTATAGTACTTACATCATAGAGGAACACTTTTGAGATCAAAAAACCGCATGTCAAGGATGTGGATAGCTAAAGAATGAGAAAAATTATGATGATTGATCTCCACGACAAACTTGAAAAAAGTGTGGATTTTTTTTTACTTACAGCAACTGTACACCAATGATCCGCATGCAGTAAGCCATAAAATGTGAGTAAAATGACGAATCTCACTGCCCCAGCAACCTGGAAATGACTTATCGATCAGCTCTTGTCTGCAGTTCCATGATATATGAAGCAAAACACTCGACGACCAAACTGCGCCATTTTTTAGATGTATACTCACCACCACATCAAACAGCGATGTTTTTATATTGTAATGGACAATCTCTTTTATGAAAGATTCCTGTACGTCAGAACCTGAAATCTGCGAAGAAAAAAATTATCTGCAAATATGTATTTCATCTTATTACAGTATTCATCAGCTAGTGATATTTCAACGCTTTCGCAATTCATTTCTACAGGAAATAATAACTCGAATATTATCCAATAATTTTTCGTGTAACCAGATAAATGAAATTTCAGGATTGGGTATGCGAGTGCACTCTCTTGTGAAATCATACTTACGACTATACATATCAGCCACATGAGTATTGTGAAGAGGAAATCGAACGTAACGAATAGACAGAAAAATCTCCTAACATTTGACATCCTTCCATTATATCGCATCCCAGCGATAAGAATCTCATTAAAAGAATCTGGGGCTCTAGGATTGTAAGCTAAATAGTTGGGCCTGATAGGTGGAGACGTGGGTGCATTGATCACGGACTCGGCTGCGATGCGAATTCGTCGATCCTCCACTGCGGCCATTCTCATTTGCCGTTCAAAGTCCGTCATCATCTTGGCACCTTTATTCTTGATTACTTAATAATGGATGAATAGTGACTAGAGTACTCAGTTCGAAACCATGCGGTATCTGCTACAAGACTTCTTTTTCCATCTACAAGAGAAAGAAAAGTTGTGGTAGTGGTCAAAGACTGCAGCGTACAGGGTCTCGAACTGCTCATTTTGGGCCTAATTTTTTATTAATCGTGAAGTAAATATTTTCATGTCATCTAACGAATTGATAAAGGGCTCATGCATTTTTCATCAATTCAATACCAATAATCACGGTGAGTGGTCTTTCCCGCGCCATCTTTGTGAACTAATCTGACTTCAACTCATGGAGCATAAATTTTTGCGCGTTCATTTTATTGAAAATTGACGGAACAAGTCATCTGGACTGAATTTTCTGCAAGATTCGATCTGTGACTTCGTAATGTTGGTAACTTGATCCACGCAAAGTCATGAAATTCGGCTCCATCAACCGCACTATATATATCTGAATTTCTTCGATTTCTTCTTTCGACTGCTTCGGAATCACTTTTCTGACTCGTAAAATTCAATTTAAGACCAATTCTATGAGCAAAGTGTTGTTACTCAACCACCGGAGGGGTATTCCAACAAAACCATCTTAAGCATCTTTCGTATTTTCCATGGAATTATTTTTTGAAAACACTTCCAATGTTCAAATACTACCGGAATAAACTTTAATCGAGATGAAATTTGAGAACACAATCTGGTATAATATCTTTATGATACCATTAGAATAAAATGTAGTTAGTCTCAAATAAAGAATCGTCGAGATCAAGAGTTTTATGTTAAATGGCGACTTTTCGACTGGCTGATGCACTTCAGACATATTGTCGATAACACACTTGATATTTCATTCTCAAATTATTTAAAATATCGATATTTTGCATCTCGTAGAACTTCAAGCGTGCCATTTCAAGCTTCGTACGGTCATTTCATTGAGCATCATTGAGGGTAGTGAAATTAAGCATACACGCTCGCATTTCGAGAATCTCATTTTTTATGACCTGAACCTAATTTCACTCCATAGTCATGGAAATTTAAGCCAGCTCAGGTGATATTGAAGGATTTGGAAAAAGATGAAAAATGAAACAAATTGCTGAGAAATAAATATGGCAAATGAACGAATCATTGACATCTTCTTGAGGTATGAAATACACAGGATGAGGAACAGTAATTCTCACATCATTAACAAACGTGTGATCACAACTCGCTTCAAGGTGTAGTATGTCTTGAAAACGTATTCGATTGACGAGTAAAATGATTTTTCCCTGTATAACTAGCATGGGAGAAAAAGATCCATTTGGCTATAAAACGACTATTATCCCACAGTATAACTCGAAGTATTTTATCGAAGAATGTGAGGAGTAACTTTTGTAGGGCTTTCCAACATCTAATAGAGGTCTTTCGACCTTTTTCCGAATAATTCATCTATTTCGGATTGTAAGCCATCCTTATTCATAATGTTCTGGATTTTGCAATATTATTTTCTCCACACATCGTACTCTATATTTTATATTCCCAACAAATTTAGGGAAGCTGGGAAATTTGTGTACAGCTTTTCCCTCGTTAATTCATGAGATCTACCAAAGAGGTGGTCTAGATAGTCTTTAGACTTTTCTAAATAAGCTACGCTATGGATCTGAAATAGAGGATGATCTGTGAAATTTACCATGAAATTTGGAAAATTTGAACAAGAACGCCTGATAACTTGCACGAACCGAGAAGTTATCAATAGATCTTTTCGTGGATTCTAAAAAGTCATACAATAAGTTATATCTTACAATTTTCGATAAAATATAGTACATTATTGCCCTGGGCGCGTACGCCCAGTTCGGGCGCTAGGACAGTTTATTTCCCGAGCGAAGCAAGGGAAATAAGTCCTCCGTGCCCGAAATGGGCCTGCGAGCACAGGGCAATAATGATTTTTCATCATGAGAACCCTAAAACCGCATTTGAATGCGGCTTTTTTAGGTTAGAATGATGGAAAATAATTTTTGAGTTATATTGGAATAATGTCCAAACTGAAACGTTCAAGCTAAGGTTGATTACACAGGCAAAATCTTATTCCCCATTTTGAGGGAGGGATAGATACGATTTAGGTTGAAACGGATCCTAATATTGTGTAAAAGGTCCCGAGGAACTCGCCACATAAGCGGATTTTGGAGACATCTTCATGATTCTGAATAACCGTGAAGCGAGGTGTGTGATGAGCATTAGTGATGTGGGAGAATACTGAGGCAAGCCTGAGTTAACGCCTTGCAGAGCAAGTTTAGGATTCGTATAAACCATTTTCTAATCAGATAAGCCTGGAATTACGTTGATCTACTCCATGAGTTTAGCGGAGCTGATTCTGCACACAATTTTGGTGATTTGAAAACTACCGAAAAAACAGAATTATATCATACATTCAGCCTAAATCAGTATGAGACAGGTTCTTTTGAATTCTAGAGCGTAACTATGTACCGTGATATGCTCCCTCTTGAGATTCCTAATCCCTTTCTCGTGTAATGAAATTGTACTCATATGATTCTCATTATTTTCGATAGAATTAATCGTCACCACCATGGTCACCACTAAACATCGACTATGACGAGTCAAATTTTAGGATTCGGACTACAAATGCACTCTGTCCACCGATCCATGGAAGTGAGGCCACAGAATTCTACCGGTATAATATTCACGTGACATAGGTTGAATCAGAGCCATTGAGCTCTCGTTCAGTCACCTTATTGGCTACGAGACACAATTGGAAACAATTAGAGTGTGATAATTCCGAAATTTAGAGTATTTTTTCACAAAGTAATAAAACAGCAGTTTGGTAAAAACGAACACCTGTTGTTACATAATGTCATAGTAGTCAATGATAGTAAAAGAAATATTAACGAATGACGAATAATAATGATGTGACAATGAATGAAAATATTCCCATCTCGAGCGAACATAACCTACAATTTATGACAATACCCAGCTTCAATAAACATAAAAAATAATCTTCGTTCAATTGACGATCTACGGTTGGTAGAGTAACGAAATTATGACTTTTGAAAGAACACTCACCTTGATGAAGCTCGTCTTTTGTCAGCATGTTTTTGTGAAAAGCTACTGCCCTAAATCCATCACCTGTGTTGATAATTTCTCGCTGAGAAATGTATGAGCGACGACGCTTAGTAATTCTGCGTCATCTGGGATTTGAATTTTGAACATGGCTGTTCTATCACACTTCAATTAATTCTACGTTTTTTCACTCACAATATATTCTCTGCTAGCTACAGCTGATCCTCTTGTCATCCACGGGATAACGATTTGAATTCAATAGGAAACCAAAACACAAAACAAGATGAAAATCGGAGACGGTGCTGCCATCTTCCGACGAGGAATATTAGCTCACAGCTCGGTGAGATCGGTAAGGTTACATCCTTCTTTAAATAAAGGGATAACACGATGAGGCTTTTTTGCGGGCACCATAGAGAAAAGTACCCTCTGGCTGATTTGTGTCGGCTGATTGAAATGCTTATATAGCTTGTTGTTCTTTGCATCAGTATTGGTCTGAAAGTTCATACAATAAGCAATAAAAGATCCAAGAGTCTTGAGAGATTACTGTGAAATCTTTGAGAAGTCTCAAATTCTCTTCTAGATCGATTCTTTCCATAATCTGATTCCTGATAGAAATTTATTCTTCTGTAAAACATTGACGGTCATAAAATGGCCTTTTTTTTAGTCAGCTGGACTGAAATTTAGCGATTTTCTGTCCACTAACGCGTTGCACTGAAGTGAATTTCTAGGTCAAGTGATCTCTCAAGATTCCTGGATCTTCTAAGGCTGATGGCATAAACTTTTGGACCTAATATTTTTCAATGCATCTAACTATCCAAAGCCGAGCTATCACGATCGTCTCAAATAGTAATTTTTGCAAGTTTGCGAAAGGGCGTACCCAGTACGCTCCCGACCTTTAAAACAATGTAAATCGGTGATGAAGTGCACAAAATCGGGTTATCGGCGCGGTGCAACCACATTTAGAGCTCTTGCATCGATTGAAATTACTATTCCCGGCTGATGTTGACGAGATCAACAAGTTTTGAGTGGTGAAAAATATCATCATGCAAACCCTTTCATGGTCATCGTATGGAAGACAAGTTGGATACTCACCAATTATGGCCTTCATGTTTTGCAAACGATCTCCGTATTTTGCTCATAAAACCGCACTAAACCCGAGTTTGCAACTTTAGAACAAACGTTTTGGAGGCCGTGCAATGAAAAATTTCGGATGTGCTACAGTACATTAACCCGCAGAAACCGAGACCATCTATGAATGGGTAGATATTCTGTTTTTTGATTTGATGGACTTCTTCGGGGGTTCCAATGAGGCGCAATGCACGTAGAATCTCATAGAACATTCAAGAATGGCACTTATTACACTGGTGTCACAGTGAGATTTCTCGCGATTCTGGTTATTTATAAATATTCTAGGAGAGTATTCTTGGCCAAAAGAGTGTTATTTACACGACTGAAAAGCTCCGTAGACTCTAACCCGGTTGAAAACCCAGGAAACGTAGAATAGTGCTCGCACAGTGACGAATCATTTCTACCAATTTGAAAATTCGTCCGAACGATTTTCTGAAAGTGGCCTGGAAACTTGGAGACGCTCGATAGACCTCAACAACCATACAAAATACTTAGGTAAGGCCTGAAACAAGATGATGGAACCTTGAGAGCCATGAAATATTGATTCAGGTGTACGAAACTCAACATACTGTCCATGAGTCCTGCAGGACCTACCAGGCGCTTATGGGTTAAGATTGACCGAACCAAAAATGTTTGACACCATATTCATTGAACGTAGCAAAAGAAAATGATTAAAAACTCACTATTATGAATTTCCTGGGACACGCAGAAATCATTTGGGGTCGGTCGAAACGATTAGTTTTTTCATTTCCTATCATGATAAACGTGGAAAAAAATCACGGGGAAGTCAACGAAAGCCCGTTCCCGAGATTGGTCTATGGGGACAAGGTGAGTACATTTACCCTACTTTCAGGGGTTTGCAGTCTTGATGTCTACCATGAGTATCAGTAGTGGCTTCAGAGAAAGCTTCTCTATTAAAAAACTATTGGTTTTGTGGAACTAAGAACAGTGAAACTGTGTTAACCAAAGCGAAATGTACGGATGTGATTAGATTGAGACTCTTAAATTATACGTGATAGGTTTAAAGACTCTTTATCATTGATTTTTTGAGTATTCTTACCACGGCTCAGAAATCCGTTGTGATTCTAGGGAGAAGTGAGTTTGATTTTTTCGTGTCAAGATCCGAGGGCAAAAAGTTCAGTTCTGAAGCCAGAATAGTGAAATTGTCTTTCAGAACAGGTATGACAAAACATTTATATGATTGTCCCCATGGGTGGCTCCTTTTATTCAACTCAATACATCTTTTTATGACTGTACATTGCATTCATTAGAATCTTCATTAGGGGATTCCTGGCTTCTTACTGAGTATAAAATTCAAGCTCTGTCAGAGCTTTGTATGCGCCGATGTTATCATTGCTGAACTAGTGGGATGGCGCACCGTGCCACTAGTTAGGCGTCGGGAGAAATGTAATAATTGGGAAATCTGCCTTGAGTTCGCACAGAATGGCTTCGCAGGACAGAATTTTTCATTCGAAGGAAAAAGAAACGAATACTTTCTGGTTATTTCGTCTAAATAATATGGACATCTTCCTTTCGGTCTGTGATATCGGGTAACTTTTGATTGAGGAGGCGAACGTTGTTGAAACAATAGCCCAGTGACTCAGTGCAAGGCCGAACGACTGCTTGGACGAATGCGGTGCAGTAGTTTCTTGAGGCAGAACAGCTTATGCGCCAGACACGCAAGCACGGGACGATGCACCATATGTGCTGAAACATGCATATCCCATTAATCCTATTTTTTCTTCGAATATCCTGAATTCATTGCTAATTTAAAGAATATCTTAGTCCTCTTTCATGAATGAAGCAATATCTGTTGTCTAGGACAGTTTTCAAGCCATGGTCATGTTCAAGGATTGCAAGGATTTAGAGAGCTATTTGAAAATCATTAATGTTTCATTTTCTTCTATTCAGAATGATATTTTTTAAACATTCCACCAAATACATCTTTCTTGTGAGAAGTGCAATCCTCTCATTCTTGAGTTCATCAATCTTGATAATTTATTTGGACAGTTACTTCTCTTACTCGTCTTTTTAGCTATATTGTGCCACATAAAACATACTGACTCCAAGCTCTGCTTGGATAAAAATATCATGACCTTGGGTTACTATGAATTTTATCTAAGAAATTTAAGGTGAATATGAAAGTAAATATGGAAAAATGTAGCGTGTGGAATTTCCATATTTTCATAATGTATTTTATTGAATTTGAGCTTGATATCAAGGGTTGCATCAGAAAGCAACCGAAACGTCATACATATAGTGCTCAATAAATTTTGACCGGGAAAATCGATAGAATCATTCTTTCAATTTAAGGATTATCCTGCGACAGAGCTCTTATTCGTCGAATAGTTAACTGCGTTGGATCATTCGAGTTTCTTCTTATCCCGTACAGTAATCAAGTTCTGAACTTCCTCAATATGTTACGTGGGAACTTAAGAAAACCAATGAGGATCAATTAGCTCTAATTTTAACTTATGTGTCAAACTCTCGGACAAATGGTACATGGAAAAATTTCAAGAAACATCGCTATAAACCTCATTTTCACTGTGTAATTTTTGTTCAGAAGGTACGGTTTGAACAACACTATGGATATGCACCAAAATAGTCTCTCACCAGAACTAAATAGTTTCGACCTTTTTTCGCAGTGCAGTAATCACATGTGGAGATATTCATATGTTAAGAAAGAAAGTGTGTCATCGAGGGTATAAAAAGAAAATAAATAATAAAAAAGAGCTCACTTCAAAAGCCAGGCACGCAAAGGTAAGACCAAGACAGAGGGCGACCAGGGGCGCTATCAGGACCGAGAGTAGCACGTAGCAGCAGCCATGCGACAAGCGGAAACAGTGATTGCTTAGGCGCCAAGCGCATTCAGGGCTCCTTACGCCATCCGGCTCACCGATTATGTCGTCCCAAATCACCTGTAATTCGTCAATCATTAGCTTAGGATCTGTGTCAACAGTGGTCATTTTACGCTACAAGCTTCTTAATTTATCTACGGTGAACATTCTTCTAAAAGACAATTTTTCTGTAAGTTCATATGGTGCCACTTCTGAAACCCGAAGGCACAGGTTCATGTGAAAAATATTTCAATAGATTACTGTGAAAATTTGTGAAATTTTGAGAGAGGGAAGTATGTTTGCCATGCAAGAAATACGTATTCACTTCAGCCATTGGATCAATATTTTAATTTTAACGAAAGTGATGCATATGTGGCAATATTTTTAATGCAACGATATGTATCTGATTTCTGTCAACAACTACAAGTCTACTTGGATGATTGATGTGAGAGCTTTTCCTGCTGCAGAAAAACTATGGCAAAATACGTCCAGAATCTTTGTGGACATATAGTACTGACAATCTATGTTAACACCAGATTATCATTCCTTTCTGATCCAGTATTCTTATGGAGGGGCGAGATTTGTCAGAAGTCTAAAACTTTTTGCAGCCCTAAATTTCTGAGGAAAATTGATTTTCATGATAAGAAAACTTCATTCGATGCAGAGTACCAGGCGTTAATCGACAGAAATTTCTCACACATCGAGCATGTTTCGATGAAAAATCTGTCACTCAGTTACTACGAGCTATCTAATCTGGACAAACCTGCAAATGTTCATTTAAGCGATGAGGATCTCGGTCTTCAAGATCTGTTCGACTATCAGCACCCATAGAGGTTTCAGTCTTCACCATCCCTGAAGTTGTAAGATCGCATGAATTTTTCAATGTGTGGATTTAGTTTCTGTTGATTACAACTTCGTTTATCTATGGGATTCACCATTTTAACAGCCCACGTGGGCATTGGTATAATCAATTCATGAATATTGGGGTGAATTCATTATTTAATTAAAGATGGCTCACGATCTTACTCTGTTTTTGTTTAAGGATTCCGGGAAAGATCAGAACATGCAGGATGATCGTCTCACTTGGAGATACTTGACTACTTTGCGAATTTCACTGAATGTAATCAATACACGTGTTACCTTACTCCTTGATGTAACCTTTGCTGTTCATTATCTTTAAAAGTTCTCTTACCGATTTTCGATTCGATTACTGGCCTCGATCAAGGAAGTAATGCGTTTTGTTGAATCATCTATTCACTCGAGGAAAACTTAGTGAATTGAATAGTCAATCCAAATAATTGCAGATCACTGATGGGAAATCTAGCTGATTGTTCGTTTTCGTGGTCGATTTATTTTTTCTGCTTGGAACATACATCGTTACGTAGGTTTTGATCGCTTTTTGTAAAAACTTGTGAAATCACCTAGAGATGCAGATTCAATGCCTGCAAATTCTTTGACTAGTCTTTCTGTCCTTGCATGAGTTTCGAAGTATTTTAAAGAATTGACACGAGAACATCATGATTGTTGAAACTTTCATTCTTCGGAGTATAATGCAAAAACTGAGAAACCACGGCTCTATACGGAGATAGTATCATTGAACACCAATGTAAATTCAATGATCTTTCAATTGTGAACCCCATTTTCGTACTTAAAGAGTCATTCAATATCTGTTGGCCAGATCAGTTCATTTTGGCAAAACCCTGCGCAGGATTCTGGAATTCCCATTTGGTATTATGAATGAAAAAAGACAGCGTCACTGGTACTGTACCAAGATTTAAGCAAGGAGAATAAAACAAAGAAATAGAAGACAAAATATATACCAAGACGAAAAATGTCCTACCTTTCGCATATTTCCACGGAATGTTTCTGATAAATTTAAAGACAATCTGAATGAAAGTTCATGGCTTTTTTGGAATTTTAACGATCGATTTTTGCGAGTTTCAAAGTGTTTTTTTCTGGATGAAAGCTGGAGAATGCATTACTCAAATTACCTACTTTCACAAGACTAATTGGTAAACAAATCTGATAAGGTGATCGTGTGCACGGTTATGCCGGAATATATAGTCACCCAAGTATCTCTTTGGAATATCCTAGATGGTCTTTGAATCGTAAGAAGTCTCGTAAATTTTACGAAGTCGATGATTGAGAAGCAATGATTGTACTTGTGAAGTTGACACTAGTTTATTGATAAGATTCTATGAAACTGTTCGACGGTCTGAAGATGCAAAACAAAATCGAATTCATTCAAGTAATGTGATAAGAGAAAGAAAAGTGGGCGTTTGATGAGAATCAGTCAGCGCTTGGGTATTTATTCTAATAAGAAGAAATGCCTTTGCTTATCAGCCACTTCATTTCTAGGCTACACATATACACCATCAACTATTACTCGAACAAATCTGTGATAAGAACTGAATTTGCAAGATATCTATATGCAAAACACCTCATCCTGAGTCTATTTTAAATTTATAAAAAAGTGAAAAAAATCGATTGCATTCCAATCGTACTTACCTCTATAAAGAGGGAGGGACACTTTTGGCGCTACTTTTGGAATCTTGTCGGCAATTTTCCGATCGCGTGCAGTGCTTGCAGTTATTCAGAGCCTCCCTCAAACAATTCTCGCAACAACGGTAAACGAGCAACAAGCCACCACATCGATCCATATCCTTTCAGATCCAGAGCGTGCCAACTCGTTTAGCCTAGCATAAAATCTACCAAAGTTCAATCTTTGTTCTTTTCACTTTCAAATTAGACTTTACAGATGAGCTAACTGTCTAAAACACTTGTGACACTGATCGTGTTTAAAAGAGGTACGACTCGCTTCCCGAAAGCTCAATGGGCCTCTGAGAAAGCTCGCGTGTCCGGCTATCCACCGGTTGAGGATTTCTCGTATATTAACTATACTACCCTCTCAGTACGCGACTGCGCGATCGGTAAAGTCCTGGCCTAAACTCACCCCCCTTCGAGCAAGGAGTACAACAGGTACAAGCAAGTCACGATTGTGGCGAGGCGTTTGACTCTTATATAGCTTGTACTTCGACTGAATGGCCTACTTCCGCGAGGAAGGCTGTGAGCGAGGGAGCTTGCAACCCCTCCGTTGGTTGTGGCGGAAGTCAAGTCTCAAGCTTCCAGCCGTTGCGCGGAAGCTCAATGGTCCGATGGGAGAATTTGATTGAATATCTGATCAGGTGTTTTTATGAACCTATGATCGTACTGAAGCCGCAGTCAGTGCTCGTATCAACCCGCTATCAACCCCAATATGTTATCACCCCAGGTTATTGCAGGGCTGTAGAAAAGTTTCGTTTGGTCCAAAATTTTTCTTTCAGATCTTGACTATACCGATTCTTTTGATGTTTCCTGTCACATGAACAGGTGAAACCGACTCAACCCTCTATGCTTAATAACGCAAGAATCAGCACTGTTTAATTTTCCAGATTCTGCACGTGTTTGATAAAATTCTCAGCTATATCACGTTTTCAAAATAAAATTTCCTTCACCAAACTCTAAATCTCTCAACAGTTGACCTAAAGGATCCTTAATCAAAATTCCTATAGTTTTGTGATCCATAGTGCGAATGAAACCCTGAAAACTGTGTCAATAATCGCAAGATGATGAACAAATTCGTTCACTCCGGGACGAATGTGAAGATCAAGTGGTCACAAAGGAAGCCCTTACAAATACTGGAAGAACGTGAATAAAATGATGATGCTCCGTTTGACTCTGCTCAAGATCTTGAACTTGATACTCGCTTGTAAAACTTCCGTGAGTGTATTGATCTTCATAACCTAGGACTATTTTGTTAGCCACTAATAGCTATGCCAAAAAATTGGCACAACGAATCTGATCGTATTGTAACCCATGTTTTGCGTTCGCCTCAACTTTGAAATGCCATTCGCGGACTTGTGGGATTTGGCTTTCAATCGATTCTATGCACTTTTAACTGTTACTATATGACTCAAAAAGTGCTGGGTACCTACCTTGACTCCACATCTCTTTCTTAGATTTGTCATCTAGTCTATGAAATTCTGATTACTAAACCCAAAAAGTTCAAAAAAGCGTAGAAGAAATTGCAAAATAAGTTAGGAAGCGTCTTATTTAGACATCTGAGAGTCGAGATAATCTGATCTTGGAGAAAAGACCATGTAATCTCATGAAAATGGAGAGCAGATTAAGCTCACTCCGTCGGAAACTCATGAATAAAGACCGACTTTCCACATTTTTGACACAATTCAGCTCCAAATTGTCAAATTCCTACTTCTATTTCAGCTTATTTTGCAAGTCTTGGAACAAGCAAATGAGCTAAGTTGAGTCTGGAAATAAGGAGAAGAGCTTGCAGGAAAATAGAAACCTCATCAATTGTCAAGTCAGTTGACAGTAGCTCATTCTGCTATCTTATGACGGAAACTTCTGACATTTTCGAACAAACATTTCTTGTAGAAAATTCGCGGAGTCGTCGTCCATTCCCGATAGAATGTTTGTGAGTAGATGAATATTTGTCTTAGAGTACCTAGATGTTTGAGAAAATTCACTCGTTCTTCACAAGCAAGTGTTCGTAATCTTGATCTGACAATTTAATAGAAGGATTATTAATGACCTGATTTTTGAATCCCAAATGAACAGTAAATGTTCATGCACATTTGTCGGGCATCGAACAGTTTCTATAGACATGATGAACAATTATTATATTTTATGAATTGAATATCAATAAGTATAAGTCAAAACAATTTAGTGTATCGCAGAGCTTCTACCATTCGAACCCTGATCATTGAAAAAGTCTTTGAAAGAAATGACTTATTGTAGGTAAAGGCAGCTTTGAACCTTATCAATAGCACGGGTAAAGAAGATCTGAAAAGTTTCATTAGACGTTTCACAGTTTCGCTGTAAGGTGGCGCTGGGGTGACCGAAATGGCGCAAATGTTTAAAATTGAATCCATCAAATTTGCACGTTTTTCAAAGTAAGAGAGTTGTCTTTAAATAATTCACTCATCAGATATTGAAAGCATGAGATATGATACTCAATAGAGAATGACATAATTTACATATCTCCATGTCATTTGCAGTAGATGTGGTCTACGCCAAAGGTTCGATTGATTGCATTTCAACTGAACCATTGTAACAACTCGATAGATTATTTCTTCAAAAATGTTATGACTTTTGTCACACATTAGAATATCCTGTGGAATTTTGAAGTACAAAATCTTGGAAAATTCTCCAATTTTGATACTATTTATTTCGAGTTTCGCTACAACGGCCGCACGATTGGGCTAATTGGATAGAAATACCACAAAGAAGAGGAATGGAATCCAAAATATCTAAAATCGCCTTCAAAATGAAAAAGAATGGTTATGGCATCTAACGTGTGAAAAAGAATTTAAAATTCTTTTCCATTAAAGATCTATCAGCTTCTCGGAGTCATTCAGCTTTTCATAGATCCATATGCAAACGAACAGTAACAATTCTACATGAGATCTGCAGTCCTTTGATTCCTCAGAATTTCCAAATATCCAAACACATCCAAAACCACACCATTTACGATTATACTAATATTGTCGATATTTCGGTAGGGCTCTCGCTTGCGTTTCCTGTGAGCCATTGAAATCAACGAAACCAAACTTTCCTGGTGTCTGTTTGATCATACAAGCGTAATCCCCCAGTTACGGTGTTTACGTTATTTATGAACTTGGGCTTATATTACACGCAATCAAATCACAAGCTGGCTGTGTACGAGGACTATATGGTTTGTGCGAAAAGTTGCGAATACATTGTTCCACTCACTAGCTATTTCACGATAACGAAACCCCAGGCTAAAATGGCCTTGGCCGAACTCGACTCTCTTACATCATGTTATAATCCAGCGGTATTGCGGTCTCGCGATTCTATAACGGATGATGGAGTGAATAGAGCGATTAGATACTATTAAATAAATGTTGAAGACTGATAATATGACTGAATTTGCAAGCAAGACAGAATTTCAATTATAAGAAGAAATTGGTAAATACTACATCACACATTGTCCTCTGGGGATTCAAAAAAAAATTGCTATAAATAAGCGAAATGATGATTACTCAAGCTATTCATAGCACAGCGGGTATAAAATTGTATTTATTAATACCTCGTAATAGTTATGCAACTACGCGGATCAATTTTTTCTCTCGATCCTAACTACAATGGTACTTAGCAATGTTTTTTTTTCTTTGTAAGGATGTCATACATTACTTTTCAGTGCGTATATCACTCACTTGGCCATCAATCATTATCAGGCTGATTGGTCGTAGATTAAATAGATCGAGGATGGTGTCATCATTGAATAATGTTTAAAATAATGCATAGACTCAACTTTTATTATTATTCTGAGAAGTTGAAGGTAGACTCCAGTCATCTCTGTCTGAACATATTTCGATGCATTTCTACTTTTGGATGTAATAGACATCTTGCATTTTTTCCGTCCTCCTCAAGTAAAGATTGTGCATTTTAGGGTAGTTTCAGTTGAACATGGTACAATTTGGGGTAAAATACTTAAAAATGTCCCCATCTTGAGCAAATTGTTCCAAAGTCGAGTAGCTTCAGAATGACCTCGAGTGGTCCAGTTCCAAATGACCGACATACGTCTCATTATGCCCCCCATGCTATTAGCACAGAAGAGTCCAACCTTTTACTCATCTGATGGGCCAACTGTTCAAAGGCATATCATAATTTATATGGTTATTGACCTGAATGCTAGACTATAATACTTAGAAAGGCTCAGATCATTCTCAGGTTCCAGGGAAATTGGTTGTTTTACTGCCAATGACTAGATGGAACAATAAATTTTCCTGAGCCTGAGACCTAAGAAAGATCTAACCATTTTCAAGTATTGGGCCAGCATTCAGGTCCATCACAATACGAATTGTGATATATCTCTGAACAGTTGTTCCATCAGATGAATAAAAGCTTGGACAGCCTTATGCTGACAGCATGGGGGAAAATGAGATTTGTATCGTTGTGACGTCATTTGGCGCGCTTCCACTGGCAGTCGTTCCGAGGCCGCTCAACTTTGGAACAATTTGCACGAGATGGGAAAATTTTTTAGTATTTTTTCTCGAATTGCAAAATATTCTACTGGAATTGCTCTAAAATGTAAAACCTTCAGTTGAGGGGTGCAGGAGAAATGCAAGATGCCTATTAACAAACAAACTTTATTTCTCATACCATCGCATCATAAAAAATATATCTGAAAAGGCGTCAATCATTTACAGAGCAATAGATTGCTCACAGTAGTATTGCATTAGAGTTGACGGCTTTGTAGAACTACAAAAGTACTCAGAAATTAATCAAGTTTGTCTCATTTTCCAGAGTGAAAATCAGTTCAATTCCTTACCAAATTCGAGTCATGAAAGAGAATGTGATAGTTTTGCAATACCTTTAAACAAATTACCATAATTCGTAAAAATATTCACGAAAACTTATGATCCTAGTCCAAAAATGCTTCCAGAGTACATTTTGTTGTAACTTACGGTTAGTTATTGAATTCTATTTTCGCGTGCACCACATCATTGCAATAGGGCATCATCATTAATCTGCTGAAGACATCCCAACACTATATCGTAGCAGACAGGTGATCCAATACAAAATCATAGATTCTGCAATAACTATTGGGTTTGCATTAGAGGTTTTAAAGACAGAATTTTGTAACCCTTGTACAGTACCTTCCAAAATTAATGGATCATGCATGGTCTCACTTAATCCATGATAACTTCGAATCCCTCCATCGTATGAAAATTTTAAAGAAAGGATCTTGAAGATCACACAAAAATCCATCGATTCATGTGTTTCAAATATTTTTCAAGTGCTTCTTAAGTGCCTGTAATCGACATTGAAAATCTAAAAAAAATTCTTCTTCAGTGGATCACCTACAACTCTGACGGGAAAGGTCGAATCACAAAAATTCTCACGCAATCTTGTAGATCGTTCAAGAGTCTAAAAATTTGATCCCTTGTGAAATTTTCGTGCGACCTTTCCCCTCTGACTGACGAGCTCCGAAAGAAAACTTTGAGTAACATAGGGTACTTATGGAGATCCCGAGGCTAGCACCTGTTTCGTTGCGTCTTGCTCTATTCTAGTGCGAAAACTCATCAAAAAAATATCATGCCACGTGATTTTGACGTAAAATGATCTCATCTTTCAGAATATTCTATCAGATTTTGTCTCAAATATAACATAGATGGCCAAAACATGGAAAAAATCAATTTTCATAACAAAACTTGAAAACTGTTGTCACATCAAATCTGAGACAAAATCTGATACATTTTTCTGAAAGATGAGATCATTTTACGTCAAAATCACGTGGCGTGATATTTTTTTGATGAGTTTTCGCACTAGAATAGAGCAAGGCGAAACGAAATAGGTACCAGCTTCGGGATCTCCATGAGCACCCTATATTAATACAAAGTTTCTTTCGGAGCCCTTGAGTCAGGCGGGAAGGGTCGTAGGAAAATTTTAGAAGAGACCAAATTTTCAGATTCTTGAACGACCTACAAGATCTCGTGAGAATTTTTATGATCCGACCTTTTCCGTCAAAGTTGTAGGTGATCCACTGAAGAAGAATTTTTTTAGATTTTCAATGTCGACTACGGGCACTTGGAGAGCTCTTGAAAAATATTTGAAACACATGAATTGATAGATTTTTTTGTGATCTTCAAGATCCTTTCTTTGAAATTCTCATACGATGGAGGGATTCGAAGTTATCATGGATTTAGTGAGACCATGCATGATCCATTAATTTTGGAAGGTACTGTATTTCAAGGGGATATTGCATATAATTGACGCATGAATGTTCAACTCGCAGAAACTCCTTACAATTAGTGCCAAATAAGCCATTGCTCGTTCAATTTCTCGAGGTTTCCATCACGAAGGCATCGACATTGAAGCAGATATTTTGATCGTTAGATGAATGGTTTTAAAATGAGGCATTGAGTCTCAGACGAATTTCTTACATCAAAATTGTGATTTGCTCTGACAACTTTGTTGAGATTTTCTTACATTCTAGGATGATCAAAATCGGACTATCTAAATTTAATCCAACTCGAAACAAATTCTGAGTATTACCAGCTACTAATTTCGACGGGGATTGTGGAAAAAATATTTTCAGATTTGATAGAGGAAAACTTGTGGGATTGTAATCGTCTTAAAACAACATTGAGGACTGGTAAAATGAATATTTTTTGGCAAAAAGCGACCAAACAGCGATTTTTTCTCCCGGCTTGGATGGGAAACTTGGAGTTTAGTCGCTTTGATACTAAAAAATAGTATATGCACCTCGCTCGTCAGGTAGTTTTGGGTCATGATGTACAATTTAGCTCAGACATTTTGCCAAAAAGATTGAAGTTTCAATTCAATTTATTCGTGTGAGTATTCATTAATTTTTTTCACAGAGTGCCATAAAACCACACGACTCAGACATGAGCCAATAGCAACATCACGACCGATCAAGAATCGATCGGTCTTGATGAGGAAAAATTAGGAAAATCGGCGACGCAACGTGTGTGCAAAATGGTTATTCCCGGTATTGGTTGCAATCTTCCAGAATGTACAACATAGTATACAACGTGTGATTTTTTTCAAGGCTCGCAATATCGCGGTTAGGTAACTGTATCGAGGAGCGTTATCGCCGGATACTTGTATATAAGTTCATAGAGCTGCTAGACCGCATTTTTGACGTTGAATCACCTTGACATAATTTGAATACAGGCTCCGAACTTTCAATTTGCGACACTCGCTAATCTTGTAACTTGTTTCATATGCTGTGAAACAGTAATTCTGCCACCGCATCTTTCTCAGATGACCATAATTTTGATTTTATTCAGGTTTAATATGGGACATTTGAGTATGACTATTGTGAACTTCTTTTTTCAATCAGTTTCAATGTTGGTCAGATCATTTTTCGAGGAAATTTATGCTGGAAATCACTTTTTCATCTGAATTTTCCGCGAATAACACTAGATTTGATCGCTCAAAAAAGTCGGAGAATGAATAATTTTCTTGATGTCTCGACTTGCAACAATTTATGTATTGGATGAATTAGACTTTGAATTTTGTGTTACTATTCTTTTGATACAAATCTTCGATTTTTGTCCTTGCAAGGAAGTGATTGCCGCGAGTATTGCACTTTCATCTCGTATTTTGAACGCCAAAAAGTTCACAACCGAAAATGTTGAAGATCTACACGTTGATCCTTTTCATCGGATTGTCGACCAAAAATTTTTGTCCACAAGTGAAAAATCTTGCCTCAAGAGGGTTTCTAATATCGAGTGCATGGATCTCAAAAAAGTTAATTTCAGCAACATCTGTGGTCGAATCAAAATGAACTCGCATGATGTATAAAATATATTATGCAAAATTCATGACCCCGAAGGCAAAGGGCGTGATCGAAGCAACGCCCTAATTCTCCCGATTGCATTACAAATCTCACATATACAATATACACGCAAGCAAGGCCCACATCTCGCAATCTACTCATTTCGCACTATCTTTTCAGGCTGAGATATCAGCATACTCCGCATCCACCCACACAATTTGCAAACTCTTGCGAGGCCTGATATCAAGACGAGTATAATGCCTCGGTCAGACTTTATATCGCAGAGCGATTACGAGGCTCGTACGGATGCTGCGATGGCCTCGATGTCTACTGGACCTTTGATTAGATTTCATAATGTATGGCATATCTCCCCCCCCCCCTCACCCAACCATCATCACCGTCTTACTATATCGCGAATTACGCTCAACACGAGATTTATGAATGCAATAGAGTATTCAAAGTGAGATAGAGCGACGCGTAAAGTTGTAATGAGCGTTGGATAATTGACGCACGATATTATACTTATGTATGTGTTGGAGATTGAGATGCGCTTGCTTCTCATACTGACGTAAGATGCGTGACACAATTTTGCCAGTCGTTTAATGCCTGATAATGATAATTGCGGATGTTGAATGTGTATAGTTGCAATTTTGCACTCGAGGGAAAACCGTTGCCCGTGCTACATCTAAATTGATACGATGCATCGAATTTTCATTATACATTGCCTCCTGTATTCTCATGATTAATTGATCGTATGTATACTGAAACTGTTCCGATAGCAGTTAGCCCAAATAATCTCTCGTTTGTGTATTGAAACGGGTTCTTGAAATGGTAACAGTTTTTCAAATTCAAACGGGTTGTCGTCACCTGTATATTTCGCCGTCGTTTATCGAAAAGTTGCTATGTTACGGATGTCGTTGTCGATATTAAAGTGTGGCATTTATGCAAAGTATTAGCTATATATGCTGAGTTAACAGTTCACGCTGTTACATTACGAGATGGCGAGATTGAGAAAAAAAAGTCGTGAGGGCAGTATTATAGTTGCCATAATAATACGAGCGACACTGTCGTCGTCGTTGCTCTTTTTTTTCTTTTCTTTTTTTTTTATTCAAGCGTGTGGTGCTTACTTGTATTTACTGACACCCGCGTATCTGCTGTTATAGAGTGGAAAACAACAAATAAGTGAGCCCGCTAATATACTCACATGGCGCTTGTCTGTTGTGCAATAATATCGTCCTCAAGGATTTTACGCTTCGCGTTCGCTTACCACAACTTTGAAATATGTCTGATGATCAAACTCCAAGTTTGCTTGCCACGTCGAATAGAAATCTTTGATGAGAGTTTGAAATATTGCAATGAATTTGTTCTGACAAAATTTTGACGCCCCGGAGATATTGAAAATTTGCCTGCATTGCCGAAATCTTGTGCTCTCGCTAGAATTTTCACAAACTGTATCGGATTTGATGATTTGATCAGAGAGTTACAAATGATCGTCACGTACTCTAAATATTTTTGTAAATTTTTGACATCACTGTCGATTCGATCAGCATTTGCGGTAAATGCTGATTATTCATTCTACGCTGTTTATTCCATCATCCTTATACCAAAAGTGGAGCAAACGTCTACTCCTTACGGAAATTTGATAGTCACTTGTCAGGTGTGAAAATTGATCATAAAATTCTGACCACTAGCATTATTTTTCCACTCTATGATCTACTGTAATGCATTATTCAAATAAGGGAACGTTCTCATTCGCTACGATTGAAAAAATAATTCTGTACTTCGGGTCGGATAAGACTACTACAGTACACGGTGTGCCCTACATTTCTTTATCAGTATTGCGCATAGGCTGTACCGATTGAATTGTTTTCTCGGCCCTCAGTAGTATGTATGTATGGGTCAGCATCAGTCGATCGCAAAGCCTGCAGCAGCAGCTGTCGTGGCGTTGTGCAATTTTTCGTGCAACGCCTTGCCAGATGCCGTTTCGCAACTGGAATCTAAGAAATTTCCATGGGTAAAAATTGCCCTCGTGTGTATTCGTGTAACCTATGTATGCAAGTTGCACCCCACCCACTTGGCAGCTTGGACTAATTTTAATTTAAATTATGTGGCAAGCTAGAAGTCTGCGTATAGTGTTGCGCTATAACTCAATGTTTGCATATTGCTGAGAGATCGTAAATATTTGTTTGATATCGGTATCGATCGATCTAATTTTTCTCATTATGTGATCGTTGAAATGAGCATTTTAGGGGAAAATATTTCATTGGCTCAGATATTTTTTCTTTGTGATAATTTTGAGGTAATGCGCTGTCTTCACGCGGAAGGAATCACTGATGAATACGAGATGAATACCATTGAATCGTACCACAATGAACTTGAAATTCACAGGGTCATGCGAATATTAAATTTCTTTACGAATGTTCTGCTATTTCTGAACAATTTCAGCAGAATGGGGGTGGAAGATTTTTCGACGAATTCTTCTAAAACTGGATTCGCATAATATGAGTGATTGTTTGACTTCTTTTCAGTTTCTGGCCATAAAAAATTTTTCCATCGATGCTCTAAAGATTACTGATATTTTCTCAGCTACAACAAAAGATTGAAGAAGAACCAAATGAAAAATCACCCCTGCGGCCCACATTATTTAACTGTTAACAGCTAATCCATTATCCTTATACATCATTGATCATCATCATATCATTCATAGTATGTCATACGAGAGCCCCCGTAGAACAAAATAAGAGGGATCTGATTCGAGATAGAAAATGTGATTATGGCAAGAGCAGATGATGCATCTGCTTAGAGCTTGTGGGTGAACTGAGATCTCGAGTTCCGCTGGGATATCGAAATGCCCGAGGCATAATTTGCCCATACGACCATATCTGCGTTCCCCCTTCTTCCTAGTATGAATGCTTGTTAGAGATATCCGATATTTTTCCACAACTGAAATTGACGTCGCATTCGAGTAGTCTTGAACTGCTTATTTTACTCTGGATTTTGAAAAAAAATCCAGCTTGTTGAGCAAAAATGACTATTTTCATTTCAAAAATTACTCTCTCGCAATTATCGCCAGTAATAACGGGATTTTCATGAAAAACACACGATGTCGCACTTACGAGTCGGCAATATATCCTCATATTTTTCTTTTCTCATGCAACAACGATTCCACGATAGCCACATGAAATATTCAACCGAAGAGCTCCTGACATTTGTAGAGCAGCAAGTCTGAGACATGGAACTTCAAAAGAGCTCTTTTGAAGTCTAGACTTGATCGATTCATAAGGGTTTTTGCAATACAGAATTTTTGATCGTTATTGATTCATCAAGTGATGAATGTGCCTTCCCGCTAGTCTGATTAGCGACGAGTAAAATTTAGCATGTCTAGGGTGTGTTATGCATTGAGCAGATTTGCGGCAACGAATAAGTGTTGCGTACTATGCAATACCTTCATGAAATAATTTTAGAGATGATTCGACTCAATAATTTTAGAATATTTTGTTATTTTTCACCAATGAAGACAATTTTCTTTAAAAAAGAGTTCCTCTGAATTGGTCATCATGACAACAGATCAAAAATTTGAGCCATGTTATGTGGCATTTCAATTTTTGCATCAAGGTAGAGCAATTCCGAATATTTCAACCGGCATCAGCTCGTGAATGCTGTCTGTGCTCGTCGATGGCTTCCCAAGTTGAGCCTACTCACACCCAAAACAATATCATTTCACCAATACACCACAGGTCACCCAACACCTAATAGACAGAATCTCTCATATCTATACGAGATATACATCATCGCAAGCACATCGGCTCACCCCACCAAAAATTTTGTAAGCTCACGTCGTCGGGAACACAATACCCCCCGAAATCACCTCGTCTGTCAAATTTTGCGGCCCAATCAGCTTGCAGATCGGCCTTGCTCCCACGGCTTTTCGCCCTTGGATACTTCCCTCGAGGTCTTGAGACATCCCGTCAGTCGTGAACAATCGGTTGGTCAACGATAATCTCGCTCCGAATGTAGACCGGCTCGATCGCCGTGCAAATATCTACACCTTCGTGCAATTTGTTAATGTAAAGTGGCGCTGAACAGAAATCGGTTAGTCACCCTTGTATGCGCAAGAATTTTCAACATCTAGCTGGAGTCTCACAACGGTTGCTCGGTTTTGCAGAATATCGCAAGCTCGATCGCAGGACTTTGCGATCGAGAGGACGTGCTGGAATTGGGAGCCGACGTTAGGAGATCCTGAAGCAGTGGTGCAGCAGGTGGTCTTTGGCGCACGAGTGACTTTTTCGTAACACCAGGTACTTATCTCTCCATTTTTTCGAAAACTGTTGAATATTTTGAACATGCTGTGATGCAATTTTCTCGAATCGTATACTTCTGATCGATCCGAAAAATCCAGATAGAGCTGACTTGAAAGGAATTTTCAAATTCATTCCTGTGACAAATCGTCAATTTTTCCAATTGAGTGAGCGAACGATATATATGAATCAACAACTTTTAAATGCCAGTTTTTGTATATTATAATATTGTAATCGACATCACAGATCGTCACTTTTGTTTCATCAATAAACGTTTGCATCATATCTTTTACTATCAATAATTAACTTCTTTGTCGAATGTGTTTTAAATTTAAAAACTCTGGTGTCGCAGTTTCTTACATTCTCAATAGCATGAAGATTTAGGGAAGCAAGTTCATTTCGAAGCTAGGCTTTTTACCTGACCGATGCACGCGCTCAAATTTTCCCGGGAAAGACGTGCCAATTACGCAATTTTTTGATGGCGGTGCACGTTTCGCACGGAATTTTCAGAGGACTCAAAATCATTTGAGAGCTTCACTCTACCATTCTCATTGTAATTTGCAGAAAAATGCCTCGTGCCAAGGCAGGAACCAAAAAAGCTCCGTGCCGTGGTGGTACTTGCCCTTACGAGAGCGATAGCAGTTATACATCGGACTGCTCCGACTCGGACTGCAGCGAGTGCGGCAACGCACCAAAAAGGCGCACCACCAAGAAGACCACCACCAAGGCCAAGCCCAAACCCAAGAGCAAGGCCAAGCCCAAGAAGAAGACCACCACCACTCGTCGTCGTACTCGTAAGTCCATTTTTCGACTTTCCCTATTAGCTGAAATTTTGAAAACCAAACAGGTGTTATGATTATTTTGTCTGGCGCTTTTTCTGAACACTATTGTGATCAGAACCAAATTATGAGGTGGCTATCGGCAACTTTTTTCATTAAATGATTAGGATTATGATGGATAATCAAGTTTTGTGACTTTTTGTTTCAGGGGATTCGTCGAGCTGCAGCTGCAGCGATTGTCTCGAGAGCGACTCTTCGTTTGAATGCCCTGCTGCTCCGAAACGTCGAGGTCGCGCTTGCTCAGGCTGTTAAACAGGTAAACTTAAGCACCTGTTACACACTTCATCTTTCTCTTATTGTCTGAGATGTTCGAGCTCCCATTCTATCAGTCAGTGATCAAAATCAAAACTCGGTCATAATTTTAATCAATTTTCAATGTTTGATTCATTTTCCGCCAACATGAAAAAAATGAATGGTTCGATGACCGCGCTACTGTGTCTGGTTATGATTATGAGTATTTGACGACCGAAAGAAAAATCGCCATTAAAGTGAGAAATCTGAAAAATTGAAATATCAGCCGAATTGAAATGGACGATTGAAACAGTGTTTGATTCAAAATTGTCTTTTTTCAGATTTTAACGGGAAAATGACGCAAGGAAATCCAACATCTACAACCTGCGACTTCCAAACTTTATTGCAGTCTCGTCTAGTCGAGCAACGTCAATTTCAGCGAGATTTCAGCAAGCGGCGATATTAGTAAACATGGTATTAGCGATTTTGAAGGTGAACAGAGCCGGTCTCGTTTCACTTCGTATATTGTTCTTGGATACGACTGTTATGATGTGCGAGGTAAATGTGATTTGCGAGATTATTGATTGAGGATATTTTATATGAATGATGCGAAAACCGATTGAAAAAGATAATCCTCTCAATATGAATTTGAAGCGACTGATAATATGATAATGTTAAATGAGTAATGCGTTGATCGCATCTTTTTCTGAATGATTTGATACTTATTTTAGTCTAATGAGATCTTAAAAGTTTAAAATTTGCATAGCACGTGATGCTCACTATTATGAAGAATGGAGATTCTCAATTTCAATGGCTTCGAATAATGCCCACTCCATCCCTTCAATGAATTTTCGAGTCAAAAATATGATTAATTGAGTTGATTGAGAATCAACTTTGAAGTTGAGACGATGAATCACATCGAGACTTATCCAATGACTTGTTTACACAAATGATTTTCGACGCATTATTTAATGACTGATAAATTCCATAATAATAGTTAGATGACTCGGAATGCCAAAATAAAATGACCTATGTAAGCGTAACGCGTGACTCGATATTATATTACATGAATCTTCATCTAGGGTTCATGACACAATTTTTCTGTGATATATATGTACTCGAAAGTCTCAACTACGACTGTATGTGTTTTATGTGTCTCTCAATGTTTAAATGTTTTTGTGTCGTAATGTCCCAATAAAAACAATTATGATGTGTAATAATATGTATTTATCAATGGCTATACTTACCATTTTCAAAACTAATGACATTTTGAATTTTCTCGTCACAAGAATTTTTTTCAACTTTAATATATGGCTCGAATATTCATCAAATTTGTATTTGACCATACGATTCAATTCATTTGAAAATTTTCAAAATTTTTTGCACGTTAATTTAGAAGTTACATCAATTCGACCTATTGCATTATAGAATCACGCGATGACTTCCCACATGATGTAGCACAATAAACCTTGGGTTCATGGCCTGCCTCTATTTGTGACATAACACTTGAGGCACGGAAGAAAAACAAGTGCTTGATTACATAGCTATTGACTGTTGCCATTTTAGATCCTTGAGAACAATTTGCATATTCAAACATTCGCAAATGTGTTATATTCATTTTGAAACTCTTATCAGTCTATCATTGAGTGTTCGATTGTCCCAATTATGATTTGACCATTTTCAATTCTGCAATCTGCGACCGAGTATTGAGATCATAAGTAATTTTTCAGAAGAACGTTTTCTACGTTGATGTATTCTGCAGCGAAAGGGCTCAAAAATTGGTGTGAGATTTTTACATAACCATACCCAGCCTGATAACAATTTCTCATATCTGTTATTTCTAGTAAATTTTCTTTTTCTTTTATTCTCATTGATATGATTTTCATTTCAAATCAATTTAACTGGTGGCAAGATACACAATATTTGATTCTATTGATAACAATCTGATCAGGGAATGTTTATTTAGCCGCAGAGTGATGGTGCAACTGTATATCTTTGTCTTTATTGTGATTATTATTATCAAATTTCTATGCTATTCGAGATGACACATAGAACGATTTTGAGTGCACTCGATTGTTGAAAATTTTTAAATTTCGTGAAGATAATATTCATTGATTCTACCAAATAATTGGCCCTCATCTCGCCAATTTTTGATTTTTCACTCTCATGATTCGCTGACATTTGTTAATTTGACCAATCTGCAACAAATATACGATTGAGATTCAAAATGATCCATTTGTTCTGGAAGAACTTATGAAAGAGAAAAATGGTCTGACTGTTTATCGATTATCTCACTCAAATTTCGTCTATTTAGTTCTGATACTCAAACAAAAAATCACCATATATCTCTGTACAAGCTATCAATCTTCGAATTTTCTTGAGAAAGATTTAATCATAATAATACAGAGGGTCTAATACTACATCTGTTCAGAAAATCTTGTTTACGACTATGAAAATTTTGTAACACAATTGAGAAAAACTAAACAGGTATTTTACAAGATTCATAAAGGAAACTCATAAACGGTTAATCGTCTTTGCGATTATCGAAACAGTAAAGTAACAATCTGAACGATCGCGAAATAGTGACAAGCAGCGCTATTAGCAAATCCACCGGAATCTTATGTAAATCAGAATATTGCGAGGCTATGCACATGCACTGCACTACGACAACAACAACGACGACGGCTATATAGGTATGTGCGAGCGCGGAAAAAAGTTGAGTATAGCGTGAGCATTACATTGTTATCCTCTCCCCCGCGTGTTATAATACAGCCTCTATGCCATGAATTTTCTCACGCTTACAAAATAGACTAATTAGCTGGGCGATGATAGCGCAATGCGCGCGTTAAAAATTAGCCGACACACAGCCACCTAGTAGACTGCATTGCGTACATGAACATTTTGTGCAGTTTGTGTCGTATATATACAGATATATGCAAATAATTCTGGTCTTGGACACCTTTGCGAAACTAAAATTGCGATATCTGTTCATTGAAAGGTATATGTGTAGCTCATTGATCGATTCGTGTTGTCGAGAAAATCACAGGATACGCGGTTTGGTATATTATTATTATTATTATTGTTACTATTATTATTATCGGGACTTCCAATCAGTTATGAAGTAGTATTTATATTGAGAGAAGGATGTGGAGCGATTCGTCTACTCTGATGGATGATATACTTTGCACATAGGTATTCAAATTTGGAATGAGTCGATTGGCCGGTAAAGTTCGTTTCTGAATCTCGTGCAATACATGCGATTGAGATGAAAAAAATTTGGGATCTCAAGATTCAGCAGAATTTTCAATCTTGGCTGTTCGGAATTCCAAGATCTTACATGTTCAAAATACGCAGTCAAAAAGTCAGGGTACAGTTTATTATCGTGGCATCCGTGTTTTTTATGGCATACCTATGAAATTTTATAATTGTGTTACATTTACATCTACATCCAACGATGTTTTCCTTCATCGAAATTCGAAAAATTTTAAAGAAAATTGGGAGCTCAAAATATTTTTGGATACCATTATATTGAATGAAAACATTAGATTTCCATAGTCTGTCGTGAAACTCCTTTGGATCTTGGTAATATTCAAAATAGTGGAATCTCCTTGGATACACACTAAAAATGACGCACTATTCAAGATTTTTTGTACCAACCTCGAGGTGAAAAAATTGTCCGTACGGTTATCCAATCACGATTTACTTCTTCATACAATTTTTGTCTTGCGGTTAGCGCAAAAACATAGTCAAGCGTAATAATAACAACGCCTTGGAGGTCAAAGAGCTAACCGATTCCGTCGTCGTAACAAGCTTGCATCTTCTGTGACGAGGTCACCTCGATCACGACAAAAAAACGAGTGATGATGAGGAAGACGCGATATACAGCCGAGTGAGTTGTGACACGTGAGCTAGCTGTGTCTCTTATTTGAAAAGTGCTGTACACGTGAGTTCTGATCATGGTGCTGAGTATCTCGATATCTCGCGTTTTGCACCTCTTTACGTCAGATTGACGAAGCAGCTTTTGAAATTGGTCACATGGATTCGAGTGCATGCGTTTGGCCCTCATAATCAGCTGCTTGTCATCTAAATGTTTACGCGAGACGGTCTGATTTAATTTCGTTATCATGAAAGTGAGTGTTGGAAAATTATGCAGTTATGCGGCGAATGAGAGAGGTAGTTGGACCGGCCTCAATTTTATCAGGTTTCAGACATGCATCGTGATATCGGCTGTTCTTCTGACTTGGAGATTTATTGAGGTCTGACATTACGAATTATCCTGATGTGTCTTGTAAATTTGATCGGTAATGATCTTGAGGTTACCGACGAAATGATTACATTATCAAGCAATTCTCAATTTTGATTGTTTCCTCATGGAACTTTAGTAATAAACTGGGAATTTACTAGAATCAGCTGCCTTAGTTCGGTGTTCTCTTTTCATTTTTTACTTTATTTCATGGGAAAAGTCTCATCATTAGTTTGTTTCGTGTTTGATTCTCCTGTATTGTACAAATTTATTGAGTGATGATTCGAATTTACCGTGATAGAACATGGATACCATGATTTATCCAAGATCGTGGTATTATAAAGATATATTTCGAGTTTTGTAGAGGTTTTTTTTGTTCGTGTAGTCCGGTCTTGGTCTGCAAGCATTTTTATTTGATGGCTTTTGCAACGCGAATTCATTTGAATACAATAAATTATATTTTGCTTCTAATTGATGAGGTTGTAGCTCGCTTCTGAGCGATTGGATTTCGGCCCAAGTCACAAGCAAAGCTCGGAAGTGGAGGACTTATCGTGTACGAGGTGCGAGCAATGTTTTATGCGATTTTGTAGGCACCCAAACGTCGGAAAATTGCATAAAAAATTTTTTACACATATTTAGGTGCATTTTGGGGAGTAATTTCGCACGGGGTGGTACACATTACTCCAGACGACAGCATTTGCGTGCCATGTTCATGGTGCAATTTCTTGCAAAAGTCAAAAAAGGGTGTTTTTCAAATTGGCTTACACAATATACAGTAAAATCAAAAATCGAATATCCCACCCAGTTTATTATTCAACTTGATAGTGCTTGTAATGAAGGGTATTATCGCACAGTTTTGAGTCCGAAGGAAAAGACAAGATTTTTGTGAATTGAACTCCAAGTTTGGCTTTTTTGCAAAAATGCTCAACTTCTCCTATCGACTGTAGCTCCTATGGGGGGTACAATACTCGGCTTTCACTAATAGTCAAATTGTAGGCTCATTCAAGACCTTCAAAATGACCACTGGTAAAAGTCAATTACTACTTTTCTCGTAAGAGCGAGATCAGTTTTTGAAGAGGACGCAAAAATTGCCAAAATCTGCTCCCAACAAATAGCTGCTAGAAGCCGCTGGACTGATAAATCGATTCTGAACTATTTTTCTTTCAAAAAATTAGTCTTGATGAGAAGAATACGCTCAAGTACGTCGAATAAAATTGAGTCTAGTCAGATCTATGGTTTTTCAGAAATGGGACGGAAAAGGGCCTAAAATAGGCTTTTCGTAGGCCTTAAGGTCCACGGAGGGCTTCGAAGAGATCCAGAATAGTATCGAAATACGTTTTTCGCACGACTAGACGTGTATAAAGCACGTGTTTTAAGCAGGGTCGTGCAAAAAACATTTTTTTGTACTATCTATATACAATACTTACAAATAGAAACCAGTTTTCTGTGATTTTTCCCAGACCCCTCAGGTGACGGATCTGGACGAAATACTCTGAAATGGCTCATATTCTTTTTGATGCACTGCATGAAAGTTTACTTTGCGCATAGACTATCGAGTTTTCCTCATAGTTCATCGAAATATATAGTTCGATACATGGGAGTCGAACGTATTTTATGCAATTTTGCGATGTTTGAGTGCTTACAAAACTGCTTAAAATAGCATTCGCGCGTCGATCATGAGGTTCCCCGCTTCCGAGCAATTATTTCGACCCTCGCCTGCGGCTCGGGCCGAGAACTCATCGCTCAGAAGCGAGCTACAACCTCATGATCTCGGTGCGAAATCTACTATTTCGACAGTCGGGCGTGAATTTGTTTGCTTTACTCGAGATAATTTCGACTCTCGCGAAGGCTCAGGCCGAGAACAATCACTCGAAAAGCAAAACGAAACTTCCCACCCTCGTATCGAAGAATATTATTTCGCATCCTCATGATGATTCCGACCCACACGTGCGGCTCGTGGCAGAAACCCATCCCTCAGGAGCGAAAAAGAGTTTCACACCCTTGCACAGAAATATACTAACTTCATATTGCGCCGATCTATCATCACAAAATGTGTTAGATCATCATTGCGAATTATCAAATGGCTATCGAGAAAAATATCGTAGAGCTAGTACCCAATCTCTGTATCGAATCAAAGTGTCAATCTCAAAATCTACTTGACGCAAGTCTACAAGTTAAAGCTCCACGTGATTCTTATGTAAAGTCCTTTTTGAAGCGTACACATGAAATGCATCTCGACTGGCACACGTGAGGAATCCCCGCCTCCTTTGTAATAAAAGCTCACGTCGATGAACGTCTACATCTCATTTTCGCAATCTCAGCGAGAGTAGACACGTGAGGCTGATGTGTTGCGTCTTATATAGGTAATCACAGTACAAACTTGTTTATCATGTTTTTCTGTGATGAATGGAAATATCATTCGACAGGGTCACGTCTGAATGATCTTTTCTGAAATGCTATTTGAGATAGATACTTCGACGTCAGTACCTAGCAAAAGTACAGAAGACGATTAGATTTCGATCTGCTAGAATAATTATTTGCTCGTTTTATTCGATCTACATTGATTATTCCTTATCAAAACGTATCGCTTCTGATAAAGTCGGTGTCAGTAAAACCCGAGATGAAGACTGTAGACATGTGAATGATGACTCGCACACGTGGGGTTTGACAGATCCTACAAGTATTTGATTATATTGATCTTGGTTTCAATTTTATGTCGTTTGGAGTGCAGTGTGTATATGGGTATTATCGCGAAGATTTACGCAGAATGTGTTATGACCTTGCATTTCGACGAATGAGCTCCGAATCACTCCAGATAAATTTATCTCTGCATGTATTCTATTGAAATACAGTTGGGAATGAATTCCCAGATCGATCCATCAAAATGTCTCTCTTATTTTCAAAGATCAAGGGTCGAAATGTCAGTCCCATGGACTGTACTGATTGGAGTTACACGCATACTCTTAGTGCTAGCATCGAGGTAATCAATATAGTAGGTCGTTTCAAATTTTTCTCCCATGATAAAATATTGAACCAACTTTTTATGATACGCTTTCTGGGCAGAATGCTTAGATTAGTCCCCGAGCCATGTGTCTCATTTTTATTATAGGATTTTCATTGAAAATGAAAAATTTCTGAAATGTTAACAGCGCATTCTAAATTTACTTTGGATTGCTTTGTACATGGAGAAATTTCAAGAGAACGTATCAAATAATCGAATGCCATCGCGAGAAGAAGCCCAGAATCAAAGTTCCTAGCACTGCGTGTAAATTTGCAGCCGAATTAGCCATGCTATTAACTCATGTCAGGTTCATGTATGTGACACTTATTTCCTAATTTTCGATTTTCCCAGGTGCATAAGCTTGAATCTTTCTCATTTGGGTAGTATATGAAGAAAAAACAACCCCAGGGTGATTCCCCATTAGATCCATTCTTGGCAACAATACCCATATAGCCCACTGTAACGTCATAATATTGATTCATGTCAGGTCATAGTATGCTGATTATTCCTGTCAACATTCTTCATTCATTAGTTCTGCATACGGAATAAGCAATGCAATATTTGTCACTGATATTGTTGTCTTCGAATGAAAAATAAGCTTAACAATGAGTTGTTGATAGCAGATTGATGTTGCAAAAAATCAACTCGAACGGACTCTTGATAGATCCCTTCAAAACATTGATTTCGTGCATGACTATGTAGTCACGACTTCAACAGAATATTCCATAAACTATTGAAAGTCGAACTATTCACACATTGGGAATTTGTACCGCATCGATTTTAATTTGATTATTATGAAAGTGACATAGAATGGGAGTACAACTCAGTTAGAACTATGGACTATATCTATTGATCAGCTTAAATCTGGGAGTCATTTGTGTTCTGGATATCCATACTCATTTGCTTGTAAGAACATAGCTACAAGAGAGTCAAGAACCTCTTCGCTATTGGGTATAATTTGATCAGCTGGGAGAAGAAATCCCCGACGTCCTTTATCTCTCAATTCGTAGATGAAAGTGACTGGCAGTTTCAAATTAGCCTTCACCCAGTCAATGGAGCTTCCAGTTGCAACATCTGAAAAATGAGAGGAGAGTTTTTTCTTTGTATTCAAATATTTACTCCAAGCAAAACTTGTTGTCTGGTATATCAGCAATCTGTTATCAATCCAAAGTTGTTACACAAGAGTAAAGATAGTTTAACAGAAATAGCTATTGCACAGAAACAAGTTCACTGTACTGTTTCGAATTCCTATCTCATTTGCATATCAGAGACATTATTTTCGGAGTGTATGTAGACTTTGAATTTTCTTTTTAGTGAAGATGTAAAAATTGACGAATAGCATCATTATTAATTGAACAATGAAATTTTAACTTACAGATAGTTTCAGCAATATTTCCAGTCTTATATTCAGTTCCATATCTCTTAGCTAGAGCTTCAATAGCCTTGACTCCCATTGTTTTCTGTAAAAGCAATTAATTACTCATTTAGACTTGAGATTGATGATGAGAGCAGGTTCAACAGGTGAAAGTCGGTGGTACTCACAGATTCGTCATAATTATCGAGATGCTCCTTGGTGTCCCCATACGGGAACATGAGAAGTTGAGAGTAGCTGTGGAAAGCGATGTACGCAAAAAGTTTGTCTTTGATGGATGTTAAGTACTTGGACAACGATTTGGTTTCAATTTCCGAAAACGCTTTCTTTCCAGCGTAGTTGTCGAAGCAAGGAATGGGACTGGCTCCTCCTTCTGTTCGAAGATGAGAGAAAATACTCTATTGAAAGTCCACTAATGGAAATGAATCATAAGGTTAATAAGAATTCTTACGCATCCATTTGTAGTCCCAGTTACGATTAGCATCGGCTCCATTGCAGAATAGTATACCCTTTGAGCGAGTTTTACGCCAAAGTCGGTTCTGAAATTTGTTGATGATATTATGCGAGCCTCATAATTTATGCTCGCATGTTACAAAGAAATCTTAGGTATCCGATCATTTGTGTTACGAATTTTTGCATGACCAACCTTCCCTACGCCAATTTCCCTAATTTCTTTTCCTTAAAAAAATTCCCCAAACCCGATATTCCTAAAATCTAATTTCCCAAAGCAATCTTCGAAAATAAAAAAAATGAATAAGAAAATGATAAATTTCTTTGAAATATTCAAATCTTCAACCTATAATGAATATCAAAGCCACTATCCTGGGCTTGAAGCCAATGGTAAATTTGTTCTCATGGACACTACTCAGAGAATTCTTTGCTTCATGTAACTTTACAGAGTATATTTATATGAGTTAACTCTCTTCAAAAATTTGGCATCCCTAAAAGTAGTGGTTCGGTAAATCACAAGTATGGAATACGGTTTAAAAATTTTTCGATAGTCCAGCGGTTTCCATGAATTATTTTCGATCAGAGGATCTCAATCAAAAATTAACAAATATGTAGTGGAAATACTCATGCATATCCGAAACTCGCTAGGTTTCTTCCCATCCGAGCCAGATTGTTCAGAGTGGAATTCAGAAAATGTCTTCAGGAACCCTACAACTTTGAGGAAGGTCTTTTTTTGAAAAACCTAAATGCTTTCGAGGTTTGCTATAGCTTTTGCTCCTATCTGACACTCAGATCATTGATACTGACCTACGCCAAGATAGGAGTGTCATCCCTAGTAAAAATAAGTGCCTCATGATCATATATGAACATGTTCCCGACCGGACTGTGGTCATACATGACCGCCTATGATCATGAGGCCGGAGTCATAGGTCGTCATTGGTCTCCATACTTGATCCTAGGAATTCATGTTGGAAATGAAGCACTCCATTGACAACTCGAAATGTTTCTCAATCCGAAGCTTCGAAATAAGCGCGCTTGGAAATCCAACTGCTAGGCCTCCATCCGATATTGAAAATGTCATGTACTACCACTTGATTACAATACCCTACGGCCATGTACGAGTTGGCTTCGTGTACCTATGACTAACCATGGAGACATAATATTTTCCGAGGTCATAGATGGTCATAGATGACCACAGTTCGGCTGGGAACATGTTCATATATGATCATGAGGCACTTATTTTTACTAGGGATGGCAGTACTTAGAAGGAAGTGGCTCCATTATAAAGTGTGGCTGGGATTTTTTTGCTCGATCACGCTGAATATAATGATCAAGATGAAATTCAGGACTAGTTGCGTAACAGTGCATGTAATATTGTTATTTAGGAGCTTTAGATTGGTCTTTTCTAAAAAAATTTTCTTTCAGGGATTCCGTTTCCAGGAAAATCAGATTAAGGAATTGGGAACCAAAAAACTAATTTTAACAGTTTTTGGTTCCAGGAAAATTGAATCAGGAAAATTTATCGAGAATCAAAAGGTATATTAGATGTAGACTCACCCCAGTGTGAGTGAAAGAGTATCCGTCAGGGTTCACTACTGGAAATATGTACCAATCATAAGACTCAGCAAAATCTCTGATCACAGGATCTTCGCTAGTCAAAAATTCATTGATCAGCCAAGTGGCTGTGGCAGGTGCGATCCATTCACGAGCGTGAATGCCACCCTCGATAAACACTCCTGGTTTTTCTTCGGGTCCAAAACTAATCTTGATACCTTTAATGTCACGACCTTCGTATGTGCTTCCACCGATTACCACTTCAACCTTTCCTGGATATTTTTTTTGCAAAGACTCGAGCCAATCGTAGATCTGTTCGAGTGTGTAATATTTTTTCCATCCGAATTCAGAAGTCTCGATTTGTGGATTTTCCTCATCGATGAGCTTCTGGACGTTTTCTACGAGCACCTCATAGTTCATTTGTGTAGAATTCATGAGCTCGCTGAACTCTGAAAATTGAGCAGGTGCCACCATGATGTCGACGGGCTCAGAAATTCGGCTTGGATCAGTCCAGAATTCATACTGTTTAGAAAAAAATGTCATTCACAAAGATATCTTCCAAATTCGGTTGAGGGTCGGGGTTAACTAGAGAAACTCTGAAATTTAGGACAAATACCACCAAGATGAAAACTTACGCCTCTGTTGAAGCTCTGCAGCTGATTCAAAGCAGTAAAATGATGCGCAGAGGACGGCGTTATCCTGAAAACCTTGTAATTGTCGAAAGTAGCTTTCTCACTGGCTACCAGTGCCACCAGGGCCACCACTATGACTAGGGTCCGCAACATCTTTGTGAAAGAAAATTCACACGGTCATGAATGAAATTTTTCATGGAGGGTAAAGAGTTGGCCTTACCTCGCGAGACGAGAAATGAATCTCTGTACGTTACCTCCATTCGGAGCTTGTATTTATTGCGGATAATCATATCGCTATTCGAATAATCTTTATCTCTGGCTTTGTAAAGAAAAAGATGTTGAAATTGTTTCAATTTGTTATGGAAGAGAAAGAATCGTGCGCAAAACAGATTATTGACTGATTTTGATCAATCTTTATAATCTGAATGATCGATATTTTCGATTAAGACTCCTTTTATCATGGATCGAGAGATTTTATCAGATATTCATTTGAACAAAATACAGAGAAGAAGGCATTTCTTTGAGTATTTTCCTGCAATAGTCATACCAATCCAAGAGTATGTGAACATGGGCTCTACTTCAATTCTAAGTTCATGGGGCTTATCAATTTCACGTGTTTGGATTGCTCTTCAGAAGTCAACCAACTGCACAGACTATTCGCCGTGACAGGAACTTCAATTATCGTGGCTTACTCCACTAGCGGCTACCATCATCCAGACTCTGTTGATATTCATCCAGTTCAAAGGACAGAACTACTATGAATCGATTTGTTTTGCGTGGATAAGTAAAATTATGAATATCTATACGATCTACTTCATTTGGCTTTGGTGAAGTCATGAACCGTATTCGCATGGTCGACAAAAGTATTAAACTTGAGAAGAAAAAACAAGTGGTCGAGGACTGATCAGATTGATGAAGCCTCGTCCTGCAGAAAGCCAACTGCAAGCAAGATCGTAATTCTTAACCTGACGATAAAAGTTGCAGTCAGTAAAGTAGCCTCGAGATTTGATGAATATCTCACAGTGTCATCGGGTCAATCTCAGCACGTGTTACCCAACGAGACCGGTGTAAAAATCCCGCGACTACTCGCGCATCCGACCCAGACGCTCCATACTCTCGTATTCGATATATAGTTCAGTCTCGTCTCTCGCCTCATAATCTTACAGCATCGGCCTGTGTGCAGCTTGAGCTCATTGCTGGTGACAACCGGAGCCACCTCCTCTTTCTCGTCATCGTCTGAGAAGAACTATACCTGGGGATCGGTCCCGTTGCTTGGCCCGTACCACATTTCGTCCAAGCACAAGACTAACAACTATGTAGCTATACAGTGCCGATTCTGGACCAGTAAGCTTATGGGTTCATGCATGTGCAACGGTACCGTTTTACCCACAGATATATGTAGACATTGCATCGAGCATTGCATTGCAGAGAGCCTCTTGCGGCTGCAATATATATAACTCAGTGGTAAATTTTTCGGCGCGTGACTCTTGCGCAATGCGACGAGAGGACTCTGCTACAGTTTGCTCTGCTGCTATAGAGTTAGTATTTTACTGCATTTTGGGGCCGATTTGCGACTATAAGTAGGTCGAGGGTGTAAATGGGTACATGTGCAAGAGTCCAATGTTTGGGGCCGAATATAACAGGATTCGATGGTGCAGGGGTATGATTATTATGCAATCTGGGCGTGCGCGAGTTCCTTTTGTCTCGTGAAAATCGTTATGCTAACGAGTATCATGTATGGAGTAATACTGGATCTGATCTTGCGCGACTTTGTTCAGTTGGTATATGTGATGGAATGAATGTTAGGCAGATGATCGATGGAGCAGACTGAATTATTACTGTTTACGGTCTGAGCAAGTTATGAGCTTGGAACGAGGCTTGAAGTATTCTTTGCGCCCACGCGAATTAATACGGTTTCTGAGATATATGACGCGAGCTTGTTCCAGCGCGTTGATAGACGATAGGTTGTTTCGGCGGGTATGCGATGAGGGACTGGGTGCGCCGATTGGAATTCAACAGAAGTTCATGAAGTGAGTTAAAAGAACTTCAGATTTGGAATCTCGTCAGAGATTTCATACTATTCCACGTTGTTGATCAAGCAGTGTCATTGTTTTGAGAGTATTGGTAAGTCATCTGTCTTGAAAAATTTGTTTTTGCCTGAGATGAATACACTCCAGTCGGAAGGTAACGGGTCAATAACTCCAAAAATTGTCAATTTCGAGTTACGATGTTACTCTCGTATAACAGAATGTCATCTATAATATTGTGCACCCAGTTTGCCGCAAGGCTGAGAGAGATTTCTATTCATAGTTTTACTAAAGACAGTTACAACATTTCGCATTTCCTGCAGTTTCTGGAAGCAAAAACGACTCAAGTTTGTTTCCATAACCAAAAAAACGCAAGGCTGGAAGTTGCGTATTTTTTTCTTCTAGGCACAACTTGCGTCCTTTTGGGTTACAAAAATGTTCATGTTGCTGCCTTCTTCCTTATTGTTTATTCACAATCATCATTTTTCATCATTTGAGTCGACAAAACAACAATTTGTCTTTTTTCCGACAAAAAATCATTCACTCGATAATAATCTCGACGAAAGTGACGAATTGAATACTGCGAGAGTTGAGACGGGCACTAATTGATGAACTCTTTCATCGTTGCCTTTGCGGGTCGCGAGCCAAATGTACCATCTGTTGTTCCCGAAACATCAGACGATGATTCAGAGCCTGGCCAATGTAAAACTCGAATCAAATCTCCATGATCCGAACACCGATTTGCAATTACTATGTAATTTTTCAATATTTCAGCTCCAACTAAAGAGGGCATGAGCAGGAAAAATGAATCCTAACAACCACGAGAAACATTCGAGGCAAAACGTAAACGCGTAGCAGTGGCTCATCCCGTGCGTGAAGCCTATGACTCTCCAGATTGTCGGTGGCAGTATAGCGAGAAATTTGGTAATGACTGTCGAATTTCGATCAATGGCCGATATTGAAAGCTCACTAATGAGTAGTAACAAATGTTTCTACTGAGCATGTGCATCAGGAGAACTCCTCGGGCGACATCAGCTGCTACAGAGAATAAGAAGTCTTCGTCTGTACAATATCACTTGCGCACATCCAGTGGAAAAATGTTGCGAGTCTGCGAGCATTTTTTTCTGACAAAGTTAGGGTTCTGGAACAACAACGACAGGGTAATCTTCCGAGTGCTCAAATTATCATGTAGTCAAGCAGTTGCCCCTTTTCCAGACAATTGAGGCCATCGTCCCTGTGCGAATAGATCCGATCGGAAGTTGGTTTTTGGTCACATTGAGATTTTTAAGCCAACTGTATCACACTAACGACGTGAACACACCCCAAATGCTCGGTACTTACCATCAGATCTAACAATTGACATGCATGAAAATTCCTTGCAAGTAAATCCTGGCGTACAATTATCCATCGATCTTTCCAGACGCTGCTTGATAGAAATCAACATCCGATTCGCAACGCTTGGGCACGAAGAGTGTGAGAAATGTGAGACATTGCAACTTCGCAATTCTCTCCACAGTGGTGGTACTCTAAATCCTGATTCTGATACATGCCAGGCGTGGCTGACGCATATCAGGAAAACGGAGCCAGCCTGGCAGAAATATCGTGAATACTCGGAAACCCCCCCCCCCCCCCGGAAGGGGTACCTCTGCTTTTGAGCAAATTTGCAGCAAGTCATCATGCTTCCAAGAATCGATAGATTTGGAGCTATGTTGCTTTCCAATCGGCTTTCTGCATAAAATGAGAGTTTTGTCCCAGTTGGTTCAAACAAGGGTAGGAGGAAGCATGCAGTGTGCTGGCATGAAGGAATATCTGGTAGACTCACAGAAGACTTAGCATCAGTATATCACGGTTTCTTAACAAATTTCAGAGATACCAAATAGGTAATCGTATGGCTCGACAACTGTACAGCTCAGAACAAGAAAAGGTGTTTTTAACATCGTGTGTACAAACTTAAACTCCGAAGAAATATCGATCAAATCGGTTGTATTGAATCTTTTTGAACCTGGACACATTAATGAGTACTGACAGCTTCCATCACCAAGTGGAGAAATCTTTGAAGTCACAGCGTAAAACATATGATTTTTTTTGATCTCTGTCAAGTCGTACAACGTGCGAATTCCCGCACTATTATCAAGACCTTGGATCATACAGATTTTTTCAAATGGGTTGATGGTCACTCTACAGCCAAACTGACTAACTTCAAGAATGTAGTGTTGGTAAACATGGTCTACGAAGGTTAGTTTCCTCTTGGTCTCAGATAAGAATTAATAGTTCTCAAAACAGAAGACTCTATTTCTCATTCTGAGAAGTTTTTCCAACGAAAAATGGAAAATTTCTCGGAATTACATGCACTCAGAATGGAGGAAAGAGTTTTTTATTTTGAGAAATTTTTTTTGCTGTGTATACCTTTGCAGTAGCGGACATCTCTCGTGTACCTCAAAAAATGTCCGCAGTCACAAAGGTCGTCATATTTTGATGACCATCATATTCAATAAAAAGCAGTTGCTTTCTATAATGAGGTGACTAAATTTTCTTCAAAATTCGATGGTTTTCACCATCGCCACTCAAATTTAACGTTGAGAACAGATTTGACTTTCGCCTAGGGTACATCCCACACCCCATGATCCTGATATATTTGAGAATGAGTCCGGCTCCGGACACAAAATATTTGGTGTTTGCTATTATGAGTTGATCTCACACAGAATTGGGACATTTTGCCATCGAAAAGTGTCCGCTATCGCGGGATGTTTGCAATTCCAAGGTTCCACTATTTTAAGGGCTTGGTCCCATCAGAAGCAAGCGATATCAAGTCGAGCTCCGAGAAGTGTCCGGTATTGCAAAGTGTCCGGTATTTAAGGTTCTTTCAAAACGTTTTAATGCAACGATAAAATGAAATGTGAGTAAAATAAAGAATTTTCAAGACTTGGCTCATTAACCATTGGTAGAATTCATCACCTCCCCCCCCCCGCATTGTTTGCTGTTGTTCAGATCAAAAAAACCTCAAGTTATGCTTTAAAAAACTATCTGACGGTATGAGGTTATCCATTTTGTTGCATTAAAACGTTCCGAACTTCAACACCATCTACTTTAGATCAATTTCATCTCCATAGCATTGTAGCTGTAGAGCGATCCCAACGACTTGTCAAGCGTTGAATCTGAATCTTAAATTCTACGTCTAATAAGCGGAAGAACGTTTGTTAATTGGTATTTCAGAACTGCTCTCTCAAAAGTCAAGATCTCAAAAAGCACTAATGTGTGATGGTTGAGCTGAATGATTGGTATCACCGACCTCACAAGCAGAAGCGATGGTCTCAGCTCACACAAGCCCAGGCCAGCTTCACTTATTGTAATGTCTCTTCCAAATGGCTCATTCGTAATTGACGTTGAAACAACACGTTCAAGTTAAATAAGACCACGAGTGAAAATTCGAGGTTCTCACTGATTTAATCATAGCCAAGTTTCATCAACAAAAGTGACTTTATGTGATCTCCTCGAGTATGGAATTTCGCATTGATCCTTATTCGACTCGATACCAAGAAAAGTTTGCATCGCTCCTATTCATTGCAACAAAACCCACTACCGTTATTTTCTATGCCACCCTAATATTGAAATTCGGATGTAAAACATTGATCAAAATATGTGACTTTGGCCAATAATTCGATTACATCTTCTGCTTGAATCATGGAAACTCACATAGCTTATGTTCTAGTGATCACTATACATATACATCAGGATCCTGACGAACAACTGAAGACTTTGAATGCTCCAATATTTAGAATAAGATCTCATTTTACTAGAAAAAAAATACATTTCTCCCAGGTTTTCTAGATGAATTCAGACTTGTCAAAGCTGCCTATCGGATAAAATTTAGCACGAAGATAGGCTTTCAAGTAGTCGCAGTATCACGGCACGTCTGGAAGAAGCATTTCGAATTCTCTGATGTAATAAATACACAGCCTCATCGGTATGAGACCTGGCACAGCCAGCAGAATTGCCGTGTAGCCCAGAAAATACTTCTGCGATACCATTGCAGTGCCGTGCCTCTTTCAAAAGTGGGTTTCTGGAGCATGAGTCCTCATTCACGAGTCCAAGAGCACATATATTACGAGATACTCTCGATTCAAAATACTGCATATCTGCAACTCGCTCTCAAACACTGCCGATCTGGAATCAAAGTATCATACACGGTGAGCTGTAACAGTTGTGGGAAGATGGGTTTTGCACTTGGTCAAGATTGTGATAAACCCACGTTGAGTCTGAATCACAAACAACAATGGTACATACATTGATAGTGGATCATAAGAAATGACGTCCGCGCATGGCTTGACCGAAATGTCTGGGTCAAGTCTCACCTATACTTTGTATGTTAAGGATTCTTTCATTTAGTTATTTGACATTTCAATCTGCCTCAACGAAAAATCCCCCGGTCTGAAAATCTAGTGCATAACATTTCGTTTTCAGGAAATCCAAAAGATGATAGGTAGCTTCATCATGAGTTACTCCGTCTATCAAGAACTTTGAAGAGATTGCGCAATATTTGCTTGAAATCTGTAATGATCCAGAGCTTCATGGTTGACGACAATGTTACTACGAGATATTATATCCCCAAGTTCTTCTAACCAGACAACCTGATGGAATCATTACTTATTCATCAACTCTATGACTCGTAACGAATGATGTAGAAGTATTAGCAGTTCTAGCATAACGATTGCTTCATGATGCAAATTGTGAATATCCATAATTTGTGTACTGCTCGATTAAATACTCTGATTAAAATCGACATGCACCAATAATTACAGAGTCATTCTAGTATATGGTTTCTGATTTCGTCTTTCACGCGTATGATGTAGAAGCTTATTTACATCAAATTGAGCGAGTTGATTTCATATCAAAAGCCCGGTTGACAAATTTACATTTTCGAAATTCATCGGCAATTCAAACTTGCGCATTGTCATGGTCAGATCAAATGAACGTTATTTGTATATTCAGGCTCGAGTAGAATGAACTGTGAATCAAATGAGCATGATTGAATGATCACAGATCACTCCTCACCAAAAGCCACCGCTAAAATTTCCATGAATTCCAACTTCAGCTTTGGTGTGCTATACTGTGATGTCCTTCTGAAAGATCAATTGAATGAAGATCAGAGGATTCATATCGATTCTTGTATCCAAGTTCACCTTGAATATCTACAATGATGCAAATTCATGTATCGTTACATGTAGAAATCATTAGATTGATTTTTCTCGAATCATAGTTGTGAAGATTTCTATCGAATACTTCAGCCCTTTTGATACGAAAATTGCTTGCGCTACTTTCTTTCCATGCTGTAACAGTGTTTACCACCGCGTAAGGTCAAATCTATGTAGTACGTGCATTACATCACTCTGAGTCCTCTATGATTTTCGCAGTTAGAGAGACAGCAATTATGAGATGCACGCTCATGGTCGACCGAAAACCCAGATTTCTTGATTAGAATGCGGTCTTTTTTCGAATCTTGGGTAAAAATATAGTGACTAGGCAGATAAGTAAGATATGCTGTTGGGCCATCAAAATCGAGAAATACCCTTTCTTTTTCAGTAAAATTTGATTTCAGTTATGGAATTGCGGATGGATTCTTTTGAACTGGATGGATTTACAATGTCTTGAGTAGCCATTAGGATATGGATTCTTGATTAATTGAAAGAGTTCATACTTGTGACGTTTATGAAGTCCAAGATTTCGTCCTACAATGAAAGCCAAAAAATGAGGAAGGCATTGAAATTGTAATGAGTGTCAGACACAGACTCCTATCATATCATCTACACTCAAAATCTCAGCCAAATTTACTAATTTTCCAGGCACAGTGTCACAAGAGCACGACTTCCATCAGGATTTCAAATTTATATCGGTACTTCACTTTCTGGTGGTCAAAACATCAAATACTAGTGTCAAACCCAAGAAAAATGACAAGATTAGAGAGTCGGAAATTTTTCAATTTTTATCCTTTTTCTCAAAAATGGTCGACTATCAAAACCTCACTCTTAGGCCAACATGATTCAGCAATGTCCAAAAAATTTCACGTGTCCTTGTTTGAGTAACTTCATCCATTTTGAGGTGAACTGATATCAATTATTTTTACTGTTCACTCTGATTGATCATCATGATTGGATAGTATCAACAGCCAAAATAACCATGAAATAGTTACCTGAATCGTGCGATGATGATGAGCTACAAAATGGAATACCAATCCCGCTTACCTCAAATCATCCGTCTAATTTGAAAATCTTGAGATTCGTGAACATAACAAGGTCACATGAGAGTCATTAGGACTTCATAATAATTTACTTCTTACCGCCGCAATGATGGAGATTCCACGAACACTTTTTTTTCTATCACTCAGATTCATTGAGAATGCAAAACAATGGCTTCGCATTTAGTTTCATTCTGTATGCATCGAGGAGTGAACTATACAATAGAATAATACATGACAAGTATGATAGCTGGACATTGCATGTGTCGAGGCATGTGTGGTCTTGCGTACAAATCGTCTTTCTTTCCGGTAGTGCTCACTACTCTTTTTATCAAACACGAAGTCATAACATATTTATGCCACGTTTGTAAACATCAGTTTATAGATGTGTGAAGATGGTCAAATAATAATTGACTTAAATAATACAATAAGCTGGTCTATCAACTGGAATTATCCTCAGAAATCAAGTTTCACAAGCTTGCAGAAATCACTTTGATGAAATATCATAATCAAAACTGATGAGACGCAGGTCCCATCGAACATCCGAAATCTCATACCACATGCAACCGGATGAATGGAACGAATAATTTATCCTCATACTCCGTGCCTCATCCCGTTTCTCATTTTTCCTTTCTTCAAGTGATTTCATACTACTATGCAGTCATTCGGTGAACGGAGCTTAGATGTGCAGTTACTTATTGCGATGGAATTGCCTTACGTAACTACAAGTCAAGCGGTTACTTCATGAAAGTCCTTATTTATTACTGCATACTTAATAATTACCTTGGTAAGCGGTAAGCCATAAGCCTGTTTACAGTATAGATACTATGAAATTGCTAGAGCTGCCATAATCTAGTTTCCAGTTTGCCTATAAGTGTTCGACATACTCGAGTTGCATAGTTTAGTGGTTGTATAGTGGAGAGAAGGAATTTGCTCATTTTACATCGGACCGCATAGAGTGCGGTAACGGACATTGATTTTGGCCTTCGCTCCTAATCGATGACTTGCGTCCTGAAATTATTATGCCGTTACGTATATGCGTTTTGCAGTGACCTTCTTATGCAATTTTTAGCCATTTAATAATTGAGAGTTACACTGCGAGGTGCAGATTACGACCCGCGCTAGCGTTGTTTATTTGACCGGTTTTTCTATGGTAATACTGGTAATAAAAATGTGACTGGAATATCACCCGTCGAACTTTTACAACGTTGCAAAAGCATTGTAATTATCATCATGAAAAATCAATGGTTTACTTCTTGTCATCTACAGTTACACATGAGTGATTCCACGCGATACAGATCTACGAAAAAGATTTCATATATTCCACAAATTATGAAGTTTTCGCCACCAATGGGACCTGATAAAAGCTTTCTAGGTATCTAGAACTGCATTTACTTCATGTTTAACAAAGAGATTTGGACCCTTCTCACAATACTATGCATATGGCTCTAATCCAAACGAAAATGCGGTCTCGCGGGATTCAGTAAGCCTAGAAAAAAAATCGTCGAAGTTAGTCTCGTAAAGTTGATTCCTGAGGTTATTGACGGTTTCAGCAGGCGGATGAATGAAAAATACGAAATTTGATGTCTCAAAACCCCATATCTTTTTATTTGGGCGAATTTGATAGCTTATGTAGAATTTTGTGTTTTCTTATGAAAAATGGTCCCGAATACCTCTCTTGCGTTTTAAGGCTTATCTTCACTATCTTGAGAAATTCGCCCTTTAGACGATTGAAAATCGTTTGTTTTCGGCGCATGCACAGGAATTAGGATCCCTGAAGAACATTTGATTGGAAAGCCAACAAAATTTTCTTCAAAATGATCACTTGGCAAAGTCAATTTCATATATTTCAAGCAGAGCTATAACGTTCAGAAGACCAGTGAATCCTCGATAACTACCAAAAATTGAGTCGGAGGCACCAAAGACAGCAGTGAGGGAAATTCGCATCCAATGCCAGCCGCCTTTTTGCCAAACTCGAGCTGAAGTTTCATCTCTTGAACGTTGTAGATGTATGATGTGAAGGGTGAAGAATGAAGATGTTTTCTTTGATTAACACCTCGACGATCAAAGCCCAATCCACAGTTTCTCATGAAAAATGGCTTCAAATCTGACGTCAACAATAGAAAAATGAAAAATTAGTCCTCCAATGCCGATTTACGGATTTGATATCGTTGTAGATGCAGTACTAATCGTGTCGGGTGGTCATTTTCAAGAAAATCCTGTCAATCAATTTGGTTCGAGGAATCCAAAGTCCTGCGCATGCGCAGAGAGCAGATGTTTTCCGATCGTTTGAAAAATTGATTTGCAAAAAATAGCAAAACTAAGTCCTCGAGCGCAAGAAAGGTGCTAAGGATCATTTATCTGAAAGAGTACAGAATTTTACATTAGATTTGAAATTTTCAAGGATGAAAAGAATGTGTTTTCAGCTCTCTGGCCCGAAATTTATGTCTGCAGGAGCGATTGGGGGCTTCGGGATGGAAAGAAATTTCTGCCCGGTATTGGCATGATTATATCGCGCCCGAAGGACTGATTTCTCTCGCTCTGCTTCGGAATCCAAATGTCCCGAAATAGTAGTGCGGAAATGGGACAAAAATATCCTATTTTGAGGAATTAATTTTTTTTTGTATTGTTTACTATTTCGTCCGATGAAACCACCCATGACCTCTATAAATCAGCTTCACCAGGCTTCCTTTGATAGGATTCTTCAAGACTTTCCGAATGCCGCAAACCGCATCCTCGTACCTTTAATGTGATTCGAGGAATATGGATTTTATTGTAAATAGGCCCAAATCTTTTTCGTTGAAGATAATTTGTAAGGTTAGAGTAACATACGTTCGAGATACCCCAAAAATATTTTGAGCCTCCACAGGTAGTGAAAAGTTCGTATTTTGTACCATAGAGTGGGATGAAAGTGATGAGAAAAGATCTGAGACATAACCCGTTTTTGTAAGTCGGGTTGGCGTTGAATTACTCATATTTGGGAGTCGTTTCAAGTGTTTTTGGAGTGAGATTATCCACTCATACTTATTTCAAAACGAAAATAGACTCATCGTGAAAAATTGTTCTTGACACCGTTATGATAAAAGTGATGTATGTTCCATCGTAATCGCAATACTTTTGTCCGAGTATAACGTCGTTCCACAAGCACTGTTTCTGAACACTTTTCCCACTGTAAATGTGACGATACGTCTGAGTATGTTTGAGATAGGTACGTAATTTGCGTGATCGCAAATGTTAAAAGAGAAAATAATTCAAGCAATAAATTTAATGGCTATTTCAACATCAAGTGATTCTTGCGTCATTGCAATGCAAAATATTTCGAAGTCAGATGTAGTGTGTTTTCCTTTATTGTATTCTAGTTTAACAATCCGCACCTCCGAAAATGAATGAAAATGTGTCTCAGTGAGAGCTCGAATCATGTTGATACAAATGACAACTGAGAAAACACCTTATAAGGCTACATGGAAGTTCAACAATGCAAAATTTATTGCGGGACTCTGTAAATAGAATATTAAAAATAGATAAGCCAGAGATAAAATTTGTAATGAGTATTAACCCTCGGCTGGCACACTTGGGTGGAGTCCACCCATCAAGGCCTCCTTCATGAGTACGCCACGCTCGTAATTCAAAGTTTCCCGGGTTCATAGTGACCTCTGTCGGTAGTCAAGACTTGCCACTTACCGCCCGAGTAGAAATCTTAGTTGGGCGCTGTACAGGGCCAGGCTAATCGCCTGAGGTAACTGAGGAACGCCTGCAGTGGGCGTAGTTCAGGCGCGAAACGCGCAGCAAGCCTTCGCCTTTCTAATAATCCAGGCGTTGTGCAGGCGAGACCGTGATGTCAATCCACTGCCAAGAAAGCCGTTTTTTTTTTACTTTTTACAACTTCGGGAGCAGAGGATGATGAGTGCATTGCGGTTATGCGTTTCATCATGGGAAGTCATGGAAAGGCTGTCAGTGGTTGGATGTATTTTGGAGTACATTGCAGAAATAATTTCTAAAATTGAAATTGAACTGAAATTCCACGCAGTGACTATTCTCGCGCATATGAGTTATTTTCACTGTAGAATGATACCGAATTTGTCGCAGTGGCTGCTATAATCTTGCATATACGACAACTGTGAAATATTCCCGAATTTTGCAGTATATACTCGGGTATTCACCACCAAAGGTTCGTAGGGATGAGATAACATAACCTATTTGTCCGTGTGAGACGGTATTCATCTGATGCAAATTTTGTATGCACTCAAGTACCCAACATGAATTCTGCACAGCTTAATAATGCCTCACATGACACTCACATTCACAACATAACCTCTATGCGCGGGTAAGAATGAGTGGAGAGGAATGGGTAAAAATGTGCAGAATCAGCTTCATTTTACATTCATCAGAATAGATGAGTAAAAATATTGGTCACGAATGAGAAAAAATTGAGACGAGCAAACTCTTAAAAGCACGTATCCACACGCATCATCCAATGCTCGGAAGGTTACATTTTGCATCTCGCATCAGCTGGCAAAATTTTACCAAGGCATAAGTAAGGCGGTAGCAAGGCGGAAGCTTGTTAAGGCAATACTCAGCACGATAAGCTTGGCCCTGGGTGGCTCAGCGTTTTTTGACTTATTTCAGCCCAGCGTTCGCCCAAGAACTGACTTAGGTACGCCTGTTAAGGCCCAAAGTTGTTGTGCAGGCGCGCCTGAATAGATTTCTACTCGGGCGACCGCGCACAGAGCGCCGGTTTGGCGCGCTCGCCGCTCCGCCACAGCCAAGCCAAAAACTGACTGGGTGTTCGGCACCCAGGTGTGCCAGCTATGTGGCATAGTATGTGCGCTATTTTTGAGTGCATTTTGAATGCAATAATAAATTATTGCAAAAAACTGCGAAAAAAGGCCTTTCCACTGAAAATATTCTAGAGGACGCAATTTTCAATGGAATGAGCTGAAAATTCAACTGAGTCATGTCAAGATCAAGTAGATATGAGAAAAAAATAGAACCGTGGTCGATCTTCCAATGGAGGTCTTCATCCCGGCATATCAGGTGAGAATAAAAATGCTCGATTTATGCGTCGAAATATGTCAGAATGAATACCTTTTTTTAAAGTCTACTCTTGCGCTATTGCTTTCTCTAAAGAGAAAGCTTTGTTTTCATACCAGCAAAATTTTGATCAAATTTTCTACTAAATCCAATATTTTCTTCAACAAAATTCCGTTTATCTAAAAAAGCCAACGACCATTCTCTTCCTCTCGCCAAAATCTATCGATTGTAGGTAACACTTTTCCTCCTAATGGTCTTCCACATCAACCAGAAACTCATCTTTGCACCCCTTTGTCCGTGTTCGTGTGTGTGTGTGTGTTTCTTGTTTTATACCGGACACGCTTTCTCTTTTACTATTGCCCTTATCAACTTTTGGTTTTCTACAAGTTGTACAGAATCCAATTTCTGAGAGCCCAGTGATTTGGCAGCTTTCGGCTCCCAGTCAAATTTGATCCATGGGCATTTTAAAGAAAAATGGCTCAAATTTCTACTTTTAATACATAAATATCTTTTTCTCACACACTCTCACAGCAAATTGAGTCACCTAAACTATGATTTTTTCTGCGAGATCTATCGATTGGTTAATACCGAAAATTCATTTAATCTTTTCAGATCTCAGATTTACAAAAAAATCAAAATTTTCACCAAAAATTTCTTTTTGAGCCTTTTTAAACCCACTGCATCGAAATTCCGTCTCAACCAAACGATGGATATTGTTGAAAAAACCTCAGACTAGAAGGCCCAAATCTCTCTAAGAAGCTTCCTCTAAAGAATAACTCAAAAAATAATGGGAAATTTTTCTTATTATTCATTTTTTCCTCCTATCTTCCTTCATGACTCGTTTTTCTCAATTCTAATGACCTAGGCTATCATTTTTTTTGCACGATCTATCGATTGGTTAATACCGAAATTTCAATTAATCTTTTCAGATCTCAAATTTAAAAAAAAATCAAAATTTTCACCAAAAATTTCTTTTTGAGCCTTTTCAAACCCACTGCATCGAAATTCCGTCTCAAACAAACGATGGATATTGTTGAAAAAACCTCAGACTAGAAGGCCCAAATGTCTCTAAGAAGCTTCCTCTAAAGAATAACTCAAAAAATAATGGGAAATTTTTCTTATTATTCATTTTTTCCTCCTACCTTCCTTCATGACTCGTTTTTCTCAATTTTAATGACCTAAACTATCATTTTCTCTGCACGATCTATCAATTGGTTAACACCGAAATCTTATTCAATCGTTACAGATCTCAAATTTTCCAAAAAATCACAATTTTCTCCAAAAATTTCATTTTTACCCTTTTTAAAGCAACTGGATCCAAATTTTGTCTCAAACAAACGATGAATATCATCCAAAAAACGTCAGACTAGATGTCCCAAATCCCTCCTAAAACCTTCCTCTGAAGAATAACTCAAAAAATAATGCAAAATTTTTCTTAATATTCATTCTTTCCTCGTGCCTTCCTTCATCACTCTTTTGTCTCAATTTCAATGACCTAAACTATCATTTTTCCTGCACGATCTATCGATTGGTTAACACCGAAATTCCATTTCATCCCTTCAAACCAAGGTATTTTGGAAAAAATTGAAACACCAAAATTCTCATTTTTATCACCCTTAAACCAATTTTATCGAAATTCTGTCTCAACCAAACGATAGATATTGGTGATAAAGATATAGTTTATATTCCCTAATTTCGACTCACAATCTTTCTCGAAAAGATAACTTGAAAAATAATAAAACATTCTTTTCGAATATCCATTTTTCACCTTTATCTTCCTGTACGAGTAATTCACCAAACTTCCATCGACCTGAATCCACATTTTTTGAACATTATTTATGAATTGCTCAACACGGAATTCCAGTTTAACTTGAAGATCACTATTAAAATGAAGTTTCTTCCCATAAAAATCTGAAATTCTCACCAAAATTGTGATTTCACTGATCCTCAAACCAATTTTATCGAAATTCTGTCTCAACCAAACGATATTTATTGTTTAAAAAAATATAGTGCAGATTCCCTAATTTCCGCTCACAATCTTCCTCGGGAAAATAACTCAAAAATTAATAAAAGATTTGTTCCATTGATCCATCTTTCTCCTCTATCTTTCTTCACAAGTAATTTACCAAACTTTGATATACCAAAAGATACTTTCCAAACATTCCTTATTAATTGGTTCATGAAGAATTTCTAAGGTCTATGGTTCTCATATTTTAATGTCTATTGCTGTTATTTCCCTTCAATTTTCCATGTTTTTCTCAATCCACTTTCATTAATGATTATTCTCTGCACTCAATTCAACTATTTAATAACCCCATCATTTCCAGATTAGTATTAATCCATTATTACTCAACAATTCAAAAATATACAGCCAAAAAATCATCTCTTCTTAAGAAAAACTACGAATCTCAAATTTTCCAAAAAATTCACAACATCTCTATCACATTCACTCAGATTTATATTTTGACTTCTGATTTGGTCACCATCGGAATAACTCCATCCATTGTTCCCCTTGTATAATTCATAACCAATTGGTACAAACATAAACAATCCACTCTTATCCTTGTACTGCAGTGTTCCTTATGATCTTTCATCCATTTTCCAAAGAATAACGTTTCAAAATGTCTAGTGTCAAGAGAACCCTTGAAGACAGTACAAATATCATCGATATCACACCCTACAAACCCAGGTAAGTCTCATTTTTCTCCCACTCAATTTCAAATCTTGTCATTCCTAAATTCTTGCAGACTATTTGTCAAAGCTAAAGTAACCGCAAAGACATCATTGAAAGAATGGGTAAATAATGCTAAAAACTCACTCATGTTTTCCTGCCAGTTACTCGATAATACAGGCGAGATAAGAATGACATTCTTTGCTGAAGAAGCATCAAAGTTTTTCGAAACTGTTCAGGTAAGTGTTGATTCATGATTATAATCCCTAATCTCGTAATAAACAATCTTATGATTTCATTTTCTAGATAGGTAAAATGTATGAAATCCGTTATTTTAAAGTCAAGACAGCTGTGAAACAGTATAATGACCTCAACCACCCCTATGAGTTGAAAGCTGTCAAGAATACAACATTCGATATTGATAATGCCACACCTCCAAAATCAATAAAACTTACTATGGATTTTGAAACACTCCAAAGTATATCTCAACTCCAAGAACCTTGTTGCAAAGGTAATTGTCCATTCCAATTAATATCAGCTTTACTGTCTTTCTAACTTAATTTTTTCCAGATATTATTGCTATAATCAAGTCCTTCGATGATATAAAGGAGACCTACAGCTCTATCAAAAATGTTACTTACAAGAAAAGAGATATTGAGCTTATCGATTCTTCAGAAACACTCGTAATTTTCAAATATTCATATCTATAATATCATAGATATCATATCGCATTCTCATATTACGTATTATTCTCTTCACAGATCACTTTAACACTCTGGGGTGATCATTCGTCAGACTTCCAATCCAAAGTTGGTGATGTTATTATAATATTAAGAGACAAGTCGGTTCATTTTCCCCCACGGAATCCCTATATCAGGCTTGCCAACATAAAATCAAAATCAGTGTTGCCAACTTGACGACGCGAAATGTCCCTAGACCGAGTCAAATGTCCCTAGATTTTTCCGCGATGTATAGAACACGTGTTTAAGCGTCGTTTAAGTATTTTTGACGTATTTTTGAGTTTTGTATATGTATTTTCGATTTTATTACATGTATTTATACAATTATATTACATATTCGATTTGCTGCTAATTCTTGCCGTGAAGACAGTCGCTGATCGGTCTCACGGAGCCCTTTCGAACACTGCCCAAGCTTCCGAATCCGTTGGCGAAGGTTAGGAGCAATCGATTTTTACGTGTTTCGTTTAAATATTTTCGTATTAAGTGCATGCAGGGAGTCATTTTATGGCGTATTTTAGTGGAACGTTTTAGAAAATTCGAGACACCGCCATTTTCAACATCGAAGGTAGCCGAGTAACTTTTTACGGTTGACAAGGCCGCCTTACTTTCAGATGTGAAGTAATTTTGGTGTTCGATTTAGTTTTATTTAATTTAATTTTGTTTTATTCAATGGTCTTTATTTTAATTTTTTGTTAGAGATAGATCGATCCGCATGAGTATTGATTGATTTCGAATGAAATTAGTAATAATGTGACGATGAAGTCGAATTGTACTGATGAAAAGATGGAATAATAGAGATCGAGAGGTTGTTATTTCGTTGATTTGAACATATGATGGATACGAATGGATTTCAAATTTCTAAAACTTTTCTGAATGAATTCGAGGAATCTTTGATTTGATTTTGAATATGATAATTTTCGCATTTCCACTCATATTGAGTGTGAACCTACGTAATACCTCGACGTTTTTGAACTTATTTCCATTTGGAGGAGAGATTGAACGTTTTTTTGAAGTTTGAACTTATGAAAATATGAAGTGAGAAGCGGTTTATGTCCATCTCGAATGCTTATATTAGAGGGCGTCATCTTATATAGGGGGGCGGTTGAGAGAACTCTCTTGACCAGTTTATGATTTAAGTAATTTTATGAGATTTAGGGATAGATACTTTGCATTGAAGAATGGTATCGTATAGAGTATTGAGAATGACTTTTGTAAATGAATCCAATATCACTCGATTGATGCAATCGTGAGGGGAGAATTAAGTTGATGCGTTGTGATGGTTTTCGATATGCGATTATTAAGAGCAATTATTGGGCATATATTCATCAGGAAAGTTCTTTGTTTTCATATTGAGCATTTACTGCGGAAGATTTGAATTTTTGAGAAGTTTTTGATTCGATGGAATGATTTTAATATTCATCATCCTCGTTTTTTGTTTATGATGTGAAATTGAGTTGAAATTGTGGAGTGTTTCATGTTCAGAGTAAAAATGTAACTCTTCATCACAGAGGTTGAAGGAGACATGATCAGATGAGACTGACACGTCGTTCTGGGCTCCCAGTGTCAGGGCCAGAGCGATGCTCAGATCAGAGGAAATCCAGCAACATGTTTCAGAAGAGTGGTGTCAGTGTTGTGTTGTTTTTTTTACAATAGCTGGGCAACAGGGAGTCACACTCTGTCGCATTCGGGAATGAGAAACCCAACTCCCATATGAGCCAAGGCATTATGTGCTGTTGCAACTTGTAAAAGTGTCGTGTGGTAGTTTTGAGTAACTATGACGAGGAAGAGATGAATTTATATGTTATCAGAGAAGCTTTAAATTAGAGTCTGCTAATGATGATATATGTGAATGCTTTTACTCTGTGATGGAATTGGGACAATGATTTTATTTTGTCAAGTGATAGTGGATTCATATACTTTTTTCTACATGATTCTGAATTGAATCAAGTTGAGTAAGAATCAGTACTTGGAATCTCTCAATATATTGAAAAATTTGAATTATGCCCTTTTTGAAAATCTGTATGAATCTTATGATGAAAAGAATATTTTTGAACTCGAGCTTGGAAAAATGCACAATTTAAGATTGTATTTTTACTTTAGAGGGCGTAATTTGATTTGGGGTAGTCGTTGAGAGAGTTCTCTTCGTTAGTCCATGATTTAACTGATCTGCATTCGATTTAAGAGTCGATTATTTAGATTGAGTTATGGTAACGTCTAGAGCATTCAAAATAACAATTGTGAATGAATCCAATATCACTTGACTAATACATCCGTGAGGGGAGAATTGAATTGATGTATTGTGATGGTCTTTGATACGCGATCATGAAGAACAATTGTTACAAAATAACTATCAGGGAATTTCTTCGTTTTTATACTATTTTTTAGTATTTACGTTGAGAGATTTGAATTTTTGAGAAGTTTTTGATTTGATGGAATGATTTTAATATTCATCATCCTCGTTTTTTGTTTATGATGTGAGATTGAGTTGAAACTGTGGAGTGTTTTATGTTCAGAGTAAGAATGTAACTCATCATCACAGAGGTTGAAGGAGACATGATCAGATGAGACTGACACGTCGTTCTGGGCTCCCAGTGTCAGGGCCAGAGCGATGCTCAGATCAGAGGAAATCCAGCAACATGTTTCAGAAGAGTGGTGTCAGTGTTGTGTTGTTTTTTTACAATAGCTGGGCAACAGGGAGCCACACTCTGTCGCACTCGGGAATGAGAAACCCAACTCCCATATGAGCCAAGGCATTATGTGCTGTTGCAACTCGTAAAAGTGTGGTGTGGTATTTTTTGAGCGTGTCTGACGAGGATGATTTGATATCTTTTTTTCTGAGGAAATGTTGAGATTGGATTTTATGGTACAAGATTAATGGTAACCATTTTTTTTGATGAGATGAGAAAAATTACTCCATTTTTTCAAGTGATATTGGATTCATACACAATCCTGTAGATTATCTGTACGTTATTGTAATGGAAATGAAGCTTCAATGACTCTACGGAATGAAAAGATCGATTGTAGATAATTGATGAGAATCGTATATGTTTTTGGGAATTCTTATGTTAGAGGAAGTGAATAGACACAAGAGGGTGCAGTTCGGGACTTTCCCCGAACTACATAATTTTTTATTCAATTTTGTGAGATTCATGAATTCATACAATATGATAACTAATCAGATTAATACTATACTAGAGAATATGATATGAGTATCACAATTGTACACTATATATTTATCTTAGCTAATTATGTTGTGACTTGGTGATTCTGTGGAGTCTAATGTTTTATTTGATAAATTTTCTTCGAATAAAATGAGTAAAGTTTCATTAGTTCACTAGATTGTAACTTCAATTACAATTTTGATTCGATCTCAATTTAATTGCTTACTGGTAAAATCTTTATGAAAAATGCATTTAAAATGACGTTTGTGAATGAATCCAACATCATTCGACTAATGCATCCGTGAGGGGAGAATTGAATTGATGTATTGTGATGGTCTTCGCTATGTGATCATTAAGAACAATTGTTATAAAATTACTATCAGGGAATCTCTTTGTTTTCATAAATTTTTCAGTATTTACGTTTAGAAATTAGAATTTTTGAGAAGTTTTTGATTCGATGGAATGATTTTAATATCCATCATCCTCGTTTTTTGTTTATGATGTGAAATTGAGTTGAAATTGTGGAGTGTTTCATGTTCAGAGTAAAAATGTAACTCTTCATCACAGAGGTTGAAGGAGACATGATCAGATGAGACTGACACGTCGTTCTGGGCTCCCAGTGTCAGGGCCAGAGCGATGCTCAGATCAGAGGAAATCCAGCAACATGTTTCAGAAGAGTGGTGTCAGTGTTGTGTTGTTTTTTTACAATAGCTGGGCAACAGGGAGTCACACTCTGTCGCACTCGGGAATGAGAAACCCAACTCCCATATGAGCCAAGGCATTATGTGCTGTTGCAACTCGTAAAAGTGTGGTGTTGTATTTTTTGAGCGTGTGTGACGAGGATGATTTGATATCTTTTTTTCTAAGGAAATGTTGAGATTGGATTCTATGGTACAAGATCAATGGTAACAATTTTTTTTGATGAGATGAGAAAAATTACTCCATTTTTTCAGGTGATATTGGATTCATACACAATCCTGTAGATTATCTGTACGTTATCATCATGGAAATTAAGCTTTAATGACTCTACGAAATGAAAAGATCGATTGTATATAATTGATGTGAATCGTATATGTTTTTTGGAATTCTTATATTAGAGGAAATGAATAGACACAAGAGGGTGCAGTTCGGGACTTCCCCCGAACTACATGATTTTTTATTCAATTTTATGAGATTCATGGATTCATACAATATGATAACTAATCAGATTAATACTATACTAGAGAATATGATCTGAGTATCACAATTGTAGACAATATATTCATCTTAGCTAATTATGTTGTGACTTGGTGTCACTGGAGTCTAATGTTTTATTCGATGAATTTTCTACAAATAAAAAAAGCAAAATTTCATTAGTTCGCAAAATTTCAATTTTAATCACGTTTTCGATTCGCTCTAAATTTAATTGCTTACTGGCGAAATCTTTATGAAAAATTCATTTAAAATGACGTCTATGAATGAATCCAATATCATTTGACCAATGCATCCGTAAGGGAAGAATTGAATTCATGTATTGTGATGGTCTTTGATACGCGATCATGAAGAACAATTGTTACAAAATAACTATCAGGGAATTTCTTCGTTTTTATACTATTTTTTAGTATTTACGTTGAAAGATTTGAATTTCCGAGAAGTCTTTGATTTGATGGAATGATTTTAATATTCATCATCCTCGTTTTTTGTTTATGATGTGAGATTGAGTTGAAACTGTGTTGGAGTGTTTCATGTTCAGAGTAAGAATGTAACTCATCATCACAGAGGTTGGAGGAGACATGATCAGATGAGACTGACACGTCGTTCTGGGCTCCCAGTGTCAGGGCCAGAGCGATGCTCAGATCAGAGGAAATCCAGCAACATGTTTCAGAAGAGTGGTGTCAGTGTTGTGTTGTTTTTTTACATTAGCTGGGCAACAGGGAGCCACACTCTGTCGCACTCGGGAATGAGAAACCCAACTCCCATATGAGCCAAGGCATTATGTGCTGTTGCAACTCGTAAAAGTGTGGTGTGGTATTTTTTGAGCGTGTGTGACGAGGATGATTTGATATCTTTTTTTCTGAGGAAATGTTGAGATTGGATTTTATGGTACAAGATTAATGGTAACCATTTTTTTTGATGAGATGAGAAAAATTACTCCATTTTTTCAAGTGATATTGGATTCATACACAATCCTGTAGATTATCTGTACGTTATTGTAATGGAAATTAAGCTTTAATGACTCTACGGAATGAAAAGATCGATTGTAGATAATTGATGAGAATCGTATATGTTTTTGGGAATCCTCATGTTAGAGGGAGTGAGTAGACACAAGAGGGTGCAGTTCGGGACTTTCCCCGAATTACATGAATTTCTATTCAATTTCATGAGATTCATGAATTCATAGAATATAATAACCAATCAGATTAATACTATACTAGAGGATATAATATGAGTAGCACAATTGTAGATTATATATCTATTTTAGCTGACTTTATTGTGACTTGGTGATTCACTGGAGCCTAATGCTTCATTCGATAAATTTTTCTCAAATGACATGAACAAAATTTTATTACTTCATAAGATTCCAACTTCAATCACGTTTTCGATTCGCTCTGAATCTAATTGTTCACTTGCGAAATCTTGATGGAAAATTCATTTAAAATGCGTTTGCGAATGAATTCAATATCATTTGACCAATGCATCCGTGAGGGGAGAATTAAATTGATGTATTAAGATGGTCTCTAATACGCGATCATTAAGAACAGTTGATACAGAATTAATATCAGGGAATCTCTTCGTTTTCATATTATTTTTTAGTATTTACGTTGAAAGATTTGAATTTCCGAGAAGTCTTTGATTCAATGGAATGATTTTGATATTCATCATCCTCGTTCTTCGTTTATGATGTGAGATTGAGTTGAAACTGTGGAGTGTTTCATGTTCAGAGTAAAAATGTAACTCTTCATCACAGAGGTTGAAGGAGACATGATCAGATGAGACTGACACGTCGTTCTGGGCTCCCAGTGTCAGGGCCAGAGCGATGCTCAGATCAGAGGAAATCCAGGAACATGTTCCCGAAGAGTGGTGTCAGTGTTGTGTTGTTTTTTTACAATAGCTGGGCAACAGGGAGTCACACTCTGTCGCACTCGGGAATGAGAAACCCAACTCCCATATGAGCCAAGGCATTATGTGCTGTTGCAACTCGTAAAAGTGTGGTGTGGTATTTTTTGAGTATGTGTGACGAGGATGATTCGTTATTTTTCCCCTGGGGAAAGCTTTGAATCGGATTCTATGCTGAGAGATTAATGCGAGAATATTTGATTTCCAATAAAAACGAGGAAGTGACTTGAATTTCTTCAGTGATATTGAACTTATACGCATATTCGTAAATTAATTGTAGTTCGATTGGGAAAACGATTTGATCGATTCTAAAAATTCTGGAATGTATTGGAAATTCTTAATTTCTTGGGATCTATCTGGGAATTGTTAGACGATCTCAATTCTCTTAATTTGTGATCAAACAAATGTAAAATTCGAGATTTTCAGAGTTGGAATCATCTTCAAAAATTTGATCTCTTGAATAAATAATGAAATTGAACATGTTTCTTGATGTGAGATATAAGAAGATTCTATATCATCTAAATATATTGTTTGGAAAATCGTGGTTTGAATGTTGAAATACACTTTTCTTGATTTCGAAATTTCAAGTTGTATTAGACGATTATACTGCTAAGCACTTACATATGATTTCTTGGAAGGTGTCTTCAATCTTACTTCAGTGGGTTCTTCTCGTTGATCTTCAAATCTGCCATCTTTTCTTCTGCTAAGATGCAAGTGATTTTGTTGTAGTTTTCCAGTGTTGTCTCATCGAAGTGACCTTGAATGATTTGTAATTGATGATAGTTTTGATTTTTCCTCGGAACACCACAAATTGATTCTAGTCTGTAGAACGAATTAGAATACATTATGAAATTTTCAAGATTCGAATAGAGGGAATTTTTTGTGAATTCTTGGAAAAATTCATGCGAAAAAAAAATTTTTTTTATATTTTTGTCCTCCCGAAATCGCGCAAAGAATTTTTTTTTTTTTCGTTTCTTTTTCATCTCAATTTTTCTCAAATTGTTAAGAATTATGACAACGGAATAATGTAAAATACTGAGTGACATTGTGGTTACATCAACCCCATGGGAACATGCCGCAGAGGGGGAATTTTTGGAAAAATTCATGCAAGAAAGAAAATTTTTTATATTTTTGTCCTCCCGAAATCGCGTAAAAATTTTTTAAATCTTAATTTTATATGTACTCAACCACTCAGAGTTACGTAAAATTGTCAAAACACGTATCAAACATGTTCTCAAACCGTTGAAACTAAAAAGAGTCCGATATTTTCGGTTTCCTAACACAATTTTATGATACGTTCAAATTTGATGAGGAAGTCTCATAATAATCGAACATGTGTGATACTGAGTATTAAATCGAAGAATATTAATGCTAACGTTACCTAATTATATAGTTATACTGAATTGATTACTCACGTGCTCTCGTGTTAACTTCTTTTCGAATAACATGATGGATGAATGATCGCAGTCCGTCTTTGCTTCTTTTGATGACCGGTTCGGGCAGGCGTGTGTTGATGCGACGGGAACAACAGGATGACTGCAAGCTGCATCGAGATCTTGTATCACTGACGCTTCCCCACTTTTCTTCGATTGCTGAGAGGCTGCACGTGCGGAGTCGCGGCAAGAGTCGAACTTCGAATGTGGCCCCCGCGAGCACGTGGGTTTGCTAACTTCATCCCTTCCATTGATTATCCCGTATATAACCCTTCTCACGCGCACGTCTGCTTGCACGGGGTATTCACCGGAGACTGGGGGATGGCGCCGAAGGGACTGCTATTGAGTGTCACCTTTTATTTATCCAATTATTGCGTCGACTGGTATTCTTCGGTATGTAGTTCTGTTTGCGGTAATGGGCCACGTGAGACTGCGAGCTGGTGGAGGAGTGTGTTTGACTTAGTGATTTGGTTCTTTTATTAGCATTTACACAGGAAGTTTCTTTTTGTCGTGCAAGTTTTGACGCGGAGTGAACGCCAAAATGACATTTGGAAGACACAAACTCACGTGACTATGTCTTTGCGGGGATCATTTCATATGCCACGAAATGGGGATTTTCTGGAAGTTTTGGGAAAAATTCATGCAAAGGAAAAAATTTTTTATATTTTTGTTTTCCCGAAATCGCGCAAAAAAAATTTTTTTTTCTTTTTTTTTTTTATCTCAATTTTTTCCAAATCTTCAAAAATTATGACAACGAAATAATGTAAGAAATCGCGTGACTCTGTCGTTACGTCAATGACATGGGAACATGCCGCGGAGTGGGAATTTTTTGTAAATTTTTGGAAAAATTCTTGCAAAAAAAAAAAAAATTTTTATATTTTTGTCCTCCCGAAATCGCGCAAAAATTTTTTTTCTCTCGTTTCTTTTTCATCTCAATTTTTTTCAAATTGTTGAAAATCATCACAACGGAATAATGTAAAATATCGCGTGACATTGTGGTTACGTCAACCACATGGGAACATGCCGCAGAGTGGGAATTTTTGGAAAAATTCATGCAAGAAAGAAAATTTTTTATATTTTTGTCCTCCCGAAATCGCGTCAAAATTTTTTAAGTCCTAATTTTATATGTACTCAACCACTCAGAGCTACGTGAAATTGTCAAATATGTATCAAACATGTTCTCAAACCGTTGAAACTAAATAGAGTCCGATATTTTCGGTTCCCTAACACAATTTTATGATACGTTCAAATTTGATGAGAAAGTCTCATGATAATCGAACATGTGTGATACTGAGTATTTAATCGAAGAATGTTTAGGCTAACGTTTGCTAATTATTCATAGATATACTGAATTGATTACTCACGTGCTCTCGTGTTAACTTCTTTTCGAATAACATGATGGATGAATGATCGCAGCCCGTCTCTGCTTCTTTTGATGACCGGTTCGGGCAGGCGTGTGTTGATGCGACGGGAACAACAGGATGACTGCAAGCTGCATCGAGATCTTGTATCACTGACGCTTCCCCACTCTCCTTCGATTGCCGAGAGGTTGCACGTGCGGAGTCGCGGCAATAGTCGAACTTCGAATGTGGCTCCCGCGAGCACGTGGATTTTCTAACTTCACTTCTTCCATTGATTATCGCGTATATAAACCTTCTCACGCGCACGTCTGCTCGCGCGGGGTATTCACCGAAGACTGGGGGATGGCGCCGAAGGGACTGCTATTGAGTGTCACCTTTTATTTATCCAATTATTGCGTCGACTGATATTCTTCGGTATATAGTTCTGTTTGCGGTAATGGGCCACGTGAGACTGCGAGCTGGTGGAGGAGTGTTTGACTTAATGATTTAGTTCTTTTATTAGCATCTATACAGGACGTTTCTTTTTGTCGTGCAAGTTTTGACGCGGAGTGAACGCCAAAATGACATTTGGAAGACACAAACTCACGTCACTATGTCTTTACGGGGATCATTTCATATGCCACAAAGTGGGAATTTTCTGGAAGTTTTGGGAAAAATTCATGCGAAGGAAAAAATTTTCTTTATTTTTGTTTCCCCGAAATCGCGCAGAAAAATTTTTTTTTCCTCTCTTTTTTTTAGCTCAATTTTTTCCAAATGTTAAAAATTATGACAACAGAATAATGTAAGAAATCGCGTGACTCTGTGGTTACGTCAATTATATGGGAACATGCCGCAGAGTGGGAATTTTTTGTAAATTTTTGGAAAAATTCATGCGAAAAAAAAAATTTTTTTATATTTTTTTTCCTCCCGAAATCGCGCAAAAATTTTTTTTTTCTCGTTTCTTTTTCATCTCAATTCTTTTCAAATTGTTGAAAATTATGACAACGGAATAATGTAAAATATCGCGTGACATTGTGGTTACGTCAACCACATGGGAACATGCCGCAGAGTGGGGATTTTTGGAAAAATTCATGCAAGAAAGAAGATTTTTTATATTTTTGTCCTCCCGAAATCGCGTAAAAATTTTCTAAATCCTAATTTTATATGTACTCAACCACTCAGAGCTACGTAAAATTGTCGAAACATGTATCAAACATGTTCTCAAACCGTTGAAACTAAATAGAGTCCGATATTTTCGGTTTCCTAACACAATTTTATGATACGTTCAAATTTGATGAGAAAGTCTCATGATAATCGACATGTGTGATACTGAGTATTTAATCGAAGAATGTTTAGGCTAACGTTTGCTAATTATTCATAGATAGACTGAATTGATTACTCACGTGCTCTCGTGTTAACTTCTTTTCGAATAACATGATGGATGAATGATCGCAGCCCGTCTCTGCTTCTTTTGATGACCGGTTCGGGCAGGCGTGTGTTGATGCGACGGGAACAAGAGGATAACTGCAAGCTGCATCGAGATCTTGTATCACTGACGCTTCCCCACTCTCCTTCGATTGCCGAGAGGTTGCACGTGCGGAGTCGCGGCAATAGTCGAACCTCGAATGTGGCTCCCGCGAGCACGTGGATTTCATAACTTCACTTCTTCCATTGATTATCGCGTATATAACCCTTCCCACGCGCACGTCTGCTCGCGCGGGATATGCACCGAAGACTGGGGGATGGCGCCAAAGGGACTGCTATTGAGTGTCACCTTTTATTTATCCAATTATTGCGTCGACTGGTATTCTTCGGTATGTAGTTCTGTTTGCGGTAATGGGCCACGTGAGACTGCGAGCTGGTGGAGGAGTGTGTTTGACTTAGTGATTTGGTTCTTTTATTAGCATTTACACAGGAAGTTTCTTTTTGTCGTGCAAGTTTTGACGCGGAGTGAACGCCAAAATGACATTTGGAAGACACAAACTCACGTGACTATGTCTTTGGGGGGATCATTTCATATGCCACAAAGTGGGAATTTTCTGGAAGTTTTGGGAAAAATTCATGCAAAGGAAAAAATTTTTTATATTTTTGTTTTCCCGAAATCGCGCAAAAAAATTTTTTTTTTCTTTCTTTTTTTTATCTCAATTTTTTCCAAATGTTCAAAAATTATGACAACGGAATAATGTAAGGAATCCCGTGACTCTGTGGTTACGTCAATTACATGGGAACATGCCGCAGAGTGGGAATTTTTTGTAAATTTTTGGAAAAATTCATGCAAAAAAAAAAAAATTTTATATTTTTGTCCTCCCGAAATCGCTTAAAAAAATTTTTTTTTCTCGTTTCTTTTTCATCTGAATTTTTTTCAAATTGTTCTAAATTATGACAACGGAATAATGTAAAATATCGCGTGACGTTGTGGTTGTGTCAACCACATGGGAACATGCCGCAGAGTGGTAATTTTTGGAAAAATTCATGCAAGAAAGAAGATTTTTTATATTTTTGTCCTCCCGAAATCGCGTAAAAATTTTCTAAATCCTAATTTTATATGTACTCAACCACTCAGAGCTACGTAAAATTGTCGAAACATGTATCAAACATGTTCTCAAACCGTTGAAACTAAATAGAGTCCGATATTTTCGGTTTCCTAACACAATTTTATGATACGTTCAAATTTGATGAGAAAGTCTCATGATAATCGACATGTGTGATACTGAGTATTTAATCGAAGAATGTTTAGGCTAACGTTTGCTAATTATTCATAGATAGACTGAATTGATTACTCACGTGCTCTCGTGTTAACTTCTTTTCGAATAACATGATGGATGAATGATCGCAGCCCGTCTCTGCTTCTTTTGATGACCGGTTCGGGCAGGCGTGTGTTGATGCGACGGGAACAAGAGGATAACTGCAAGCTGCATCGAGATCTTGTATCACTGACGCTTCCCCACTCTCCTTCGATTGCCGAGAGGTTGCACGTGCGGAGTCGCGGCAATAGTCGAACCTCGAATGTGGCTCCCGCGAGCACGTGGATTTCATAACTTCACTTCTTCCATTGATTATCGCGTATATAACCCTTCCCACGCGCACGTCTGCTCGCGCGGGATATGCACCGAAGACTGGGGGATGGCGCCAAAGGGACTGCTATTGAGTGTCACCTTTTATTTATCCAATTATTGCGTCGACTGGTATTCTTCGGTATGTAGTTCTGTTTGCGGTAATGGGCCACGTGAGACTGCGAGCTGGTGGAGGAGTGTGTTTGACTTAGTGATTTGGTTCTTTTATTAGCATTTACACAGGAAGTTTCTTTTTGTCGTGCAAGTTTTGACGCGGAGTGAACGCCAAAATGACATTTGGAAGACACAAACTCACGTGACTATGTCTTTGGGGGGATCATTTCATATGCCACAAAGTGGGAATTTTCTGGAAGTTTTGGGAAAAATTCATGCAAAGGAAAAAATTTTTTATATTTTTGTTTTCCCGAAATCGCGCAAAAAAATTTTTTTTTTCTTTCTTTTTTTTATCTCAATTTTTTCCAAATGTTCAAAAATTATGACAACGGAATAATGTAAGGAATCCCGTGACTCTGTGGTTACGTCAATTACATGGGAACATGCCGCAGAGTGGGAATTTTTTGTAAATTTTTGGAAAAATTCATGCAAAAAAAAAAAAATTTTATATTTTTGTCCTCCCGAAATCGCTTAAAAAAATTTTTTTTTCTCGTTTCTTTTTCATCTGAATTTTTTTCAAATTGTTCTAAATTATGACAACGGAATAATGTAAAATATCGCGTGACGTTGTGGTTGTGTCAACCACATGGGAACATGCCGCAGAGTGGTAATTTTTGGAAAAATTCATGCAAGAAAGAAAATTTTTTATATTTTTGTCCTCCCGAAATCGCGTAAAAATTTTCTAAATCCTAATTTTATATGTACTCAACCACTCAGAGCTACGTAAAATTGTCAAAACATGTATCAAACATGTTCTCAAACCGTTGAAACTAAATAGAGTCCGATATTTTCGGTTTCCTAACACAATTTTATAATACGTTCAAATTTGATGAGAAAGTCTCATGATAATCGAACATGTGTGATACTGAGTATTTAATCGAAGAATGTTTAGGCTAACGTTTGCTAATTATTCATAGATATACTGAATTGATTACTCACGTGCTCTCGTGTTAACTTCTTTTCGAATAACATGATGGATGAATGATCGCAGCCCGTCTCTGCTTCTTTTGAAGACCGGTTCGGGCAGGCGTGTGTTGATGCGACGGGAACCACAGGATGACTGCAAGCTGCATCGAGACTCTGTATCACTATCGGTTTCCCACTTTTCTTCAATTGCTGAGAGGCTGCATTTTCCGACGCGTGCACGTCCGGAGTCGCGGCAAGAGTCAAACTTCGACTGTGGTCTCCGCAAGCACGTGGGTTTCTCAACTCCACTCCCCTCATCGACTGTCGCGTATATGACATTTTCAACGCGCACGTCTGCTCGCACTGGGTGTTCAGCGAGGACTGGGGAATGGCGCCGAAGGAACTACTATTGAGTGCCACCTTATATCTCTCCAATCATTGCGTCGCATGATATCCTTCGGTATGCAGTTGTGTTTGCAGAAATGGGCCACGTATAAGAGTGCGAGCTGGTGGAGGAGTGTGTTTGATTGAGTGATTTGGGTTTTTTATAAGCATCTACATAGGACGTTTCTTTTCGTCGTGCGAGTTTTGACGCGGAGTGAACGCCACAAAAACCACAAAAACTCACGTGGTTATGTGTTTACGGAAATCACTTCATATGCCACAAAGTGGGAATTTTCAGGGAGTTTTTGGAAAAATTCATTCAGGAAAAAAAAGTTCTCATATTTTCGTCCTCCCGGAATCGCGCAAAATTTTTTTGAATTTTCGTTTTTTTATCTTAAGGTAGTTGTACACCAAAATTATTCATCAACAGAATTTCTCAAGATTCTGCAGAGAGATAGTTCTAATATCGAAGAGTACGTGTGCGAAATTCCAGAACGTCTGACCATCCCGTTTTAGAGTATCGATCGTCACAATTTGGCCAGTTTTGCACATTTTTAACATTGCGCTTATGGGAGCGGGCCCCAAAAACAGCACAAAAATGGGTCCAGCGCAAAACCTGATCAACAGAAAATGGTGGGACTGCGAGAGATCCGAGTTTATGTATCAATGAATCATATGGCCAAGTCTGGAGATGATGGACCACGTCGTTTTTTTAGTAACTGTTCATACAAAGCGTAGAATGCAAAAAATGCGACACGTGATTTCAATTTTAGGGTAGATAACTTTGGAAACCATGCCTGGTTCTGTTCAGAAAGGCTTAGATGATCGTTTTTGTTTGTTGTTTGATGGAAAAAGTATAGTTATTAACAATGATAATAATTTCGAATATTTTGATGTGGGCAAAAAAGTGAGGTTAAGTCTCTCTGACTCACGTAGTTGGTGTACAACTACCTTAATTTCTTCCAAATTGCTGAGAATGATGATAACGGAATAATGCCAGAAATCGCGTGACTATGTGGTTACGTAAACCACATGGAAACATGCCGCAGAGTGGGAATTTTTGGGAGAATCCATGCAAAAAAAAATTGTTTATTTTTGTCCTCTCGAAATCGCACAAAATTTTTTGAAATTTCCATTGTCCATGTACTTCACCGTTCAAAATCACGTAAAATTGTCAAAACATGTATTAATCATGTTTCTAGACAGTTGAAACCGAATAGAGTCCGATATTTTTGTTTTTCTTATACAATTCTATGATACGTTCAATTTTTATGAGAAAGTCTCGAGATAATTGTACACGTGCGATACGGGGTATTAAAACTAAAAATTTTCTTTCACAGAATAACAATATTTCTTATATCCAAGATTTCTTTTTGAAGTAAGCGTAGACCAAAGAATAAGTTCGTGGTGTACTGCCCGGATATGTTTCAGAGTGGGCCATGGTATAAGTTTTAAAAAATGCCTCAGTTGAACAAATCCGAGTTGATTTTGCGAGAATCAACTTAAGACGATATACGTTTCGTGATTACATCAGTGTGCTCCTTCTAAAAACTTATTTCATTTGATTTGCAAGCTTTTACAGGAGCCAATACGCCTATCCGAAACATTTACAGGCCGAGCAGCGCGAGGCAATACCGCTAGTTGTTATTAAGAGAGCAAAAGTAACAATTTATCAGGGTATTGTAAAATTGTCTTCAACAAATTCAAGTATCATAAATTATGATTACCATGGAAAAGAAAGAAAAAAGTGAGGAACACTAAATTTATCTTCATCTGTTCCAGAGATTGAATTTTAAACTCTTCAATTTTAATTTCAGTTTAGAAAGTTACTGGGCAAACACCACCAAATAGGATTGGAGATCAAAATTCCGTTACCTGACTGTCATTAACTTGATTTATGTTTCCTATAAATACTACTCAGAAAATTTGATGTAATAAACATTTACAACTAATGTACATACATACACAATTCACCTTTGTAACAATTTTATCGTCTTACTTATTCAAAACTCTGCTCTCATAATATAAACTTATTCCATTCTCAACAACTACTTTGTACTTTAATATATCAGCAGTCTACACTACCGACTGATGAGCTAAAACCTATATCCTTCGAGTAATACATGGCCTAGCTTTTACAAGTTTTTATTACCTCACAATCACTCACTAAAATTCACAACTTAGTGGCACATTATACCTCAATTACTTCTTGTATTCTCAATACATCATTCATTTTACATGAAAAATGCATCGTGTCAGATCCTCAGGTATCTAGATTCAACCACATTACAGATATTTTTATTCATCATCACTCTATATACTGCCTACATATTAATTATAGGTTACTTCAACAGTTCTCTCAATGCAAACAAATATTCAATATAAAATATGTCCACTAATTCTGCTTCACTCAATCCACAATCATTTTCATTCCAATACTTGGATAGCCGAATAACAATTTGTGTCCAAACGACAAATTTCTATTTTGATTCATCAATCTCCTTCATCAGTTTCCACAATTTTTATCATATTCAGTTTGAACAATATTTCTTTACTAAATATAATTTTCAATATCCATACACTTCTCTACCCACATCAAGATTCAATCAAAGAACCATGACTTCAATACAGCGAAAATCTATACAAGTATCGTTGATGACCATAGCTGTACCACAAGCTCAATGAGTGTTCCACGTCAATGCTTCCTGGGGATACATTGCAATGCAGTAATTCTAACATGTCATCACCTCATCAAGTGTATCATGGTAACTGCAATCACAAATCACAATTCAAACAAACATCGTTGAAGATTAGGAGAAAAACTCAGGTTCAACATGTCGTAGAAATCAGTAACATCCTAAAGACACATTCTCAGCTTCAACTGCGTATGCCAGCAGATATTAAGAATACTTTCACTCTACCATCTACAAACTTATGTGATCACTGGAAAATAGTTTTCAAACCTTATTCTCGAACTTGGAATCTATTGTCATAAACCAATATTCGGAGACCACAGTAATGATAGATTTCAAAAATACTGAAATCTCCTCATACCTTGCTCAACAAGAATCAGTTTCTAAAGACCTATTCCTGCCTAAATTTCTTTGTCATCAAACAATCATTTGAGATTACAGTAACTCAAGATTATGAAACCAAATTTGGAAATATACTGAAATCTCTTTATACCTTAGGAAACAAGAACCAATTTCTCAAGAGCTATTCCTGCACAAAATTTTCACAGCTCATCAGATTTGTTATAAAATAGATATCTAGCTGATCTTCAATCTTTGTATGAAGAGTCGTCCAAACAAGTGAAAGCAAAAGATGATTCCACAGTAGACTGACTATTTTTTTTACTCGAAAGCCTACTCAGTGCAACTCTTCGACGATTGGGTACTTCTCTCTTGAACCAAGGTAAGAGTATTAGAAATTTGTATTTCATGGAATGTCAGATTATCATGTCTCCATTTCCTTTATCGCATTTATAATTTTCTAATCTATTACTTTTTAGAGACTCACATAGAAGCCATAAAATTCACGGCATATAATCCCTTATTAAGTACCAATGAGATTCGCAGAAGAAAAGCTCATTATTTGTGGACTAATTTCAAAGTGAATTCTTCAGACTTTCAGCAAATGCAAGACTAAGCAATTTTCAATCTTTAAACATTTGCAACTGAATAATGAATCACAAATTTTACATTCACCTTACTCTAAGTAACTATGATCAACGAGATTTTTGCCTGAGGGAACTAAAAAATCCCATGATGGTCAAACCAGATGATAAATCTTCAATTTCAAGAACTTTCACACAATTAGGTAACAGAAATTTTTATATTATTGAATATCCTGTTGAGAAATTTTTATTGAATAATATTTTATCGTAGAAATACGTATCTCATTAGAGGGTCATGACGGATATCGGAATAGAAGATTTGATAATGCAACTGTATGCCTCAGCATTTATTAATTCAACGGGCTATCAACATCACCACCAATGCCCATCACCAGATCTGAAGCGCAGCTCTTCAGGCCAGCTAACTTTTTGTCAAACAAGTCTTACTGCGAGTCCTTAGATTGTGCTCATCTTTCGTATTAGCAATTACCCCAGTCAATTGACCACTTACGAGCTCATTCGTTTACTACGATCAGGCTGGTACCTGAGGCAGATCAACACTTACTCGCTGCAATCAATATTTCTGCATCCTCTAATGAGCCTTACTTGGACTCATTTCGCTGACGCTCAAACCTCCTATACTCTTGCAAGCTACCTCACAAATGCCATGCTAATTAATTCCAGCTCAAGAGTAACTCTGAATATCCTATTTGTGGAGCACGATGAACCGGGGATCTCTCTATTCGAGCAGGTTATCAAACTCTGTCTCGACTACCGCCTCAGAAAAATGTTGATTCTCCACCAGGCCTACGATCTCTACAGCAACATGTGCATATGTTCCCCAATTGCTGACATGAGCTGTAAGTATTATTGCGATCTTCAATTTTGACGTTGCTCTCAGTCAACTTTCGAAATACCACCTATTGCAAAAAACCATCGAGTGCCCAATGGTTATTCTCCGTTCTTCAACATTTTTCACCAACAATTACTGTTAACCGATTCTAGATAGAAAGTTATCCAAGTTATGCCTTGTGTGTTGCAGTTATCAAATTAAAGTACAATTTGACAACTTTTAATCGATGAAAGGCTCAAGAATTGGTGTAATTGATTTTCGCAGTTATTTTTTGAAAATGTATTTTACGACTCATGTATAACATTTCAATTAACGTCATTTATAAAAATCCATCTTTTTTAATACTTTCAAAATGTGCTGTTATGGAATTCGATTGATAATTCATCTCTTATCAAGAATCCTTAAGAAATCCATGAAATCAATTAATAACTGCTTATTTTTATGTACGAGATGTAAATTTCTCTTGGAATCCTTCACTTGCATATTTGAGAACTCCCTCAATTTGATTTTCAAGTCCTTGAGAGTCTTCTTCTTTTCCAGTATTCCGACTTTCCTCCCTTCTGGCTCCACATTGTTTTTATTAGTTATCGTTGGAATTTGATTTTGATGATATCCTTCAATCATCGATGCAGGATCACCATATCCAATCTCGTAAGTTTCGTAGAAATCTATTGCTTCTGTGGAAACATTTTTAATAGACATTAGTTAATCAATAGAATTTCATTGATTAAGTTGAATTACCACAAAATCACCTAAAGGTGAATAGTTATTGACTACTTGATAATTATCATATTCCTATTAATATATATTCACTCAATTTAAAAACTCACCTGCAATCTCTCTATTTACATCAGCCATAACGTTGTTGATGAGGTAATCTATATACCTATTCTCAAAATCAATATGCTCCTCTGTAAACAGCCAAACATTATTTCTCACATCAATCAATTAAATATACAATATTATCACCTGCAAAATTTTGAAGATCCCGATTCATCTTATCTTAACAATTTCCCCGATACAAAGTATTTGAGCTTCAGGTTAAACGCTTCTTTCCATGTTGACACAGTGAACCATTCTAAACGAGTTGTTGCACTTCAACATTTACATCTATATTCAGGTCAATGATTACTTCTGTTTGTTGACAAAACAAACGTTTCTCAATCAGGTGTTCAAAATTGACATTTTCATTCGTGAAACTTTCATAATTTTTAAGTAAGTAATCCAAATATTCCAATTCTATTCAATTACTTAATAAATTTTTTCTTTTTAGATATTTTGCTACGGATGTGGATAATATGAGATCGTACGACAACACAAATTGAATAATTGGTGTTTTTGTCAAATTTTTCCACGATCAACTGCTCTGTGGATATTTTTAAGAGCTTGATTTTCTCAAGATATTCATCATTAGCATGACCATGATCCTTGTACAACAGTCTGTTATATCAAAAATTCTCTAAACGGAAGGTTTGTGAATTTCCTGATTCCAATAACGACCTAAAATGAAATCATCAAAATCTATCTCATCTTTTCATTACATTTTCTCTGGAACAAACTATCAGACGTCTCAATGTTTTTTCTCCTATTTATCTTGCAGTTTCCGAAAATGACAACCCTGTTTCCAATTATTTGCATCCAAGAAGATTCAAAGCATCCGGATATTGTCCTCCTTATGGGGCATCACTTCCAGAAAAAAAAATCCATCAACCAAAAATAGATACGTCAAAAATAATAGATAATTCAATCAAGAAATCATGCATCAACATTCTACTTACGCTACTCCTGCTAAGAAGTATACCCAGAACTCCAACAGCAATTGAAAATGTTTCGAATCGCAACAAATCCAGAATCTTATGATTCTCACAGTTTGCTCGCCGCTTTTCCCTTTTGCTTCAAGTCGTATTCAGGTTCGTAGTGACTTACAATAATCATGTGATGTTGCAATTTGAAAAATGAGGTCAAGTTTCATGATAAAATTCGACCAATTCACATCGCAAAATAATTTTTCTGGTTATGGACAACATTCTGAACAGGATAATTGTTCGTAGATGTATAATATCACAAGCAGATGGTACTGAAAGCATAAAGGTAACCACACTCCACACTCCCGTGGTCATTATGCTGCGCTGCCTTCGTGAATATTTAAAAAGTGAATAAGCATCCGCTCATCTGGTGGAAGTGGCAACGCTACTCATTGCCTCTTCACATGTACTTTGTCCTCAATATTACATCTATAACTAGGTATCAGATTCCATCAGCATCAAACGTGCGTTTCACATCTTCAATCTTATCTCATCAAAACAATCAGGGTGTCTACTCGCTTTTCTCTGCAAGTTTCAAGGGGCTTTCTAGGACTCTAAAAGAGCCAAAATTTTAGATTTAAACGAAACAAGGTCATTTCTTAAATTTTTTTTTACTTTTTCATTTGATTCTATGGTATAAAATATCAGATTTTTCATAACCTATGGGGACCTGAAAAAATTTTTCTAGGTATCTACAACCTTTATTAATTTGATCTTTTGAATTGTCTCCTAGAAAAAAGTTTAGGTATTTTTTTCGATGAAATGCATTTTTCTTAAATCCGTTTACAAATACAGAGATCCTGATGACGACAGTCAAAAGATCTTGAGGGAATCTATCGAAATCGGTTTTGTATAGTTTGTTCTGAGATCTTTGGTTGTTTTATCGGGCCAAAGAGTGAAAAACATAGAAAATTCAATTTCTCAAAAAACCAGTTCTTCAGAACCTTGAGAATGACATATTTTATATATAATGTTTCTTTCTTTCAGAGAAAAATAGTCTAAAATTCCTTTTTTGCGTTCTAAGGCCTATTTTTGCCAATTACCACAATTCCATATTAAGCCTTTTGGAAATCGTCTGTTTTTTGTGCATGGGCAGAAACTTGGATGCTTGAAACTTGATTCATAGGGAAGTCAAGAAAATTTGCTTCAAAATGACTGCTTGCCGAAGTCAATTTCATGCACTCGAGACAGAGTCTCACCGTTCGAAAGACCACTGGATCTCGATATTTTCATAGAGGCGCGTCAGAGGTACCGAAGACAACGAAAATCCACGCCTGGGCTCGTTAGATGGTGAACACCAACTTTCCACTCGAACTGAGACTTCATCTTCCATACGTTAGAGCTACGGTTTTAATGCATGACATTAACTTCGCGAACTAGTTATTTTCAATGTAATTTTCTTGGCGATCCGATGTAATTGGTTTCAAAGATCCAAATTTTGGGAATCCTCTGTTTTTTGCACATGCGCAGAAACTTGGATGCTTGAAACTAACTTCATTGGGAAGTCAAGAAAATTTGCTTCAAGATAACTGCTTGCCGAAGTCAATTTCATGCACTCGAGACAGAGTCTCACTGTTCCAAATACCACTGGATCTCGATATTTTCATAGAAGTTGGTCAGAGGTACCGAAGACAACGAAAATCTGCGTCTGAGCCCGTTAGATAATGACCACCAACTTTCCACTCGAACTTAGACTTAATCTCTCATACGTTAGAAATAGAGCTACGGTTTGAATGCATGACATTAACTTCGACAACACGTTATTTTCAAGGTAATTTTCTTGGCTATCCGACGAAATTGGTTTCAAGGTTCCAAATTTCCGCGCATGCGCAGAAAACGGACTATTTCCAAAAACCTGAAAATGGATTTGTGGTAATTCGCAAAAATGGGATCTAGAACCAAAAAAAGGATTCTCGATTATTTTTTCTGTAAGAACACAAAATTTTACATAGAATGATGAACTTTCAATGTTCTAAAACATTGAGTTTCTCAGAAATTCAAATTCCTATGTTTTCCATTCTTTCGTCCGATAAAACCACCCAAGATCTCAAAATCAACTGTACTAATCCGATTCCAATAGGTTTTTCCAATACTTTCTGAATGCCTCAATCCTCATTTCTGTATCTCTGATCTTCTGTATTCTGATTCCAGAAATATGCATTTTATCGAGGAAATACAAAAGTTTTTTGTCAGAGATGGTTCAAAATTGATTTACGTGGGAAATATCTCTAAAATTTTTTTAGGGTCCCATAGTTGGTATAAAGTTCATATTTGGTACCATAGAATCGAATAAAGAATGTGTACACACCTTAAAATGAGATGCGTAATTTAAAGAACTCGATTTTTCCAGCTTCGTATATTCGGAATTAAATCATTTCATATGATTTTGTTGATTTTTCCAAGAACTAACGGCACTCATTAGGATTTTTTCAGGGTCAGACAACAGATTTTTGTTCATTCGAGTAGGATGTTCCAAAAATCTCAGAAAAATTGGATCAACCTTGAGTCCTTTGGAAGTCACACATAAGTTGACAAAATCCTACTCGAAAAACAATGTAGCTCCTGTTATATATCTCCCTCAGTTTACTGCCAATAGATCTCATTTATTTTTTCTAGAAACTTTTTCTAGAAGATTTTTCTAGAAAATTTTTCTTCTCTAGAAAAGCTTGTCCCCTAGGCTCTGGAATTTAGCGATTTTACACTTGAAAACACGCGGAATCCTCATTGAATTCACAAATAATACTACGGTGGACACCCTGAAGATGAACGGTTGGGCTTTCTTGTAAATCCATTGCTTGTATAAATCAGGCACGTGATCGGTGATTCAAAGCTCACAAAAATAAAAGTCCCAGCCCTAGATTATATCGCTCTGAAACCTATTCTCCCCCCTCGACACACACATAAACAATGTGTTGAACTACCGCAGAGCGCGCGTGAATGATTGTAGTCGTTTATTGAAACTTTTTCTAGAGAGACTGATGTAGCAACGATACGCGAGTAGTCCAGTTAGTGTACCTGGCAAGAATTGTTCCATAACGAATTACGGGTGAATAACGGTACATCCTCACCACATTTAGCACCATATTGAATAAACCATCATTACATTGAGATATTTACAGCATTTGTGATTTTTACGAATGAAAAATGGGGAAAAAAACATAAAAAATCGTACCAAAGTTAGCCCACTCTCCGTAAGAAGCATTACGGTAGGGTAACATTGGTCAGATTCTGTATGGCAGCTTTTTTTCAACTCATCTGTAGTCGAGTGATTGTCTATACGGTTTTAAACAGTTTAGAACAAGAAAAATGAATGATTAAAAATGATTGTGTATCAAAGTTGCCCCATCGGGGTCTACCTTTGGTACACTTCTTCAATTACTAACAGCTACTGCTTAGATACTCGAATTTGAACTTTGTGGCCCGTCAATCTAAAGCTGACACTGTAAACTTTCAATTGACTACTAATACTAGTAGGTTTTGTCAACGTATATAGGAATGAGAAGCCAAACAAAATAAAAAATACCGAAACCGTACCGAAATGACCCAATTTCACGGTATATATATACATAGATATACTCAAGCAGTTCCAATTACGACTGTGGATAAGCCCATTCGTGCACTGAAAAGTTTCTCGTATAGTTAGCTGATATGTTCGTATAGTCAGCTGATCTGTACAAAGGGGAACAAATGTATCACCTCAGACAAAGCGTGAGATAATCTCCAAATGAGAACTCGCAATGCGAGTTCGGAGTCTCCGGGTCCTGAAATCTCACCAAAATTTTTTTACGGTTTCGTACCACCTAGAATATGAAGAACTCAAAGCAACTCTGTCAAATGGGCCTCTCGTTCAGAGCTACAGCCTATGACATTAGCATTGCCCATGCATATAGGCCCATGTTAAAAAGTGATATACAGTAAAACCTCTCTTAGCGGCCACCCTGCGGGACTGGAAAAAATTGGCCGTTAACGGAGGTGGCCGCTTTTCGGAGGTTCAATTTACACATGAAAGGTACTTTCGGGACTGAGAAAACCCGGCCGTTAGAAGAGGTGGCCGCTTTTGAGAGGTGGCCGCTGAGAGAGGTTTTACTGTATATAGATATACTGGCAACGCTAACATTTTTGCTTGTAGCTCTGGAAAGAAGGCTCATTTGACGGTGTTACTCTGGATTCTTCATATTCTAGCTGGTACGAAACTATGAAAAAATTTTGGTGAAATTTTAGGACCCGGAGACTCCGGACTCCCCTTGTCAGTGATACCAACTGATCAATCAGTCACCCCAGGGTAAGAAGTATCCGTGCTCAGGCAAGCTCAGGCGGAGATGCTGATTTATCCAGAATAAAGGGTAGATCGATTCCTGTTCCTACTGACCAGGGAATTATTCAAATAACTTCTAGTGTAGACCGATCACGCTGAGTGATGATTTGAAAATGCATTTTTGTGGAATCCAAGTATCCGAGAGCGTTGATCTAGGTGCAATATTCGATGAGCTACAGTCCGTTGGAGAAATAGATATTCTTTGTACTAAAAAGTTGATTGTCTAGACACAAACACGATTGTGACCGAAAGCACAAATGCCCCCTTGAATAAGGTCTAATATTAAATGATATGAATATAAGACGTATAATTTACAGGTGTACAGTATAATCAAATGTTTCGAAAGGTGTGGAGTTGCAGTTAAATTGGAAAATGAATTGCTCCAGTATTATCATAACCGGAGAAAATTTTTATTTCTGTTTTATAATTTATCAATATCATCGATCAATTTCTTGGTCAATTTCCGATTAACATCGATATCTTATTCAAAGAATCTCCTGAAATATTTTTTCTGACGTTCAATGTCTAAAAATGAGGATCAAACGTAAGAGTAGCAACTATAAAAACAAGATCAGAAGGGTGAAAGGTAAATGTCAAAGATCGACAAGAGCCCAGAAGAATGAAGTCAAAAAACAATATAACAAAAAAAGGGATATGCTTCTCAGGCTTAACCTGCAGTACAAAGAAATGCAGAACAAGAAAAGTGCAGAGCACATGAGATCAATTCGTCAAAATGATGCTCATCGTAGGAATGAGGACAATCTGAAAAATCTGAAAAGAATGAGACGTGATCGATATGAGAATCCACAAGTGAGTGAAAAGAATGCAGTTTCAATGAAAAAACGGAGATTGCAAGAAGATTACACAAATAGAGAATCGCAAGTGAACAAGGCTAGAATGAGAACGATCAGACGACAAAAGTCGTACACGAAAATAGAAAGACAAATGAATAATGAAAGGATGAAGAAGAAAAGAGTTCATGATGAGCAATATAAGACGTATGATCGATTGAACAGTAGACTGAGAAAGGCTAATGATCGATTGGACGAATTATTACGATTCAGAGAATCTTACGCAAGATCTATCAACGACAACTGTGTGAATGAAAAGAGTGACTATCATAAGATGTCGTTATTGATAGCAGATTATCTTCAAGATAGAAAGCAAGGCCCAGAGAATGCTTGTGATTCATGCGATAATCTTTTCTTCCCGAGATCGTTAAGGACTCTGAATATTCATCATCTACAACAAAAGTATTCAGGGCAAGATCAAAAGTTCAAATCTTTCATTTCAACCCTCGAAAAAAAATCTGGTTCCATTTGCCAATTATGCTATAGAACATTATTGAAATATGAAATACCAAAAATGGCATCGACTGTAGATTTAGGATTTCCAGATCTCCCAGAAGATGTAACATCACTCTCTGATGTTGAAGAGAGGATGGTTTCTCCTTACATCCCATTCATGCAAATAAAACCATTGTTGCCATTTGCTATAAATCCTCAGCTTTCTCTTGCCGGTAGTATTGTCAACATTTCTGTAGATATCAACGAAATGTTGAAAATTTTACCGAGAAAATTTGATCAGTTGTCAACAATACAAATACAGTTAAAAAGACATATCTTACATAAGTCATACTACATGTATGAGACAATAACTCCTCAGAAAGTAATCAATGCTCTAAAATATTTAATCAAAAGTGACCTGTATGTGAAAAATCAAATCACCGTCGATCAAAATTACATCCGAGAATATGAAGAAAGAGTTGACCAAGTCAATTTCATTGTGGAACCAGAAGAAAAAGAAGATAAATTATCCAATGCTTCCATGAAACCACCTTCGGAAGAAAAAATTACGGAATCAAGCGAGATTATATCTGAAGATACACTTGAAGATGACAACAATGAAGAGATTTTATTAATCGACAGGAATGAGGAAGCATCTGATGACATGGTGATTGTTGCACCTGGACAAGATAAAAAGCCAATGCCTTGGCACAGAATTGAAAATTTTGATGAACTTTGTTTCCCAAGACTATTCGGAGGATATCAATTTGACAGACTAAATAAACTTACATATTCACAGAGAGTGAAGTGCGAGATAAGACATCGTGATAGACGATCTTGTAATCCGACTAGATTATTGTTCATGGCTAAAAAGAAACTTGAGATGAGTGTAGCATCATGCATCAATACATGCTTAAGGAAAACACTAAGATGTTCAAAATTGAAAGCCAAGCATGTGAAAGATAAGAGCTTCATGGATCATTTAATTCGTCAAGATGAAGGTTACAAATTCCTCCGCCAGATAAGGTGTTCTCCAGCTTATTGGGATAATGTGAAAAAAAGAGTTTTCGCATCATTGAGGCAGTTGAAGTTACCCCACATATATTTCACATTCTCTGCAACAGAAACAAAAAATCCTGACCTACTAAGAATCCTGTATAAATTGAGGTATGGAAAAAATATCAGCCTTCATCAAGCTATGCATTTGGATATGGCAACAAAAACAAAATTGATCAGGGATGATCCTGTTACGTGTGTGAGATATATAGATAATAGATTCAGAAAAATTATAAGAATCCTGGAAAATCCAGATGGACCATTTAAAGAGCATTTTGTTATTGATAATTTCAGTAGAAATGAGTTCCAAGCAAGAGGATCAGTTCATAAACATGGTATATTATATTGCAAAGATGCACCAGTCCTAGATGAATCTGATCCTGAATCGATAAAGAAGTGCTGTGAATTCGCTGATAAAATAGCAACTTGCGAATATGACCCTACTAATCCCTTAATATCTTATCAACGTCATGCACATAAAGCAACATGCTATAAAGGGAGGAAGAACAAGCTAAAGCATTGTAGGTTCAACATTCCAAATTTCGTGATGCGCGAAACGATGATTCTTTTCCCCTTGAAAGAAGAAGAGAAAGATAGAAGTTACCATATGAAGAATTTAGCTAAAATAAGAGACATGATGGAACAATTTTTTCAAAATAGTATGATCGTCGATTATCAAGAGATGTTGAAAAATCTTGATTTGTCACACGAAGATTACATACTTGCAATTCGTAGTTCATTGAAGCATGCAAAGCTTTTCTTAAAAAGAAAAAGTAATGAAGTGGCGATCAATGCCTACAACAAAATTATTCTGGCTCTACTAGAATCCAACATGGATATTCAATTTGTAACAAACATCTATAGCTGCATAACTTACATTGTTAAGTATGTGACAAAAATTGATGTGGGGAGTACAAAAATCTTGCGGGAAAGTACAAACGATGTAGAGGATGGTAACATGGAAATACCTAGAAGATTGAGGAAAGTTGCCAATAAATTCATAAATAGCAATGTTATGACTGCTCAAGAAGCTGTATACCATTGTCTATCTCTACCACTCGTGCAATCTAGTAGACAAAGTGTCTACGTTAATACCGTTCCTGCCAAAGATCGAGTGAGGATGCTGAAAAAGTCAAAAGAAATTAAGAAATTGGAAGATGATTCGGAGGAGATTTACTACGAAAATATCTTTCAAAATTATGAAAAGAGAAACAGAGCTCTCGATCAATGTTGCTTAGCTGAGTACGTAACAGAACATAAAATTTCAAAATCTAATCGATGTTGTGAGTCAGAGGAACCAAATGAAGAAGAATTCGAAGATAATAGGAGGGAAAAACCCAAAATACTGAGGTACCGACGTTATAGATTACATGAAGATCGAGTAAACTATTATAGAGAACAAGTTTTACTTTTTCTACCGTGGAGGAATGAATTTGAAGACATTGAATCGAAAAATTGTGAGGTCTTATTCAATAGACACAGAGATATAATAAGACAGAACACCAGTAAGTATGCTCCGATCCAAGATGAAGAGATAGAGGATTTTGAGGAAAAAGTAAGACGAGACATCATTGAAGAACAAGAAGAAGCTGAACGGCTATTCAACCAACAATTTCATGAACACGATCAAGTGGATATTGCGAAACAATTTGGCAGTATCGATGATGATAGGAAAAAGAATTTGTGTAATAGAGTGGTCGTTCCGACCAAATTGAAACATGAAAATGTTATCAATATGATGAGAAGTTTAAACGAGGAACAAAGAACGATAGTTATGCACATATACAAATCAGTGAAGACCCGACGAGTGCCACTAAAAATATTCATTTCTGGATCTGCTGGAGTAGGGAAAAGCACAGTCATAGCAGTCGTTTATCAATTACTCTCTTGGCATTACCAGAATCAAATTGGAAAGAAAATCGTCGGGGAGAAGATTCTGTTGAGTTCTTTCTCAGGGAAAGCTTCTTTCTTGATAGGTGGGATCACTCTACATGCACTATTTGCATTGCCTGTTACAGAATTTGGAGGACAAATGCCAGAGTTAGCGTCCGACATAGCCAATAACTTGAGAAGTGAATTATATGATTCTGAAATCTTGATAATTGATGAGATTTCTATGGTGGGGTCGAGAACTTTTTCAAGGATAGACTCAAGATTAAGACAGATCAAAGGTGTGAATAAGAGTTTTGGAGGGATGTCAGTGCTTGTGTTCGGTGATTTATACCAACTTCCTCCGGTGAATGATACACCAATATTCAAATGTCCTAGGATAAATGACCTCAGCATTCTTGCTGGAAACCCGTTGTGGGAAGAATTCGAATTCTTCGAACTGACACAAATAATGAGGCAGAAGGGTGAAAAAGAATTCATCGAGGCATTGAACAACCTTGCCAAAGGCAGTATTACAGACAAACAAATTGAATTGTTGAACACGCGTTGCGTAGAAGAAAAAGATGTTCCTGAAGATGCAATAAGGCTGTATTACAAAAATGAAGATGTTGACAATTACAATACAATGAAGATCATGGACAAAGAGGGTGATCTGTTCATTGCCAAGGCAACAGATCGGATATCTTTCAACACTTTGAATAATTTTGAGACTCAAAAAGTTTTGGACACGTGCAAGAGAAAGAAACCACAAGACTGCGGTGGTTTACGGTATGAGATTCCTTTAAAAATAGGAATAAAGTACATGGTAATATCAAATATCAACATCAAAGACGGACTCGTAAACGGAGCATGTGGGACGTTACAACATATCAGTTTTGATAAAAGAGATGGGAATCCAAATAAAGTTTGGCTGTATTTCAATAATCTCCAAATCGGTAATATCCAAAAAATGAAATTGCAAGATAAATTCATCGAAGAAAATATTGACCAAGAAAATGTACCGATCGAAAAGGTAAACATTAGAATCAATACAAAACAACTATGCAGTGAAGTTTTCAGGGAACAATTCCCTATAGTTCCTGCAGAAGCTCTAACAATACACAAAAGTCAAGGACAAACATATTTTAAAGTTTGCGTAGATCTAACAAAATGTAAGTTCATGCAGAATTCTCTTCTGTATGTATCTTTCAGCAGGACAAAGAAATTGGATGATCTTTACTTGATTGGTGAATTCAAGAAGCCGAAACCAAGTAAATACACTGAATCTATTAATTTCGAAATGGAACGCCTGAGAAGAGAAAAAAGTTTGGAATTGTGCTTTCAGAGCAGAATGCCGGATGGTCATTTGAAAATAATGTACAATAATATTAGATCATTGAGAAAGAATTTCGAAGATCTAATGAAGGATTCGTGGTTTTGGCAATTCGACATGCTGATTTTCACGGAAACGTATACGTTATCGTCAGACGTGTTTGTTTTGGATGGATACAATTTGATCTACAGATCTGACATCAACGTAAAAGAGAGGTCGAATAAAGGGATGATATGTTTTTTGAAAAAAGACATCAGTTGTGAATTGTTAAAAAATTATTGGTTGAATGATATAACAAATGATCAACATATCGATTTAGTGAAATTAAGAGTGAAGAACATGAATATAGTCACAGGATACAGGTCACCGAGAACTAGAAATAAAATCTTCAAAGATAACATGGACAATTTTGTTGACAAATGTGAGAAAGTCATTGGATTGATGATCGGAGACTTTAATTATGATACCTACAAAGGTGGAAGCGAATTTGAAATCTTTTTATCAAAATATGGTTTGAAAAAATGTCTGAAAGACGGAATACCAACGACTAATTTTGATACACAAATAGATACAATATTCATTTCTGAAAATTATTCGAACTTTTCGGCGGGTACTTATGAATCATATCTGTGTGATCATAAACCGATATACGTATCGATCGATGAAAGAGAACTGATGGATACCAAAAAATCGAAATCGTTAAATGGGAAACTTGCTCCAAATAAAATTGAAGCAAGTGAAAGAAGTTTCGGAAGAATGGAAAGGATTGAGAATCAATTGAAAGAACAAACAAATTCTATTGGTGTGAAAAATTTGAAATTAATCCAGGAAAACATTATAACAAGTGATTCTTGGTTATCCGATGAATCTATCAACGCTTTTTTGAATGTACTGCAATCAAATTTCAGTGAGATTGATCCGATAAATACATCAGTGATGAAATTGAGTGAAATGATTATTGAAACAAGAGCAGAGGATGTTCAAATAATACATAGTGATAAGTACAAGCACTGGAGATGTCTCCATTACAAACCGCCATCACTATACATTTACGACAGTCTCTATTGTGATGAACATGGATATGAAAATTTGGATCCAAGAGAAAAAGCGTTCATCAGAAAGAGATATCCAGAACTAGACGTAAAAAAAGTGATATTTAAAAAAGTACAAAAGCAACAAGACCAAAGTTCATGTGGTGTCTTCGCAACTGCTTACGCGGTCACCATATGCTTTAAAAATGATCCCTCATTGACTATGTACTGCAGAAATCCAGATGTAATGAGAAGTCATCTACTAAAAATGATAGAATCAGGAGTAATAGAAGAATATCCAAAGGAGATTTCCATAGAATGACATTTTTCTTTGACATAAATTTAGTCAAGTGATCGATGATTTTGATAATTTTGAATTGATATTGTTATTTTGAGATTGTAGCATTTTTTAAGGAATATCTGATTTATGATATCCATATTGATATTGATATAATAAAGATATATAACGAGTATAATATAATTTCATTTATTATGTAGACAGGAAATCAGCATATGATTTTTCATACTTAAATTTTCTGTCAACGAAACTATATATCTTGCTCCAAAACTCCTATCTTAGATGACCTGAATTCCCTAAGAGTGAGTGTCTTTAAAATAAATCAACAAAATAATATGGAAATTTCATTGTATGCTCATATCTCCTTTTACAACTAATCTCTAGACCTTGTTAATGAAGTAGAGAGATAATTTCTCAGCATTTTGGATCAATTGGTTGATACCGATATCGGCGGGTACTTATGAATCATATCTGTGTGATCATAAACCAATATAATGAAGTAGAGAGATACTTTTTTAGTATTTTGAATCAATTGGTTGAGACCGATATTTTCTAAATTGTTTGGAATATGATTTAAATTCGATCTATACTTGAAAAATCATTAATGTTATAAAAAATTCCATTTTTATCATTTTTAAATAAACTGTTTAAAAATTCTGGATCAACCCAACGATATATTTTGCACAAAAACCCTGATCTGCATAATCTGAATTACCCTAACAGGTAATCTCGTAAGAATAAGTTGTCAAAATCGTATCTAAAACTGTTTTTATTCTCATATGTCGTACAACAATTAATCCATAAGCTTTTCAATCAAATAGAGATAAACTTACATATCATTCTACATCAATTGGTTGAAAACGAATTTGATCCTCTCAAAGTCGAAGTCGCTTCAAAAAGATGTATAGGAGAGTGAATGGAAAATTGTCACTAGAAAAATTACATTATTGCTCAGTTATAGCAGATCTCGCCAAGAGAAAGCTTTCTGCTAATCTCTTTTAGCAGCGTATTTTTTTTCTTGGATTGGCCACATCTTGAGATGACTCAGTTGAATTTTCAGTTCATTCGGGTGAAAATTGCGTCCTCAAGAATTTTTTTACTGAAAAAGGTGGTTTTTCGCATTCTTTTGGACGTTTGTATTTTTCTAAATTTTTCATTCGACCTTGGCGATTATCTCGGTACAATGATCCATTTAAAACATTTCAAAGAGACCACAGAAAAATTTTGAGACCGAAAGATTGATTATAATAGCCACAGCATTAATTTTTCGTCGTGGGTGTAATCCACCCAGGTGTGCCAGTTATGTTATGTGGCAGAAGTGTGCCAGCTATGGGTTAAGAATCTTTTGGCTTTTCTTATTTTAGTTCTCCAGAGATGATGTATTTACTCGGCCCTCTCGTACAGGGTTACACAAATTTTCATAACCCTTCCTCCTCATTCATCAAAGGACGGTTTATTTGGAGGATCATCTCAAAGATGGTTTACCTGATGAGTTTCCTTCGGATAGAATTCAGAAATTGATTCTAAGTTCTAGAAACTGGACTTGATTCTTCTGTTTGAAGGCAATTGTGGTAGCTGTTGAGTGAATCGTGACATGAGTCGAAGCTCAGAGCGACTTCCCGTGCTTTGATAGTAACTACGGTCCATCTTGCAATACGCAACCATAATCTACATGGTGATTTTGCTTCGACAATGAAACATCTCGGTATATGTGTATGCACGTAAGAATATACTTGTGCCGTGAACGTTGCAGAAACTTTACAAAATATAAAAAGGCACACGCATTCAATTTTCTAGGGAGACTCAGATAAGACCTAAAGTGTGATTGAATGGGCATTAAATTGTTTTCGCCGTTGGTACGATTTATTATGAAATTTGTCCAAACCGTGGTCGGGAGTCGATCAGTCAAGTTGTTTTCTTTTACTTTTGAATCTTCTGAATAACGATCTCACTTACATTCTGTGTTCAGGTCATCATAGCTATACATCGGACAATTGAGAGAATCGCATGGTGTATGTGGCAAGCATTTAGTAAAAATTGATGGAAAGACTCATAATCATCCTTTTAGATTCTTACATTCCCCAGAATTCTATAAATTGTTTCTGATTTTTTCGTACAAATCATCGCATAACCGATAAAAAATCGGAAGCACGATTATGTAATACTCCATTGCACGTCCAATAGGAGAAAAAATTATTGACATGGAATGCAAATCCCCATCAGAGTGAACGTAATACCTGTCGCTTTATTGGAGTGAACGGTGACGATGATTTGCTGGAAGTTACCGAGGCGCTTAGAAATAAAAGTAATTATCGCCGCACGCGCGCTATTATGTACGAAGCTGACCTCGCTTCGGCAATACATCCTCGCATATCCCTGGGTGCCTCGATTCGACGACAAAGTAGTGACGGGCAAAAATAAAAATAATGCGTGTCAATGCGCGACTGCGGGAAGAAGCGATGTGGCATTGAAGTCATTTTGCGCGGAAGACGAGTAATTTATCTATTCGGTTATCAAGGCGACAAGATTGTAGTGCTGCAACACAGATCGTTCTCGTAATTCACTATCTGGCATATAACTGAACGATTCAGTGTAATGTCATCAGTAAATTATTGCAAGAAGCATCTGGCGGTGTTTCTTTCATAAATATATTGGTTCCTGATAAAATCCACGAGATCTGATCAAACTAAAGATCACGAGTTCGGCTCTTGTCTTGACAGTTACCTAATTATGGGTCTCCTAAGGACATCCAGAATGACCCTCATTGATAGGATCAGGTCGGTTCACAGGTCACGCAAGAATGTGCGAAATTTGGTATCACTGAACAGCTTCTAAAAATCAAAGAAGACAATGAATGAGACGCAAGACACTCTTTTCTCAAAAGAACTATTTAGTCATAGAGATTGTGCTCAAGAACGTCCAAAAAGATCGAAATGATTCTGAGCGATGACTCGTCCCGAATACGCTGGAAAAGGGGGCAAAATGCGCCTTTTAGGACCCCAGGGCCTACAGGTGATTTTAAGCATCAAGTTTGAAACAGATTTCTCCGTGCTAATTTACGATCTACTTTTTACATAGTATCAACCGTAAAGACAAGATTTTGAAAATGCTTTGCTGATAATCCTAGCGACGGTATTCGGAAAGATCTTCGAAATAAACCATATCCCATTTTTGGGAATTTGGGTGACTACCCGATGCAAGCTGGGATAGAGAGTGGCGTTCCTTGTCGAGGAGCCAAAAGTTAATTTCTCATCCTCTCATCACTAAAGCATTGATCAAAAATTGCTATAGAACAATTATTACATTTTTAGAAAGATACATTCCACTTTCATCATCCAGAGGACGGGAATCCTTCATCTCTGGAAATATCAAGATATTTTGTACAAAAATAATCAAGACTGCCCAAGGACGAAGATCCGTAATGCATTAGCCTCCATAAAAGGGGTCTCAAAGCCACAAGTAACTAAAAAAGTATACTTGGAAATGCCGCTCGCTGACCGTTCCACTGCATGTAGACGTATAATCACGTTGTGTAATAACTCGGACCGAGCCTAATCTTCTGCACGACTCGCGTGCGCCTCATTCGCCGACAAGTGCAAAAACAGAGTAGAGATGCACCATACAGAAGATCCCCAGAGTCAAGCATCCGCCGAGAATTCAGTCGAAATTTCATTTGATGTGATACATATGGTGAGAGACGACGACGAAACGGCATAAGCAGACAAAGAGCTCCGAACGTACGATCAGGGCCCATACACGAATGTAGATGAGGAGCAGGAGCCGAGACGATGGCCGGATCTCATAGTCTGGACGATGCATTTTTTAACCCTGAATGCGCTTGCATGTGTGTTTGAAACGACGATGCGAGACGGGACCGAGTTCGACGGCCGAGACAAGGTCGACCCGCTCACCGCGACTCGAGCGCAGCGTGATGCAAGCGTTTACTATATTATGCCCCTCTCGAATGCAATTCCTGACCACTATAAAGGCTTGCGCTATGTCATAATTTGTTTTTTACTGCAATGTAAAACTTCTATATGAGCAGTTTACGTTGGAGAAGTGTATTGACAAAGATGAAAATTGAATGAACGAGATTGAACACGGCTAGAATCTCGTGCTTATTGAAACTTGGGGGACTTTGGATTCTTCAATCGTTTTTAGGAAATGACTGGAAACTATTGATCAGATGCTTCCAACTCCTTTTAATGCATGTGTCCAGTGTCAGAAGATTGATTTATCTTACAACTTCTTTGCAAATGCGCAATGAATGAATGAATGAATGAATGAGTGAAGGTTCCAAACTTTATTTTGAAATTACCCAAAACTATTGGGATGTGACATCCATGTTGAATTCTGGGGGCATGCAGTAGTTCTCAACTCGCCGTAGATGGCGCTGTCTATGCGTCCGTCATGTTTGACCTTGATGTCACATCCCAATTAGACAAAAACGCACTGTCGGGTCATCAAGTGAATGCAAGAACTGAACAAAATGAGTTCGAGATCATTACACCAATCTGAAAATGATTCTTCATCATTCGTCTGATCATAACAAGGAAAAGGTTATTCATCCAAATCATTTTTTAGAATATTCTCCTTTCAGCATTGAATGACGATATCAAAAATTCCATATTCTTATTGATGGGTGAGCGTTCTCAAGTTATTGACTATGCCATCAGCTTCTTCCATGATCTTTCGGATTGAAAAATGATAAACATAAGAATAAAAATAATTTGTCATAAGCTTCAGCTTGAGAATGCTTGAGCGATAGTCTCTGCGGTTTTTTTAAATCATTTTTGGCTCTATAGAATGAGACTGTTCTCAGAATTTTAGATAAAATCGACTTCCACGGCCTAGCAATCTCCGTGCGAAGTAAATGTGCCCAACTTAACATCAACTGGGTCGATCTTGAAATGCGGAGGTACTTCGGAATACCTTTGAAAAAATGAGTTCTGGGGCCACACTATGGATCACAAAACGATAATGATTTTGATTTATTATTTAGCTTCACTATTTAGTAGCTATCAACAGTCATCATACAGAATCGAATTACCGATCATTAGCCCAATATAATTTCAACATCTCCCCAAGTTTATCTACCATACGGATGCAGAAAATAGTTGAGCTGCTGTACAAATTACAAGAAATCGCAGCACGTTTTCTGTAACGTGCAGCGTGCTAAAACGCGTAAACGTAACCATCGGTCCAAAGCGATGCTACACAAGCGTATAGCACCCCTCTCTTTTACGCTCTTGGGTGCAAGCTCGTTTTTAGAGCTCATGAATGGAACAGGCGCGTGACCCACAATGAAAATCTTAGCAGTAGTAGTGCGCAGCTGCTTAGGTGTATAAGTATAGATAATGTACAAGCTCGAGAGCTAACCGTCACGTGCAATAGTCAATACTTGCTGGAAACTCTTACGTAGCAATTCACGCGACGAGACCTTATATTCAAGCTCGTGGCTTACTCTAATACACTGCAACCGATGGTGTTATTATGCAGCGAAGATTTGCAACCCTCATCTCTCATCATCTTATGCCTACTGTGCCAACGGCGGTGGCTCATCATTGTGACCACGAGATTGACGCATCTCCGGCATTGCAACGTGGTTGGGTTATGAAAACGGACACTCAAAGACACGAATTATATTAGCGATTGATAAGCCCCGTGATTTGTTAGAATTTTGTACTGTTCGAGAGTAATCATCTTCCATCAGAATTGAAACTATTCTCCTTGGAATTTGTAATCCCTCACAAAAACTAGCCGAAAATCGTAAGTTATATAGTGATGTGCAGGTTCGATTATGTTTTTCAGTCTATGGTTCACATTCGCAAAAAATTTTGCCGTGTTTGGTGTTTAAAAATAAGCACTGTTCCGTTGATCATTATTGTAATGGAACTATCTCAGAATTTTTGGGGAAAAATTCATTTGAAATCTAGAGGCGAAAAAATACTATTCAGAAGACTGCAACAGGCATTAAGTGAAAGATTTGCAAGGCATCTTCAAGAGCGTCTCTTTTGCGCTGCGTGCCTGCGAATATCTTAAAGCTCATCTCAGGGCTCTTACTAGAGCAGGGAAAGACCTGTGATGTCCGCAGTCTACACCAGAGCTTTTGATCTCAAACTACCACGCGAAATGTACCAATAGCCGTCGAAGGATGATCCTAAGAGTTCGAAAAAATGTTCTCCATAGGACATGGGAATGATATCATTTCTAAACTTGGAGGCTCAAGAACATGGGCAGATTTCATTAGGGCATAGAAAAATTTTGTGCGTGGGTTCAGAAGATGTTTTCTCTTCAAGTGCGGGGTCGGCTCACTTTTTAAATACACGTGAAATTTTCCTGGATGTCAAGTTCAAAAAGAATTTGTATGAACAAATCAATTTTCACACGGTAATGTATCAAAAATAAAAAAATTTGGGAAAAACCATTCAGCAATGCGAGATTTGGAGGAAACTATCGGTAAAAGTCTCTGTATGCAGAGAGGACTATTAAAAAATCAGCAATTTGGAACTGGAACTATGTAGAATTTCCTAGCCTTGAATGGAACCTTACGAACACACGAGACTTTGGAAGAATCATACAGTTATCCTTCAAGAGAATCAGTTATCAGCATTTTTCCAGTAATGTACTTGTTAGAGGGAACTATCCAAACATCCTTGGTAGAGAGGCACAAATTTTGATCAGAAGAGACCGCACAAAAAAATGGAGATTCTAATCTCTCTATCCTTGGGGTATCCCTGCCAGCTCTTCCGTTCTTGGACGAAATCACCCCTTGGATGCGTCCACTGAATATGAAAGTTGTTGGAGGGTACTTTTTGTTTCTCATATTTTCAAGAAATTCCCCACAGCTCTTGAATTTCTACAAATTATCTTTTATTGAGAATAGATCGATAGTTTTCAACTACTATTCCTCTGGGTTGATTCTCTTAGGTTTCAAATTTTTTTTCATAGGCTCTTCTCATCAAATAATTTTAAATAATTCTTTGAAAAATCTCAGACTAATGAATGACCTTTCCTAACTCTCAGATTGAGTCGTTTTTTTCAAACCAATTACTTTGGAAAATCGTAACAGTTCTGATACTTTTGGACAGTACCGTTTACTGAATTTCTTATAGGATAGTTTCTCTTGATGGGTCTTTTTTGCTCTCAGCCTTCAATTTCTACTAAAAACCATATAACCCCTAGGAAGATCAATTACCAAGTATGATAAAATAATTCATCAAATTGATTGATTTGTCATCATACCGTGAATGAACGACGTACATACCATGGCGTGTCGATTTAAATTCGCAGCACCATTAGTGTCAAAACCGATCCAACTCGTTCGATTGAACTTGAAAGGCTCAAGTATAAAATGAATCCTTTTACTCGCTCCTTTACAGACATTAAGTATCTAGGTATTGGCTAATACGATAGCGTTGAGCTAGCACCTAATCGTTCGAGTTAATCAAAATACCTACGTTGTCTGTGCATACATGCAAGCAGCCAGGCAAGCAAACTGAAACAGTTTAGATATATCGCAACAGTTTGGCGTTCGCCCTGGAATCGCGCAATATTCTCTTTGCCCAACATCTATAGATCGGTTGCAGTATAAATACGCGCTATAGAATGTTCTTGGAGGCTGCATACGGTGTATATTATGGCTTCGATACATACCCAACTGTTTATAGTAAGAGACCGAGATAGAGTGATGAAAAATTCGCGCAGCGGCACAGACACGCGAGTATAACGGCGGTGGTGTCTGCAATATAGTATAGTAGTGATAGTGGCATTCGCCTACTTCTCTATGCGCCGCGCCGTTACGTAACGAGCGTGTTTGCCACCGTCGTCGTCGTTGCTCGCGTAATGTAACCGCAACGTGCTGCCGACACTACGCGGCCTCGACTATTAGATATGCCCCGTGTCTCTCTTTCTTACTCACGGAGACTTCTCTCTGTCTTTTCCTCGTCAGATGCCAAAGCTCCGCTCGTCACGTGGATGCAGTTTTGATATAATGATTATCTTAATGCTCAATCAGGAATGGAATTGATGGAGATGTTGGGTTGAAATTGTGACGGTGACTGCACGATTTTGACATGAAAAGGTAGGTTTTTGAAAAAACTTTTAAGAGGCCTGTATCTTTGATTTCGTCCAAATTTGAGCCCAGATAACATGCGAATTGGTGTCTGGGCTGGATTTCATTGAGACTAGTTTGGAAAGTCTATGGAACTAATTTTTTTTCTCATGTGTAATTTTTCGCCAGTCATCAAGATTCGGGAAAAATAGTCTTATTGGTGAACTAGATAACATTCTCAAAGATTGACTCTTCAGTCAAACTAAATAACCATCTCATATCTAACAATGAAGAAATTGTCATGAGTTTTCATAATCTTGTCACGACATGCTGACATTTGTTGATGAAGATATTATAGCTGCACTGTCTAAGTTCGGTTTAGGATCCCTAGAAAAGAATTGATAATAATAATGTTCAGTTGACACATATAATCGAAAAAATTTGAGTTTGCATCCAAAGTACTTTTTCAATCTCTGGAAGTCTGGAAAAAATTTGTGAGAATAATGATCAAAACCAGATGTCTGACCATATCGTGTCTGTTTCTACTTGAACCAAAAATTTTCTTCGGATAAGTCCACAAGTTGCATTTGCATTCTTGCAGCTCTTGACCTATGCACATGATGTTGATAACTCGATGACAAAGACTCATATTGCACATAATTATACCGATTCAGAATCTGATTGCGTGAAAAACAGTCACAATTTACGACTTGTAGAGTAGACAACCGGAAAATATGCAAATATTTTCTGCGCAAGGGTTTTCAGAGATTGCACTGTATTGGGAACAACCAGTTTGCAATAGACGCACGAGCGCAGATGTACAGGAGCTGCATACATGTGCTTAGTCGTTGCAGCACGTGAACGAGAGAAACGTGAACATTACACAACCGTGGCATTATTTGCGCCACTTAGGCGCTTCGTTCGATGCTCCTCGCGTGGGACTTGCATCTCTTACCATGTCACGAGCTTTGTCGTCGTCGTAGATACGATTTTCTTATTCATTAGCCTCCTTGTGATTGTGAGTCTAAACGTGATCTAATCAAAGCAACTGGAGATTCTATAGTTTCTTGGTTATCGAGTACGGGGACTAGTTTGCCAACTTGGACTTTGAAATAAGTCAGCTTAGGTGATGTGGTAGATGCAAGTCGATTTAAGTATTCGAGATCAGGATCCATGATTGAATCTTGATGGGAACAGATGTTTTCGATGTAAAATCGTCCAGGCACCAATATCCGAATAAATTTTTGTTTCCCCCGAGTACAAGATAAGATATAGGCAGCATATTTCTTCAACTGCCGGAATTCAAAAAAACCTACCTGTTTCCTTCGCTGTTGTTGCGGATCGTATTAGTGGTTAAATTTCTATTGAATCATCCAAGCATGCAAACCATGCATCCCACATAGTGCATTACATATAAGGGCGGGCCGAAAAATGGGAATCCTCAAAAATGGTTATGTCTGGGGTCTCAGTTTTTGTTCTTTTGCTCGTGGACGAAAAAAACAGTTTCTTGGGATTCTTAAGAATGGTAAGTCTCGGCGAAAGTCTTGAAGTTATTTAGGAAATAGAGTTCCAACGTCATTTTTACGCTATTTCTATGAACAAAGTTGCAGCTTCAGAGCCTACGTGGTGGCGCCAAACAGTGATCAAACAATGTTTCCTTACGCACTCGTGCCCGTAGAAACTGTGAACGAGGTCCGTTTGGACCTCAGTAAAGTCTTTGTAATTTGCAAGATACCGATCGGACAGGGAAAGCGGCTATTTTTCGGACAAGGCCAAATTTCTGTGGAATTGATAACTTCCCTCGAGGTTGAGTTCAATCGACCAATAATTATCACATACTATGATTTCTTACGTGATTTGACCTGCTGAAAACGATCCCGGTGGTTCCAGGAAGCAAGGATGATTCAAAATTCAGCTAACAGCAGATGATGACGGAGGTGTCGAGACCGATGCATAAGAGTGAGCAGCTCCATACATGAGCAATTTAGTTTTTATATCCCGGGTGCCCGGTTTTCACTTCCAACCCCTCTTGGCCCCATGGCGTGGGGCAGGTATACGCCCTGCTAGCGCGTCGGTTAGGTCGATGAACATGACTGAGTCACGAATGGCTAAGGAATGGCACGCCCCTCCTTCCCGACAATCAAATCTCGGGTTCGACCACCAGCACAAGGCCGAACCCACCCCTCAGTGGGGGTTTGGGGCTTTTCTAGGCTTCCTTGGAGCCCAGGGAGCCCCTCCGGGTTGCTGGATTAGTCGTCTAGGCTCGGATTATGACCATCTACGGGCGGCCTCAATACGAGCCCATAGACTCGCCAGTTTCCGTGTGCCAGATGGAGATGTGCGGTTTCCACGCTGCGGCGGACGCTGACTGGGTCCGGAAGTTCGTCAGACTCTAGGGCTAAGACACCGAGGTGTCTCAACCTCTCTTGTGAATCTCGCGAGAGACCAAGGCACGCCGAGCACCAGTCTCGGGACCAGGCTCCTCCCTACCAAATTAGGGCCTAAGCCCAGGTACGGTGTCCCGGCAACTCGGGTCGGAGGACCGCCACACCCCGGGACTTGGAGTCGCCTTTGCGGTTAGCTCCATACATAAGAGAAGACGGAAATCGCCAGCGTATATTTGCTCATAGCTGAATTTCACGCATCCCAGCGCCCTGACACCACCGGGATATTTCCCAGCAGGTGAAATCACCTTAGAAATTAGAATCTGTGATGATTTTTGGTCGATTGAACTCCGACGGAAGTTATCAGTTTCACAGGAATTTGCCAGTTCCCGAGAAATTGGCACTTTTCCTCTTTGATCAATATCTTGCAAATTACAAAGACCCTACTGAGGCCCAAATGGACCTCGTTTACAGTGTCTACGGGCACAAACGCGTAAGAAAAGATTGTTCGATCACTGTTTGGCGTGGGCTCTGCACGCTGCAACTTTGTTTAAAAATAGCGTAAAAATGATCATTTACTCTATTCCTTGAGAAATCTCAAGACTTTTGCCGCAACGTACCTTTTTAAGAATCCCGAAATTTTTTTTTCATCTACGTGCAAAATGGCAAAAACTGCGACCCCAGGCGCAACAATTTTCAAAATTTCCATTTTTCGGACCACCACATTCCATATCCTTCACAATTTTCTCCGATTATAGATGGAACTGATTTCTCTCGTCATTCATTATCGGAATTCCATATGTATGCGCAAGGTGAGAATATTTACACTATTTTGATGAAAATTTTTTGATTTTATTGGTGATTGATAAACGGATTCGTTATGCCTTGGTCACAAGGACCGTATGGCAATGAGATTCTTACAAATATATATAAAATTCTTATATGCTATAAGTAACATAGGTACAAAATTATTCAACTGAACATCATAAATACTATATCATAACGAGTAACTTTGACATTCACGCTCACTGGTGCAGTTTACGATTAATATATGGCACATCTGGACGGGCAATTCTTCAGCAACGCAGATCAAATATGTCAACAATAATTATAATAGCACTCACATACCGGTTTCTTCCTTTTCATACAGATATTCGAAAGCAGCAGATTCAAAAGATTCAAGAGGGACTTTTAGACGAATATCAACGGGGATAGATTCCCACAATTTCGTTGCCTGGCCAGAGAAGGCGTTCTCATATGCCACAGTACGCGTCAAAGGAGTATGGATCCGCGTCGAGTTAATCCTCTTTGATCGTCGAATTTCGCCGTCCAAGGGTTTGAACAAATCATTCAGATACTGCGGGGTAGCAGTAGTGAAGGTTTCGTAAGCTTGTACACATAAAAAGTACTCTCGACAACGCGATAGCGACAGCCAATGCAAATTCTCATAATAAGGTTTCAGAGCTGCGTCGCGACGGCATCGGAATATGAAGCGAACGCAAGTGTTGAGGAGACATTGCAGCTTTTTCACGAGATAACCTGACAAATCGTAGTACACTAAAGTCGCATAATCAAAATGAGGCATGATGAGTGAGCTGACAAGCAATTTTTTCACTGCAGTTGATAGGAAGTGGCCACGATATCGCAACTTATGCAAAACCCCATGCACTTGAGAGCGAATGCTGGATACATGAACATTCCACGAAAGATCTTTTGAGAAAATTACGCCCAGCTTCTTCACTGATTCTTGCAATGGTATGATATGACCATCGACGATAATAGGCTGAAGGGCATGCACATCAAGCCTCATATGGCACTGAACTGATCCACTCGAAATTGCTTGCGTCTTGGGAATACTTAACCGGAGTTTGAACTCTTCCAACCACTGGACAATCCTAGGCGAGTCTTCATTCAATTTGTCAATCATCTCTGGTAATCCTGAGGGTTTACCTTGAATATAAATTTGAGCATCATCGGCGAAGAGCATACACTTACAATGTTTCAAGATCCGAGTGATCGGATCGATGAGTATCAAAAAAATGATTGGCCCCGGATTTGAGCCCTGAGGAAAACCCGAGGTGCAAGGCTCAAACTCACATGGGATGGCATCTTCATCGATGACAGATTGATATCTGGAGCTTAGGTATGAGTGGAACCATGTGATTACCTCGTCAGAAAAATTTATCTCCTTCATCCTTCGTAGTAGAAGTTCATGATTGACACTGCAAAATGCGTATTTGAAATCAAAGAGAACCTGAAGCGTAACTAAGCCATTTTCAATGCCTAAACGGATATCTTCAGAGATTTTTAGTAGGGCAGTCTGCGTGCTGAAATTGGCACGGAATCTCGACTGAAGAGGGGATAAAATCTTATTCTGCTCAAGATGTTCCACCAATTGGCTAGTTATGATAGTATCAAAGACTTTAGCAAAATGTGGTAAATTCGAAATGGGTCTCGTGTCCGACAATGATTCAGGCTTAGAGTTCTTACTAAGTGGTATGACAAGTGACTTCTTCCAAAGCGGTGAGGGTAAATGTGAATCAAATGCTTGAATTGAATTTTGCCATCTATAAAAATTTTGCTGACATTGATGACATGAATTGTTATTAGATGTTTCTGGTTTTCAGTTACGTACCCCCAAAGGCACCAGATAATCTGAGTACCGCAACTTGAAGAATTTTGATGGGAATTCGAATACATGGAATTAGATAAGATACGAAAAGTTTTGGACTATAATGTTGGTGTACTTCGCCTTTTATTTGATGAATAGGTTAAATCAGTCACACAATGATGGGTTAGTTATCTCAAATCTCAAACCAGTATTCATATCTTTGGATGAAAATATTTGACGACCTTCTATCCAGCAATTGTGAAAGCTGTTCCTGTACTGTAGTATCTTACTTCGTGGAAATTTTTTCATCTTAGTTTATATGATCAATCATATTTATTGAATACTTTTTATTTCTTTCTTCCCTGCCCGATGAGCGGAAAAGGCAGGAATACGATTCCACATAGTCGTAATTAATTTGTACATCTCATCCATGGTTATACACTCAAAGAGAGTAATGAACTCATGTTGCACGAGCAGATGGATAAGTATACGCATAAGGACTGAGTCTATTTTAAGAAAAGACTCATACCCAAGGGCCAACGTACGAATGGTAATATTCGCAACCAGGTATTTATTTTTGAATCAAGGTTGTCGGGCTTTCACCTCCACGCCACCACTGCAACTCGTAGCATGTACATCGACTTCATGCATTGTATTGTATGTGTAACCCCTTGATACTATCAATTAGGCTATTAACCGGAGCATGATTGATTTCTTGTGTATTTTTTCTTAATCGCTGACGTAGTGCGATGTATTAATCGGTAATTGCATTTCATTTAGGTATACAGTGCGATTGAGAAACTGAAGCCGATAGCTGATAAGAAGTTGTGCTTGGAAAATATTCAACAGGGGATTTTTAAACATTGAGCTGTGTAATTGATTCCAATCGACGAGTAAATATTCATTTTCCGTGAGAATGAAGTTGAACCTACATGTTTTGCTAGGGAATACAGAGATAAAAATGACAAACCGTAGCCTGTATAGATTTCAATGAGTATGTTGTAATTATTACATAGATGATAAACGGTAATCACAGTGTGATATTGAGGTTGAAAAGGTCAGAAATTGATAGTTACGGTGTTGCGTTCATGAATTATGCAAATCAATAACCAAGTATATGAGAGTGAGAATATTTTTCCATAGTTTAATCACGTTTGAATTACTATAATCATGGAGTTAATTTACCGTAGCTCTCACCTGCTCCTCGAAATGCAATTGGACCTAAGAATTTTGATATTCGATATAATTTGTGAATTTTCTTCAGTCTCGAATGTCTGATCCTACGCAAGTGCTACACATACGTTACTCATTTCTTAAGCCCTGAAATCTACCCACGCGCTGCATCGGCATTGCACGTGTCACAAAAAGCATACGGTACTCAGAGGGAGATTTTTCGTGGAAAAAATTGAAAAAACGTCTCGCTGATTTATGCGCACGTGTTCATATGGATGTAGGAGCGTGTGCATTATCAAATGTATCTTTATTTATCTAGATAAGCGTTGTATGTGTTCACCACGAGCTGATCGTGATGAAAAATATTCATTCTCCGTATTCCAAATGTGTTGGCATGTGGGAAAGCATGAAATCAAGATTGACCTGTTGTTGATCCGCCCTTGATCTTGAAGTAAGCTGAAGATAATTTTGAATTTCGAGGATTATTCGTACCTTGTAGAAAAGTAAGACTGGTGACGATTCTTTACGTGTAAGCTATCTCATCCATTTTTGGATTTTTAGCCAAGATGGATATTGTGTTGTTTTTAACATGATTTGTAAAATGCTCCAGGTATATTTTCGGTCGAAGTAAATGTGATTGAATGGCATACAGTTGTCTGCTCCAAGGAGGTAGTCTAATGCATTCATGATATACCATCTTGTCATTTTTACAATAACTTGCTGTTCTTCAGACGTTGATGAGAAATACACAATAACTCAGTTGGATGTAATCACTCAATTTCCTTGGAAAAACAAATCTGCATACGTCAAGTTTTACCACCAAAATCAACACACACTCCTCAATAATTTGAACTGTGCCACCAATGACGGACAAGAACCGTTCGAGATTTCTTGATTAACTCGTACCATAACTTATGAATGCTAGTAGGACATTATAGAGAGTGAGCGGAATTTATAATTCACAATCCCAATAGATACCATTGCATTTTGCAGCGAAATTTCTTGAAAGATTAGGTTAAGCTGACTAGTCTCATGGCAATGTTAGTCTGCTCGGTCTGAATGGTAGCTTGTATTTGTGTTGAAAAATCTAGTAAGAGCAAGATTGTAATGTGGTAAAATAGTCTATAACGAAAAGACCTAGACATACTTGCTCATCAGGTACATAATGCAAATTCTGTAACATTTCGTAATGGTAGATTAGCTGACTACTGTGAGTAATGGCGTGACTAGACCTGTAATTACGTAATTCTTCTATCAATGCCAGTGAATACACGCATTACACGCATGCCTGACGTAACAATGTCGAGCGTTTTACTATTTTCATGATTATATTTGTTTCATCAATAGACAATGATTGTTCGATCTTCATTTCATCGTGTTTCATTGAAGTAATAACCTCGATATTTCGTGAGTCGAATAGATCAACTTCTTCTAAACACCACGAGTTTCTACATTTTTGTTTGTTAATCAGATCTTTGTAAACCCCTTCCATTTCGCGTAAGCATCCAGTGCATGATTTATGAATTATGGGTCTTTGATTATCAGCGAACTCGTTTTGTTTGTGACTTCTCCCTAAAATCTGATCAGAACTTCATTCCAAGCTAATTGAAACTCGCAAATGAATTTGAGCTCGTCCTTCGTATTGGGACAAAAACTGGTATAGCACTTTAACAATTCCATACTGATGGTTCGACTCGGGGGTGACCGAAGCTCGTAAAATTTAAATTGTATTCGATCGACATCCAAATACACCTCTTTGACAAATTTGATCCAAGTCTGATAGGTAAATATCCTACCGAGGGTACTCTTTTTACACCTTCAATGCAGCATTCCCTGGAACAGCATGTAAGTTACAATAAGTTCCATTCGGGTAAAAATTCATCCAAAGATCTAAAACTTGAAAAAAAGAATAAAGGTTTTGTCATCAATTCATTCAGGAATCTCTGCGTATTTTAAATCGCTAACCTTAAACGGAATTACAGGGTACACAACTTTTCTGTGGGTGTTCTCGAGTTTCAGTCTAACCTCTCATCCGAAGAAAATAAGACCATTTTTAGCATACAATTTTACATCGGATTGATATGCTTTGGAGATTTTCTCATTTCCGAGAAACCTGGAGATATTTGAATGAATTCGGTGTCGGGTCACAATTTCTTTGTCTCAAAAAATGGTGAAATGAATAGACCAACGATGTATATGAGCAGTTCCTCATGAAATAAATGGTAGATAAAACATGGCGTTCCGGATCGTCTGCGCATGATTTTCTACTGATTCTATACCTCAAAATCCGACAAACAACCGGTCGCTAGGACCCGCAAAAATTTTTTATGCAGCTGTTGAGTAAATTGATTCAACTTTTGTTTCTCTTACCATCAAAAAACTGCTGACTTTTCCTCACTAAAACAGCTCTAGCTCAAAAACAAAGAGAGATATCAACACGCAATTGAACGCATTTGAAAGCTGAGACAAAAATCTATCGAAATATGCTTTACAATATTTTTTTGGAAGTAGTTGGCCTTATATATGGGAAATTTCGTGAAAATCACTGATCAATTTGTTTCTCAAAGAAAATATCACAAAAAAATTTCGAAAACACGATTTTGACGTGAAATATAATGCTATTCGCAAAAAATATGTCTTGAAGAGTGTTTTGGCATCCTAAGTGAGTTTTAAGCAATTTTTTGCTATTCGGTTTTTCGACCAATCAGAGCGCGTCGATTTTCTGCGCATGCACGTGATTTCCCGGAATTGAGACCCCGCATAATCAATAGCCCGTGGAACCCCCTTCAAAATGACTACTGGTAAGGTTTATTTTGATGCTGTAGAACCGGAGTTCTGAGCTCAAGAAGAGAACAAAACTATTGAGTGTCCCGAGTCCCACTTACCTGTACCCAATGGTCGGATCCACAGTTCCGAAATTCTCGAGAAAAATGCCGACACGAGTCCCGCAATCTTCTCCGGCTTGCGTGTTCCCTTGGAAACGTTATACTTTCAGTGTACGTGCATCAAAATGAACTTTACCAGGAGTCATTTTAAAGGAAATTCTACGGGCTACCAATTTTGCAGAGTCTCAATTCTGTAGGATTACACGCATGCGCAGAAAACCGACGCACTCTGATTGGTTGAGAAATCGAATTGGAAAAAAATTGCTTCAAACTCACTTGGGACCTCAAAACACTCTTCCAAACATTTAAGAGCATCAAACTCTACGTGATAAAAGTGCTCTTGAACTTTTTTCGTGGTATTGTTTTCGAGAAATGAATTGATTAGTGATTTTCCCGGAATTCCCTATATACAAGCCCAATATCTTCCAAAAAAATACTGCAGAGCATATTTTAATAGGTTCATGTCTCATCTTCCAAATGCATTGGATTGCGTGTTGATATCTCTCTTCGTTTTTGAACTAGAGCTGTTTTAAAGCAAAACAGTCAGCACTTTTTTGACCGTTAGAAAAACAATAAAGTTGAATCAATTTGCTCACCAGCTGCGTAAAAAAATTTTCTGGGGTTCTAGTGACCGGTTGTCCGACATATTTTGAGGTATAAAATCAGTGGAAAATCATGCAAAGACGATCCGGAACACCATGCTTTATCGACCATATATTTCACGTGGAACTGCTTATATGAGAAATCACACCCTTGATGTCGGATAAATTGTGGTGTGTATCTTACGGAGGGTTGATGGGCTAAAACGGCAGTTATCAAAATCTCTGAGTTTCACGAGATGAATTTGATTGTGTTCAACATACGCGACTCTTGTGATATTCGTTTGTTTTTCATTCCAAACTCTCAGAATCCTGAAGAAATCGAAGATGTATATTTTGGGAGTGGAGTTTGAGTCGAATACGATCCGTTTCTTGATGTTACATTGTCTGCAAATTCAGGGATAATTCAAATCAGGGATTTCTATCCATCTACGGCCTAGTATGGCTTCCGAATGGTTCCAATAGTTTTCAAAAAATACATCTCCCGTATTCAAAATTCAATGACAAAAAACGTTCTCTGCCCTGGTTTGGTTCTGAATACTTAAACAGACGAAAATTTAACATCATTACTTACTCATTAACACGTTCGCTGCGACGGGTCCACGGTCGTATAAACAGGTCTGGAAACTCCATTATAAAATGTGGTCCTCTTATTGAAGCCACTTGCGCTGCCTATTTCCACCACCACGACTGTGGCGCTGCAGTCGAGTAGTGAATTGTTTACATCGAAATGTAAACAAAACTTTTTGACATGAAAATCTAGATCGTTTCATTCTTTCACAAAACGGCGTTTGAATCATGAAAAGCTTAGAATTAAGAAAGTTTTCATCATGTACATACTTGTGAAATTTTACTGCAACTGCCATTAAATGCCAGATCATCAGCATAATGAATTTATAATATGTGTCAGCCACGCACTATCCAATTTGTGCAGCTTTTCTCGAGACTTTTCTGGCAGCTGGGACGCCCTTTATAGATTCTGGACATGACCGCATTTTTGGTAAAGAAAATCAATGCACAAAGCACTTCGTCTCCACGCGGGTAGAGGAAACTTTCGAGTCCGGATAAGTGAACCATGTTTGCAATGACAGTTTCCAGACCTGTTTGTACGACCGTGGACGGGTCCCACGGGTGGGACCCGCGCGTCCTTTTTTGTGTGCGACGGGTCCCACGGGTGGGACCCGTTTTTGTTCGGCTTCTAGTGGGCACCAAATAACGTAGACACATCCAATGGCTTCTGTAGCGGTTTTTACTCACTATATACGATGCCAAGAACATGTGTACAGGCCAGTTTAGGGATCGGACTTGATTTGTTCGAGCTACGCCATAAAAACTCAATTTTCGTGGGAACGGCGATGAATAACACAAAAATACCAAGTAAATTGTGAATATATCAAGTCCGTTTGAATATTTCACAACATATCCTAGCTTATTCGAAAGCTTACGCCAAAAGCTACAAAATGAGCCCAAATACAAGTAATTTGAGCGACATGGAGCCGAGTAATCAGAAATTTAGTCGCGAAATAACCATGAGGCAAACCGATTAAGGCGATGCGGTCACCATGCAAGCTAAAAATCATTCCCAACTATCTCCGATTCTATTGCGATTCGGTCTAAACGACGAGGGCACAAATATTTGTCATCATCTAACTTAGATTCGTCTGCTCTTCGTTAAGCCCAAATTGCAATACAATCGGATAAAGATGGGAATGAAAATGTGCGTATATGATAGGTTAGGAGGTTCCCGCGGCCTAGTTATTCCCACTTTTCTCCGATTCTCTTATGATTTGGGCTAAGCGACGGATTGAGGAATACAAGTTGGACAATAAAAAGTATCCGACAACTCGTCTCACACTTTGAATCATCAAACTTTCAATGTAAGGTGTATTTTCAAGGTCCATGGTCACGGTGCACGGTGACCGCATCGCCTTAAATGGTTGATATGGCAACTGCACTTTTTCTCTCCTCAATCTGTTCCATCTCTCCGTGTCCGAGGAACTTTTTGTATTCAGAAAAATTGAAGAGTATTTCGAATGAGAAGATGTGTTTCGCGGATTCACGTGGATAGAAAATCATTGTCGCAATCCGCGGTTCTTACTAGGCAAAAGCTTCCAACTTAGGCCATGCTCGCGAATTACCCGAACGGTACCGAGAAATCGACGAATACTCCCGAAAAGCGAAAGATTACACCCTAGGATCACTAACTTTGGTAGTTCGATCATTCACTTCATCCCCCATTGCACGATAGAAATTTTCGCGAGTCCCACCGGTGGGACCCGTCGCACTGAAAAGAGTCGGACTTAATTGTGTGCGACGGGTCCCACCGGTGGGACCCGCGAAAGTTCTTAGAAATCTTGTATATAACATACTAAATTAATCACAAATCAAAAGGTTTGACTATGATAGATGCAAAATCACGCGTTTGTACTCTCTCGCACTCTGGGACGGAATGTCGGTTTTCACCGTCGCAGCGAACGTGTTAAAGTAATTTCAGAACTTCACTGTAAGAAGAAATTCAGAAATTCTCAAAGTCAGTAAAAAATCGTACTGAATCACAACAAACCCCTAACCTTGTAATGTTAATATTGAGACAATGAGATTGATTTTGAGGATTTCTTTTAACAGTGTTTTACTACACTACTCGTCTCCTATACAACAACAGCTGAGCATCATGTCCATCCGAGAGCCTCATCGCGGTAAGATATGCATAATCTTGGTGGTATTCGCAAGTATATGGGATCGCGAAGCCTATAACGGAATTAGAATGGGCACAAGAGCGAGGTACCACCTCGCCGTTTCGGGCCAAAAGTACCGTATATGATTAAAAGGAGGCTGATGCCGCCTCTCTTTTTCTCTTGGATCAACGCGTGGGCAATCGATCCAGGCAATCGACGACGACGCCAAAGACTGCGATGAATCGGACCAGGTCTCTCGCCACTTGGTACATCAGAGCAATACCTAATTCACCTATATCGGTAACGGCTCTTGAATCGTAAGTATATATAATACCGCCGTTACATTGTGTAACCGTTAAACGCTTGGGTACATGTAATACGCGGTATACATTGAATTGCGCTATCTGCTCTACTCTGGAGCACGAATTGGATGTACATATCGCTTAGCTCGGATTCGCATAGGCACAAATAGCCAGTTACCGATATATACTTGGTGGAACGTTACACGGTCACGAGGTTCTATATATAATGTTGAGTGCCGATTTACCCAGGAGATATGTGGATGATAGCTAAGAGAATTTGCTCTCTATTTGTCTGAGGAGGAGATACGAGGATGGCTTTCCAACTTTTGATCTGGATAAGTGTCAGTGTGGGTTAGCGTTGGATTTTTATGGACGATCTGATGGTGGGCAATCGGTTAGCTTGCAAAAATTTGCAATTTCATCGTGGTTGATGTGATTGATGTATTGGTTCGAGTCTCAATATCATGTCTTTGACATCGAAATGTGAACAGACATTGACGGTTTTGAGTAAACCATCGATGATGGTGCGTACAAAAATTAAAAATGATTCCAGCCTTCGAGATAGTGCTTGGATACTTGTAATTTTATTGTCTTCAGCGATCAATGATCTTGTGCTCATCAAGGTTACAAATCTGAGGAACTTACGGTGAAGGGAAGATCGTGGTCAGCCGCCATATTGAATGTAAGCTCTGATTCTATTCGGAGTATGCGTCAACTTTGACTCAATCAAATTACTTGAAATTCGATATGTATTTATAAAATCCATGTCTAAAGCATGCTACGAAGCCAAACGTGTAATTTCCAAAAAAAAGTATCCAGAAGGAGTAAACTCAGACGTCGTCTGCTCATGAACGTCAACATACGATGTCTCGAGTATACCTCGTCTGGATACTTAATCTTGAGTTATGGGCCCGTTTGGCTTCGTAGCACTCTTCAGATATGCATTCTATAGAAGCATGTGAGATTTTTCGAGTCATTTGGTTGAGGAAACTTTGACATATCCTCCGAATGGATTCAGGGCTATTGGAAAAAAAACATTGTCCTGAGAAATTTTGTAGAACCAAATGAGACTAGATTAAATTATGAAGATGTGATTTTATCGGTCTTTGCGAGTTAAAGTCAGCAAAGACCGATAAAATCACATCTTCATAATTTGAAATTCCCGCGAGTGATAAATACGATATCCGATCATATCGATCGAGTGTCAAAATTAATTAGTCATGAGACTAGATTAAGTCTAAACAGACCGAACTATAGCGGATTAGACCGAATTAGACCAGAGTAGACCAAACTAGACCGAACAAGATCGAACGAGACCGGACCAGGCCAGACTAGACCTAGCTAGAAAGTCCCGGACTGGATTAGACCAGACTAGACCGACTTAGACCGCACTTAGAACATACCTGTGTCAGTTGTAGTGAGGTACTAGTACGGTACTGATGCGGTACTTGTGCGGTACTTCTGAAGTACTAATGCGGCACTTGTGTACTAATATCGTACAAGCACCTCACTAGTACCAAGATCAACTGTACCACACTGAATTGGACCGAGGCAAATTAGTCCGTCCGTCCACCCATCGTCCCATCCATGACCCGTAGCTTCACCCATCTACGTAGGTAACCGGATACGTGGGTTCCGCACGGACCAATTTTGGACTGGCGTTGAAATATTATTATTTTGACTTTTTTAGAAATCTTGTCACTATTTTCTCTTCGTCTTTATGATATTCTCGTCGTGCATCTGAATTTCCACAGCCATTTCAGATAGGTGCCATTGGAAAACAAGTTTCTACGGATCAAGGAGTATTGAAAGAAGCCACTCGTGAAATATCGCGGAACATATCTCAAAGCAAAGCCACCGACAGAATGTTTCAACGATTCGATTTATGAGATCGGAATCACAGAGGATCATGCATGTATCAGCCATAATTCTATGTAAACGATAACGGTCTAAAGGTGCGGTCCATGACCTTTTTCAAGACGACATCTCGCAATATTACATCACTCCTTTCAAGCGGCATCTTACCGCTACTTCTATCATAGATGTTACGTACTTAGCACCGTTAGACGCCTGTATGGTCAGCCCCTACTGTAAATCTTATTCGGCTATGAGTGGAGGTAATCTCTCGAACCAACATTTCTCTCACATATCCATCTAACTGTCTATCTCTACCTCTACTGTATATCTAACGCGAAATTCCTCAAGCCACTCGACCAACCCATCAGATCCCCGAAAATTTACCAAACCACTCACTATTATACCACCAGTATATATATTCAGGTGCGGCCCCACACACCAAAATTCGCACTCGATGATCAACGAGCCGTGACAAGACGCGACAAGGCTTTCTGGCCCCGAAATAACTCGACCAGATCCCGTTATTACAGCCTCGCTGTAAGCAAACGTAACCCAGAGGAATTTTCTGCTAACCATAAAGCTTGTGTATAATATAATACCTGTGTGTATCTATAGAGGCGTGAAAAAAAAGAAGCTTCGTAAGCGACAACGCGATCAGTGCGAGATAATCGAAGCATTGTGCTTGTATCCATAGCCTCCACCACCACCGTTGCCAGATAACTGACTTTAGCGTGGATAATATATCCATATATGCCGGAATTCACTTTGAATATCATTTGCCGGACTCATGCTCGTCTCCATACGACGGATTTTTTCTTCTGTAGAGGTTCGAAATATACCGTTTTGCGTTTGGCGCCTTTGGAAGAGCTCATTATACGTGATAGATCTGGGCTGTAGATTACCACTGCGGACTTCTATTGGCGAATTGCGTTAGCCAAACGGTGGAGACGCACGAAAAGAACGGTTCTTTTAGCGTATACCAGTGAGAAATGACTATCTCGGATAACTACGTGCTGTGTGTTCTAACATTAGAAGTGTTTTTGGAGTTCAGGACCAAATTTCAAACGGTATTCTGAATTTTCGAGGAACTGCTATCTAGTCACATTATTCATGGCTCGACTCAGGAATCAAGTGATTGTTTGATTAGCGTGTTCTTTAGTGGTTCTAAGTGTTGTACTGTTCTTCATAGATATCGTGACATTCCCTGGTGAGAAAAATCCCACTCTTGTCGAGCTTCTGGTGGCTACGACAAGTTAATTTTGGTAAATCCAGCCGGGAAGTATTTTATAACTGTGGTTTTGAAGTATAATAACAATATCAACGTCGAAAGTCAACGGGAAGCTTTGGGAAAATAATCAATTCTGATAGCCTAAGTACCACCCGAATTTTGATCCATAATTGAACTCGATATTACAGACACTTCCTGATCCAATCATTGTACCAATTCCGTTGACATTCTCTTCATCTGTCCCATGCAAATTGTTTGTGATGATAACAATCGAGATGAATAGTGAATCATCATTGTAATTTCAATTGTACTGGGCGTCTATTCGCTCGCTCCGAAATCTGCGAGTGCAATTATTCATTTCAGGTTCATCATTCACAACCTTGAGATTAAGTGGAAAAATTTCTGCATTTTTGGAAATGAATACAGGGAGCACGTAGGGAGATTCACGCCAAATTTTGAGGGAGTAAGAGCGGATTATTCGTGGAATACTATCCCTGACCGTTGTGATCCCAATTTTTTGTTTGCCTGAGGGAATCAAATTGGTTCAAATGATCAAATTAATTGTATAAATCTCTGTATTTCATCGTGGTTTCATAACTGAAATTCAATTACACGAATAAAACTCCATTGGAGAAGTGAGATTTGTTTGGTCACTTTAACAAACAGAAATTGTGCATGGTTGTTCAATTCTTTTCCCGAGTATCAAATTCTCCTACACTGTGCATTGAGGATTGTCAATCTTTTTGAACAATATCATTCCACGCATACTGCTTACGAAAATCCAAAAAATAATGAACGAGTAACGAACGCCAGAATGTAGAAAAACGTGCGTGAGCTCGGATTTTAAGCGGGTACAGCTCGACAGATTGTGTTGAGTAAAAACAGAAGAGTAGCTTACGCGAAAATCTGCGACATTGGTTCCTAAGAATAGCATCATCGAGCAACGTGAAAACTCCGTGTACTGCCGCATTTCCGTAAACACGGAATTGCGCGCATTCGAGACACGTGTGTTCGCTCACCGAACAGGAAAGTCATTTAAACAATCGTGACACCTCGTGATAAAAGTCAGACAGAGGCCAGATCAGAGCTGCTAATTTCTGTTTTATTCGATGAAAATTCGAGATAACGCAAGACAAGACGCAAGCGTAACTTGTTGATGGACAAGAAACGGAAAGAATAATAAGTTTCTCGAGCTTTGGATGATTTTCTATCGGCTGTTGAACATTAGTATACTAAGCTGCGTGGGATGATCATATTTGCACTTATTTGTGCACTGTATACATTTTTTCCTTTCATGAGCATAACTGGTTTGAGGACTTGATACGTTTTTCTTTTTTTTTTTTTTTTCAAAAAAATTGGGACGAGTAGACAACTTGGCGTAGAAAAATTACGCACAGAATGGATGGGAACAGAATGCGGATTATTTTTATCAATACTTATATTTCCTTGCATAACATGAGCTCATACAGTATAACCCTCACGTAGCGCCACGAGCATCTGATTGCCGACCTCAAGTTTTATGATTGGCCTCTAGAGTCAGAACGAGGAACAGTCCTCTGATTCGTCCTCGATACTCGCAGGAAACAAAGACAATTGATCACGGAAAATTGAGTCACAGCTTTTTACTATTAGTATAAGTAAGAGGTCACAAATCCTTTAAACTGCGTTCAATCTGTATTAGTTTGCTTCCTGATATGCCTCAAATATCACCTGTTATCGAATTGCAACTATGACAGCTGTTGTCTCATTGAGTTTTCTTATCTTGTATTGTTGATATAGACAGACTCGCGTACGCAAAATTGAATTTCTAAGAGATCCAGTGAGTTCCGTCAGGGGTTTGATCGGGTCTTGATGAGCCTAGCTCTGATTTGGGATAAATTTGGAAGTGAATTGTGGTGTACGAAATATGAGCGCTCTAACGGAGACAGACTCCCTTTTGGATGCCCTAAGCCCCCGGGATATGACCATGCGGTCTTTTTTTGGGAATTCAGTGAGGCCCCGAGTGAAGGGATAATTTGGTGATGGAATTGTCGAAATATTGAAACTTTATTAGAATGCGTATGGGAACTAGATCTGTAAATTTGCCCGTAGTTTTCTGGCATCTCTATACGGAACCCATTATGGCTCAGTGAATATTCGAAGGGAGAGAGCGCGACGTTGAAACTAAGGAATAGAAACATTTATAGTGATCAGATATATTTGCACTTCATATAAACTCTATGGTCACATTTCAACCGTTGTAACAATATGGAGTTTCCAGGTACAGAAGGGAATACCACTGCAGTTATCATTTGATGGGAGAACGTTCTCCTTTTCACCCGTTCTACAGGAGGTTTTCTGCAGCCCAGGTGAGACTCGAGGCGCTCGCTCCCTCGATTTGACAGGGGAATTCGGATCTTCGTACAAAATAGGAACTAGTTGAGCAGAGCAACATTTGCCTCGTAACACTTCCGAAAAAAAATAAAGACTTTATTGGCGAACTTACACGGACGTAAATGAAATCTTCAACAAACTTCTGTCATCTCAAAGGATCAATAACTAGAGGAATGAGCTCGGCAACGAGTTGGCGTTGAACCATAGACTCGAGGATAGACTAACACCCAAGCAAATATTCTTCTTAGGCCATTCTGTCCGTGTGCTGATGATTTTTACCCATGCATTAATCAGAAGAACCGACTGGGGAAGATTGTAGCTTGTTAACTTCACATCGGGAATGAATCTTGACGTCCCGTCAACTCCTGATGAGAATGTATTCAGTTCTTTTGATCTCAAAATACTTTCGTATTCAGAGCGCGCTTCCAACATTTTCAAATCTTGAATATTACCATTCCAATATCCGTGACGAGCATTGAATTTGCCGATGAAGATGCTGGAACCTTGGACAGGTACTGCAGATATGATGACATCCCACTTCCTTTGAGACAGCGTTGTCCCAGGTGATCTGTAGCATGCAATCACATTCATTTGTTGCTCGATGTTGCTGATGAGCGTGATGAAAGTTTTTGCATCCGCGGTCAAATTTTTGACCCACCATTAGCAAGAACGTGCCAACATACAAAATATTACCAACGACAAAACAATAACTCACAAGCAGAACACCAGGGGTGCGGGTCATGGATTCGGCTGAAACTCTGGGAATAGTCTTATTTCAGCACCAAAAGACGACATTCAAATCGGCGATTGTCAGCGCTCAAGCGATTTGAGTTGCGGGCTATGACATTAGCATTGCCAATATAGGCTTATATTGAAAAACGATGTTTTTGACTCGCTGGTGACATTTCACTTTCTCGCACAGTTTGGTACACGAGTTCCAGTCCTATTTTTCGACACTCTGTGCGGAAAAGTGTCTTTTCCGAAGTGACCTTCCACTTTCGCGCAAAGTTTGTCAAAAAACACAGTTCGATAGACGGGTGTAAAACCTACTTCTTGCGATTTTCCGATGTTTGGATGCTTACAAAATTGTAAAAAATAGTATTCGAAACTCGTTCATGAGGTTCCTCACTCCCAAGCGATTATTTCGACCTTCACCTGCGGCTCAGGCCGAAAACTAGTCGCTTAGAAGCGAGCTACAACCTCATAAACTCGGTGTGTTGATTCCGACCTCCACTAGGGCCCAGGCCAGAAACCCATCACTCGGACGCGAAAAAAGTTCTTCCACCCTTGTATCGAAATGGCTAATATAGGCACACAACAATACATGTGTCATCGCGCAAAACTAAAAACGCTTGAGCGTGGGCAAGCGCTGCTCTGGCTATCGTCTTTTGGTGCTGAAAGAAGACTATTCCCAGAGTTTCAGCCGAATCCGTGACCCGCACTCCTGAAATCCTCCTTGGTGCATATATTTATTCTGTTTTTGGAATGTCCTTACACTAGGATAAAGATTTAGACTTATAGTCTGAATATTCAATCCTTGTGATTATTCTTATGCACTGAAGTCTCTTAATCTGCCCATCGCGTAATTTTTCTATTAGTACTAAAATTATTCGGCTCTCAGAATTGTAGTTAGCATTCGAAATCCTCTTTTCCCCCGCCGGATGCTGATTCCGTATATTAACATATTTTCAGTGACAATGAGAGGTATTAAATCAAATTGGCTGTAAATGTACTCTTATGCTAATGGTGATTGAGATATTTTCCATCTCGTCACTTTGCGAATCATCTTTCATCAATAATCAGATTTTAATCTATGCATTGTGAGAATACAATCATAGACGGAATTTCGCGTACCCATTGTTGCAAAATAAAGTGTTAAGATTCGTTGAAAGGGTTTTTCAACATCGCATTGCACCAATATTCAACTGGTTAACTGGAAATCTTGTCCAACTTTCGACAAAACTTACCTGAATTAGTTTCAACGCTCGTATTTTTTATGATTAACGTGAACCTTACTCTATGTAATTGAGAAAGAATGAATGATTCTCACTCGCGAACTCCCTGGCGTAATTAATCCAATTGAACATACTGCTTTCGAGTTCAAAATTTCTCGCGTATGCGCGATTATACGCATGCATAATACGGACGCGGACTGACGCTGCGCTGCATCTCAGCGAGTACGAGTAATTCTACTCAGACGACCCAGTGGCCCAGATAGATCTGCATGCTCACAAAAGACCCAGAAAAATTACATACACGCATGTACGTACAATAACCTGATATTGCTTTCTAAAGATTATATACGACTTTCCTTATGAGTCAAGATACTTTTATGCTCTTTGAAAAAAACGAATTGGCCATGCAAGTTAGAGCATTTCATGTCGCACGATCTCGATGGTCAATTACTTTTACCTTTGGACATTCAATTCCGATACTGTACGAATGACGAATAACTAATTATGGGCAAGGCGATGGCATGAAAGTTCCTTGAAGTAAATCTTGTTATCGATTACTCTCTGAGAACCTTTCTAAGACCCCCTATCAACTCAAATTATGTCACCGAGTCAAAGATATACGATGCCTTCCAGATATCTGCCATGAGAATCTGCATTTCTCGAATAGTTCTAGAATATTAGTTCACGGTACAGAGAGAAATAACCTGAATTTGAATTGCAGAACACCCGTTGGTTGTGTGCAAAATTGTAGACTCAATTCGAGTATTCTCAAAAAAATCTGTGGAACAGTTTCATTTCTTACGTTTTAAAACAAAACAACGATGATAATATTGATAGTGGAGAGTATTCAAATTAGTCATTGGATACGATAGATACAATTTTGGTGTGAAAATGAACGATACTCAGGTTTCGCACCTACCACATTCATGCAGTATATTTGGATACAAGGGTGGCAAAGTTGGATCTATCATCCACAGCAATATTTTCCGACCCGGGACGAAGGCGAGCGTTGGAACCATTACCAGGTCGCAAAATTCACATTTTACATCCGTGTATCGAGAACTATTATAATATGACAATCCGTCAGCAAAAATCAAAAATTCCTGCGAAAATGGTACTTTCAGTCTTTCACATACGGATTGCCAAAAATTGTACCAATTTTCGCCACCACTTTGTTCTAATATTATGGATTACACTAATTTCAGCAAATTTGTAAAATATATGAATACAACCATATTAGATTACCTTCAGCTTGAATCAATTACGATACTTCCGAGTCTGAATTCTTTCCTCGCACCAGTGCATCCGATTCCAAAGCTCCTTGACGGACAAAAATAGCTTCAGTCTCTCCAAGTCCATATCAACGATTCAAGTCTACCGGCAGAGTAAATAAGGCAAGTTTGATGCGTAATTGTTAGCTTATATGTATATATGTGTATTTCGAGCTGCGCTGTATTAGGTCAGCGATTTCCACGGGTCTGCACGCGCAGAGTTACTATAAAACCCACAATGCTCATTGCTCGTAATCCTTGGAGTAAACCAGGATCAGTAAAGTCGTAAGAATAACACTTGCTCTTGCTGTATTGCGTAAGCAATCGGGAAGAAGTTAAAAGAATCGATTTCTCTCCGATGTACATTCCAAGCACGGAAGGAAAAACCAAACTTCCGTCGGCCTCTCGCAGCTGATGTATCAAGGGCGGAAACTCGCAACTCTGCACGTAGTCATGGAAAACATTCGGCGATTATTTTTCTTACTGCATGCGGTTGTCGATCACGACGGAGCTCGGTGGCGCGTGGATAAGATATATAAATAAAATCGTGCGGAGCTGCATTCGCACGTCCTCGTGGTGACGATTCTGTGGAGTACGATCATTGAAGATATAGAAGCAATGATTGAGCATTTGGAGGACAAGCTTCAAATGCAATTTGCTCAGATATTGCTCAGAAAAATTTCGCACGCTCGTGGCAGATCATTGAAACTTTGTGCTGTGTATCGATGATGTCAAACAAAAACACGTGTAATCGTTTCGAGATGTAGCCAAGAGTTGTCGAGGTTAGATTAAAAGATTCAAAAGAGTCATCGAAGTCATCCGATTAGATAATGGAGATGATGACAATTTTGTAACTCTTGATGGAGTGTAATGAGAGATAAGGTAGCGTTAATTGACGGCTGGTTCCATAGGGCGACAACTTAGTTGTGGATATCGTTAAAGGGTATCTACAAATTACGTTTCCGTATGAGAGATTGATCCTTCTATTCAACGTGACCTCCTCATCATGCGAAGGCCGTACCTGTTTCTAAGCAACTCGAGAAATCGATTATCATAGATTCGTCAAGCGTTTCTGTAATGACACTTTGATCTCGTGAATTTCGAGGTTCCTTTGATTTATCTACGTAACAGAACTCTTGCAAGTACCGACAAATGCTCGAATGACCATTCACATCAAATGGGCCGAGAATGGACCAAAAATTTAGAGCGTTGCCATAGGGAATCGAGTTGAAAATTGAGATGGTAAATTTCTTGGGTTGATCGGATCTTATCCGTATTCTTTTGGCGATGTAAACGTTTGACTTTATCTCCCAGCTCATTTTATATTCGAAGGAAAAACATTTTCTTGAGGAAGTGGGAGTATAACGTTAGGATTCACACATTGTAATATGACCGGTAGCTCAAGTCCTATACTTGCCTCAGGCGTGTTACCATGGTCCCTGATTCTGAGTTCTTGATGCATACTTCAGCCAGACTTTGATAACAACATGAACAGGTATACTTCCAGATAAGCTCCCTTTCAGAAATATTTCCGGATGCATCAAAAACTAAGGAAACACGATACAAAGATCAAAGTTAATTGAAGGATAAGAAAGTTGAACATTCTTCTTTTAGTAGAGTCATGCAAAATTTGGATTTCCGTTAGTACGAGGCTGTTTAGCTTGCTTGAGTCAATTATTTATCATATGTGAATTGAGTTCACTCCACGATTTTGAGTTGAATTTCGGAATAAAATAGATTGGTTACAAGAATATTGACGAGTGATGTTGAAGTCCAGGGTCTAGTTCTCCTCTCTCATCACAAATCAGCTAGAGTAGCTGCAAATCAGCTTATAATTGCTGGCGTTTTCAGCAAACATGAACGCATTATTGCCGACCAAATCAGCATGGAGTACTGCCGAAAACTTACGAAATCAGCTATCTGCCCAGTCTTGATAAGGTAAAAGAACCAATGCAGGGAGGGTTTCCCATGGGTGTCGCGGTTTTCTAGTGCATCATTGGGTAGATAATTATCTCTGAAAGTGAGACCAAATTGTCTTACTACTTTTAATGCACTGGATAATGTTCTGATCACCAAATTTCAAAGACACTGCAATGTCCTGATCGTGGGCCACTCATGTCCTAGTTGTGGTCCACCTTTGTCGGTATGGTGAGCTACCCATGTCCTGGTAGTAAAATACAGTTTTCAGTATGATGAGTCACTTATGTCTTAGTGATGGACCACCTGTGTCCGCATGGTGAGTCACTCACATCCTTGTCGTGGACCACCGTTGTCAGTACGGTGAGTTACCAATGTTCTATTAGTGAATTACCGTTTTCGGTATGATGAGTCACCCATGTCATAGTGGTGGACCGCTTTTGCCGGCATGGTGAGTCACCCATGCCCTAGTGATGGACCCCAGTTGTCCGTATCGTGAGTCACTCATATCCTAGTGGCGGACCACCGTGGTCGGTATGGTGAGTCACTTTCGTTCTAGTGGTGGACCACTTTCGTCGCTATGGTGAGTCACCTACGTTCTAGTAGTGAATTACCGTTTTTGGTATAGCGAGTCACTCATGTCCTTGTGATGTACCACCTTTGTCCGTATTGTGAGTCACCCATGCTCTAGTGATGGACCACAGCTGTCCGTATCATGAGTCACTCATATCCTAGTGGTGGACTACCTTTGTTTGTATAGTGAGTCACTCATGTCCTAGTGGTGGACCACCGTTGTCGACATAGTGAGTCACTTTCGTTCTAGTGGTGGACCACTTTCGTCGGTATGGTGAGTCACCCATGTTCTAGTAGTGAATTACCGTTTTCGGTATGGTAAGTCACGTATGCTCTAGGGATGGACCGCCTTTATCCGTATGGTGAGTCACTCATGCCTTAGTGGTGGATCACCGTTGTCGGTGTGGTGAGTCACTCTTGTCCTAGTGATGTACCACCTTTGTCCGTATGGTGAGTCACTCATGTCCTAGTGGTGGACCACCGTTGTCGGTATGGTGAGTCACCCATGTTCTAGTAGTGAATTACCGTTTTTGATCTGGTAAGTCAATTATGTCCCAGGGATGGACCAGCTGAGCTGACAAAATCAGCTCCAACTATGGATATCAAGCTATGTCTAGCTGATTTTCATCGGCTATATAGGCGGAAACAAGAAGTATTCTATCGATGCTTCGAATCGAAGCGTCTCTGTTTGTCTCGATCTTGGTTTGAATTGTTGTAAATATGATTTGTCCGGAATCTGGTTCCATATTCAAGCGTTTCTACGACTCGAACAGTAAATTTTGGCCTCCTTCAGGTGAAAGCTGATTCGATCAAAAATTTGACGTCCCAGGAAGATATTGAGTGATGTTTCATGTTGAGAGAATTCATAACTGTGGAAGATCTTTGATCAAGAGATGATATTCCTGATCCTCCCCAGATAGTGATATTACTTCATCGAAAGTATCACTGCAATCTACGAGTGATTTACCAGGTTTTTTGTCCGCCGAGATAAAAAGTTCATCAGCAAGGTTCACGGAAAAGCATTCACATTTGAGATAAGGTATGGTTATGGGCTATCACCTTATATTCGCACCGCAATTTCAGGTATTTGAGGCTATTGAGCTCAAAAGCATAGTAATAACGGGATAATAAAGAAATAATATCGATATTTTGAGAGGAATTTGATTGTGGATGCGAAATTTGCATGGAATTCAATCTCTCCAAGACAAAGAGTGTAAGTCCCGCTGACTCTTACTACCGTATAGAATTATGAGTACCGAATTTCAAGTTCATCACTCAACCCCTTATCTACAGAGAGGCAATAAACACGAGGCTCATCGCTGCGAGAATCAACATTCCACAGATATCCCCATTATTCAATTTGCTATCGAGTGTCATAAAATTCTACCAACTAGCCCGAACGCTATCCTAAATAGGCACGATCGATGGCCCCGCACAAATCACGTTAAAAGAGGGTCAACGTCATCGCTCGCGTCTTATACACAAACCCGTGGCGCGGACAATTTGAAAAATCATTGGCCCACTCAGCATCAAATTCACCCGCTAAGGCAACATTGAAAGCCTTCCTTTCAATAATAGCTTTTCAAACCGATGCTGCATCGCACAAATCCCACCACACTCGTTTATATAAATTTGCGCTTGATCTAATCGCTAAAACCTCGATCGTCGAGGCCAATGAGACATCAGGCCAAGCTCACCGGCGGCGATGCAGTATAGGCCCACGTGCAACCTACTCTCCGACATCACAACCGATTGACGAAGCTGTCTTTGTCGTAAAAAGAAATCGGCACTGATGCGATGCAGCTTACTGCCAGTGAGAGCATCCATGACTCCGTAATACATACACGCGTCTGGTTAACGGTACATCATCATCATCTTGGTCACATCGAGCGACAAGATACTCGTACCGCACCCGTAGTGTCGTAGTATCTATATATCACACGTTACTTGAAATCGGAATTTTAGGCCGTAATTGCGTCACGTAGTGACTTTTGAACGAGATATACTTGGCGAATCTTCTTGATGCTATAGGCACTGGTAGCCGATGTAAAACGATGTTTTACTGTGAAATTGTCCCAGATTACACATTGAAAGATCGTGAACTGGATTACGCTCGTGAGAATTGTCGAGAACTCTGTTATACAGCTGCGCGAGCGATGGCATTTTTTCTGACTTTCTTCTTTTGTGAATGGAGGAATGTGTGTACAGGGAGTACAAGTGGGCCATTCGTGTGTCTCGTGTGTTATACAAAACGAATCGTTGCTCTCCTTACAAAGCGTGTTTACAATGGTCACAGACATGATCTTGAATTGTAGAATTACGAGAGCAGTTTAATCGGCTGGTATACTTTGATAAGGTATGTCTGAACCGGAGGAGGCCCCGATTGCATGTGTGGCTACAAACTATCGTGTTCGATCTTGTCATAAATATACAGTTATTTTGGATACATTGTGATCCTAATCGATGATCTAAAACATCGATTTCAATGGCTCTGAGATATTTCAACTCATGTGCAGAGTATTTTTACGGCTCCATCATGGATAGAAATTTAGGTTGAAATTACTTGCAAAGAGCTACCAAGTGAGATTACCTAGTTCATTCATTATTTGATATGAAAAACAACAAGTTCATCTACCGCGGCACAAAAATTGCATCACAATATTTTTTAATCAATAATTATTGCAATAAAATTGCAGAGCCTTGATGGACTCTTTAGCCTAGATATTTTGAAAAGAGATGATGAGATTAGATATGAACGTTGGAAATTACGAGCTCACGGAGAATTCATTTCCCAGTGCAATCATTCAATGTTTCAGGATGTATAAGATATTCTGAATAGAAACCTAGTATTATGAGACGATCATAGATAAGAGATACTCCTTATTTTGGACACCCAATCTGATTGGATTTCATTGAATTCTTTCAGGATTAGTATGGGGTTTGTACACAACCTCATAGTACTCCCAGTTTTATCGAGAATTCAGAACGTGGAGATCAGATTCATACACTGAGAAAACTTTCTTCTCTCCTAGCTCTCATACTAATTGATAAATATGAGTATATGATCCTCCAGAGAATGTGAAATGCAAGCCATATCAGTTCGGTTCCGGTGTCAAGAGATTTTGGAATGATTTAGAATTGACATAAACCAGGGAAAGAAAGTCGCATGACTTGATCGAGTTTCACCTGTGTTGTATTTTTGGTTACCTCAAGGAGTCTTCATGATTAAAAAAAAAATAAATATATTCTTTTGAATCATGAAGACTGTTTTGTGTTGTCTCATGTTTTGTGTGCAAGTCAAAGACCCGATGGAATAGTTCGTTTCGGTAAGGGGGCGTAAAGACTTTTTCATTCGTTCAAGTGATGGGCATCATCATGAGAATTTCTTACTCCCAGGTATCGAACTATATTTTCATATGCCTTGCGCAAAGTACTCTTCGACGCACAGAGTATCAAAATGCATGTTTCGATGTTTGTTTTCAAATGTAACTATTATCTTGAATCAGAAAGACGTCATTTATGGAATACTACCCGATTGAATTATTCGAGATACGTGATTGGCGAAACTTCCGTTATTCAATTTCGACAATAAATTTGCCTATTGATTTATTGACTTACTTGAGGATTTCGTTTATACAGATCAATTCTAAAGCCGTCTATGAATTATTATTTCATACACTTTCTCTCAAATCTTCAACATATCTAATTGGCCTTGTGTTATAATAATTAAACGTCCAGCCAAAGTTTATTCGTTTGCCTCCCCGCGTATCGGTTTGCCTACGTGAATGGGTTGGGGTATGATGGGTACTCTGTGAAAAATTTCTGTGTGGAAACACAGCACGCACTGTGAAAACCCAGGTGCCGTACTGGATCGGATTTTTATCCAGGCACGAACACTGGGATTCCACAAGACTGCGTTGTGAGAACACAGTTCTACTCGCGCTCGGGTTGTTTACAATCTTGTATCGTAGTTCAAAATGGTACTACTCGGAAATATACTCCATCTTGCACCATTTTCCTGAGTGATGATCTTTAGAATATAAGTTGGAAGGATTCCTAATAATGTTGGCGCATCCAAGAGTATCTAGCAGCTCAGATTTGCGGAAGCAAGTGCAAACAACCCAAATGTTACCCTGACCACGCAGCGTTGTGATTTTCCAAAGCCGCGTTAAGAAATCCCAGTGTCCGAGATTGGATAAAAATCCGACCAGCACGGATCAGAGTTTTCACACGGGAACCTTCTACACTCTACAGTGTAGCCGAATGAGTCATGAATGGGCCGATGGGTTTGTGAGTGGGCGGGTAGGTGTTCAGGTGGACACATAGCCTGGTTCGGTTTGGAATGGTCTGGAACGGTCTGGTACGACTAGGAACAGTCTGAAATCACCTGTGGTCTGGAATGGTCTGGTACGACTTGGGACGTTCAGGTATGGTCTGATACGGTGTGGTACGGTTTGAGACGATCTGGGATGAGCTAGTATCGTCTGGTCCGATCTATGACGTCCTGGTACGTTCTGGGCCGGGCTGATACGATCTGGGATAGTTTGTGACGTTCTGGTACGGTCTGGGGTGGTCTCATACGGTCTGTAATGGTGTGGGACGTTTTGGTACGTCACACTAGAGGAACAACCCCAAAATTTTTTCTCAAAACTCAATAAGCGGTTGCCATTACCAAAGCTCGTTGAGTTTTAGGAAAACATTTTGGGGTTATTTTTATCGTGCGTCTTGGATGGTCCGCTACGGTCTGGAATCGTCTGTGGTCTGGAATGATCTGTAACGGTTAGGAACGGCCTGACCTGGTCTGTAATGATCTGGAACGGTTTGGGAAGGTCTGGAATGGGCCCGGCTAGGCTAGCTAAAATATGATACGTGGCCGAGTGGGTTATGGGTGGAGTGCGGGAGAATCGGTAGCTAGGTAGGTTGGTAGTCGGTCGGGTAGGTAGACAGGTTGAAAAGTGGGCGACTAAACGGGATGGTGGTAGGTTATAACTGTTACCGGCACTAGTTTAACAGAATATCATCTTCACGAACTTCATGAGAAATGTTATCGTAATACCATCAATTGATCGTCGCCTATCATTTTACGAATATCATTTTTGAGCTATTAAAGCATTTCAGGGGCTCCTGATTCATCAAGAATATTCACATACCAAACGAGTGGTTGCGAGAGAGGGAATTGCGTGGGTAGAAAAATAAGGGTCCGCTAGAAAATTTTTTGGGTGGTGAACATATTTATGTTTCACGCTTTGAAGGAGAGTTTTGGTAATTCTCAGACAGCTGGTGCTTATGTTTCCGGTTTGTTAGGAATACAGTAAATGCAAACAGAGTGTTACGTTAGTTAGTCTGCAACTTCATTTTACGTGAGAGACTATGAAACTGTTATGAATTGTTGCTATTAGTTGTACCATTCAATCACGTTGAGGATTCCAAATCACATCTGCCATACGATACAATCAATGTAAGTATTTTGGTGGCTCCGTTTGATAGATCCGCTAACTAATAGATATCGGATGCTTATTTGCAAAGCAAGAGTAAAATTCAGGATGATCAATTTTCGAAAAAATTCCTATAATCGCCACTGATCTTTCAATAAGAGAGATCCAGGTGGACGATGTAGCATGATTTGAATTCAGAATCCTAACTGAAATTCAATAACATCTCACTAGTAGAGCTTCCGAGATCGAGATGAGATGAGATTTGACGTCATCTCGATCTCAGCCCGTTTGAAATCTGGACATTTCAAGATTTGTCTCACGTCGGCTGAGATTTTCGGAACCAAATCTCATCTCGTCTCATCGAGATCGAGATGTTTCACCGAGATTTCAAAAAAATGAGTCACTACCATTGTATACCTCCTACGTCTACTGAACAAAACACAGACCAGGACTTACATTATTCAATCATAACGAACCCAATCGGTCAAAATGCAACCCGTTACTACATCAACAAACGAGCCAAGGCCAGTCTGTGCGAAAGTTAAAAACAGAGCTCTAGCTTAATCTCTGTCGTGCTAAATTTGCGTCTTCAAGATATCATCGGATTGCATAAGAGTCGCAAAGATCGCAGAATGAGAAAAAGAGAGCCAATGCCAAATATCCAGTCAAGATCGCAGATGTCGACCCTGAGGCGTGTGCTCGTAACACTTCTGTGGGCTAATATAACGCGTTTGCAAGCCAACCGACATGATACTCCGTTATGTAAATAAATTGAATGCTGCTGTTGCTGTTGCTCGCTCGAGTGCCGAAAAAAGAGGCCCTGGCATTGACACTGACTCTTTAGCGATGGCAATGACTTTGACCCTGAAATTTACTCTGTGTAGAGCTTTTCGGCGGCGGTGCCGTTCACAAAATTCGTCGCGATCGTGTGCCAGAAAATACATATATACACATCTACAATGAAAGAGGGAGATATGAAATTCTTGAAGAGGGAAGGAGAGAGCTTTCGCG